>OU342428.1:12179806-12875498 GCA_910589575.2 Carcina quercana | reverse complement strand
ACGGGTTCAGATGCAACAGGAAAAATATATTATGATCTTGATGATCACCAAAAAAGGTAAACAAAAAACATTACAGACCGAAATTCCGTTATCGAAAAGTTTGTAGAGAAAGTTGTCGAGACAGTATAGTAGGGACGTTACACCAAGTGTGGGTCACGAACACGATGACATACAAAAACGTGAGAAGAAAGATACTTAAGAAATTAATAAACAAAACGCAAACAGCTATCACCGCAAGAATATCGCAAAATAAACTTTAAATTGAATACAATGATAGATCGATTGTTGTTTTAGTCTGGTTTTTACAGGACCAGCTATTAAATCGAGTCGATTAAGTGTATGCGCATAATTTGATCAAAACCGGGGATCGACAGGAAGAGCGCGCAATCGAATCCCGGATCGGCCGGTATCTATGCAGATCTAATTTTAGAGGTAATCGCTCGTTTAATAATATATGCCGCTGTGAGCACTCGACGCCACTATTTACATTCGGGCTAGACTGTCTAACCTATTTTGTAGCACATTTTGCTACTAATGAACCTACGTCTTTTCATATACTTAGTTAATTTTGAGATAATGACAGTTTTCTCAGATATCTTCTACTATTTGACAAATGTGATAGTTTGGATCACGCTAAAATGGATTATTTAGGAAATCCACGCTGGTGAAGTCGCAGGCAAAAGCTAATAACCGATTCGAAGTATAATTTATGTAAAGTTAGGTAAGTTCTAGTAAAATGTATTTTAAGAAAGCCTCAGTTTTTTCTTTGGTTTCATTTGATCATACAATTAACATTATATATTTAATTAATAATGCTACTTTGTGATGTCGTGGTATATGATAAATAAACATTTTATCTCTTAGATGATATCAACCAAATTTATGTGAATTGAATAACCTCCACGACTGGCTTTGTAGGTACTCAAGTTTTAAGTAATTATAAGTCAACAGATTTTTTATCACAACAAGTGATATACTCGTATGTCTCTTGACGTCAAGCCGTCAACACAGAAGCTAAGTACCCCTGTCAATAGGTCACGGACATCGTCACTCGTCACCAACTAACAGATGGCTCATTGTTGCTTGCTACTAGGAAAGATAAGGCATGCCTTTCCCAGCGTTTGAGTATATGTTCGTTGGTGAATTCAATACACTAGGGACTCAGTATCGGCTTTGCTTGGCTATAGCTCGGTTAATTTACACTGTATTTTGAAATATTTTGTCAGAAAGTCGTAACACCAACCAGAATCGGTTAAGTATGTTTCACATGAATTGAAAGAGTACATTTTGCTATCTTTGTAGCATGCAAGCTGATGTTTGCATGGTTAGATTTCTGAACCTTGTCAAAGAACACAAGTAAATGCGTTCAAAAAGAACTGACGACCGACTTCAACTGCCCTAAAAGTCTACTTTTATTAAGGCAAATTGTTGATGTATATACATCGTTTTCTCATGGATGCCACTGTAAGAACTGGACCAAATTGAAATGGGACCACACGGGAAGAACCAAGCTTTCAAATAAAAATAGGTAGTTCTGTTCAAGTTCTGAAATTATAAAAAAGAAGATAAAAAACATATCCGTCGAATTGAGAGCCTCCTCCTTTTTTGAAGTCGGTTAAAAATACAAAAGTTCAGAAAACTATATCCAGATAAATACATTAGAAGAAACAAAAGTGATGAGAAAGAAACAAAAGTAAGATACTGACTTGAATTACCTATACAATGACGATTTTTCCTAATCATAATTTCGTAGAGGAGATTTTATTGCTGAAGGCAAACCAATACGATACAATATGATAAAACTGAACTTCAAAAGGAGACTCCAAACTACTGCCTACTCGAGGAGATTGAAAGTTGATGAAGATCATACTTACACCTAGTGAATTAATTCATATGTTTCGTGCTCTGTTTGAGACGGTCCTAGAATTTATCATGTTTACACGAACAGTAATCGATTAATCTTTCAACATCAAGAATGATTCAGCTCATAAATACCAGCGTCTATTGTCTACAGCATTATAAAATTAATACTAACAATGACTCGGTTTAACGGATAAATCAAATTACATCGCCCACTACGCCAGGAACAATGAAACAAAATGTAAACGGTAATAAGCTTTATAGCAATTAGTACAAGACAATGCGCCGTAGAAGGCGGTGGTGTGAGGCAAAACTGAGAAGTTGTCGGGTAATCAATCAACGATCACAGCCTCCCCTTAGTCTTTGCTTTACACATAATTAATCACTGATATAATTAAAATTCCCGATGACAAGGCACGATCTCCACAATAGTCGTCAGAGAGCTCCTAAGCGATAATTTTTCTCAACCCTTTGCTCTATTGAAATTGTTGCGACTCCGAATTCTATATTCACAAAACTTTTGGGCTTATCAAAGTTGATGTATATATATCTTGTCCTCTTCAATATATTGCTGACCCTTGAAATAGAAGCTGTACTCGACAACCAGACCGTGATGAAGATTTGAAGAAATCAAGAAACCTAATGTAGGTTTCTCTATTTCTATTATTTGAGAGAAAAAGCAGACCTTTGCTTAAGACGAAGATAATTATAAGTTCTATACTTTTTAAGCTTTACCTCAAATAAAAAAGTATGAGACTCACAATTAATTTTAACATTTCGGAGCCCAATCTGAAAATTTTGATTTATCATGTCATGCAGATTGTGTCTCACAGTATACGCAATATAATCTACAAACAATGAAATGGATGGATCTCATTATTTTAAGCGACGTTTTTGCTTATTTTTGTCGTCTTCCTACTGTCACTGTTACAAAGACATTGACCGCGCTGTACGTATGTTACATGAGTGCATTACATTTAATTTAAAAACCATCGTAGCCTACCAGTCTCAACAAGTTCACTACGATGCAGTAACTACCTATATTTATCAGTAAATACAGAGAATGGGTTAGAGATCTTAATACTTTCAGGATTATGTATGCTTATGTCGTTGTTCTTTCGACTAAGGTGCTTGGAACTAGGAAGGTTTCATCGTCCCCGGCAGGTACGAGCACGTCATCACCAGGTCTCAACGAGCCTGTAGCTAGATAATGTTAGATTTGAGGCAGCGCGTCTGCTATACTGTAATTACCTAGTGACTCAACACGGCTTTGTTCGCCCTGCACTGGATCCGCGAACAAACTTGTTTTAATTAATTTCGTGTCTCGAACAAGCCTTCAGCTGATTGTTATCTACTTAGTTGCTGTTAGCGCTCCGGACGCCCGATAATGAAGCTACATATTGTTCTAGACGAGCTATTAGTTTGATCGTTTTGAATGGGGGATCTGAGGTATGCTGACGGATAGTTGGTCCTGGTTGATAAAAAACAGTTTATTAAAAACTTCATTCTAATTTTGTAATTATGCGAAGATATACTATTGGACTTGGATGTTGTAGGTAGCTATTCTATTATGCAACTTTGCAATTCTAATCGCTTCGAATTAAAAAAAACTATCTTATATAATCATAGTTAGATTTTTGTGATATATTTTTAAATTTGGTATATTTTCTCATATATTCTAACGGAGTCTGTTATAATCTGTCTTCCTGTCTTAAATATTAAGTTATTTTAAGACTTTATTCTATAATATAATAATAAATAAATAAATATCAGCCGTCAAACATCCACTCCACTTAACATAGCGTCACCCACTGCTGTGTCCACGGTACACAAGTATTATAATAAAAAAATATTTTACAACTCAAATTTTAATGTCGTCAACTTTTACATCGTTGCTATATTTTCTCATGATGGAAAAATCTTTATATAAATACAAACGTGGTAGGTAGTTCGTTTTGAACGTTAGCTCTACAAGCTTGGCAAAAGCTCCACATTGTGTTTGTTGTTTGGCGCACCGGTTGTCATGGCAACCAGTGAAATATGGACCCTGTCTTTACCTCGCTAACTGCTGTTATTAGCTAAGGATAGCTATTAATTTCAACTTCTATACAGCACTGGTCCGTTTGCAATCGCAGTATTTTATCATGAAAACCGGCAATTGGTGGCTTTTGTTAGAATCCCAACCGGTGCCTTTTGTACGCCTTAATATGCGACGTAATTCATTCAGACACGATATTCAACGATTTAATGAACGTATCGAAAGCCTTTAATTGCTCATCAACATTCAATATAATAATACAAAACGTAGACATTATAACAGCCCATTAAGAGTCCGTTCTCAAAACAATAATTAGTACCAATTACAGCACAAAATTCTCTACAATCAAATAGGATGACTGGCGCAAGTTGAGTGGCCGCACGCGGAGACGAATTAAGGAAATCCCCTCTCTCTTTCTGAACAAGGGAATGGTGCAACCATCCTTTGTACTCCACCTGTCTCAAGCATAGTAAATACGTTTCAAATTGTCTTCATTGATGACAAAATATTTTTTAAGACTTGTGTTGTTTTGGTACGGTCAACATAAAACTTTAGAAACCTAACCTAACGGTAAGATGAAATATATCACAATTAGTGTGTTTTAAACACATGCATTAAAATGCATATTGTTACCTAATATAACATCTGATGTTGTTAATTTTGATGAGTTTTATGGAACTAATTGAATGCAAAGTAAAATGTCATTCCGATGTCCTCAAATTCTTTATCCAATCATTAGTTTCCGTTACCCCGGCCCCTGTCTCCCACAAGACAAATAAACTGCGGGTGACTGTGTTTATTTTTGTATGAGAGTTGAATTGCTTTTTCCCAGAATAGTGAAGTTACATAGGGTAATCGTTGTTTAAATAGCCATCGTAATGGTAAATATAGACTTGTAATAACAACACTGTAATTTTAAAATAACTTTGACTTGATTTTCTTGCATTCAACGATAGTGGAAAGTGACAAACAATAATTTGTAGCCTGTACGAGTATGAATATAGATTACAAAATATTAATTTTCAACGTGAACACGAACTGATGAATAAATCCAAATGATTGTAAAAACACTTCGTGGATGACACAAAAATTAGTTTTTGTATTTGATTGATTAAAACAGACAATTTTTATCTTTGTATAAGTAAAAGTATAATCTTTGAAAACATTTCTAATACTCTCGAAAACAATAGTTGTTTTAACATTTGTTCTAGAAGAAATTGTACTATAAATTAATTTTTTGCTTTGACTTTCTGAAAGAACGAAACTATTATTTTCATTTCGATTATTCATACTTCTTACGTCTTTAATCGGTGAGGGTAAGTTGATTTGGTGGTAAGTTATAACGATATTTTACATAAGACGATAAAAGCTACACATCGTCACAGAAAAAACAAAAGAAGACAGCTATTTTGACATAACCTTTTTTTCTAATAAAAACAAATTTATAAACAGACAGCAACAATTATTAGTTTTATAATAATAGGCACATGCACAGAGACAAACGCGTGTTTCTTTTCCGCCAAACGGATAAGTAGGCAGCTATAACCTGTAATCGGAACCGGTTTAGCCAATGTGGACTTACGGACCGGGGAGAGGGCATGCGATATCAAAGCAGGTGTTCCACTGTGAGCCTAACTCAATGAGAATTCCTACTCGAGCCTTAAATGGTTCGACTGAGATTTAGTTCACCGAAGAAACATAATTTACCAGTCAGGCTGGCAACACATCTGGGTTGGGGTTTCCAACTACTTATTTTAAAGTTACTAAACAATTGAAGGGTAAGCAAAGC
Source organism: Carcina quercana (assembly GCA_910589575.2). NCBI lineage: Eukaryota > Metazoa > Arthropoda > Insecta > Lepidoptera > Depressariidae > Carcina > Carcina quercana. The sequence goes on along the minus strand of OU342428.1, from coordinate 12,869,811 downwards.
GTTGGCAGCAAGAAAATTTGAGGCGTCCGAAAGTTGCAAAAGTTATTCAATGATTCTCACATCAGCGTCTTGTGAAGAGATCTGAAGACGAGCTTGGGGTGGCGTGTTTATAACGTGTGTTTAATAATTTAGGAGTGCCGGCGCGCGGTCCCTTACCGGCCTGTACCCTGAATAATAGATGCAAGAATAACATCAGCAGACTAGACTCCTCGTGTGAACTCAATACTGAAATGCATACGAAGTACATCTTGTAAATATGTTATAGGTTGTATTATAATATTATTCAATTATTTCATGAATGTATATTACGTTCTAAAGACAGTGTAGCACCCCTGACAGAAATGGAATATGGATGGGAAATTAAACCATTTCTTTGTTATTATAATTAATAATGCCAGGCATAAAACCTTAGTCTACAATGGCGATTTATAAAAAAGTTAATATGTGCAAATTTTTGTATTTGAAAGTAAAATAAATTCAACAAAGTGCTACCATTTTATTTATCAATTTTTTATTTAAAAAAGGCATGTTTTAATTAACACCAACAAGTAATACCGACAAAAGCTATCGCTTAGCTCAATTCCACACACTTGAAATAGTTACGAATGTAATTACAGCACTATACTGTTCACACATCCGTTTTCAGTCCAAATAGGATGTAGCCCACATTCAAATTGAACGTTATCACTTATTGTTTTCACGGACAATTAACTCCACAATAAACACCCAAAATTGTAGCTAGCAGTACTTTCTAAATTTTCCATGGCACCGTCTTCAACCTGTTATATGCACGCTTTATTTGCATAGTAAGCGTCGTGTTTAGGTGCTATTTAAATATAAGGAACTAATGTGTAGGTAGAGAGTCAGCCAAGTGGAACTGGTTATGTTGTACTGTAATGTTCTCACTAAGTAAAATACTTAATAGTTACTCGTGTACTGCTTCGAGTACCATTTACTTCTGAGACATCTCCGTGTAAATTGGTATTAGGCACAATTGAAATCCCACAAGAATGTAAAGTTTTTTCGGTCTTTGTTTTGATGTCCTGATAGGAGATTATCGGATCGGATTATTTTTGTACCCGATTCAGATGCAGAGTAGTATTACGTTATTATATTTCCATGGAAGTAAGTCACTGCTCCACTATTATCGAATAATTTGTTATTTTGCTGGTCGAGTTTGATATCTTCTTTTCAAAACTTGAGAACTTGCATAATTTCATGTCCTGCTATCACTAAAACAATGTATTTCACCCAGACTAGACACACATCGTGTATTTGCATGGAGGGTGCAGCAGAATGCGTTTAATTCGTTAATAAATCAGGCTGTGGGGTGGTGTGGGTTCATTAGAGAGATAGCCCAGGGCCTTCCGGGGTGTCCAGCCCACTCCATCCGTCCTTCTGTTGCTTGATGCATTTAATTCGGCGGGAGTAATGGATGATGGATGCATCGCTAATTTGATTCATCGGTTACGGAGTGCGAGTACCTAAAGCTACTAGCGCGCCGCCGTCGTGATGGTACGAGTATGCTGTCAGATAAATTAAATTCCATTAAGCCCAAATTTAATTGTATCTTGTTTAAATACACTTTGAATGAAACAGTCTCGATTAAAAATTTAATACCGAAATGATTTTAATTTTGTTTGTTTTCATTAGACTGTACTCCGTTCTAAGGAATGGAACTCTAGTTGTTTTATAAATATTGCTTTACTTATCTTTGAGCTATCGACAATTCCAGTTGTATCTCGTGAGATAAAGTGAGAAAATTATAGTAGATAGATAAATTAGATACAATATCAGTATTTTTGATGTTTTAAGGGATCGATCATGTTGATTTACAATAATCTGAGATCTAGGAAATACCAGTCGTGGCTCGTAAGATAATATGAAAAAACTAGATTTAAAAAAGTATTTGATATGGCTTAAGGGACCGATCATGTCTTCTTGGAAAGCCAAATGTCCAAACAAATCACAAATTCCTGAAGACGTTATCTACTGAATAAGTTAATGGAAGTTTTAGGTAAAATAAGTAATTAATTGGCTCTCATAACTTGAGCTTATAGCTGGCATAAATTAAGGTAGATATTCGCGCGCGGGCGCCTCGGCCACGCACGTAGTGAAACTTTTAATTGCATTGAGCTCTATCACTGTCGTCAACAGCGGGAGTTATGAACACCCTCCGAGATTGTGCTTCTTCTTTTATCATCGTTATAACCTTTATTATTATGTATTTAGGGACGACTGGTTTATTATTGTTTGTGTTTGTTTAATTATAGTTGTCAGTGGGTTTATAAATTACATTTGTCCTTGCGATAAAATATGACATGACCGATACTCAGTTAGATATCCTCACCCGTAACATAAACTATGCAACAATCATTATTTGGCAGGAAGGGTATAATTATCTATTTCCAAGAACCCAACAAAAATTGAGGATAATTTTAATTTGGTTTTTGAAATTGTCACAGCACATCCGCTCCCGGGTTGCATAAACGTAATACAATAGCGGCCAAGACCGGACGAGAGGACTCATTAATTTAGATGATTGTACAATTATCTAAATATAAGCGGAGCGAGACGCCCGCGAGGGTGGGGGGCACTCCAACCCGAAACGGAGGGAGGGGCACGGGCACTCGTTTTTAATTAAACCAACGATGAAATGAAGTGGTCCGAATAATATTACTTAGACATGTTTAAAATTAATTTCAACCCGTCTTAATATTAATAATCATTAAGTGAAATAATTAGTGGCGTCTGGGATGGCAAAAGAATTTTTAATAATTCCATCTGTTCTACTTGTTTATTATGATGACTTATCCTTTTTAGAGAACGACATTGTTATTTTATAGTCAAGAATAGTTAATAATCACGATGACTATATTTTCTATAGCGGACAAGTAAAAAAATAGACAATGTTATTATTAGAGTCGATAATTTGTTTATAGAATTTGATGATTTAATAAATTAATTATTCATGCAGCCGTGTACAACAAATTATAAGTCATTCTGACGTATAAATTGGCTTAAGGATTCAATAACAATATACTGAAACCCTCCGCGAGAGAGGGTTGTGCGCCTCTCCTGTTCTCTATTTGTTTTTCGTTAAAGCTTTAATTAAAAGTAGGTTTATTTTAAAGAAAATTGATGTTCAAAGTAAATAAATCCTTGATGGTTTAATTATCTCTTTGTAATTGAGTTTCACCTGACGATGAAATAATTAGTGCTACGTGTACATGTTGTTATTAATTAATGATTTTACAAGGTACGGGAGAGTTGTAGAAGTCGAAACATCGTTACAATATTCACTTGTGCTGACATTGTTATTCTTGCTTTTGCTGTGCTGTCTTTGTTCTAATTAAAGTGCTAAACGTGAAATACGTATGTTTACGACATCATCAAATGTACTTAATTAGAATAATATTGTTTTCTAGAAGTTTTTTATTTTCAATTCTGTATTTTTAATGTTCCTTCGATTGGTGAAAATGGTGAAAGCAACGCCTCTATTGCGTTACTTATTTTAGTTTTATTTTGTATATTTACTTCAAAGTTCCTTCGAGTATATTTTCATAACACAGGTAAGTAATAGTTCCATTTCTAACAGTATAATAAATAAAGCATTGGTTTTTTTAAGTGTGCACGTGGACAAATATAACTGGAACCAAATTCCATAACCTTGCCGTCCGCCGCTAGCTAGTTTGAGATCTCGGGTATTGCTCGAAAGTATACAGACCTCAATGAGTCTTCTCTCGTAGTTGTTAATAGTTCTACGACGGAATCAATGTTATTGTCATATTAGATAAATATTGTGTCTAGTTTCATCGACTCAATTTGTTTACAAATATAGAACTGTTCATGTTGACACTCCTCAGCATAGAATCTTACCATCAGCCAGCAGGCGATTGGCTTCGCTTTGACTTCAAATATTCTTCACCGAGTTTCAAATATTTTCTTACCTAAAGGCTTTGTCCTTTTGGGTCTGTCAGCCGCGCGTCCAGGCTTGCTGCCTCGAAGGGACCGCCCGGTCTCCGGACCGGCACGATGCACCAAACAAAAAACTCAACAATAACAGAAAAAAAACACTATCGGTGTATTAACTCAATAAACTACACCGCCGAAAGCAGTCTTTAACCCTTAAAGTCCGAGAGGATAAAAGACTGAGCACAGACAACTTCTATAAAAACTTTAAAACAAAAACTGTATAGAGAACTGCGAAAAAAGTAGTTATGATTGCGGGAATCGGCGACACTTCCCCGCGCGGCGCTTCGATCGCGACTGAGCCACGCGGTCTCGCGCGGGGCGGGGGAGGGGAGCGCGCAGGGCCGCTCGCCCCGCACCTCCGCGGTATTATTTGATTAATTCGCCTCCCCCTTGTATACTCGGCGAGTCGTTACGAGGAACGACGTTAAGTTTTTAAATTTGAGTAAAAGGACCGCAACCTTCACCCACTCTTTATTACTTTAATTGAATTCATTAAGATCGATATACTCAAAAAAGATAAGACGGTCGTAAAAATGGAAGGATTCTCTGTAAATGATGACGGTTGTGTGGGCCGTGTGGACGTGGTGCCGCGGTGCGTCTCAGCAGGAAAAGTCCCAGCTCGGAAATTAACGAGTGGTACCGAGAAACGTGAAATCCCGCTAATTGGAGTGCATTTGCATACTCGAGTAAAACAAAGTCGGAGTGAGTTATTTTGACGAACCCAGATGCTTGTAAACGACGACGACGGGTTAACAATGAACCTTCGTGCACAGTGGGAGCGAGAGTGTGAAAAAGAGACGAATAAATCAAGAATAAAAGCTCTTCCGAAATAGGTTTTAATTAGAGATCCATCAGAAAAAGGGTTCCTAAATCATGTTTTCATATAACTCAATCAATGATCCTATTACAGTAAACAGATACTACATTAGAAAATTACTGTTCACAACTGAATCAAGCTATGAAATACATTACTTTAACGACCACCGTCTCAGAAAACAAAACTGTATCAATCAACCAACAATAGCTGATGATGAACTTATACAAGTTCCCACGAACGAATGAGAAAATACCGAATGAAGAGCTCAAAATGAACTGACCGATCAATGTACAGGAAACTCGTTACACGTCGCGCGTCGGCCTACAAGAAAGAGGTCGGCCCAATTTAGGGTTAATTCAATAATTCCGTGGATGGGGCATTATGTTATATTATCAGGTTAATTTGGTTTAGGAGCGATCGATCAGCTTGGTGCGCGGGCGCAGGTGGCCGCGTCTGTTGCGCGTGCATATCTGTCCCTTACTATGATTTTTGTGAAGACAGACTCTCCTTTCAATAGTTTATATTTACAATTGGAGAGTATGAATCTTCATGTTTCTTCTTTTAGTATTACTTTTTTGATCGAAATTAAAAATGTGTGTGCTCTAACGAGATATGATTGTAATTCATGTGGAATTCTGGTTAAAGGTTAACTTAAAATTTAACATGATGTCTAGATTATGCAAATAAGAAAATTCCATACAATTAAAACAATACACTTCGTTTCGACATCGATATAAGGAATGTTAGCTTAGCTATGTAGATATTCTATTTGACAGTATAAAGAGTATTGATGATCTACTAACTGGAGATAAAATAAATGATATGTCACTGGAGGCGCAGAGAAACGATGCATCTTTTCTCTTAAAAAATTACAGACCTAAATTGTTCGCATAGTTACTATGGTATGGGCCCGATACAACAAGAGAGGCTAGCCACGGGCTCCGTTCTGAAATTAATCTTTGTTTAAAGTTAATGGGCCTTATTAATCACGGGCATTATGCCTAGATGAATATAATGTGGTAATCGGGGACTCAGACGAAAGATATCGAAGCTTTTATAACGAAAACAAATGCACCGTTACGTACACAGCCCGATCAAAACCCATTAGGAGACAACTGAAACGTTCAAATATAGCTTCTATTGGCAGTAGACATAAAACTTACATTGAGTGCAGGAGAAGAGTTAGATTAGAGTGACAGGTGAATGCGATGCTATTAATATCAAACTACACGGATATTTTAATTGGGTGCGTGAATGCTAATACCGTTTATTAAGATTCGTACGCTGTTGGGAGGTATAAAATTTTATAACCACTTAAAAGTTATTAAGTGTAATTCGATTTCAATAAATAGAGAGGGGCCTGACGCTGCGTGATAAATATCGTCTTAAAAGAATTGTGGATGACGATTAATGGCTGTTCCATTTGCTGATTGATTTAGTGGATAATTTTATTATAAATCGCCCAGACCTATGCCTAATTTAATTGTGAAAATCGTATCAGACTTGGTTCTGTAATTTCGGAGATTAGCCGGTTCAGACACACAGATAGACATACAATTTTTTTTAAAAATGACCTTGTTCTGTTACACTTCTTACATCACTCTCAATCAATTTTTATCAAATATTTTCAATGTACAGACACGTATATTCTACAGATTTATTATAGTATAGATTATTTTAAAATACCTAGTAATATGGTCAATTGGTCAATATTGCACTTTTTGTCATTGCTAACGAATTTCATATTAATCCAGAAGAATTAATTAAATATAATTTATATTCAATTTTTGTTTTACGAGTTAATTTAATTTGCCTTTTTTGAATCGGAGTACAAAAATTAGAATAGTATTTTTTTAAATTGATTGAAGAAAATAATTATGTCTGTCATAATAAACCAGACGAAGCCAGGTTGAAAAAATTGCATGACTGATCTGTATATCACACAATTTTGTTGTGATCTCTCTCCAACTTCAGTTGGTCAACCAATGATTTTGACAATCTTTATACCTGACCTGAAGAATTCCATCTCCTACGTTGCAATATTAAACTAATATGACAAGACAACAAGAGTGCAAATGAAGGAGATGGCACACTGCACCACTGCAGTTAAGGGTGGGACATGACAATGCAGCAAATGATGGCCGGTCGCAGCCCGGAACGGTACGCAAATGAAGAATATTGTCGGGTGCGTTGAATGCTCCTTAATGACGTACCCTGTGTCTGTCTGGCCTAGGTGACTAGGTGTGTGAGCACATTACCGGGATTGTCTCTTAATTCGAGGTTATTGTTTGGTTTCCCATTCAACACGGCTACCGTTCACTTTTCCTTATTTGGGTTCTCGCATTGGATAGATTACATCGCTTGTAAAGACAGGCCCAGATTATTTTTTCAATGTTTGCTCCCATTTGACAAATATATTCAAAATTCGCGGCTATTTCTTATTTGGTTTCACTGTGTTTCAAATGTTTCTATCATGACAAATCCTCTCATGGAAATTCGAACTTCACGGTCTAAGAAGGAAACTCACGTTTAATTGGTGACTTAATTCAGTTGTTGATGTTTTGATTTTTCTATCCTACTAATATTATAAGTGTGAAAGTTTGGATGTTTTGATGTTTAGATGTTTGGATGTTTGTGACGCTTTCACAGAAAAACTACTGAATGGATTTGAATGAAACTTTACAATAATATAGCTTATACATCAGAATAACATATAGGCTATAATTTATAAAGACATATTGTGTAAATTGTACAAAATCACAATTATAATATTAGTGGGATTACATGGGCAATTTTGGCATAACAAAAACGCGTTGCCTAGCAACCGACCATAGAATATGTAAATTCGTATATACAAACTTTCGCGTTTATAATATTGGTGTGAAGACTATTTGAATGTACTACGTCAGATATTGAAATTTAAATTATTAGACTACGTAACAGAATAAACACTATTTTGTACCCTATGCTGTATAATAATTTGTCATATACGTCACCTGTGCCTATTGAACAAGTAGAATACATCCTGAAGTACACGCGGACAAAGTCGCGGGCGGAAGCTAGTATGATATAATATTCCGTGAGATCGTAGAGTATGAAACAAAATGAATGTAAACACAAAAATATTTCAGTATAATTTAATTTTTTAAAGAACACGGTCTAAATATATTCTCTAGCTTTGAAGATAATTCTGACATGTACAATTATCTGAAATTATAAGTACGATTACATGATGTCATTCACAAAAAGTAATATTAGTGTAATTAAAATAATTCGTTACGGTTGAATTGCCGTTTCAGCGAATTTAGCAGATAACACGTTCTTTATTATGGTGATTATAAAATATGATAATCATTATCGATTGTTATGATGGATCGGTATGACAACAACGGTACTCGTACTCAAAGAATGAAGTTTTTCATTAGTGTGCCTAAGTTTTACTTTCGGCCAAAGGCCAATTCAAATATGTATTTAATTTTTTTGTGTATATGTTCACATTCTCAGTACTATTATAATTGTAATCCTTAAGTGAGTTTATTTGACACCTCTTTATGCATCAATCGCAACTAATCATTATGAAGTTTAGGACGAGGCATAAGTGCCTCTATAATATATTATAGCATGTAGACTTTAGATAAACAATAAGCTACTTTATCTACGCAGACGAAGTTTGATTAATTTTGCGTAATTTTTTGATACTATAACTACGAGTATAAAAAAACAGTATTATTAACGAATTACGAAAATTGCAATGAACCACAATTTTTCAAGTTCGCGCCAAGAACAATTTACAATTTACACACTGTTCGAACATAGAATGTAACATTAGATAAAGTAACATAGAGTTACAACAGGTTACATCACTTAAAAGCTTCTTATCGTCCACACTGGGCAACTAACGATTCTAATTTTCCCATATTTGTCGTTCCATTTAACGCAGCGTTCTCAAAATAGTGTGAATTCCCGGAATAGCTCTACGATCGTAGCCTTTCGAGAAAGTAATGGTTTTGTTGTAATGCGGCGAGATAAGCTGTTATTACTCGTACATGTGAATCAAGAGTTTGTTTCCTGGAGTTTGTGTATCCTTACCTACTACCTATCTAAGATAAGGACCCTTGACCTAGTTAAGGGCCACCACCAATGTTGCAAGAATTTTTAACTTTTAATATTGTCTGAATGTGGATAAAAACCAACTCACTTTTATTACTTAATTTATTTTTTTATTCCATACACGCACCAAAATTTAAACAGTGCAGTGCGCGTGTGGGGCCGCCCTGCACTCACCGAGCGTACGCTATTTCTGAACATACGCTAAACAAAACATGGGTTGTTGTGAAAAACAAATTATTAAATTAAATGCAATGAAATGCGACGTCAAGTTAAACAGGTGATGGTTGAACATCAAACCAACAAAATGTTCGATTTGTGCGTTGATGTCTTTCATTAATAGCAGTACTGCAGCTTACCTAGCCACCGTAAATTTGAGAGATTTGTTTGTCTCAAAAACAAGCCTATGCGTTTCCCACCTATATATACTCTTTGAATCTACATCATAAATGACATCACAGAGACAAATTATAAAGATCGAAGCTACAGAAAAAAGTCCAAATAAAAAAGCGATGGCATTCGTACAGTACAGCCAAAGAGTGCCCACTACTACATATAGTAGAGCCAAGTCAAAGTCGTAATATTACCCTCAAGAGCTGGTGTTAACGCTCCGTGACAAGCAGGTGGAGAGATTTACGGTGCACGCCTGACCTAGACCTCTGCAGCAAATTGCCGGCACAAAGAGGCGATGACGCGCTGCAACGGGTCTGACCCCTGCATGTACGTTTTCTGTGGCCCCGTGTATATTTGAATCACTGTGTTCAAGCGTTTCAACTTGAAACTTTCGAGTAAAGTGTGATTGTTAGAAATTGATTGTCATTGCGTGGTATTTTTGATCCGAGTAAAAAACATATTGCTAAAAAGAAATGAAGAGAAACGTCTTAGTGGCCAATGGCACAGAACATTTAACAGTTTGAGGTAATTGGTCACTTATTGGAGACATCAGATCAAAACAAATGACCATAAAATTAACTAAGTATGTAACGTATGAGTCCGAAACACTTACATAAATACTTCAACTAGTAAAGTTTGACGCAAAGATACTGCCAAAGTATGTCCGATGAAATAAGTACATGCATAATATTTGCATTACCGTCGAATACAAGGACACGGCACGGCACGGCAGTGTGGTGCAGGAACAAGACTTGAGCAAGACCGGCTCCGGCAACGTCATCGAACGAGCGCATTAAGTTCGATTGTAGGGCCAAGCGCGGCCTAATTGCCAGCATTGTGTCGGCATGCAGATGTGAATGGGCTTTGATTTGGGCCGGGGGTGCGAGGCGGGGGGCTGGAGGGGGACCAGGGGACAAATCGCTCGTTACGGCTGCAGGTAAACTTTCATTGAGCGTCGGAAGGCGTCGGACGTGAGAGGCGGCCGACAAAATGCCCTCGTTATTCGCCGCCGAATCACTCGCTCATTGTGCTCGGGGAAACGGTAGACGCGGTCGCCGTACACGAAAAAGACTTTAATGAGGCGTGAGAACGCTCTAAATGAACGATTGTGCAGAGGGCTCGGTTTAATGAAGGATTGATATTAAAGTGGCTTAGATTAACGCGAATTACGCGCCATTGTTTAGTGAGGAAGCGCGCAGGAGAACTTTCCTAACAGGAATTCGCAAATTGTGATACGGAAAATTGAATGATCGCCGAGGGTTGCAACAATAAGAGAGATGTTGTCTGTGTGGGAATTTTCGGCAGTTCATCTGACCACCTGTTGCTCGACTTGATGGAGGGTGAGAGAAAAACTGAGTATCGGGCAAGCGATCCATCTCCCCCTGCTCTCCCCGAGCGACACAACCACAATTAAAATCGAACTTCTGTCGTTCTGTCGCGTACGTGTCCCGAATAGACTCTGGATTTAGATTTTTGCAACAGTTGGAGCTGACCAATAACTGAGGATGAATTTTTAATAACTACGTATTACTGGCAGCTTTCTCTCGCTGTCCAGTCGCTTTCTTCTAACATAATAAACAGTTGTAAAGTGTCGAATCATGATAAAAATTCACAAACGTTTTGTATGTTGTCATGAAGATCAAAGTTGAGTTAGTATTAAAACATTCGACACAACAAGCCGTGGCAGCTCAGTTGGGTAGAGCGTCAGACCTTGAACAATCGAGGTATGGATTCAATTCTGGCTCGTACCAATGAGTTCCAATTTGTTATTTATAATTTATGAACGAATGATAAAAACCTGACCATGTTTTCGGTGAAGGAAACTATCATGAGGAAGCCTGCTCTCTCCTGAGAAGATATTCAAAGGTGAAATCTACCAATTCGCACAAGGCCCGCGTGGACTATGGCCCATACACTCTCTATAGGAGAGTAGGCCTGATCCCCTCCAGTAGGGACATGAGCAGGCTGTTGATGATGATTAAAACATTAAGGTGCACTGACTGCACTGTTAAACCGGTGTAAGATAAATAGGCTAGAAAAACAATCTCAATTATAATTTTAAGAACTTAATTTGTACAAAGGGAGTTATTAAACCACGGCCAGACGAAACCGAGGTGAATCATTAGTGAGCAACAAAAAACCAAGCTTCATTTACATACAATATGTTAATTATGCAATATTAGAGATAAACACCGTGGCACCTACTCGGGGCTGGGGTACTAGAGAGCTCATTCGACCACTTGTTCTGGGGTTCAGTGTGCGATGACTGCTTTCTTAATGGTAGCTAAACAAACTGTTTGTTATTATAATAATCTTGATGTTTTAATTAATCAGTGGATTGATTGACACGATAGATTAGGTAGTACTTTCTCACTCAAGTTCGAAAAGCCCAGCAGTTTGAGTCACGGTGAATGTTATTAGTCATTTGATGCCGTTCCTGCATAATTATTATTTATTTCGTCAGAATACAAAGTTCCTTTATTTGTTAGTATAAACTTAAAAACTATGATAGTGCAAATCAAATCACAATCTCTTAGAATAAATTTGCGCTTAATCTAACCCTACATCTTAAAAAAATTTGCCAAGTGCGAGTCGGACTACCGCACGAAGGGTTCCGTACAGAATATGGATATTTAACATACGGAAAACCAATCTAAAGAATGCGCCTCGATTTTCGTTATCAATTTAGTTTTGCAGTAGCAGTAGTAGACGAGTACGACACTAAATGGCGCTAGTTGTATGTTACATATTTATTTTATTCTGGTTTTTAGTATTTGTCGTTATAGCGGCAACAATAATACATCATCTCTGAAAATTTCAACTCTCTATCGCGGTTCATGAGATACAGCCTGGTGACAGTAATATCAACCTGTCTGTGTTTTTTATATTAATTCAAAGCATTAATATGACTTGTGTTTTCTTTATTTTACCTTAATTTTTGAATTCAATAAGCCTATCGGTACCGGTATCGCCGAAATTTTTATAAGAGTATCGGTATCGATCGGCAAAAAGGCGTATCGTATACGTGTATAGAATAACGGGCGAAATAAACTCTTCAGCTATTGCATCTTTTAAAACTTATACTGTATAACCCTTGTTACCCGTAGAACTTGTTTTTGTAAACTCCTTTTATGTAGCGCAAGCTATATTTTATTAACGTAATATATATTGTTTAAAGTATTTATTATATACAATATTACTGCTATATTGTATTGTATTATTATTACCGCCCTCTTCGTCACGTTTTCGTAGGACAGGTGCGCGAGCGCCGGGCCGGGGGCGCAACGGTCTACCACCGACATGTAATTACTTACAATAATAAAAACCAATTACCAACAATAATAAAAAATATTCACCCTTAGAGGTAGAATTATCCGGATATAATTCTATTACTATTATTTTATCAATAAGCGATCAATTAATTTCAATAAAATGTATATGAAAAAAGAATAATCAAAATCGATTCACAATTGGCGGAGTTACTCGTATTGCGTAACAATGGTTTTTCATACACTTTTTCCTCACAGTCCACCTCGTTTTCAAATAAGTACGGAGGTACTTTCCGAGCAGGTATAGTATTATAAAGGTATAAAGATTTAACTGCATATTCTCACTAAGCTATTTTTAAGATCTGTGATGAATATTTATAACTTGCAGTTATATAAATAATTCTTATAAATAAGTCATTCTAGTTTAGAATAGCAGTTTAATTTTTTTCTTAAATCAGCAAAGGCTTACTCAAATTAATGTCAGAATTGATGACACTTGTAACATGGTTCAAAACCTACAAAAATTCAGGAGACGTCATTTTGATTTGACTGAAAACTAAAAAAAGGTAAATTGCGTTTGAGAGTAACTCTAGTTTTTTTGCGTACATTACCTCATTCTCACTTTTGCATTATTTGAAGTATTGATATCTGGAACAGTCAAATTGGAACAGGTGCGCAGGCGCCGGGGGCGTAACGGCCTACCACTAGCGTGTTGTCTGGTGTTGTAAACGTGCCGCAGACTATATCAACATTTTGGGACTTGTTATGTTAGCAATATCACCTACCTGTGATATCAAGCCACAACCGCTTTGAAGGGCCGCTTTCATTACGAAGACATTATTCACAAAATACGCTTGGTTTTATGGATAAAATCATGCTAGTCTCGCACCAAAAGAAATCTCAAGTTTTCTTCATAAAATTTAAAAAAATAAAACATTAGTAGCTTTTTATACCACCAAAACCACTAGATATTTATTAACAAAGAAACTCGTATCAGATTAGAGCAAAAATCGATGGATCAACATCGTTCTTAATTGTCAGTGAATTGGTATGTCATCTATTAAAATTAGCAATCTGTAAATCGATTGAATATCGATATGAAATTAATCTTTTATTTCAATTATGAAATACGTTTTTAGTATCTTTCGAGCAATCTGACGACGTTGATTTACTATATAGCGTATCTATAGCTTTATATTTAGTCTAACGTTACATTGGCACCTATTTATTACACAAAATGTAAATAAAAATTTAATTATCAACTACATATCTGCGTCCATTACTCGAACGGTCGTAAAATAATAGTTGCTAGTCGACGTCAGCTGTTAATTTTATGGAGGGGGCTAATGAAATTATATTTACATATATATTACTTGTATTAACGTACGGTTTAAAGGAGCTGTTAACAAAATTCTTGATTTCTTGTTTAGTTTCAGAACAACGGTAATTTAAATAACTAAAAGTACACAATTTTACAACACAATCATACACAAAATTATACAATGAACTTTTAGATATTAAATATAGCACAGCACTTATAAAGTATAAGCAGCAAATAATAAGCTATAAATATACAATAATATATGTAAATGAATTGAACATGACAAGTAGAAGTACGACGATTTTTAGAATAGCATAACGTTTTAATACAATATCGGCCATTGTTAGAAATACTATTAATATTGCTTATTGTTTTCTTCAACATTAAACTTCTTTATTTTATAATGGCGAATAAAACTTGTTTTATCACTATTTCTCTCTAACCACTATGTTCCTCGAACTAAAGAATTGTGCTCGTTATTCTGCTACCGAAACATACTACGAACATTGAAGGTCAGAAGGTTAACCAGTGTCGAGAAAAGAATGAAAATTTGACACCACGTCATTGTCACGTTTGTCACATTTTTGTGTGATTCTGAACCGTGACGATGGTGTCAGGTGTCACGCTCTCTGAGAATGTTGTCACATGTTGTGTTGTAATTTCAGACCGTTATCTTGATTCTAAACACTGATTTCTGTCTCGTTAATTTGATCGATGTAATTGTTTTAAATATGCACTATGTTGGTAGTTCTAGCCGCCTCCGTGGCCTAATTGCTAAATGTTGGACTAACGATCCGGAGGTCCCAGGTTTGACTCCCAGTGGGGGGTACCTATCGTCACTCGGTTTAGCTACACACTAGCTATCACCGTGTTACCTAAGTCTGCTGACATACATCAGTGTTAAAAGCACTGTTGTGTTTCGGTATGAAAGGCATCTGGGTGCGCACGCTTACCATCTAACAGCCTTATCGTCACTGATCATCAGGTGAGATGAAGGCCAAGCGCAAACCCATAATACATATATAAGCATTAAATTAAAAATTAGAAGAAGAAAAAACTACGCAATAATTGTCAGAAACATTGGCGTCAAACTTATAACACCTCTCTTTTTGCGTCGGGGGCTAAAATAGTTCGCATCTTGTCTTTATCTAACCAGATGATGAGCAACTTTAAGACTATATATAGAAACGGGCTAGCCTACTGCGATCACGAACCCGCCTGACAAGCTAGTCGGTTATAGTTGGTAGGGTATAGTTGGCTAGTTACAGGTATGAGAGGTTAATTAGTTGATTTGTGAGTAACAAGTGTATATTATTAACCCAAGTACGTAGCATCAAAATATATCTCACATTTGAGACATGCACAAGAAAATGTCATAGCGATTTAATTGTATAACCGTGTTTCACAAACCAAACTTGTATTTAACGATCTTTACGGCTTGGTTATATAAAATTGGAGATATCAAATGCACCACAAAAGCTGCTCACACAACAGAGCCAGGCCTCACGCGCTCCTTTCCTACAATTACGCGCTTGTGTCATATTTACAGCCCAGGTAATTGCCATTCAATTACCAGGCCAGCCTGCTGTGAGAGAGAGCGAGAGACCTGTATACGAGTCGATAGCCGCGTCCCCCTCTCTCGCGGCGTGCAGCCGGCCAGCCATCAATCATCGAGCACCCCCGCTGGCTGCCCATAGGGATGGGAAACGTCACAAAGCGAGTATCACAGTCCAACAATACTCGATAAGTGGACAACGCCACGCTAAATTGATTCCAAACCGTTTCGGATCCGTCTGGTGCTGTTTAGCTCGAATTAATTTGGATTGTCTGTCATGGTTAGTAGAGTACTATTATATTAGGTGTGTTATGTTGGTATATCGTTTTTAAATTGATCAAAAATCATTACAATATTTTCAGTGATTTATATGTGTGGACGGTAGACTTATGTAGTATATAATGATATTCTTTAGTGAATCTTGACTTTATATATTCATCATCCTTGTCTATCATGTCTCACCTGATGCTAAGTGAAAAATTGATACACGTAATAAAGTCGTTAAATGGAAATTGTGCTTTCTTATAGCCTTGATAATAAGGCGCTAACTACATAATAAAATTTCATCATACGTCAACTTTTATGCCTTATGATGATGATGTTCATTTATACGTGCAGTATTCATAGTATCACCACGTACCACACCAAAACCGTAGTCACATCAATTTATTACTGGATGTTCCAATAGAATAGGGCGCTGTGCGTGACTATGCTAGAATCATCCACTTTGCTAGGATTTCCTGCGTCCGACTTGCAATCGAAATATGCTCAGTAACTTCAATATCGCGCAATCTGCTGCTGGTGGACATATGACACGCCCCGGTGACAGGCGCTGTAAGATTCCATTTAATTTCCTGATACAACAATTTTAACAGTCTTATACGTGCTTTTGTACCGAAATTGTCGTAAAGTGTAACTGAATATCGATTTCCAACTTAAGAAATCATGGTAATAATAAATTCTAATGATAATTTAAAAAAAACTATCGATATACTTTTAGGTGTTTGCTCGGCCAGCCCTCGGTCCAGTTCAGATTGCAGGTACGGGTCCGCTCCGCTAGTCCCGCACCTATGCAATCCTTCGCCTTTATGGCTTGCCCTATTTCACTTACGAGCAGAATCGATTCCAACCAATTTCGCTGTTAATAATTTAATTTTGTAATTTAGACGTAAAAACAATATAATGTGCTACCAAACGTCTACATTTTAATATGAACAGAAATATTATGCACAGTTTAGAAATGATGAAAGCTGAAAATATAATATGATGATAATGGATCACGAATGTCGTACTTTAGATATGGTTACCTACCTCGTGTCATCCTGCGGGAAACTATGGAAGGCGACTGAGGGACAATTTCGAGCACTTTTCATCAGATATCTACCTATGCACCAATAACGCCTTAAGACCACTAATCCATCTACCAAGCCCAGCGTGGTGGTTACCAACCCAAAATACTATCTCTTGAAATTGCAGAGTTTATAATATTGTTCTTTTCAGGTATAATGAAAGAAAACACAACCAAGTGCCATATGGATCAAATTTAAAATTTGCCAAACTTGAAGTTTTTGAGTGAACACCCTTCACTTAGTCGCCTTTTATGATCATTATAAGGGATAAAAAGCTGTTTATATTGATCATGTATATCGCTAAAGTATCAATGAGACATATTATATAAAAAAAATTAAGACACGCACTCGACTGAATTTGAAAATGGTACAACATTCTCTGGATATACATTGTCTGTGATTAAAGCGGTCTCCTTCGTGTTTCAGAGGTCAAAGTTCGATGCCTTCGAGGCTTCTAATTATAATCATTGCTCTTCTGTTCTGTATCTGTCGTCTGTAATTAACAGAATTCACTAACGAACGCGGGTTTTGGTCTATTAGTAACACATTTAAATCGGACGTTAATTAAGATATATGGTTTGTTATTTTTAACTAACTACTAACTAACTTTTTTTTCTTGACTAGACGCGAATCATACTAATTTAAATTCCGTCAATCTAAAATATTTAATAGGTCACGTTATTTATATCGCGGAAGCTAAATCTTCTATAAATCATCATCTGAAAGGTATCATCATTGTAAGCTTAAATCCACCATGATCGTGAGCTTGTTTTGTTTTTCCATAAAGTTTCGCCCCAACTACCACCCCGGTCAGACGGATAGGTGATCGCAGTAAGACGTTGTTGATCCGTAGATGTGTTGCCGCACATCTCAACATACTTTCTTTTAGTTGTCTTTTACGACACTCTTTGAACAACGATTGATTTCAACGCTGCCGATATATCGATAACTCATTAAATTAACAAATTATGATAAAATGTATTTGCAAATGTTAAATATTTATTATCTCTTTCCATCGTACGAGCTTAAACAACTTCGTTGAAGCGATCTTTCATAAAGTACAAGAAAGTACGAGTATATTTAGCATAAGCACTTTCCAACCTACATTTCCTTAGATATAAAAGTTTTCAACAGAATCACTTGAAGAGCACTACGCTAACGAATCCGATGTTATAGGAAGAGCGCTGTTCAATTAAGTGAAGTAAGAAGCTGAGTTGGAGCTCGCTAATTAGCCAGTTGCTAATTAATCACTGGCTCACCTTGACGTCAGCGGTTAGCCAATCTGAGTACACCTGCGGGCTTAGAGTTTGCCGTTTGGCTATTGGGCAATTTGTTGTGGTTATGGTGTCACAAGTGTCACATTCTCGCGTAATACGAGTAGCTTACGATTTGTTGTCGTTCGTTTCGATTTTTCAACCGACTCCACAATTGGATGAGGTTCTCAATTCGACTGTATGTTTGTTTTGTATGTATGTTACGCGGTCATTCCACCAATTATGAAAACATTTTGAATATTCTCTTTTTGTTTGGAAGATAAAACTTTAGAGGTGGTCTCATATAAATTTTGGTTCGATCGAAATTGATTTCAGCACTTTTTGAAGAAAAAAATACCCAGATAATTCTACCTCTAAGGGTGCATTTTAGAGGATCAATGCTGTAGACGTTTAGGGCAGTTGAAGTCGGTTTCTAGTCATAGTTCATATGAATTCAAATTGATTTCGCAGCCAACTTTTCAATTTATATTCAGACATTCTTTTTCTAGCTAATAGAGATTTTGATGTAGTCCAAAAGTAAGATTTTAAACATAAAGCCGAATGATAAATTATCACATAGACAATTCAAATCTAGCATTAAATGAAATTACACTCGGAAAGCGAGAGGAAACATTACTAATCGGATTGTGTGGTATAATGAGATAGCGGAGGAGCGCGATAGGATCTCTAGATAGCGAGTCACGATGCGTCGGCGCAGGCCCAGCGCGTACAACTTCATCGACTCAGGCCGCGCTTTATAAGGATAGGTCGTAATTGTGATGTCGTGAAGATATTTCATATTGTTAATTGTGTTTTGTAAGACAGCAAAAAAGCTGCTTTAGATAACATGATCTTTTTTTTTACGGAAACGTCAACTGCTGAAAATGAGACCTCTAATAGATAGTCATAATTGATGAGAACTCCACGTGGGAGCTTATTATGACAGTTAATTAAAATTGTCACCCGGGTTGGTGATCGGAGTAAGATATCACTGCCGCTGCGTCTTCTAGATTTTCCTTTACTAGCCTTCTACAACACTTACGAAGCCATTAGATAATTTTATCCTAAAGCCGAAGTTATTTCATTCGTAGGAAATGGGGGCATTTCATTACGGCTATTAAAAGTATACAAAATTACCTCTTAGGTCCAATAGATGGCGCTGACTTTTAAGAGACATTATTTTTACAAGTGTGGATATATCATTGGCCTGATTGTCAGCGAATATTTTGCAGTGCCATCTACATTGTTACTGTTGGTGAAACTTCAACTCAGCTTGTTTTGAGCGTATCAGGAGAAATGTCACGTAAATATGTAAAGGTACAAATGACCGTTCCACGGCCTGGACTTTTACACTTGTAATTTTAAAAAGTCATTATCAAATAACAGTTATTTCATTAACATTTTTGTTTATTTATTCAAAAATATAGCAACAATAAAATGACATTTGACGTTGACTTAGTACAACAAGAATGATTTTGTACAATTAAAGTAGAAGCAAATATGTAACTGTAATATTTTTCTATACATCTTTAAATTATTACTTGATTTTTTTAATAGTGTACGAGAGCAGGCAGGAAAGTCACTCAGCGAGCAATGGAACGAGCTATGCTCGGAATTTCTCTACGAGATAAGGTCCGGAATGAGGAAATCCGTAGACGAACAAAGGTCACCGACATAGCTCGACGAGTCAGTGAGCTGAAGTGGCAATGGGCAGGCCACATCGCTCGAAGAACCGATAGCCGGTGGGGAGTAAAGGTTCTCGAGTGGCGACCACGTACCGGGAAACGTCTACCAGGCCGTCCCCCCACTAGATGGACCGACGACCTGGTTAGAGTCGCAGGGAGTCGCTGGATGCAGGTGGCTCGGGACCGGTCGATGTGGCGTACCATGAGGGAGGCCTATGTCCAACAGTGGACGTTTCCCGGCTGATGATGATGATGAGAGCAGGCCGGATTTAAAACATCTCGTTTGCATAGATTTTTACGGTCCAGAAGTAGATCAAGTGGTTTCATTGGTACCTACTTTACATCTTCAACGAGATCGATGTTTCAAATTTCAAGTTTCTAGCTCCATCAGTTTGGGCCGGGTTATAGGTAAGTCAATCTGTCAGACCTTTATATTAAGGCGGTGCCCTGAGCCCGACACCCCAGACTCCCCATAAGTATAAGAGAAACTAAGATTTGGTAACGGTAAAATGTCGGTATTTTTTAAAATAACTTTATTTACACTTATGCAACTTTTTGAAACTAAGTTCAATCATCATAAGTTTTTTATTAATTTGAGAGTTTTAGAATTTATATGGCTTATGCAAATAATTTTTAATAAATTAAATGAGATAAATGCTATCGCAATCTTGTCAAGAGACGTTGTGACGTGTTATTGCTTACTCATTCACCCTTACGTGCTGTGGGTGGTGGGGAAGGGAGTCCCGAATCTGAATTGCTAGTTGGTCTGGGAACGGCCTTGACAGACGATATTAATAGCAAAGCAAATCAACAGTTTGTTAAGTAGATAACGCCGGCTATAAACGACTTAATAAAATATTGCAGATTGAAATCACGATTCAACTTAAGCTCGTATATAATGGTAAATACTAATAGAAGGACATCACATCTCTGTAAGAAATTTCACAAGTCAAAGAAACACAATCGTAAATCATAAGAAATAATTATTAAATACAATCTTTTGTATCTATTGTTTGACAGTAACAATGTTGCAGTCAACTCGTTAGCATCAAGGATATCTATAAAATGAACTTAATACAAGTTGTAATAGAGTCGAGTGTTAACCAGGACACTTCAAAGATACATTCAAATTAATATTGATGAATTATAATTGATCATTGTTAGGAGGAACATTATCTTATTGAGTCATCTGAGTACCTTTGTCTCGACTTTCTTTTTCCTTTAATTTATTTTTAACAAGTATCATTACAACCGATAGTATATGATAAGATGCGAATGGTGATGATAAGTACACTCGAGCACAACAAGTATCCACTTTAGTACCATGTCACATTCACCCTTGCTTGTTACTGTCCAGTGTTTTGAAGGAAATGTAAATTAAAGATGAATGTGATATGGTTCTAACAAATGTTTTTGTAATTTAGTGTATAATAAAGTTATGTCAACGTGCTTATTTAGAGTTTCCTCGCATGTACACAATTATGCACTTTGTGTTATGCTGTTTAGCACAAAAAGTTCATTGTTGAACTAGTACGTTGGGTTGTGCTGTCCACTATGTTGAACTCTTCATAGTCGGTTATTTATTCATGTCTACCTAACAATTTATGAAGATTTCAATAAACTGCACAAAACTAATCCAAAGTACTGTTCAATAAATATGTCATATGTGATATAGCATAACTTAAAGTGCATAATTGTGTACATTCGACTACACAAATATTTATCCACTATTTAACCATGTCACATTCACCTTTAACTGACTTTTCCGTCGACACACTACATAGGAACAAGAAAGGGTGAATGTGACACGGTACAAAAGTGGATACTTATGTAGTCGAGTGTACATGTATGGAAATTTAAAATACGAATGCACAAATATAAGTGTTTCTTGTTGCATAGGATTTAAATATAGATCTTTCATCAGAAATAAAAGACGACATGGCCCGTGTTGCATTATTTTCAAGCTAATACTTTTATTAATGGTCTCTTATTCCATTCTTCAATTAAGTTCGAATAAAGATCGAACAAATTGAATAAAAATACATAGTAAGTAAAGTATGTACCCGCTTTGAAATAACTCACCTTCAAAAACTATTGAATAGTTGATGTTATAGATTATAACTACGAGGTAGGGGTAGGTTGACGATATATCAAACGGGAGCTACGATTGTGTTTAGTTCGAGTAATTAAACGTAAGCTTTTACTATGGTAATGGAATTCAATTAAAAGAGAATTCCGCTTGGTTACATGTTGATACTTACTTACCTGCGATTGGTTTTACGGTGACAGGAATAAATTTGAATAAATACGTATCGCGAAAAGGTGCGTTGAAGGCGTCTATAGCATTTCTCTTCACGTAAAGTCCAATGTGGTTATCTTTGACGGCAGCTTATGTCCAATAATGGAATTTGTAGTTGTTTATGATTATAACGTGGGTCTTTAGTCGCAGGCTGCCTGGCAATCGATCTTCATCAATACTCCAATTTAATTACATGACCTTCAAAACGTCTAACAATATCATCAGGTCAGTAATCAAACATTATGAATGTTACCCAGCCAAATAAGAAAGTAACATGGCTACACATAGATCGGTGCAAGTGAAGGTATTCGCATATCGGCGTCGTCGGAGGCGCGATCGATGGCGCCCCCCCAATCAGCTCCATCAAAACTCGAGCTCATTACTCAAAATCAATTAGCGTTATTAGTGCGGCGCGTCTTCGTTAGCCCGTGATGGAGGGTAATTTATTGGCATCTCTTAATTAGGGATAAGTCTAATTGGAGGCTTAGTCGTAACGAGGCCCTCGAAATCTGACGTCCCGACGAATAAATTGGTCGGTCGTCGGGGCACGCACTCCGCCGCACCCGCTCTATTACCGCTAGCTGATGTTTTGACGTGCCAACTCGTTTGGTACTGTACTATATTGGTACCTAGCTACTGGCGAGTAGTTCAAGTGCACTAATAACCTTTGAACGTAATAGTTGAATAATTTATGACGGATCGTGGTTGTGTCGTGTCGTCTAGTTGTAGAACTCGTTCTAATCTTAAAAATATTTGAATGTTCACTAATCTTTTGGTCTCAAGCTTTTGGCAGTAATTATTTACAAATACGACATCAGATGAACAGAGAAATGAGTATCATTATTATACAACTTTATTGTGAATCAGAATTTTCATTTTTTATTATTGTTTGTTTTTGATTATTGCTCAAAATGCCGTCTCGGGACCTTAGCTGCGTAACTGCTAATAGCTTACACTAATGATATTAATTTCGCGACATTGCAATCTGATCTCTATTTTTAGGTAATTACTTATTATAACTTATTTAATATATAATATAATAAAAAATATGTATGGAAGCAGTCTATACGGATTCCCGTTAACGGTAAAATGTAGTTCATTTCTGAGTCAACTATTTTCCAATCGTTATCTCCGATTAAAATAATATAAATAGTTTTAATATTATCATTGGAAGAAAAAGTAGAGATTTAGGGTGCGATCGCCTTTAAAAATAATAACAAGTTACTTAGACGTACATTTCTTTACTGATTTAGAAGCTGTCAAAGGATTTGTATCAAATTCGACCTACACTTGTACTCTATTTAACAAATCAAGTAATAATCTAAATGTATATAGAAATAAACTAGAATGTCATTTTTGCATTTATTTTAATTGTACAAATTGTACAAAATTATTCTTTTTGTACTAAGTGACAGCATCAAATGTCATTTTATTGACGCCATCTTTGTTTTCAACGTCAAGTCTTACCTGTTTCGTGCGTTTTATATGTTTTTGTACAAATAAACTAAACCAAAATATACAAAAATGGTAACTGAATCACTTTTATATTTTAATGGCCTTTTACAAGTGTACAAGAACAGGCCTTGGCTCCATACATTCGCGGAACGTGTCATTTATAAGTGTATAGAGTACGTTATATAATCTCGCATTGTAGTGTAGAGTGTACTGTACAGTACTCGTTAGTTTCCCTGTGAATCATCAGACTTCAATCACGTCTCCCATCAAATACTAACTATGTATTTGAATTTAGAATAGCTCGCACCGCAAGAGATGTTTATCGTAAATGGATATTGATTTTAAAGATGGTTTCAGATTATGGGGTCTAGTACAGTTAATTCTCTGGTTTGCGGCGAGCGCTAAGCGGTTCGGTCGGCGCGGTCCATGCGGTCGATGTAGGACACGGGAATCTAAATAAACCGACAATAGAAGTGCCATGTGAACTGATAGTGTTGTTTCCGTACTCCCTGTGTATTAATACACCCGCGATAATTACGGATTTTTATAGCGCTTAGGTACATTCAAATGATTTTTAGCCATTTCAATCTTTTCCAGTGCAACATGAACATTCATTTTATAGTTTTAAAAATTTGTAGCTGCTGTAAAATCTGTAGTGTCAAAATTGAAACCTTCGCGTCTTGGATACAGTAGTTGTAAGACTTTTAGAGAAATGCCGATGAAAAATTATCGGATCGTCGCCGGTCCCCGGATCCCGGTCTTTTCAATAGTTATTTCAAATAAATATCCATATATGAAACGACTGTGATATTTTGCTTTACAGCGAATTCTGCTTATATACAGCTTATGTTTTTAATTCTTTTTTTATATTACTTATTGATATGTTTGTGAATGTATTAATTGGTTTTGTGTGTGTGTGTAATATGTCTGTGACAAATAAATGGTTTAAATAGTTTAATTTCTGTGTAATAAAACGTAAAGCGTAACACAAACAAATAGCCACGTTGGACTTTCCATGCAGGATCTGGCCGTAATAACCACGATTGGCAGGCGAATTGGACATCGCAGTACGATGTCACGTTACATAGGTAGACGCTGCTGCCCAACTCCTGAATATCGTTTCCTTAGTCGCCTTTTTGGGACACCCGCGGAAGGGAAGACATAGAGTAATCCTATTCAAAAGCTGAGACCACAACGAGCATATATGTAATGTTATGATGAAACAAATTCGAATTAAATGTACATGACATTGATTGTACGACTATAAAATACTTCTGCCATTTCTATTAGCACAAAAGCCATCGGTGTTGTGGTCGATGCGGTCCTTCACAAAGCGGGCCGGACAAAAATAAAGGATGGTATAAAGCAGACAAATAAAAGAGTGCAGACAACGGCATGATCAAGTGCACCGCGCAATGTAATGCGATACTCTGTGGTGTGCCTTATTCCAAAAGATGGCCGACCGATGCGTTGCGACGACCGCCCCGGGACTGGTCATTGGTTATAATTAGAACTGACCGAGTGAACTTGAAATAACGGATAAAATATTGAATGTGAACTCGACTTAATTGAAAATTAATTGACCTTGTGATTTTTGAAGCACGCACCGAACAGTTCTTCGCGATCATGCGTAAAATGCAAGATGGGTTGTCAAAGCATTGTTGAAACTGACAGATGCGGGCGACCATCGTCAAACATTGATGAGTTTTGTATCATTGAGATGAAATTCTGTATCAAGTACCATGCCAAGCATGGAAGTTGTAGACGAATATGTATACCTGGGACAGATTGTTCAACTAGGTAGATTCAACTTCGACAAAGTGGTCAACCGAATAATCCAATTCGTCTGGGCAGCGTTTGGGAAGTTTCGGCATATCTTCTCGTGTTCATGGTTCGGAACCCGTGGGTCGCGAGTCTGACTCACACTTCTCCGTTTTTAGGGTTCCGTACCACAAAAGGAAAAAGGAACCCTAATAGTATCACGTGACTGTCGTCTATCTGTCTGTCTGTAACACATTTTTTCTCCGAAACGCGTGGAGGTATCAAATTTAAATTGATGTTCAAGGCTTACCTATACCAATGCCTTGATTGTAAAAAAATCAATCTTCTAAGTGAATGCAATAATAATTAACGCGTTCAAAAATAACTAAAAACTGACTTCAACTGCTCTAAAAGTCTACAGCATTCATATCCTAAAATATTCGCATTTAGAGTTAGAATTATCTTAGTACATATTTGGTTTTTGTTGATTTTCTCAAAAATCGCTAAATCAATTAAATAAAATTGATATGGGACCACCTCTGCTCTACCAAATAAAAATTATTATCAAAATTGAGTTATCGCGTAACATACATAACAAATACAGTCGAATTGAGAATGTCCTCCTTTTTTGAAGTCGGTTGAAAATATACGGCCGTTTATGTAGCTCATTTTGACGGTTTCCATTGAAATGGTACTTCCCATTGACCTAGAATCCTGTTTGGCAAGAATCAAGGTCTTTCCGCACAAATATAGGATATCTAGAAAGTATAATTTTTTAATTATATCACATTAAAATCGCTACTTTATGATTACAAACTGTTGGTGCCTGTCGTGACATTCTTAATGCTATATTGTTAACAATTGCTCGTTCATTTCGTCAGGCGCACCTGTTATTTATGATTTTACATAAAAAAAGTCAATTATTTATATTCTGTCTGACTGTAGCTTAGTGTTTATAAAAGACTACATTCAACACATTTCAAAAAGGAGAAAAGAATCACGATATTTTCCTGTGATGCAATTTATGATAGGGATTTAGGAATAGGAATTGTTACGTATTATCCTTATTATCCTTTGCTTAAAATGACAAATCTTAATTCTCGCTTTAAAAAATCATCTTATGAGTAAAATACGAAGAAATCATTCCTCGGGTGGGCTGTATGTATAGAACAATTCGCCATATAAAGGGATCATAAAGTTCTGGGCGCTAATCCTTAAGGCTATGTTGCTGATTCAAACTAAAAAAGATGTAATTTTTTTATTTTTTCATTCAGTCAACAGGTGCAAAATTCCACGGTTAAAGCCTCCGTCATATCTCATAGGCTCTAGCAGACTCTCCACCGAGTTTTGTTGTGGACTAACAAGCTGCAACATTTTTGTTGGTGAGATACATTACAGAAAACCATATTGTTGACCCTGTATTTTATTGTGTAAATTGTATTTGGGTCTGTTTGGTCTTTGCGCTGGCAAATACAATTTAAATCGCCAAGTCGCCTTGATTTTTCACGAGGCATTTTTAATTTTTTGTTTGTTTGTCCTTCCTTCACATCGTAACGGAGAGTCATAATGACTATTTTGTACAAGGATAATTGAAGGATATATATTACACAAGGAAGGAAGAAGGAAATAGATAATGTACAATATACTATATTTCTTGTCACTTAAAAAACACATGTCCGGTGGTGGAGACCTGGTTCCTGTAGCACAGGGGATCCTAGTTCAGGAGCCAGTCTTCACAAAGTTACGAGACCATAGAATGAAGTGATTTATCATTAATTTGTACAAAATAAAGGATCGAAAATCGACATAAGCTCCTCTTTATCCTGATCGAACAAGTAGATTCTGTGTGATAATTTTAGAAGTCAACAAGGACGAAGGAACGTTCAAACGTCAGGTGAGACGAAGGCCAAGTGCAAGATAATACATTAAAAATTTCAAACAACGTTACCCATTGCGCGCCAGCATGGCTGACCAACTTGATCTAGTATCGAAATTGAATCGAAACCTCAACCAAGGCCTTAAGAAGATTTTCAAATAAAACCACAGTGAAGTCGAACGCGGACCATGCATTACCCTTTCTTTGGACGAACGTCTCGGCCGACTAATGCCCACAATGTGTATTATAGCATTTAATATAATAATAACGTAATGAAACGTCTCGGGGGGCGAGGGGGCAGCAGGGGGCGAGGGAACCGGTCCCCTGAGGTCATCGGCTGCGAGCCTTCCGCGACCAGAGTGTTGCCAGCTTAGATCTGACTCATTTGTACATTTTTGTAGTTTGTCAAAATCGACGCTATTAGTATGAGCATTGAGCAGGGTTTTAGTGGATATAAAAGCAAACCAACAAAATATAGACTAAAGCTAACAGGAAAATAACTTCAAACTATATATTATGGTATTCCTTCTATAAAAGAAATCCACAACATAAAGACAATATTTTAAAAGTAAATATTTACAACCATGTTCATATTTATTTAAACAGAATTATAAAAAAGACTAAATTAAACTATGTAATTTAACCCGATGGCTAGTGGCCTACTGGAATAGGTAATGATCCGAAGGCCGTGATGTATATTCCCGGCGGAGCAACAATCCGGTTGTAGTGATTTCTATGCTCCACTGTTCGGTTTGGTGACCTATCACCATGTTAACTATTGTTACCTAAATCTGTCTTTAAACAACAATGTCAATAGCACTGTTGTGTATAGAATATTTGATATAGAATTATTATATTTAAAATTTAAGAGGAATAACAGATTTGGGGGAGTCGTTAAAATCTGTTTTTGCCTTATTAACGGTAGCAGATAGAGACTTGATGTTACATCAATGATATCTCGAGGACACCTGCAAGCACAACAGCACAACCAGAAACACGATCTGTGAACATTTTCTCGATAGATTTATTTTTCAGAGTCTGCTCTTCTAAAGCACTTAAATTGTTTGTTTTAGGAATCTACTTAAGATTATCAGCTTATTTTTATATAATATGAAGGAAATCATGGTTCCTAAGTTGAGCACAAATAATTTTTAATTGATCTTCTAGTTTTCAAGCAATGAATGATTTGTCGTTTACGTTGATTTTCTTGAGACAATGTGCTGCTATGCATATCTCTTTCTGCCGCCAAGGAAGTAAGTATCGCTATTGCTCTCTCGCGAGCCAACGAGAAAATAATCAGTGAGTCGTCTTAAACCACACGGCTAAGATTCTTGTAAATCCGCAGAAACATAGATATCATGCACGCGTGTGGCATCCCTGCGGACCCGTGGTAAGCTCCGCCTCGCCGAGCCGCCCGCGCATATGTTAATACTCCATTAAGATTATACTAATTGAAAGCCAATAAATACAACGGCTATGAATATTAATTTTATTTGGCTTAAGCCGGACCAGTTCAGGCTCGCGTGCGACGAATCGCCCCGACTTGTTTCCCAGTATTCCATTGTGAACGCTTTACTTAAGAATGTTAACAATTTTATAGTGAAAGTTGTTTACCTGTATAATTATCTTATTTAGCTTTCGTATTTTTGTACGTACGAATATTACTTTTAATCTCCGATGGTAGATAAGACTGATTAACTGCAGTTTGTAGATTGTGCCAGAATATTTTTATAGCTGAATACCGACATTGTGCATTTCCGCAGTTTTGATTTATTCATACACTAGCTTTTGTCTTCGAAAAGTATGCAATGGGAACATACTCGATTGGGATAAAGATTACCCTTTGTCCTTTTCCGAACCCTTAACTATCCCTATACAAAAATAATGTCATTCTGACCCTCCATTACGACGGGAATGAAGGATAAACGAACTCACTTTAGCATTTATCATATTAGTATGGATACATAATAATCGATAGAAAGTGTAAATTACTTTGTCATATAAATAATCGAAACATAATCTTGTCTCACTCTCTATATATATTACTCCGGAACTAACTAGTTAAATTCAAGATAACAGTCCACTATAATCTCTCACTAACGAAAATATTTATAGGTACAATTGATAGGTGTTTACACAAATAAAACCGGCAGAGCTAAATGATCCACATCCGTTTGACTTTCTCCACATCATAAAGTTTACAGCTTGAACAAGTCGATCCGCTTCTGCGGTAGGTACAAAACCCGACACGAGTAAAAAATGCACTTGCGTAAGCCAATTGCGTCTAGCTAGCCTGACGAAGTCTCGATATTCCTGTCAACTCCCGTCAAGCCGTCGATTACGCAGGACAAATCAATTACTACTCGCATTCCACCTCCCGGCCGACGAATTCTCTGTCACGATCCGATGGCGAGACCTCTCGTCGATATGCCACGGGCCCTCGCCCGATGGAATGCAGGACGTACTGAGATCTGAGCGAAAGCTTACTCCGCCTGAGCAAACTGAACTGCTCAATCAATTGTCGGACGGATTCCTCGCATTCGGACATGTGTCTAGAGCGAAACGTTCCTGCACCTCAAGTATGGCACGGCTCGGCTGATCTCTGACCAAGAATCTCGTGTTCAACCCGGCGGTATGTTATCAGCATGTCGCATCTTCATCGGACACGTCCGACTACATTTATACAAGTGTATTATATCGCGTACGTTCGTAAACCACTATTTAAATTGAGCAAATTAATCTGCTCTGCGTGTAATAGTAGTATCATGTAACTGCATCCTGCGGTAATCAGCTAATTGGATATGAATTATTGATCTCACAGGTGGTAATGACTGGGTTTGTGCGGTGCAACGGATGTAGGTATGGCCTGGTGGCCGGTAAACAAGCCCGTTTGAATCTTTGTTACAGGTGTTTTGAAATAAGAAACCAAATTAGGTTTGTGACAGTTTTTTAAGAAATTAATTTCATTCCCATCCATGTTTTCTGTATAAAATGTGGCGGTAAAGTTAACGTTTGCGAATAAAACAGAATGAGCTGCTGACTGAACGGTAATTAAGAAATGAGACCGTGTACATAATTTTATTTAACATAAATCATAGTTTCATAACTGATGGTACTCGTACGTAACGATGTAGTCGACAGTCAATGATACATGATTCAGTAAAATGTACATTTTCATTTTGGGCGTCGAATTCTCATCAAATTCTCGCCAAAAACTCACTCACTCACTTCTTTTACTATATATATATATATATATTTTGGAATGTAAAACTATTTTTTTAATAATAGATAATGTAAAATATACTATATTTCACTATATGTCACTTAAAAAACACATGTCCGGTGGTGGAGACCTGGTTCCTGTAGCACATGGGATCCTAGTTCAGGAGCCAGTCTTCACAAAGTTACGAGACCATAGAATTAAGTGATTTATCATTTGTGTACAAACTTTGTGGAGAAAAATAAATATGCTTTTATTATTTATTATTTAAATTGCAATCATCAAGCAATCTCTATTTGATTAAGACCAACTTAAGTAACATAGTATTCCGCAACTAAAGTAAAGGTAGGCAGGCGGTGCTCGGCGGGTCAGTGTCACTCTCGTGCGGTTTTCCTTCGCCTGCGATGCGAGGTCGACTAACTGCTAATTATTTTTCGAGTGACGTTGCGACATCAGCCGGTTTAAAGATGACTAACTCACTAAACGCGGTTTAGTGGTCACGAACAATTTCCCAGTTATTATTCTGGCCCTAATGGTGTGGTTGGTTGAAATAAGGCAGTCTAATTAGTTTGTTTTGTGTGTTTGCTGAGTCTGTTTACAGTTTGTTATACAAGTTGCATTTCTGAGGTGGACGGTCGATGCGGCGGCGCCCACGCAGTCGCGAGAGCTCCACTCAATTTTATGTTAATCGAAGAGCCATGTCCCCGGGACGTTATGTACTCGACACAATGGTACCAACGCTCGGTTGGGACATACCACGGACATACGGATACATTAAAAACACCTTTACACACAACCGAGGACAATTTCCCGTTTACGACTTTACACTGACAGCTCGTAAATAGATTTTATGTGAATAATTTCTATTGAATGTAAAGTTTAATAGTGTTTGTTGACTTGAACGTTTCTGAAGTGACCTTAGATATAACAGCTAATTTTGCGAGACAAATTCATGGTTTGAGTAATACCGGAAGTGATATTCTAGAAATGCGAGCGTGGTTTGGGACCCGTAGCCGTAGGAATGTTGTGAGATTTGAAGAACTGCACAAAATTTGGTAAAATAAAATCACTAATACTATACACTAACATGCACATGTTGTTGTCTTGTTGAAATTTGATAAAAATCCATATATAATTAGCAAACAATTCATAACGTTTATGACATCTCAATAAATATCAATTGTTGCTAGAATTGTCATAAACAAGTATTGTTTATTAATTATTTATATATTTGTATCAAATTTCAACCAGGCCGTGTCCTAGTTCAAGGATCTAGCTAACATAAAAAAGTCATTACATTGTATTTAACTACTTCAGCGCATTAGACTTTAATTTAAAACATTTCGTGCAGGACCTTCTTGAAAACGGACTAGACACACAGTCATAGATAGATAGCTCCGTCGCTACGCTCGTAGACAACTTGTAGCAAGCTGTAAAGTGTTCCCATTTTTATTGTTATTGACTTTAGTGTACAACGCAGCCTGCATGAATCCATCCACTGGTCAATTCTTTCAGCCAATGGTCACCATTTATACTAGAAAATTGAAAATTTACAAATAGTATAAGCAGCTAATCAGTTTAAGTTTCAATGTATAAAGTCGTATTATAGTCATAGTTTGATATGTTACTGCACACTATATACAGTAACGCGCACATAGAGCATAAAGATAGGAAAGTCTTGACAACGGGAGTTGTCTCTTTTTAACACAGTGCATTCGTTATAAGAGCGACGAGTTTACTATATTTGACAAGCTTCAACATCAATGCATACTCCATATAAATGACCTAATTAATTTCTTTGCGCAAAATGATGTGTATTACTTGTGTATGACAGTAGCTATCATCCCTTTGAATGGATTAAAACGTCGATTACTTGGGAGTCTTTCAACGAAGAATAAATAGGAACCTTCTAGCAGACCCTCTACTACATCACACAATACTTAGCGATGATATATCCCTAGTAAAGCACTGTCCATCTCTCCAAACACCAAATCAATTCAATTTATTCAATTCGTAAAACTTAGGTAGAGGTACACTTGGAATTGATACAAAAACATATCTGCTAAGTTTAACTAAGCACCACAATATCTACAGTAATTACAAGTAATACCAGTATTAATGGTAAGATTTTTTATGATGTAACAATTAAAATAATTAAACAAACGTATTAATGAAAAGGTGATAAATTAACTTTAACGCAAGCGTAATTGCAACACAATGGCCATGTTTTATCCGGAATTAACAATTGAAACAAAATAGTAGAGGCATAAGGGCCTTCCTAAGCACAAGTATTAATTAAGAGGGTTGAACCGCTCTGGCTCTAATTAACCGAAGACCCAGCCCGCATTCTCTGTAATAATTAGTTCCCTCTGAGGGCTGTTCTCACGCTCTCAGACCTAAGGAATAAACCTACTTTATGGGATACTAGCCGTTACCCGTGCCTTTACTTGATAAATTACATTGTCTGCGACAAAAAATGTTACACACAAAATTGTGTCAAACACAGTTCTGTCTAATACATACAAAATATCTCCGCTAAAGTGTCGTACAAGATAAACTAAGGGATAATTCCAGAGAACTGCCTCTGTGGCTTAATGGTAGTTGGTTTGGTTGGTGTTAGGGCGTTTTCTAGTTAATACTATATTACCTAAGTCAGTCGCCAAACAGCAGCGTTAATAGCACTGTTGTGCTCCGGCATGAAAGGTAGCAAAGCCAGCGCCTTATTAGATTATGGCTCTTAGATGCACACGCTTGATCAAGTGAAATAAACGCCAAATGCAAAGCCATCATTCATAAATTAAAAGACATAAGTAATGGACGTTTTCCAGCTGACGATAATGGCCAATGAACAGTTTTTCATTATGTCTGGATGATATTGATAACTTTAAGAACTTGAAAAGGAATGACGTAATTGGATGTGGTAATAAATAACTCACTGTAGCAACATCGTCGGTACGTACGTCCCTTCGATCACCTGCGGCAATTTGTCGTTCGTACGTAAACTGCTTATTAATCCGCAGCAATTAGTCGACAATCAAGCGAAAAGCATTGCGATTAAATAATATCCACTTATGAAATTAAAATATCTTAAAGCCATACATCGAATATAACGTAATGACTGCACCAATACATTTTATGCGTATAGCATTACAGCTGTATAACTGTTGGCTAAATAAAGTCAGCGTTTTAAACAAAAACGGTCAAGTGCGAGTCGGACTCGCGCACCGAGGGTTCCGTACAGATTATAGATAATTACAAACAAAAAAATCATTAACAAGAGGTACGGTAATAAATATACAATCAACAATACTGTACCAATGAAAAACCAACTTTAGTTTGCAGTTAAATACATACTATTAACTGCAAATTTAAGTTTGTAAACAAAAAATTGGCCAAGTGCAAGTCGGACTCGCGCACGAAGGGTTCCGCACCATTCTCTATAAAAACGGCAAAAAAAATCACGTTTGTTGTATGGGAAAAAATATTTGTTTTATTTTAATTATTCATTTTTAAAGTGAATATATTAATAAATATTCTGTGAATATTTCAAGCATCTACCTGTTGCCGTTAGCAATATCGAGGAAAAATATTACGTTTGTTGTATGGGAGCTCACTTAAATATTTATTTTATTTTGCTTTTGATTATTTTTTGTGATAGCGGCAACAGAAATACATAATCTATGAAAATTTCAACTGTCTAACTATCACGGCTCATGAAATACAGCCTGGTGACAGATAGACAGACGGGCGGACGGACGGACAGCGGAGTCTTAGCAATAGGGTCCCGTTTTTACCCTTTGGGTACGGAATCCTAAAAAGCAATTTTTGTCGTGTTATTATTAAAAAGTCCTGATTTTTCAGATTTATTCCTATAGTTTTGCTGTAAGACCTTGCTATTTGCCAAATATCAGGATTCTAGGTCAACGGGAAGTACCCTATAGGTTTTAAATTTCTTGCATTCTCTAAGGAATTAATTTCAACTTCATACATCTAAGAAAAGTTTAGCTGAGAAAAATGTTCTTGATAGACGGACAGACGGACAACAATGTGATTCCATAATGGCTTCTTCCTTTTGAGATACTGAACCCTAAAAATACATATGTATATCAATTTCAGATTACATTCTTTAATATTTGAAATTTTTCGATTAATTCGTGTCTACTCGTGAAGCACCAGTGCGAATGTCAGCAGAAATCTCTTTAAAGGGATTGGTAATTCAAATTGTACAATACTATTTAATTTTACATTTGTCTTTGTTTAATTATAAATGTGCAATAAACAAAACAAACAATTAAACTCGTTATCACACTTATAAATCTCATAAATCACATCTCTAAGACATAACCAATCATGATGAAATTTTGCACGCACATAGAAAGTCATAGCCCGCTTATTATCTAAATTATACAGCGTGATGGTAAATATCTGTGGTAATTAATTTATTATTTTACTCGATTACTTAACCACATAAAATAAATCGCGATTCGGACAAGAACCGAAATAAAGGCTTTCGTCGCCGCGGCGATAAAAAATCATAATAAGGATTTTAAAAACAATAACACTCCAACGAGGGTGGGTGGTCGGGAATCTTTATTAAAATCTCGAGCGAGTAATAAAAGCACAGTTAAATGCGGAGAACTCTGATGAAAATATTAATTAATGTTTCGGAATGGGAAACATGTTGCTAATTAAATGGCGATATCGCATAAAACGTAATTAGAGAGCGGGGAGCATTGGTTTCTCACGGGGCGGGCGCTGCGACGGCCGGCCGCGGTCTGCGCCGGCGTAGCGTGCGGTACCGTCGCTTGCACATCTCTCGTACGAGTATTTATGTAAGGAATGCAACGCGCACGCAGCACAAACTGGTTGCCTAGGGCTGCCCCCCAGCACAGCGCACGGTTATAAACCGGTGCCGTTTTTCGGGTTTCGAGATCTGTTATAATTTACTTAATTCTTCGTTAACATGGAGCGCGTTTGTTCACTTTCATATATATATTCAGACTCTGTTTTTATTTACAGTTAAAATTAATTATATTTGCTATAATAATAAAGCTATATTTGCTATTAGTTTTAGAATAAACACGCCCCTTTGTGATATCATACAATGGAAAAAATTTAAAAGAAAAAAAAACGGTCAAGTACAAGTCGGACTTGCGCACTGAGTGTTCCGTACAGAATATGAATACTGAAAATCATGAATAATAAGTACCGTAATATGCACCTAACTTTTTACAAAGATTTAAAAAAAGTTTACTTTGCAGCTAAATTACATACTCGATAAACATATAAAGCTATTTTCACTGTATAGTAATAATAAAAATCCTGGTTTTCAGATGTATTCCTATAGTTGTGTTGTAAGACCTTGCTTCTGGTCAAATTTCAGGAACCCTAAAAATAAGTTTCAAGGTCAAATTGTTTTGTAGCTGTCCCTCTCCGAGCCCTATCCTACCCGAGCGCGTACGGTGAGACAGCATACATTATGCGATGTTATCCACCCGTTATTTGGATGTTTCGTAGTCCAGGGATCATTTGAAGGATACAGTATATTATGTAACCATTT
Source organism: Carcina quercana (assembly GCA_910589575.2). NCBI lineage: Eukaryota > Metazoa > Arthropoda > Insecta > Lepidoptera > Depressariidae > Carcina > Carcina quercana. The sequence goes on along the minus strand of OU342428.1, from coordinate 12,833,916 downwards.
TTTTAATACAGTATACTAATGAAATTTCAGATGTCTGTGGTTTTTCCAAATTGTTCTAAATTGATTCATACTCTTGTAAATCAGGTTCAAAGTTGGGGCTTTTTACTACCGAAAAATACAATACTTTGACGCCCTGTAACTCTGGAAGTATATATTTAAACGAAAATCTGACTCACCACCGACACAGATATTTGTTTCTAGATTGTGTCTTGAAAATTTCATAGATTTTCATAGCTTAATACTCAAAATATGACTGGACTACGTTTGTATGGGCGCTTTGACAACAGCATAGCCTCTTAAATGCTTTATTTTTAGATAGGATTTATACTTTGGTGGTACATAATTTACAAAATACTCGTGCTTCGATTTAGGTCAGGACGTTTTGTTGAGGAACATATTTTCTTTAGTACAAAGTCAAAACTAGTTAATTATGTGTTAGTCATTTGTTACAAATATATTTACAGAAATGTTTAGTCATGTTTCGCTTAATTTTAAGCTCGTCTCGCGGCCCTAGTAGCTACAGTGAAGTCATATTGAATTGAATAAATATTCCGTACAACCACAACATTAAGTACTTGGTTAATAGTTGTTCAGTAAGTTTTTTACTGTCCATAAGTAGACAAATAACTCTTTGTCTTAAAATATGTAAAGAGGCGGAGTTAACACTTATATTTAACATTGACTTTGGGTATTTTTGTTTAAATACATGAGATACCTACCTTACCTTACATAAGAAACGGAAATTTTTAAAATATTGACCACTTTAAAGAGGAATTTTTTGAGTTTGATTTACAATTTAGTTTACTTATAAAATGTGATCTATAAGTGCAGCAACACTATCAACGTAAATGACACATTCTGTGTCAATTACAATAAATTGACCCATGTACGGAACGAAACTAGTATATTGAGTTTAGACAATTAAATTAAATAAATCATGACCTCTACGCTGATCCCCGTAAAAGCAGAAGATTTAAAGTTGTCAGTGTACAAAACTCCATGAATCAAAAATGGCTAAATTCTAATCTAACTAAATCAATTTTTATATGAAAACTTGCCAATATTTCAATTTTGGCACCGTTGGTCAAAAAATGTATGTAAAGCTTGATAAGCCCCTATTCTTATTCTACTCCTTAATTAATTACACTCTTGGTTCAAATTAAAATAAATGATAATAGAACATGAACTTTCACGAATGACTTGCGAGTTTGTTTGTTTGTCTTTCCTTTACATGGTAACGTAGAGTCAAAATTACTAGATATTTTGTATAGGGATTGTTATAGAGCCGGAAAAGGGCATAGGCTACTTTTTATCTAAATTGCACCAGTATGTGCCATGGGATAATTACTAAAATCTACGCAGACTGAGTCACGGATAAAATTCATGATATACGAAGAAAGAATAATTCGAAATTTTACTAATACTAATTAGTAATTACCCAAATACTACTACTACACTACTCTCCATGATATATATAGGATAGTCTCCAAGTCCGTGGTAGGTGGTGGTTCTTACCAGTGTAAAATTGTCTCATAAAACTATAAACTATATTAGTGGTACAGGTCTAACGTGTGGGACTGAGTCTGTTCCTGAGGTATGGGAGCGGTATGTGTTTATGGAACGCTATTATATATTCGGGCGTCGTTTGACACACACCCTCCCGTACCGCTCCCATACCTCAGGAACAAAGTCAGTTATGAGTTAGACTGTAACATGTATTATTTAAAGTAATATTTTCATTGACGCTTTATTAAAGAAAGATTCGTCCAATTAAAACGCATAAACATTGTACCTTTGTTCATTTAACCTCAGACTATCTATCTATTAAGGCCTTGTAAATTGAATCTATTAAAAGAGAAATTCCGCGAGCGAAACTATGAGAATAATGAAGCGACTCGGGCAGGTTTATTAAACTCACTGACTGGCAACTATAAGCCGCTATGATCGACGCATCAATGGGCGGCGTAATTAAAAAAATCAATGATCACTTATTGTAATTAGCGGTGTATCTGATGGTGTACAAAAAGGCTCGATAATTGTTTCCCGATGGCCGTCAATCTAGCTCTCTCTGAACACGTGCCGACCGTGATGCCCATCGAGCTTTATACGGGCAATTGTTCCGACGAGTCACTCACTGACGACTCACTTCTCTTCATACAATATTGTATGCACAGAAATCTTAAAAAGCCCAATAGAAATGCTTTGAAGGAAAGATTGACAGACACGCCTGTACCTTTTTCGCATTAAAACTGACAAGGAAACGGCCTTTAGTGTCAGCTCAACACGGTCCACCATAGATTTTCTGAGGGATCGGGTTAGGTCACTGTCGGCCTGCGCAGTAGACAAATATCTCTCCGAGACTGTGCTGTCAACGGCGTACCCGAAGATAACATAGCCATTAGCCATTGATGATCAGCAAAAACAAAGTAGTGGAGACAACATATCCCTGAGGGACACCAGCATTTTATTTTAATATTTTTGGGTGCTTACAGCTATCAATACAGAGCATAGAGTGAAAAATATACGACTAATAGCCATTGAGAAGCCTCCACATATGGCTTTTCTATCAGTTATACATTTACAAGTACATTTTACCCTTACTAATGAATAATATAAATACTTAAACAATATTGAAACTGGATTCAAATAAATAATAGCAACGAATAAATTTTCAGTAGCAGCGTAATTATTTACCGCCACCACGATGCATTGCTTAAAACACACTACTGTCAGTGCCTCTGACGGTGGACATTATAACAAATTTCTAAGATGCTATTACTCTATCGAGAAACGATTTTTACCGAATAATCAGACCAAAGAACATCATCATCAGCCAAAAGAAAGTGTAATATTTCACGAAATACCAAATGGACCGACGTCCTAATGGCTAAATGTTGGAGTCACAGTTCGGAGGTTCCGGGTTTGATTCCCAGAGTGGGTTCTTCTCGGTACTCGGTTGGTGGTTGGGCATTTTCTATGTAGGTCTAGCTTGCTACCATCATGTTACCTAAGTCTGTCGCCAAACAGCAGTGTTAATTGCACTTTTGCGTTCCAGTATGAACGGCAGCAGAGCCAGCGCCTCGTGGCTTCTGGGTGTGCACACTTACCACCCAACAGCCTTATGAGGTAAGATGAGGGCCAAGTGCAAACCCATCATACATTAAAAAATCGCCTTCGACTGTGACATGAATCCTAGTAAGATACAATGTATTACACACTTGGAATCAACAAAAGGAAATAAATAAATCTCTATTTCATAATGAGATTATTACCGGGCACTGGTTGTCTTATCTCGTGGGTCTAGGAGTGCTAGCAGGCTATTTCGAAGACTAGCGCCAAATTGGCGTGGCGGAGTGCGCCCGCGCAACCGATCGCTCCACCCGATACAGTTAATTAAGGGCCCAGCCCGCCGATCTATTTGGCGAGATCTAGCCGGTGACGTGTGAAAATACCCAATTAATTAACGCCCGGTCGCGGGGCATCGCACCTCGCGTGCTAGCTAAAACACAACCTCTAATGGTGGTTTCTATTCCAGACATTTCCTACCGTTAGAACCTAATTAGTTATTTCCTTGGCTGTGATTTTTCACGTCAACCTTGCTTTTATACTTTTACACGTTGTTACTTCTACGCAGCTTTTATTTCTACCTCTAAATAACCAATTTAAAAGTGACTTTTAATCCCGATCGAGTAACCGAGCGTGTAGGATAACTGTGGAATACTTTCCGATATCCTCGCGGACGAAGCCGCAGGCAAAAGCTAGTAAGAACATAAATTATGAACGCAAAGGTTTAAGTTTATAGAAAGGCTTCAAAATCAATATGTAGACAATAATAATTGTTTTCATTTTTTTATAATAATATGCGCCTGGCTAAAACTCACTAGCAACATTTAATTTACACGTTAAAATTAATATTACGACAGGCGCTTTAACAATTTGAAATCGTTAAATTATAATTAAACGTAATACAAAAAATTATGCTTTTGAGATTGGCTTGACCTTGCTTCTTGCCAAATTTCATGATTGTAGGTCAATGGGAAGAAGGGAATCAAAACCTACACGGAGGTTTTGATTCCCTTCTTCGTCGAAATATGCAGCATATTTGGTATCATTATATTTTTATTGCACTGCACATTTCAGTATAATATATCAATTTCAACTTCATGCCTCCACTCGTTCCTGAGAAAAAGGTCTTGACAAACAGATAGACGGACAACAAAGTGATCTTATAAAGGTTCCTATTTTCCTTTTGAGGTATAAACCCTAAAAAGGAGGGCAAAGGGCACAGCTACTGCCATTGATAGATATCGATTGTATATCGTACAAGAAGTGTTTGCTTTACTGCCTGTCCTGTGGAATTTTCCCTTAGTTAACTTCCACGGTAGGTGTTGGTTCTTAAATTAAAGAAAGAATGATCCATCAACGAAATAGATCTCCGAGTGTGATATGGTGCTATATACAAAATTAATGAGGATAATCAGTTGTTGAATAGTGCATTAGCAGAGTGAGGCCGACCAGTGCCAAGTATACATGATAGATTAGGCAAGATAACAATAAGTATATAAAAAAATTAAACAGAAGGCTTATAAAGCAACGATTAAGAAGTTTGAATTACGAAAATCGATATTTAAAATTAATTACGCTGATAGGAAAACTTTTTTTTGATTAGAAAAAAAAGGAATAATTTCAAGGATTTACACGGTTAGTCCATTTATTATATTGCTCCTGGAACATATCATCATACCAGGGGTAAATCATATAGCTAGAGCTGTGAGATCATGGACTGCTGTTAAAAATAACAACCGGAATTCACAGCTTTACATGCACGGAATAATCTTACTTAGACAATCATGTGATTCAGCCTGCAATGTAGTAAACAAACGGGGGAAAGTCTCCGAAAAATATTTGACGGGAGTCGAACCAGGGACCTTCCGCGTGTGTTATGCGTTTGAGACAGGCGTTAGCCTCAGAAAACTGCGCCAGACGAGGCCGAGACATGGAGTGGTTCATTAGGCTTGGGGTAGTTCTATTCAAAAGCCGAAACTCGATGCAAATGCAAATTAGAGTCGACCTAGTCAAGAAATTAAAATTATATTTTCTACGCACAGAATTGGTAATGACGCAAGGGAATAGGGTTGCATTAGATTGGTGCATGTAACAGCGAGCGGCTAGATGTAGGTAAGCGATGCCCGCGCTGTGTAAAGCGAGTGTTAATGGGCCATTAGCAATGGTGCAGCTGAACGTCTAATTGGCACGCCGCCGCACGCCAGCCTAGCACGTCGCGCGTTGCACGTTCGGTGAACACTAGATGCGCCATTGATATCACATTACAGTTCTCTGTGATATCACGCACGCTACTTGAAACATTTGCCTATTTTCGCCAAAAGGCTACTTTCCTGTTTATCGTAAAAGTTTATTGAAACGCTTCGTAATCAGAATTAATGCTGCGCTCGCTTTCATCCTACATTAGTTTAGATGAGGACCAAATTGAGAGCCCGTTGTATAATAAAAAGTATACGACGAAGATATGGGGTATGTCTTGGTCACATGAGATCGTTTCAAGGTTTTAAGAAACTAAAGCACTGTAAACTCAGTTGTATGCTACAGTCATTACAAATTGCTTGGTGAATAATTGCAGTTCTTTCCGACAAGTCGACGGACAGCGTTAAAGAGCCAATTAAACCAATAATACAGCTTAAACTTGTGGCCAAAAAACAAATTACTAGATTAAGATTATTAATGTGTTAAGGTTTAGCTTTGACTTAATATTTCCATGCAGTCATCACTAGAACTCGCGTATTGAACAATTGGAGTTCTTCTCAACAAGTCGTCGGACCGCACAATCGAGCGGCGGCGTCGAGAGGAAATTAAACCGCTTGGACAGTGCCCGGCGACGTCACGTCATTCACCCGCTGATATTTACTAATGGATTTCGAGTCACCAGCGCTCTGTTTCGCTCACTAAGCCTCACTATACCTGCACTATCGGGGTTTCAATCCTCGATTATCTTTATGTGAAGGTTTTACATTTTAGTTAGATATGATTGGATAGATTTTTAATCTTCCGTGCCCAAAGCGTGCTATTACTAAAGATTCGCTGTCTATTCGTCTTTCTATCTGTCACAGGGCTGTCTCTTTTGAATCGTAATAGGTAGACACCTGAAATTTTCACAGTGTCTTTAATCAGTGCGTGTTGCCAGTGACGTTATACGGAACCGAAGCGTGGTCCTTTACTGAGGGCTGCATAAACAAGCTCGAAATCAATCAGCGAGCTATGGAACGAACTATGCTCGGAATTTTTCTACGGAACGAGAAATCAGTAGCTGAACTAAGTTCACCGACAGCCTTGACTGAATTATTTCCAAACTCCAAAAAACACTTAATCTGTAAATCTCATCAATAACAGAAGAGTCGCTTCCTTAATCTCTAAAAAAACACTCATCCAAATTGGTCGTTTAAAGGTTCTGTACAATTATTTCGAGTTCTTATACTAATTGCTCGTTTAGTGTTTGGCGATAAATATTTTTTTCTGCAGTTGCAGGAAGCCACAGAAAAACAGCCAAGTCACTTTCCAACAACAACAAAAACAGCAGTGTTTGACATTAACGCTTTAATCTCAAACTTTAATTACATTACTAGCGTACGAAGTACGTGTAATCAAAAGAAGAAAGTGTCCAAGTGACGTTTAATTTCCTCTAAGCTGGGAGCACTCTCGCTTCTCTTGCATAATCTGTGTCTGATACAGATTCAATTAGCACGGTGCGGTGCCTACCGGAGACTTTGTTTTGTTGCCTCGCCATGGAATCAAGATCGAGCGTGACCATGAGAAACCTTTTTTAGTTACAACGCTTTGGATTGTTACATTTTCTAGTCTTGTATTCTCTCTCACAACAAAAACATAAATTTGAAAATGGGGCCAAGTTTGGTACAAAATATGTTTGAGGGAATCGGCGTCGTTGCCGATAAAATAGTTAAGATCGAACGGGTGCCAAGCTCCACTTCATAGCATTTCATTTAATAACAGCCATAGTAACATTCACATTATTCAATTGACTCAAAAGCAAATTTGTCATATTCTTTGATATAGGATTTATACATGGCAGGTTGAAAAAAAACTTAGTAAGGTTAAATTTCAAGCTTGTATACCAGTTGATAGAGTAGCCGGTATAACAAAAAATCAAAATGTTGGTAAAAATTAAAGGGGTACAAGTCCCATACTTTTTGCGAGGGGTTTACTCAATCTTGTTTTGGCCATTGTACTGCAGTACGGAGCACTTCATGTGCGAAACCGGCTCGCACTTGGCAGGTTCTTGCGAAAAAATCTGAATCTGCCATTACAAATCAAACATCGTTCCACTCTAGTCAGTCAGTCCACACCGAAGTAATTTCCAGCGCGTTTCCACGGCGGCGGGGCGGCGAGCGTCGCGTGTTTGCTAGTTAGAATTCGGGTGCAGTTCGGAAATTAATCAGGACCCATTGTGGGTGCTTTGTCGTGGGACCTGGCTGCCAATTATTGGCTGCGCCGTAATTGAACTCGCCTCGGGCTAGCTCGGCCACCGAGCCACGATTGGAAAAAGTTAGGGCACACATGGTACACGCTCCGTTTGAGCCCTCGTTTGTTACGTGCAAATGAAAAAGATGCTTAACTACCTATACTGAATGTTCGCGTTTTCGGTCTAAATAATCTCAAATTTACTAGACATTCACGCACGAGTAATACACTCTTGTATCGATACATAAGGTGCCGTAGAGGCTTATGCTCAGCAGTGGATGTTTCTAGGCTGACGATGACTACTTACCAAAGAGATTTAAACAGACTAACATGTTATAGAGCGAGTATTGAGATTTAAAAAAAAAAACTTTCATCTCGCTAGTCAATCTTAATGGTTTACTTTAACTAACAATCCGAATATCTCGGATTCGATACCCCGTGTACCACTATTGTGTGTCAGTATGAAATATAGCAGCACCAGAGCCTCAAAAGTTTGAGTCTTTGTGTGCGGACCCTTACCATCCGACGGCCTTTATCATCCCTGTGAAATGAGGTGAGATGAAGGCCAAGTGCAAACCCATCATACCCATAGATTAACAAATGTTTTAAATTGTTTTGAACGGACGAGTGACGTGTTTTGGGATTTATATAGTGACTTTTACGTATAGTAAAATGTTTTAATAATAAAATATTGTTCGCTTTGTCCCTTCTGATAGAAAAGACATCAACGAGAGATATTATAATCCTAAACATCGAATTAAACCTTTTTGAAAATAATAAATAACCGTTGAAAAAAAAGTATAAAACTGAATTGAAAACAAAGTGATTTAGTTCCAAAAATTTCGTACAGAAATCACTTAATGACTCTAAATACACAATTACTGACGAATGTGCGTAAAATTACATTCTGAGTTTTCATTTAGTCTACTATGTTAAAACCTATTGGCTATCTGTTTTCATTACTAAATCCAATGTAACCTATGTCCAAAAATCAGCATTATTTTCGCTTTACTATTTACTATAAGAGTCGCCAGATGGGGCGTTACCAGCTATCTATCGAACATTGATTGGCATCAATTGTAATCGACCAAAATTCGTATCCCATCTGTGCCTAAAGCAGTAATAATTTTTAAACTTATTTATTATCAAGTAAGGGACTAAAATGAAAGGCAAGGTATCGACGCATGATGACAGGTGCATACAATTTTAGGCATAAGCCATCACACATTCACAATGACATAATGTACTTTATCAATAGTATACTCGTAACTTTGTAAAACGTATGGGGATTTTTGGATTTGTGAATGAGTTGAATACATTTCATTTTTAGAGTTCCGTACGTACCTCAAAAGGAAAACAGGATCACTTTGTTGTCCGTGTGTCTGCCAAGACCGTTTTTCTCAGGAACATCTAGTTATATACCAGGTCAGTATTATAACATCTCGTTACATTATTGTGTTCTTGTTGGACCATGGCGCCTCGACACCAACCTTATTTACGCGAGTTTCATTTAAGTTAGAATAAATAAACCGGAACAATTTTGAAATGTTTTCCCCAAAACATAGATGTAGAGACTATGAAACCATAAGCTTAGTATAAAACTCCGCCTTTCATTAATCTGCTCATAAATTTAACCCACGTGAGTACGCTTAAGCAAACAATAAACGCTAAGTCCTAAAGACTGGCGGGTTAATGAATTTAAAGTTATAAAAGTGGAAAGGGCGGGTGGGGCGACACAGTATTAAAACAATGGCGAGTGTAACGCGCTGGTAACCGCCCGCCAAATTTGCATTCCTCATTGCGAGAGAACATAAAAATGCTCTCATTAACCTGGGGTGGTCAAAAACAACCCCGGCAACCGTACTGTCCGCTAGCTGCCGTCGTCCGCCGTAATGTACGCACGCCGCAACACAGTGCGCTGCTGTGTTTGGTATATATAGATATATATTCTAACCCCGTTCTCTGTTGCCTTTTCACGACAGCTGTGAACTTTTCCGTCGCAGCAGGAAACACTGGTATGTCAAAAGTTAATTTTAGTTGATTGGTGATCGCAGTAAGGTCATGTTGATGTATAAGTAGATTTCTACTGTATATCTCGTGCCGTATAAGCCGTTTCGTCACACCCACAAACAACATACAAGTAATGTGTAGAAAAAACTACAGAAAAAAGACTACGCACATGTGATCCGTGATCTCTCAATGTATCTTTCATCCAATTCATATTTCTTAAACAAGAAAGACAACCTATTGTCTTGAATGTCAACAAGTGTAGACATTTAATCTGTATTTGACTGCCACCTCGAAACTCTATTATATCTATTAAAAAATTCTGACTGATTGAAATATCGTCGCCCTGACACAACATTTAAAATTTATATCTATTAGCCGACTTAAAAACCACTAAGTAGTAGTAGACAAAGTCGCGGGTGACGTTGCAAATAAAATATAACAAAGTCATGAAGCTAAAAATATGTTACTGTGCCGCCCGCCCCCCAATGTAGGGCGGGCGGATAATCTTTTAACCTTCATGAACAAAGCGCTCACCATAATTCGTTGAACGTAGTTTACGTGGCGAGTGTCGCACAAGGATCGTACTAGTAATCGGGTATTCGCCGCCAGTTTTCATTACAGGCTGCTTAACATGCCGCTCCGGACCAGGCCCGTATTCAGGCGGACATTCCCTGGATGCGTACCTGTCAGGTTTTTATTGTGCTTCGTGTTTATTGCTCACCACTAGCTCTCATTGTGCATTTCACTGGAAACACCCGGACATTGTTGTATGTACTTAGTTTAATTTTATTTTTGTTGTTGTTTACTGGCCACGGAAAATTGCTGCTGTCTCATAATTTAATGCCTAAAGCATTTTATACTGGTGTTATATAGTTTTTCTGACATGATAACTAGATCTGCTACGAAACAACAGTTCGCAGTAAAGTTGTATGGAAGCCATGAAAAGTAAACGAACATGAAACTCAGTATGCAAAATTTTAAAACTTGGTAAAAAATATTCTACGAACTAAGCTCAAATCAAAAATGATTATCTTGATAAAAATCTAGTTTTAAATATTGGACATTCCCATTATTTTATGATAATGCCTGCAGACCATGAGATAATGTAACCAATTTTGAAGTTGAATTTAACAAAATTATCACAATCAATAACTTAAACCATTTTAAGAAACGTTTTAATTTATTATTTAGACCTTGAATACCTAATGCTATACTTAGCGTTTAAGCTGGCTCTTGTAATCTCCCCGTTTTCGAGGTTTAGAATTCAGGCCGCAATGGCAGCCATTGTTCCATTAACACAATTTTATGCCCGACATATTAAAATAATAAAAACTTATGCCTCTCTTAATTAAATAATTTAGCGGCGGGCTGAGCGGAGATATGTAAATTGTTTTAGGGGATAGATCAAACAACCCTTTTTTATGACTTTAATATGCGGTCGCCGGGCGAGGGGGCTGAGGCGGGGGGCGCGGGCGGGGGGACCGAGGTAAGTTATGAAATATTTAATAACGGTGCACACGATTCCATTTGAATTACTTTCGAGGAAATGACGAAGTGAAAAGTCAGTGATACACCGCGGAAATAGCTGGATGTCGAAACAAAAAGTTTTCACAATTTGCCCGCAACTTTGTCTGCGCGGATTCCCGAAATTATCCGCCGGGATACACATTTTATTCATCTATATAAACCCGTTCAGCAGAGCAGTTTATTCGTGATTGAGTCTCAAACGTCCAAACATACAAACTTTCTCATTCATTTTCATTAAGTATAAGCTCATTAAAACTTCACAACTCTACTTCGCAGTTTTTTATAAACTAGCATTCCATCAGAATTTTCTGTAATCAATAAGGTGATTCCAGAAATATATTGGTTATAAATAGGTGGCTGTCCGATACCTTTAAACGGGGTGTAGTGACGTTGTTCTACACCACACCCGAAACCACATGGAAATAACCATCATCATCAACAAACAGCTACAAAATTCCACTGTTGATCATTATCCTCCTTCAAAATCACCACACTTGGCAGTAAAATGCTGTTGATACAATTGCCCCCTTGGACTACAATCACGAGAGGAAATGCTATAATTGTATACCTATATATGCATGTAGAGGTATATCTTTTTAATATGTAGTACTAAATTTTGAAAGCACTGAAGTAATTTAATTAGAACAATGTCTCTCGTAATGGTGTAAATAGTATATTTCTCCAATTAAAATTGATCGACGATCAAGGCCGCTGCCCACCCTTGGTCCCCCCCCCCCCCCCAGCTACGCCTATGAACAGCAGCGAGAACATTTCCAGCAATAAATAAGGATACAGATAAACCGGATTTTACTGCTGCTATTTTGAGTTGCTTTGGTGCTAATCATCTATGAAACTAATTTATCGATAAAAGATAAGACAAAAGGCAAAAAGTAACGAGACTATTAACAAAAACAATAGCGGATAGCGGGCAGCTATCAGTTCCAAGCAAGTTCACTAATATCTGACTTTCACTTCACGTTTACCATTAACTAGTGTATTGCCCGCGGCTTCGTCCGCGTGGACTTAAGAAATTATCCCTCGGGAACTTCTTGCTCGATCGGGATAAACAGCGAGTAGACTATGTCCTTTTTCGTCTCTTCAACTATCCTTATAACAGATCCTCTACATCAGGGTTTCTTAAAATTTTTGCAGTCACGGACCCCTTTCGAAATTTAAACAATTCCACGGACCCCTGTCCAAAAATTTTTTTGGGTAATAAAAAAAGCCTTATTTATATATAAAAAATAATTTTATTTGAACTTTCATTGCACTTATTACTAAGTTAATGATGAAGAAGAAGAAGGGTGCTGTTGTTTGGCCTCAATGAGAACGTTAAATTGTGGGACTGTATTCTACAAGGCATATCGCATGTCATCTGCGACGTTCAGAATATATTTACAAACTGACCTAATGTTTCACTCTTATAAACAAAGGTGCACATTAGAAGCAAAACACAATTTTTACAACAACAACCAAATCTTATCCACATTTTGTACTCAGTGTGCACCTTGCTCAACAGAAGTCGCTTCTCTGTCTCAAATACCGAGGGAGTGTTTTAATTAATGTTTCCAGACAAATTGCGAAAAAAGCCCCGTAATGACGTCATATCGCGACGTCATATGCGTCATTGTGGGGTAATGACGCTAATGACGCGGCGTTGTAATGTAATGACGAGGCGTTGTAATGTAATGAACTAATGATACTTATTAGCGCGATGGTTCGTCATCAGCAGGTGTTTTAGACGACGACCGGTTGAGTATAAAGGCTTGTAAGTAAGTTAGCTTGATCGAATCGTATTATTTATATTGTGTGACATCACGAAACTCCATTAGTTTTGTTCCCTGTTTTGTTTTCTTTTAAAGCATAACTATGTGATTTCAAAACTATTAAGAATATACGATTATTATCGTATCCTCGCGTAAGTATACGAAGTTAACAATCACAAAATTTTCCTACAAGTCTCATCAATGTATTGTGAGATGAAGATGACAAGGATGTTGAAATTATTGTATAATTGCGAAAAAAGTAGAGAAGAGCGAGTGATGTCGCCACTGTTGCTCTATGGAGTCTTAAATAACATTTATTTCACCTATATGCGTAAGTGAGTAATAAATAAATGAAAATAATACATATTTCTCTGTTTTTGGTGCACGAGATTTATGTGGTTTTGGTTCATGAACTATATCACCCCACGTCATCCCGTGAATTTTGTAAAAAATGACTGAAGAAAAGTAACAGTACTGCCTACATGTAACAATAGCATCGCATCTGCCAAGAGTGAGAATTACGGCAAGGGAAGGAGACATCTAATGCAGTCCGTTAACGAATGTTCTGTTAAAATATTTTGCAACGTAAATGACACGGTCCGCGAAAGTATGGAGCCAAGGCCTGATCTTGTACACTTATAATGTTAAAAAGCCTTTATCAAATAAAAGTGATTTAGTTAACATTTTTGTATATTTTGGTCTAGTTTATTTGTACAAAAACGCACGAAACAGGTAAGTCATGACGTTGAAAATAAAGTTGGCGTCAATAAAATGTCATTTGATGCTGTCACTTAGTACAAAAAGAACGATTTTTTTACACTTAAAGTAAATGCAAAAATGTAATTCAAGTATTTTTCTATACCTACTTAGATTATTCATTGGTTTTTTAAATAGTGTACAAGTGCAGGCGAATTTAAAACATCCTTTTGGCACGCGCATATGTGAAGATTAGCCACCCCTCCCCTATGACGTCATCCCTTCAGTGACCGTTTTTGTTTTAATCGCAATCTTCACACGAACAGAAACAAACCGTCACGGTCACGAATAATCAATTCTCATAACAAGCCGAGAGTACTGATTTCAAACATTTGATGATACCCTATAACAAACACGGGTTTTGTTCGTATTCGGGCCTGAGAGCCGTTCTCTTCTCACGCGGAATATCATCAATTGTCCAGGGCTGGACTCAAGGTTACGTGGACTTGAACAAGCAACCACAATTTATAACCCGCTCAATTTGTGTTTTTGTCAACCAATTAAAGAGAATCAATCTCACTATATATGGTTTTGTTATATCTCAAACGGATTAGGCAGCGTTTTCGATGAAAGCTCCCGCACGGCTTGATTTTTTTCGATATCTTAAACAATCATCGTCATATTTCAACAAATTTACGCAAAACCTTAACCTTCCCCAGGAATCACTCTGTTGATAGATGAAAACCGCGTGAAAATTCTTTCAGTTGTTTTTGAGTTCATCGCGAACAGACAGACAGACGCGGCGGGAGGGCTTTGTTTCATAATATGTAGTGTCAAATAATTGAAATGGTAAACTAATGCTATGTAATAATTCAAAGAAGGGACCCTCAACTAAAACCCTCCTTAGTCCGTCACTGTCAGTATCAAATCATTGAGAACTTCGCTCACCTGACCTGCCTTAAAGCACGCTCGACGCGTTAACGTGCGCCCAGAGAAAATTGCATGTAATTATATTTCACTTATTGAAAGACTGCATGATTGTACTGTTAATATGCAGTGGAGTGGCTTTAACTGCAACCAATATTCTACTAGAAAGCTCTGTTAAACAACGAGTTTGCAACTTCATAAATTTTGACTGCTATTTTCAATTGACTTCAAAAAAAGAGGAAGTTCTCAATTCGACTGTATGTATGTTACGCGATAACTCCGCCAATTGTGAATCGATATTGATAATTCTTTTTTTGTTTGGTAGAACATACTTTAGAGATGGTCCCATATCAATTTTATCGAAATCGATTTAGCGTTATTTGAGAAAACCAAGAAATACCAAATATGTACCCAGATAATCCTACCTCTAAATGTGAACGTTTTAGGGGATAAATGCTGTAGACTTTTAGGGCAGTTGAAGTCGGTTTCTAGTTTACTTCTTTTGAAATTGCTACATGCATAATTTTTAAAGTTGTATAACTAAGAAAGTACAATGACAAAACATAAAGCAGTGAGCGATACGATCATATTTTATAACTCTAGATTTTGTACGATAGAACGTTTATTTTGTTCCCTACCGTACCTCCTTTGCCATGGGATCGTTTTAAAAATTCGTCTCGCACCCTGATCCGTCGTACATTCAATACCTATTTCGTCTTAATCGAAAACCTCTGACTTCGCGTCGGAGACTATGGCGGCAGTAAATCACGGGGCATCATTAAGGTGCTCGTGACCGATGTTAACAAAATAATTTGTGACTTCCAGTGATTTATCACTAGGTTCCTATCGATAGGCATCGATTTTACATTCCAACACTATACTTATATTAGATATTATTAATTTATTACTATATTTTTTTCGAAACTGAAGTGTTATTTGATTCTACATTAAACAAGACAAAAAATTTGTAAAAAAAACTATAGCCCTACTACGATACGAAAACGTATTAGGCGTAACGTTAAACAAGTCTTATTTTTGGGTATATATACCTATATATTTTCTATATATGTACTCATGATGACCTTTCATTCGATACTGAACACTATTTTTTATCTTTTAATTTTTTTAGCACTGTGTCATTATGTCCCCGTCACCATGTTGGATTTTATGTTTTATCTGACGTCATATGACCTTTAACCGGATGGAACGGAAGAGCACGATGGTACCTACCTTAATTGACAAAATAAAGCAGCTAAGTGCGTGTCGGGCCACGCGCAGTGTAGGGTCCCATGTCTAGCAGTACCTTTATCAGTTGAGTCAAGCTACGATCTTTAAAGAAAACTGAATCAGTTCAAAGATTGTTCGTTATTGGCATATTTTTAATTTGTCAACTATAAACTTGTAAATAAGTAATTTGTTTAATAGCAGTCTAAGCTCAAGTCACTCAAGAGCCATGGTAACTCAGTTGGATAGAGCGTCAGTCCTTGAACAATCGAGGTCTGGGTTCGATCCTGGCTCGTGCCAATGAGTTCCAATATGTTATTTGGAATTATGTACGAATGATAAAAATCATTATTATTGGCTTTTCGGTGAAGGAAAACCCGTGAGGTAACCTGCACACTCCTGAGGAGAAATTCAAAGGCGTGTGTGAAGTCTACCAATCCGCACTGGGCCCGCGTGGTGTACTATGGCTCATACACTCTCTGTAAGAGAGTAGGCCTGAGCCACTGCAGTGTGAACATACATATGTATATAGGCTGATGATGATGATGTAGTAAGAATACTACTACTTACTATTAAAATTATATTAAGGTATTATCAATAAACAACAATTAAATTACAACAATTGTGGCATAACAAAATTACAAACAAATAAATTTTCGCATAATCACGGGCACGCGATTACATGGATTCGTCATGGTCGTTTTTCGCCGCATGCCTTGCGCCCGCGCCGGTGGGCGGAGCTACGAACGGCTCGTGAAAACGATTCACAGATAAATCGATGGCTAATTCGTAATGGCTTATTGTTGTCTGCGTCTATACAAAGGCTCGCAACTTTCACAGATATTGCTCTTGCACAATACTGCGGACACTTAGACGCGAGCTGGAATGGCAAAGGGTTGCCGCGCTGCAATCCCAGCTCGGCGTTGATAGACAAATAATTTTACAACAAACGCCAACTTCGAATCGTTTAGAAGTTTTACGGCAACTCTGGCTGCATCCTAAACTTAGTATGCTCAGACGTTTTCTATAGAATCAATGTGTGCTTTTACTTTCTCGGTAATCTTAACATATGAGTTTTCTAATTCTTAGAATGTATTAGTATGTTTGCTATTTTCATATCATCTATTTTCTTGTCCTACCAACAAGACAACTCTTAAATTTTTGTTTTACTATTTCAGATTATGAATAAACTATAAAGAGATTCAGAAATATAGACTATAAATATTGGGTCCGACCAATAGAGATGGCAGTTGGAAAACTTTGAAAAATAAGGAAATCCAAGAATTGATTTCCGATACCAGTATCATTGGAAACCCGAAGGCTGGCTGTGCTACGTAGAGAGGATGGGAGATAAGAACAGGGAAGAGAGCGTACGTGGGACATTCACCGACAGGTACCGCTGGACAAACGTCGTGAGAGACGTAGGGCAGCTAGAAGACGTGGTGGCATAAATTAGTATCAGAAGTCAAGATCCACTTTGGGTCACTGATCCATCGGAGTAAGTAAATAAGAAATATCGATTAAAAATATACACTTGCAACGAAATTAAGGTTCCAGTCGATTGATGCTCGAGGGAGGTATTGATTCCGTAGTGCTTCTCTCTTAACAGGCCCATGTTCCGGAGTGTTCGTGAATTCAAAGGAAATTTCTAGGGTTAGGCCGCAGCTTGTGTAACGTTTAATTAGCATCTTACTGCGATTACAAATCCATCATTAAAAGGCCGTCCCTGATGGCAATAAGTGAAGGCAGCTCATGTGAACATGTACGAGTGTGTACGAGTATCAATGCAGCTGATGATGGCAATTTCCGTAACAAATAACACAGAAAAATATCTGAATGTCTTTGAAAATGTATGCTTGGGGAATAATAACGCGCGCATAGATAGGTGATATTGGAGAAATGGACCGGGATGCAGGTTAGTAAGTTGAAAATGTAAGATCGCAAACATAAGGGCGTGGACACATTGCTCGAGAGTGGGCACGCGTGGGCAACAAACATGGCGGCCGTAACAACTTAATAAGCGGTTGCGCGTGATTTACGCGTGCCCGCGGCGCCGGCGCAATCGCTTGCACCAGCTTATTTATACTAATTTATGACAGATATACATCGATTTTACTTAGTGTTCCTGCCTTGAGAATTAAAAATGACTTAGTGCGTTGTTGGATTTAAATTATGTTCGCGATTTAAACAAATAGTTGACTATCTGTAATCACTAAACAAAGTACGAACTGGTTGCTTGTATCACACTATGATACTTCTGACTTGTGTGTTACTGTAGACTCTATTTACTCTTTTTACATTTTGACTTTCAATTTATCTAAATAAATCTTTTTCACACTGATACATACGTGATGAGACGTGTCCTTCAATTTATTTGCACTTAAATCAAAATATATCGTTAATTAACCTAACTAGAGTAACATAAAGCCCATAATTCTTTCTAACATCCATTGGATCGGATTATAAATCGAAGCGCGTGCTAATTACGCCACACCCAATAAATCACGCGCATTATATAGGTCGTAAATATAACACAAATATACCATAAATATACAACACTCGGGCTTCATAGGCCGTAGACCTCACTCGAAGCGTCTCTCGGGCAGAGTTATAACCCCTCGAATGGCCGACTCGGTCATAACAATCGCTGTGAATCGAAAATAACCGGAAAATTTCCAGCAACTTGTCTAATGGCTTATTGTTGTACAATAGTTGTTGCGGGCAACAAACTGTCGTGTCCGCGGTGTGCTCTGAGCTTTATTTAGTGTCGTGTTTTCAAACGTATTATCGTGTAGAAAATAGTGTTTACTTGTTGATTCTTAAAACATATTGCGTTGGTTATCTTCCTTTCAATAGAAACACGATTATATATTTAAGTTATGATACGAGTTTTGGATCTAGTGTTAAATAGTAAAGTAAAAGTAATAAAAACAAAATACTTAAAAATACTAGTACTTATAAAGTAAATTACTAGTGTTTCTCTCGCGATTTCATCCACATGGACTTCAGAAATTATTCCACGGGAACTTCTTGCTCGATCGGGATAAATCCAATGTACTTTTTCAGGCCTTCAACTACCCCTATCACAGACCCCTATACAGTAAATCAAGTCTTTCGGACTCTCTGTTACGACGTGAAGGAAGAACGAAAAAACTAACTTTTATGGTGGTTTTAAGTTGATCTGAAAGCACATGATTTTTATACTGTATTTTTTAAACTACTAATATTTTATATTTTTATTACTACAATTGACACAAGATATAGAAACAACAAAAGAAACTTCACACTTAGGATTACAGTTTGTAGGTATATAAGTACTATAAGATCCTTCACGTTTTCAATCGTCATCAGTCGGGAACAAAGACCTCATCAGTTGCACGTATGCAATGTCGTCAATAAATACAATATAATCATATATACACCACGTTAAAATAACATAATAATAACACATGTATGTCCGAAAAATATATTAGCTTTCTACTGAACGACCAAGATTAACAATTCGTTCATTTTAATGTTAAACACACCTTTCTATAGTTTGCATAAAGCCAACAAAATCCGAAACGTAAATTCCATAAGATAAATGCGAACGAGTGTTATCTGATTGTCGATCGAGAACTCTTTATTGTGACAATGGCCTCTTGGCGTTAACGAGGCGATTCTGCCGTGGCCGAGGTGGTCATTAACGATCACTTCACACCCACCGACCGTCGTATGTCGTCTACTCGCCTGTCTGAGACTAGCGCGATCAAAGATTACTAGAAACCATATGTCGATGACTATTACATATTCATTTTATTTATTTTTATATTATTTACAGACAAGGGCCTCTCACAATTATGAGCCGATTCTGAGGTCATTAAGGCTAGAGGTACCCTGGCTTTGGTGAAATGGCATATAGGTTGGTATTAGCTGTAGCTCAATTTCTGGCCAAACTATTGATCGAAAAAAACTGGGATAAATAGTATATACATTAGAGAAAACCATAACGAACAATTTGTTACTGGAAAAAAATTATTAATTAATCGTTATATTAATTATAGAAAAGTATATATTACATATACTCATTTTTGACTATAATCTCGAGGCGCTCGGAGGAGGACTAAGCCTTTTGTGTGAATCTTACATCCAAAAAGGCCACATCATTACCTACCTACCTACCTATAAGTTAACATTGTGTAGTAATAACAAGTACAAAATTATAACATATAACCACTTTCGTAGGCTTCTCCCTCCCCTCGGGCTCTAGGCGGGCGGTGCGGTCAGTCTGCTTCACTGATTTGCAGGTTACTTCTCACATACGTAACAATCTTTAATTGACAACACTGTCTTGGCAACAATCTCGCAATTCAATATAAGTAGAAATATTATGTCGCCAATTAAATATTGCTTGCTTTCATAAGAAGAATAATTATTAAAATAGGATGAATTAATAGCTCTTTATTTGCAATTGCCTCGCGCGGTAATTAGTCATACGCATTCATCATCTTGGCGACAATCTCGTGATTAAATGTTACGTTACCAACTAGGAAATTCATATTTACAGGTTTTAGAACGAAGATCTATCTATATATTTATTAGGAAGGTCAGATGGCCTCTTGATGATTCTGTCTTAGTATTAGTATTTATTACTAGTAGTAGTATTTGCTCATTATAACTAGATCACTTAACATCGATCGCCTTATGTTGCCTTGGACCATCTCGCAATCCAAGATAAATAAATATATATTGTCACCATCCTCAGTCTGGAGCGTTCATTCCTGAACACAGGGTTCTAGAAATATTATGTTTCTTAGCTGTTTTTAAGAGAGAGAAAAGTAGGTAATAATGCTATTTTTATTTATTTATTTTACACGTTATTTAATAAATACATACAACCCATAGAAAAAATACTATTACATTTCTGGGCAATGGTAAAACTCGTGAAGGGAAGAGTAGTATGGGCAGGGTGAACATTTCCTGAGGTAGAACGAATATAAAACTTGCTGATTTTCAATAAAGGTCACTGATAAAAGTTTATATAAATCAACTCTGGACAGCGATCTTACAAGCTGCAGTAATGACAGTAGTAACTTCAAATTTTGAATGGTTATATTCGTAGGATATGGTGGTCACATGACGCAAATGAAATAATTGAATAAATATTTTATGTATATTTAAACAGAGGCAAAGTGAAGTCTAGGTCAAGTGGCATATCATCATCTTCTTCGTATTCACTTCCAAACTCTAAACTAGATTTTTACTATTTTCTTTGCTGCACAGTTTTTGACCCCCCCTTGATCTTTGAAGTTTCCAAAGTGAAAAATCTGAACTAATGACAATATACAGTAATTTGTGTAAATATTACAAAAAATCTGAGTGAAGTCTCTATGTATATACATATAGTTTTTGATACATCATCAAAAAACCTTGACAAACAAACGTAGTTTAGCGGTTGGGAAAACAAACCTTATCTCTATCGCTTCATGGTTCTAAATCCTGGCCGTTTTCCAATGTTACCAGCACAAACCAAAGCATATATTTTACAAAATAATCCCAGTGATAAACAACTGTAACATAATGTTCAGAAAATACGTTAGGTAACATCGTGTTCCGATATTTCCTCCGATACATGCCTTTCAACTTGTGCGGCGAGCTGTGAACCTTCGCACCCAAACCACCAAACCGTCCCCGTCCTGAGCAGGCTTATTCCGTGTGATTCAACACCAGCTCCGGTAAAACTCTATACAACCAGCTCACAGTTCGTCTCTATTCAATATCTCACTCAATGATGAAGTAAAATGTATTTATGTTACATGGACTTATCAAGTAAGACTCCATCTTCAGGAAAAATTTTGCATTGTGTTTGATTAGTAATTTCATTCTTTCTTTACTTTTATTAAACCTTCATGGAAGTAAAGCATCAGATAAACTTCACACTGAAACGACAGAAAGCTATTTTTTATAAACTGTTTTCCTTTTCGCTCGTACTGAAAACAAACAAATCAAATCGATCGAGTCTACCTTCATTTCAAGCATCATTACGCTCCAATTCATTGCCAACAAAAATTAGTGGTTAAACAAAACAAAACAGCACCAATAAACCCAATTAATACGTGATAATGGTAATAAAATATGATACCAGCGAAACAAAGATATCTAATAACGGTCGAAACACATATTAATAAAACAGAAACCTATTCATTACGGCGGCGGTACCTACGCTGTCCGTTGACTTATGTATTCTAGACATACTACAATGAAAGTTTCTTTTACAATGGCACCTACTTTCCATTTGTTTCGTTCGTATAAATTCCGGACAGCAACTAACTCTAGAAGCATAACCCATCGATTAAGGGCAGTGTCCCCTTAGCAGGCTACATACAAGCATATATTAATTCTATTTTAAATATTAAACAGTACAAGTCGCTTAAGCATTCTAAAAAAACTATCAATTAATATTTGTGATACTGTTCGTGTTTGGAACAATTTTAACAAAAATCTGACAAATCAGATGTTTTAGATCTTATTTAGAAAATTTCGGTTACTTAGATTGCTTAATATTTAAAATAGGTTTTAAGTTCGTTTGTACTTTGTATACATAAGGTGAACTTCCTTTTAAATCGCAGAAAGCTCACTTTTTTTCCAAAGCAAAGCAAAATATTGGCAGAAAAGAATCTTTGATTTGCTTCAAGCAATGCTGACTTACTGGATTGGCATAGAGTCTAAACTCACTTGACCACGTCTATCATAAGCAAACAAATCGAAATCACTAAACTCACCAGCAATGAAGAAAAAAAACATAAACAAAATTAATATGAGTTTGTTTGCCCCCATACAACCTTTAGACCGTGATTGAAAATATTTTGTTAAAATATTTTATAATACTTCTAAATAATCTTACACTTTTCCTTCATTTGACATCGCACATCTTACCTAAATTACTTTACATATATGCAGTTGCAGTCGAAGTTATGTCATTGAAAATCCTCAATCTGATAAGAAAATGCCCTGAGTTTTAACATTAGAACCCACAATACAACCTAATATCGAGTCTATAGTGCTTGTAAGTCAATGGCGCCGGTGTATGGGAACGTGTAATTAGGGGTATCGCAGACGGTCATTTTCGATAATTCATAATGTATGTTAATTATGGAGGCTCCTTCGCCTCGGGACTAGCAGACCCCTGCCCCCCACCCCTCCTCCCACACACCGCGCACACAATCGATGACGATGTTTGTGTTGTTATGCACCAAAGTGAAAACATGATGTTGCAAAAGTTGCAAAGTTACAGGTTTCTTTACTTTTACATCAAAATACCCGGACTGGTCTTGGCTTATCTGTATTCAAATCACTGCATGTAATATAGTGGGTGTCACATAAAGAGGCTAAGGAGCAGCATCTGACTTTAATAACACTTTTCATCTATCACCAATCGGCGCTGGTTATTATGGCAAGTCCCTTATATTGCCAAGCCAGTAGTTGTTGTATTTTTCGAGAATGTCTTTATTCTGTCCAATAAAGGAAGTTAAATTTGATATTCTAATTTACTTTACATTCAAAATATTACAAAAAAAGGATCCAGCTTGGCCCAAACATCGCCCTGACGTTTGTTGTATTCAATGAGATTCTGAGCAAATCAAATCAAGCGCTACAAGCGCTGCTAGAACTATTCACCCACAGCTTTGTGTGTATTTTTACTCGGGAAGTACTCGAGCGCTGAAAAGCCTCAAGCCGCTAATTAGGCTGAAGTCGGACGTACCAATTAATTCAAGTTTCACTCTGAAACTTTGCTGCGTCAATTAATTTCATAGTTAATTAGCAGGCCCGGACAAACCGCGTCTACCAGAGAAAGGCTAACGAAGTACCCCGCGGCTAGGCGGACCACAATGCACCAATTACATCAGCTTTGCTGCAGACCCATTGCTATCTGATATATTCAGGAAGGAGACCACTGGACGTAGCTCTCCGTTCTTTACCGACGGCCCGGAGGAAGGAGGCGGGTAATGAATTTAGAGTGTATGTAAAAATGTTCCTGATTCGACATTTCCCAGAGACGGTTCGTTAGTTTTCACTAGTGTCTTCAACAGCAATACGAATACGATGAATTTGCAGGCGTTTTGTAAGTAAACAAAAACTTTCAGCGACGGCTGAAAGGTAAGAAGTAATTTTTTTCTTGAATGTATGAAGGATTGCACTGGGCCTGTATCTCACCTGATGGTAATAGTGACGATAAGGCCGTTGAATGGTACGCTTGCGCACCCAGAAGCCTCAATCAAACACAACATTCTGGTGCGAGAATAAAGCCTCCCAAATGGGAATATCACCCGTGCTAGGGTAGGATATTATTTGTATGTTTTAAATGTCTCACGGTTCAAGAATTAGAAACATCTGACATTACTAAATAGGATAATTCCGTTGGCAATAACATTAAACGATGTTCTTTTACCTCGCTGCACTTCCAACGATCACAACATCACGCGGAACGAGTAAAAGTCCTCTCGATATTCTACGAAGCAATAAATATAGTATTTTGTTTTATTTGTAGGCATTGTTTTACATCGAGCAGTAATGGCCCTCGAACGAGGCCGGTACCAAGGAGCAGCTAACATCACGCCGCGACGAGCTATAACTCGGTGCAAATAAAATTTTAACCTCTGCTTAATATCCGTTGGAACATTTCGACGTAAACCAGCCAAATTGACAGACAGTAAAATATTTTACTCTTGCAATAATTTCATTCGTAAGAAAAACAGCGGCGCTCCGCAAACATCTACGCGAATTAACCTATTAAAAGCGGAAATTCGAGAAATAAACTTTGGATACTGCACTCGTAAAATCGTGAATTCGCGCCAGTGAATCTATAGAGCGCGAGCGGCGTCTTCAGGCATGTTTAATGAGCACTACATATCAATTAATTTCAACTCGGAGAAACTCTTGAAATGTTGAGGGGAAAGTTATGAGAAAATTGAATTTTATTTGAAACAACATTAGACTAAAATAACCCATTAGGACGTTAGCCTGTAATACTTTAAAATATGCTTAATTGTTATTCAATATTTCTGGATTAGTTTTCCTTAACCAATTTTTAGAATCCCACTTTTGTTTTAACATCCTACAAGTTAATGCGTTCAAAAAGAACTAAAAACCACCTCAACTGTCGTAAAATTCTTCAGCAAATTTTATGACTTATATACATATATATTATATAAGAAAGATTTTCTCATAGATGCCATTATTAGGACTGGATGAAATTGAAATGGGACCACACGGGAAGCACCAGCTTTAAAATAAAAAGAATCATCAAAATCGGTTCACGCAGTCGAAAGTTCTGAGGTAACAAACTTAAAAAAAATACCCGTCAAATTGCGAACCTCCTCCTTTTTGAAGTCGACTGAAAAGAGAAGGTTATATGTTCGACAAGTATGTATTTTCTAAGTTTATGTACATATGTTCCCCGACATCTCCGTCAACTGTGTAAAGCACACATCTCTTTTTTTAAACTCTGGAGTTCGTTCATTGTCTACAAAGCATGATCTGATGAAGTGATCGCATGGAAATTGAGGTAAATCCTCATTCAGCACGTACAATGTGACCTACTTCTGTCTTATTGATTTGAAACTTTGCGATTGTATGTAATTCGGATGACAATACAATCATTTTGCACCATCGAGCTGATCTCACCCTGGAGTCAGGAGGTGAGTAGAGAAATTATTCCATGATACTAGTTACTCCTTCGAATTTGAGCTCATTTCGTTTGATTAGACGAGTTAAGTCCATTACAAGTAGCAAATTGATGGATCCAATACATTATGCTTAGGAAGAGTGTCTGATAATAATGTAGCCAAGATGCGGATATATGAACTCTTCTACTATATTACTGACAAAATCAAGTGTTTAATTTTTTGGACTATAATATTTTTAACAACGATGCGTGTTAAAAAAACTACTTCAACACTAAACAGTACAATTTAAAAAAAATTGCTGTCTAGTATTTTTGAGGTGGACACAAAATAATTGCAAATAGTTGTATTATATCTTATATCATCTAGACTGGGAATAGGTATTCGCGTAGGAAACTAAATAGTTCTTTTAGTTTGACGCTGTAGACGCAATTGTTGGGTGTCGATATAAAAAATATCAGATCTTAAATTGAAATAAAATTCCCGTACTTTTTAGTACCATTATTTTTTAAATATTCAGAGAAGTCATGTTAATAATTAGAGTAAGTTTTTGGTTGTTTGTAAGATCGGTTAGAGAAAGTATTTTAAAACAATAACTTCCCTTACAGTTAAACTAGCAAAAAATTCAAGCCCCTTCAAGCTTGACTAGATTGAACTTAGAAGCACTTGACTGAAGCTAGCAGAGCTGCTTGCCCAACGCCGCCGGTGTGAGGCGAGCTGAGTCGCTTTGTTTTCCCGCGCGATGCCATTAGTGGAAAGCTCTCGATATTTTCGATGACTTCGATTATTTTTTAATGGCCGCCGCCGGGTGATGCCGCCGTGTGCAGTCTTAACTCAAACAACTTACTGTATCTCAATTTTTGTTAATGACGAAAAGAAAATTCATCAACATTGTAAACATTAACGTAATTTTTACAGACAACAATTTTACTTGATAACGTCACAAGATGTGTCACAAGCCGAACGCTTAGGCCGATCGTGCCTCTCTATCGCTTGTTCAACGGTCTCGCTTCCACGTTCGGCTCAGGTGGATCGTGACACTTTTTCGTGAGTGCAGACGGCGATCATCGATCTATAAGACGTTATCAATCACGTCATCGATTTGACGTTAACTTATATTAAATATATAGATAGATATATCAAGAAACACTTTATAATATTTAGGGCTCGCTTATTGATTACACCGCTCTTGGGGTTGTCCACACTTTTGTTCCGCTCCAGTTGACACCTCCGCTAAACTTCAAATCTCTGCAACTATACTATCCGCTTTGCTGGATAATAATGGCTTCAATAGTGGGTGATGTCTAGCGTCTAAAGAGAAAAATCTATAGTCAGTGCGTGTTGCCAGAGATGACGTACGGAACCGAAGTGGGGTCCTTTATTGTTGGCTGAATAAACAAGCCCAAAGTTACTCGGAATTTCTCTACGTGATACAATCCGGAATGGGGTAATCGGTCGAACTAGGGTCACCAACATAACTCGACGAGTCAGTGAGCTGAAGTGGCAATGAGCATGACACATCGCTCGAAGAACGGATATCTGATGGAAATAAGAGTTCTCGAGTGTCACCCATGTAGCGGGAGATGGGTACGAGTACCAGTCCGTCCCTCTACTAGAATTACTAAGACTACAAATTCAAAATCTTATTTAACTAATATAAAGCAATTTACTGAAGTCATGTATATCAAAACACAAAAAAAACAGTTACAACAGTAAAATCTGAAACTAAAATAGCGGCGTGCCACTAGGCATTTTTGGACCGCTTCTATTTTTAATTTATGTAAATGATTTGCCAAAATCTATTGACAAAAAAAAGATATTATATGCAGACGACTATTCTAAAGTCGCTGGATGGAAGCGTACCGGGATCATTCATTGTGTCGTACCATGAGGGACGCCTACCGTTAGCTATGGAAGCTTCCCAGATCATGATGATGAGTAGATCTTATGATTTGATATCTTGCAGAAGTTTTTAGGGTTCCGAAGTCAAACAAGGAACCTTATAGTTTCGCTCTATATCTGTCCGCCTGTCTCTCCGCGTCTTAGCTCATATACTCTACTAGAAAGCTGTAATTTGGTTCGGGTATCCATATTAATTACGTCAACAAAGTGGTAGAATAAAAACTTGAAAAATATTTTTAGGGTAGCGCCCATGCATGTAACGTGGGTATGAAATATTTATTTATACTGAAGTTAAAAGCAAAACTATCACGACTAAATTGGCTTGATAAGTTAACGAGTATTAGACGTCATAACCGTCAAACCGTGAACTTATTGTGACGGGCAACTACGGGACCTTAGACGGCGCGTGGCCCGACACGCACTTGGCTGCTTTTTTATTTACACGTCATTGATATCTCTTCACAATTATCTGTTGATGTGACCCAGGTATCCAGAATCAGTGCCATGGAAAGAGTTCCATCCGACGCATGGTCGCTCATCCGTCCCCTCATAACCGCTCGCTCCTCGGCACCGAGCGTCCCGCGATCATTAAGGAATCATTAAACGCGCTTAACGACACCAGCCCTTAACGTCACACCCCACGTCCGATGCAAAATACATCACCAGGCTGAGTGTTTGTTTTCTAATACCTCTCCATCACACTCTCGCTTCATGATGTACGTGATTTCGCTGATAACAGTTTCAATCTAAATTTCTTTTACCATAATCAAATTTAGTCAAAGCTATCTGTTATATTAAAAAATATATATGTCAAAATAAATTGATTTTGCTTGAATGGAAGCGTTCTGAGCGAATTCCAATTAAAGTTTAACTTAAAATTTAAAATTTCACTTGTACATTCTGAAGCTAGATTTCGTACGGGTGACAAAATGTCTTAATATTTTTTATTGGGATAGTAAAAGGGACGGAAAAGTACATAAGAAACTTTTTTATCCCGAACGAGCTAGCAGTTTCCGTTGGATAATTTCTGAAGTCCCCGCAAACTAAATCATTCCATATACACAAACTGCGGCCGGTGACCTTTAATTGCTAATGAAAGTGAATTGGTTTTCATTTAAAAACCTATGACGTGGTACACTCGGGTACATAAATATGTATACTTTTGTACATGTGTTGTCAAAAATGTCTACGACATGGTGTAAAAGTATTTATATCTTTTATACTCAAGGGTACTCGATTAATCAATCAAATATACTTTATTGTACACCAGGAATAACACAGACATAGTAGATATATAAATAGAAATAAAACAATTAGGTACACAAGAGCCTTATCGCTGTTAGCGATCTCTTTCAGGCAAACTTGAGGCAGGAGAATCATTCATATAACAGGTGACTGGTGCTATACATAAAGATAATAAAATAACATACTATAATTCTAATAAATATATATAAAATATCTAAACATATAATGGATAAACAATAGTCAATATACTAAAAGTGGATCGGGACGAAAATGAAATCAGAGGAATTCAGGAAGGAAAGAAGAAAAGGTTCTGGGGAATAGTTTTGTATAATTGTTCAAGGAAATAAGTTTTTAGGTACTCGTAGGGTATCATTGGAGTACCACACAATGATATCACATCATGATGTGACCAGTTGCAGAAATGAATCATAAAAAAAATTGCGTTGTGATAGCGAAACCGGATGAGTTATATGTATTTGTTTAATCAAATTATAAACATCATAAACGATTCAATTACGTTATTGTTTTCAAGAAGAAGGAAAAATCCAAAAAAAATCCGCAACAAAATACATTATTTATGAAGTTGCCTATCTTATAGCATCAAAATTCATTTTAAAAATACGTGTACCAGGTGCTTTTTCAAGCTCAACATAAAATGCAAAAAAAAATCAATTCACTAGTCATTATAATAGGTAGGTAGATAAGTATGATGGCAGTGGGAACGCATCGCATGGCCCCAGGCTCAATCATTACGGGATCATTAAAAGTATGGCGTCAACCTGTCGGCTGGCTCCACTGCTGCCAACTTAGCCACATTTAGCTACGTCTAGATATTTTTTTAAATCGTTTAGTTACAGTACTCGCACACTATGTTTGCCCCTCTAAAGTTAGTTACAAAAGACTGCGAAGTATCAATTTATTAATGTATAAATGAGAGGCAAGACAAGTTAGCGGATGAAAAGAAATTTCCTAGTGTTGTATGTCATCTCGGGATAGTTATTATCGAAAAGAATTCACATATATTCTAGCTGTACATGCGCGAATTTTAAATAAAAATATAACATTCGACTAAAAATTTTACTGGATGCACTCGATTTATCAGTTGTACCAACGGCTTACTTGTATTCTAATATCAAATAGTCCCAAGTCTCTCTCTTCCCCATTTTCCTTTCCTCTCCAGTAAGAAATACTGAGGTAAGCAGTGAACGAACGCGCGAATAATTTTGAAGAATACGAAACTCTTGCGTATTATCCATGTACGATGAATCAGAAATCCACAAAACTACGTATAAACGGATTTATGTGATTCATTACGAATACTAAATTATTTTCGAATACGTGGTTTGCAATGGAACTTCCTTGCGTTTGCGAAGCTGAGGACCATACAAAAGTAAAATTACGCATGCAACCGCAATCAACGTATCCATTACGCACGTTTACGAGGCGGGCTCGATCGCATTACACAGGATAGTTAGAAGGTGTTGGAATGAAAAGAGTGCTACTCGTAACAAAGTCGTGGCGCGGCGGGCGCGGCGCGGCGGCGAGCAAATGAGGCGCGACGCTCACTGCTAACTAAACCAATCGGCCGTGCTGGCGGCGCACACGGGCGGTTCAAACGCGCGTCTATTAATTACTGTAGTTTATAGTAATTGTATTTTTATTATACTGTATATGTAAGTATGTGTCGGGCTACCTAATAATAGATGAATAACAATAATAATAACCAAGTGTTCGCCCTTCTTTTCGTCACCCGTCTCATCATTGGATTGATGGTTTCGTGCCAGTGATCGTGGTGTCGTGCCAGTCAGTGTGTAATAATGACGAATATTTCAGAAAATCTTAATTGATCAAACAATATTTTTTTGTCAATAAATAAATAGGGTACATGTCGATCTTAAACAGTATTTCAATATGTCACTAAACCTATTTAAATATCTAAAATAGCATGCATATGGTTTTATTTCAAGCTCCAGTTGCAGTTGCTTACAAATCTGACACTTCTAGTTGAGCAAGCTTCTATTCTATAGCCTTGTTGTTACTTACCATCAGACGAGAGGACGTACAAAACCAACGGTACGTTATAAAAAGTGATCTACGTTGCGTAGTGGTTCAACGAACATTAAACGGTGATCCTAAGGCCGCGAGTACGACCATATCTTATTGCTGGTTGAACACTGCAATTTGCAATTATTATTTTATACGCTGCCACCAAACTCCAATATAAAGAGCATTCATTCTTTTCACAAAAATAAAAACAAGGATGATGTCTGAGATAAATAAATAATAACAATAATTTGATCCCTAAATTACTAAATCACTAAGTCAGTGCCTCAATGTGATTCGGAGTGAATACACTTTTGTTACAAGTCGTTGTGGTCTTAATGACATTTATATATATTTTAACTGATTTTGTACTACACAAAATATCAAAAATTAAAGAAAGATTTATAAAACTCTTTACATTACCAAATTAGTTGTAATTTAGAAACGCGGCGGTTGAACCGCTCACCTACACCGGTCCTTTACCATCATTTGCGGGGATACGCTCTAGTCTTCATCTGTTTTAAAAGCGGAATCCTTTCGCCAGCGCTTGTTACTCGGCAACAATACTTCACCACAAATTCAGGTATCAGTTATTAAAGATCTCGTTATGAACGCTGCATTTACACTGTTTCTGGTATGTCAAACGTAACGTTTGGTGCTAGTTTAAACTGAGAACGCGTACGCAGTATGGTTTTAGATTTGTAACAGAACCGATTTGAGCCTGTAAACCATAGCAATTAGCTTTTGTCCGCGTCTTCGATCGCGACTTCAGAAATTATCTCAAGTAGACTTGTTAGACTTAGTAGATAATAATTGATGCCATCAAAAATAACTAACATTTTTGCTTTCGTTTATTTTTTCAAAGAGCGATGAATAAATTTCAATAAAATTTATGTGGGAGCACCTCTGAAGTATGTCCTACCAAACAAAAAAATAATTATCAAAATCGGTTCACTATTGGCAGAGTTATCGCGTAACATACATACCTATAACATACGCGTCAAATTGAAACCTCCTCATTTTTTGAAGTCGATTGACTAGTATTTATCCCTTTTCGGCTCTTCAACTATCATTGTTTTACGTTACGACATGAAGAAAGGACAAACAACCCCACAATTTGTATATGTATGTATTAGATTTAGCGCACCGGAGAAAAAGAAAGTGTATTTCTTTGAAGAAAAAAAATAGTTTCATTTTATTTATTTTTTACTTTTGCATTTATAATAATTAGTGTGGATCCCCAAAGCTCATTCGACGTAGTCATCTCATCATCTTGACATCATCATCAAAGAGAGACTTCTACGGTTGTCAAAAAATAGTATATTCCAAAATTGAAAAACTAAGGCGTATGAGCATGATTCTATCGCACAGCTGGTAACTTACCAACATGTAAGATGAAGGGCAAGTTAAAAGTATGTTATGCATTTGTTTAAATACGAAAAAAATCGTTTCCAATGATTTCGTAGCTTGCAAAGTAGTGCGTCATTACGACTACGGCAGCTGCACCATAATGAACTAATCTAATTCACTAGCCGATTTGTTTAAGCACCAGTAACATGCAGCCGCGTTAATATTTATGCCCTACCATCAGACTAAGCTCGTTAGGGCAGACGGCTTCGCGCCAGCCGCGCTTCATTTTCAGCTCTAATTTAGTGACGGCGTTATCATACAGACGGTTTGTCGCACGCATTGCTTATGATAATAAAATGTATGCCCTTAGATACGTCGCGGGAATTGCTTGTAACAAGGGTTGACTCCTTTTTCATTAAATCCAAAAGAGATGGTTTAAATTCGGCCCGCACTTGTACACTATTTAAATATCTAGGAATAATCTAAATGTAGAGGTATATAGAAAAATATTAAAATTAAATTTTTGTGCGTATTTTGTTTGGATAAAATCATTCTTTGTGTACTATGTGACAACGTCACTTTCGTTCATTGAAGCTATCTTTATTTTTTGCGTTTTAAATGTTTTTGTACAAATAAACTAGACCGCAATATTCAAAAATGGTAATTAAATCACTTTTATTTGATAATGACCTTTAACTTTTGATGATTAGTAGTGTACAGGTCCAGTCCAGGGCTCCATATATTCGTGGGACGTGTCATTTTGGACATTGATAGTAGATCATGGTTTATATTTATTTATCATTAGAGTATCTACCAGTTAACGCGTTGTGTCAGCCGAGCTTCATTTAAGCTCTAGTGGTATCGTTATCATAAAATAATATGACTATGAAACATAGCAGGGGACCTTTAATAATGGTGTCATCATCGACTGCATGAGGCCAGTGTTGGACAGGAGGATATCCTATTTATAACTTTATTTGACTGTATATGGGGGGAAGGACACCCGCGAGATGACATATTTATATTGAATTTTAAAATTTGGTGCTTTATGTCTTGTTCATTTATTTTTAGATAGTAAGACATTTTTCCTGATGTTGACTTCAAAATACAACTTATTAACCTTCAAAATGCTTCAATGTTGAATTTGTTATGGCAACATTGAACACGTTTATGAGCGCATTTTTCAACATGTCTAAGCCACAAACCATACAAACGTTGACTTCCTCGTGCTTAAAATCATCAAGAAGTACTGTTCTTTCCCTCAACATGACACATACTATATTAGAAAAGCAGCCTTTACTTTTACTCGTCAAGAGAAATTGTTGGCAGTAGCGCCATCTGTAGCAAACAACGTGAACCTTTAGGCTTGAAAAATCGATCGTATTGTAATGATAAAATCAATTTTTATACCGGATTTGTTTTAAAAAGTATATATTTCTTAAAATTTCCAATAAAATATTATGGATATGTGCATTCTTCCAACCATTCGGTGGTCAAACTTAGTATTTGATAGATGCTCAAAAATCCAAACTCAAGATGTACCAGCGAGTCAAGAAGGTCATAAATACCATTTTGCATTCCATCACTCAAAAAGCCGACGTTGCCCAAAGGGCCCCAAATCTTAAATAGGACTTGGCTGGCTATGTCTGTGGACCCTGTTGATCGAAGGTGGACCCACAGGTCCGACACTTGCAAGCTATTGGACCACAGACGCAAGAAATTAGCGTCGCGGCAGACCACATAAGAGACGAAGTGCCCAACGCCAGAAGCCCCTGAGATATGAAACCGGGGGAATTATAAGGAGGTATTTGTTAAGCAGTGAGCCCAAACAGGTTGATACTAATAATTATATTAAATTCGGTTAACAGGAAGGTGGCGAAATTTTCATAAACAGCATTCATCGCCAAATTTTCCTCCTCTACAGTGGGAATATTTTCTTCAAGTTTGAATGGGACTTACCCTTAAGACTCTTGCTTAAATATAATATAAAATCAGTATGTTTCGGCTCATAATTGGCAAAGATATGAAGTAACATACAAAAACAAATACAGTGGAATTGATAACGTCCTCCAGTTATACATTTTCAAATTTGGATAAAAATTGGATTTCAGCGTAATATACGCGAGTGATTTGACTAGTACCGTATGTATCTACATTATACTATCATTGCAATAGCAGAAACACGAATATAACTTCTATTCAGATGATAGTCAAGTAAGATGTATTGTAAAACCTCTGTCAGTGCGTATCTGTGCGGCTCGTTATCGGACAGCCTCCACGCTGCCCCCCTCATTACGACACCATATCGCTGCAACGATGCATTGTTATCTCCCATTATCTCCGCACGCAACTGTTACCATTTTGTACGGAGCTCTATGGATTACGCGATTGATCACGTTATAGTTAGTTATCATACGGTAGTATACTTTGATAGCAATTAGTGTTAGTCCAAAACAACACATTTATATAAAATTATTATTTTCCATACAAAATAATTGAGCACGCAATGTATTAATTACATCTAAAGCTAAAACTGATTGACGGTTCTTTCTACACGTCATATCATGACAGCTCAATAAAGCTTTTATGCTTTGTCAAGTCAATTTAAAAGCTATACATTGCTGCTCGGTCGTGCTTAAAAAATTAATAACAATTTTTTTAATTAAGCTGTTTAAGAAAATTGCTTTCATATATGATTTGTAGGGTCGTAAACTATATCTGGATAAATGACACGCCCGTATGAAATATACACGCTGTATATTTATATAACGACATACTATCAGACGTTTTGCAGAATTGATTATCTGCAGTAACAACCAGCTTTTGATGTAAGGCGACCATGATTAAATATACATCGTTAATTTTTAGGGAATATCGTACCTAGTATATCAAAACCAATTCAAACAATCATGATTGATGTTAAAACACACATGTTAAAAACTGATCAAGTGCTAGTCGGACTCGCGGACCGCGGTTACCGTTAATAATGAATAAGGTGATAAATACTGAACGTTTTTGTAACGAAAATGTGTGTCTGATTGAATGACAAACTTATCTTAGCAGTAGAAAAGTTTATGATATTCATTGATAAAAACTTTACGATCTATTCTTCAACTGCAAATGTATGTTTGTAATCATGAAAAAATTGCTCAGATTTATTCCTTTACTTGCGATGTAAGATTTTTTTTGTTGACAAATTTTATAATTCAGAAGACTAGAAGATAATTTGAGTATTTGCTATTGATTTCAATATGATTTCTTATCAGTTCCTGAGCAAAAGGTTATTGAAAAACATGGCATAAACAAAGTGACCCTGTAACGACTCCGATTTTATTTTTGAGATACGCCTCGTTAGCTTAAGTGGTTTAGCATCAAGTGGAATAAATTCTAAGTTCAAACATAATGAATACAAAAACGTGATCCTTTACGAAAGCATCGCATACAACAACGCGACAAAAATCAGAATACTTTTCATTCATACAGCCGAACCGCTTCCCTTCAAACTACTCGAACAAGATGGCATCAAAATTCACTTTCTCCGCAAACGTACAAAAAAGGAGACAGACGCCAACCGCAGCAACCATCCCCAGCCGAATGGAAATGGAAAAACGAACCGGCAATTGCCATGAAAAGATCTTCCAATAAAACGGAATCGACATTGTCAGCGATGATTTGAGCTTGGCGGGGGTGAGGCGCGCCGCGCGGGGAGGGGCTACACGGTTTGGGCGGACATTTTTATCTGGATAGGAAAAACGATTGAAAAACCGTTGCGTTCCCCGATGACGACTGATTTGTTTTCTGTTTAAATTGGCTGGCGATAAAAGTGGCGCAACTATTTTATGGTGATCCCTCCTGGATACCGGGACATAAACGAGTAAGTACGAGTATCTACTGTTTTATTTTCATCTTAAAATCTAATGGTTTTTCATTTATTTCACAAGATGTATATTACAAATAGCAAATATTCGATGTAACACTCTACGAGTGCATAGCAGCATAGTGAGAGTTATAACTAATTAAATCAAATTACAAAATTACAGTTTAATATTTTACAAAATTATATATACCAGGGAACCGTTAAAATTAAAAAATATATGAAAAAAATAGAAATGTCACAATATTGTCAAGCTGTTATTAATAATTAATTAAATTTGTTTGTCACTTACATTGCAATAAGCTTTTTTCAATAGCAAAGTTTTAAGTTTATAAAGGAACTAGCTTCCGCCCGCGACTTTGTACGCGTGTACTTCAGGATTTATTCTACTTGTTCGATAGGCATAGAAGGCATCTATCTCCATTTCCAGCATAAGGTACAAAATAGTGTTTATTCTGTTACGTAGGCTAATAGTTTAAAGAAACAAGAAATTTCAATATCTGACATTCCAATAGTCTTGACACTAATATTATAAACGCGAAAGTTTGTATATACTAATTACATATTCTATGGTCGGTTGCTAGACAACGCGTTTTTGTTATGCCCAAATTGCCCATGTAATCCCACTAATATTATAAGTGTGATTTTGTACAATTTACACAATATGTCTTTATAAACTATAGCCTATATGTTATTCTGATGTATAAGCTATATTATTGTAAAGTTTCATTCAAATCCATTCAGTAGTTTTCCGTGAAAGCGTCACAAACATCCAAACATCTAAACATCCAAACATCCAAACTTTCACACTTATAATATTAGTAAGATTATCTTTTAGTTCTGACATAATACTCTCCGGGATGGAGTTAAATGTTTTAATATATCTAGAGGTAGAGCAGGGACTTTGGGTGTGCATTTTAGAGGTGCAGGGTAGGGTGGCTAGTCGTTGTTTTCCTCGAAGACTAATTCGATTAATTAATGTTGTATGTGTGTGTGTTAACACAAATTTCGAATCGTCACGATGTCTTATGAAAGTTCAGGGTAATTAAAATAAAAGAAATGTTTCAAATTCGGCCTTCACTTGTACTCTATTTCATAATCAAGGAATAATCTAAAGATGTATAGAAAAATACTAGAGTTGAATTTTAGATTTTAATTTGATTGTACAAAATCATTATTTTTGTAATAAGTGATAACGTCGCGTAATTCTATTGAAGCCATCTTTGTTTTTTAAGTTAAGTATTGAGTGTTTCGAGTGTTTTTAATGTTTTTGTACAAATAAACTACACCATAACATACGATTTTTTTTAAATCCTTTTCAAATTGCAAGTGTACAATGTACATTCGTGGAACGTGTCATTTCATACTACGAATGTTACGGCTGATCAAGTATCACAACCGTGTGGGGTCAGCTTTAGAATATGATCACTCCAAAAACTCGCTACGTGGGGTTATCCCCGCCCCCACACTCCTCCTGTGTATCCAGGATCAACAGTGGTATACGAAACGAACCTACTAAAGGCAGGAGCGACCCAGAAATAATACCCGCCTGCCAAGCGTGGCGATTACCAAAAGTGTGCCAGAGTACAGAAGAGTAGCTCGTGTAGCATAATATTCAATTAAATTTGTAAACATCCTTGAACGTTTTTTTTAAATTACAAATTAACGATCCAGTTTCTTTAAAACATACTTAAATTGAACTCGATTTTAATTTTTACGGTATCTATGATAATATTAGTGTCAATTCAACAGCACACAAGCAGAAAAGTTTTATACAGAAAAAAGCTTCTATTTAATAATTACATCGATGAAATATGAAAACTTTTGGCTCTCAAGAATGAGCTTACTTGAGTGAAATACATTTGACATATCTTGAGATTGAGTAAATCTTGAGTATGATCTATTTATGTGCTTAAAGACTTACTTGGAGTGTTCGTGTCCGGAACGGCAGCTGTCAGATTCACGTGGTACCCCTCGCAGCTCACGCCCTCCCTAACTCAACAACACACCACAAAACAATTCAGACAACAGTTCGATACAACAACAATTGTCCGCAAATAGTTCCAGAAGTTTCCACCGGTCGTAAGAATCTAGTAGGAAAGTTGTTGAAAAGTCGCGCGAAGATGAGCGTCGGAGGTCGCGTCGTGAGGCCGACTGAGTGGAGAGGCCTCAGACGCGCCAGCCGTCGTCGCGTCTGGGCGGGGACTGCCCCGCCCCGCCCAAGGCTCCGCCCACCTACAACCACGCCCCCCTGAATTAATAAAGGCGGCAAACATCGCTGGACACGCGGACAATACCGCATTGTCCTGTGCCCAAAATAGTTTCAATTAGAATCCGGGACAAGACACAAAAGCCTCGTGAACAGATCATTCACTACGGAATTGGCCGCAGCGAGCTAGCTCACTGCCATACGAAACTCTTGCTGCCGTACAATTGTTGCGAAACAGCAAATTACTGCGATTGTTTGTTTGCCTGTTAATGACTTGATTTGTTTTCAATAATAGCCAATGGAGAAAAGCTCATTCCTTTATTGTGGAATGGAAAGTAACGATGCTCAAAGTATGTCTGACTGTCTGTCAAGACGCTCTTGAGTATAATCATAGTATCAAGTTAAAATTATACCAAATACTCAAGTCTGCAATCCATTGTGTGAAAATATCAAACTTCTAGGTCAACGCAATAAACAGACACGGCTGTTTATACCTCATATGTTGACGATTTCTTTTGCAAGCGCAAAAAATCAAAAACCTGTATTCCTGTTGACCTAGAATCTGTAAATTTAGTAAGAAGCAAAGTCTACAGCACAAAGTATAAAAATAAATCTGAAAATCAAGTTTTCAAAATTATATATCACATTTTTGATCGTGATATAGATGGGATAATATTCTTTAAACTGCAATGTTAAATTTCTTCAATCGGACTTACTCGTACATTTTCATTGGAGCATCGTTTTCAGTATGTTAATTATTCATATTCTGTACGGAAAATTAGTTTTTATATCAAAAACTTTATTTAAGCGAATACTACTTACTTATTATGGACAAGAAATTTTTTTACGGCCTTTTCAAAACTTTGAAATTTTGTGAATTACAATTTGGACTATTCCGACACAAAAAGTTGCCGACCCCTGCTCTGGGCCATGTAATTGTTCGTGCCAAACTACATCACGAAAAACACAAGAAAACTCAAATCAAAATAATCTCAAGTATTTTGAAGATTTTCCGTTTGTACGAGTATATTCCCTGTTATAGTTTCCTCTTCGCTGCACCAGCTCCACTCTCGAGTACCGACGAAGCGAGATGTCCATTCACGGATCACCAGTCGGACCCACTCGCCGGCGCCGGTCACTCCGAGCCGGGCATCGACTACCGAAAGTCCGTTTGCTCAGCCGACCACTGCAGGAAGGATCTTATGCCTGAGTAAATAGTCTCGCTGGAAATCTATACGATTTTGCGACAATCCTGAGCACTTCCCAATTAGACAGTAAGGTATATTTCGAGCATGAGGAAATAGCGTAATTTTAGCAAACATATCTAAATATAAAATGGATATATAAATGAATGCGAAATTCTGTATTGATTCATCTTGTCCGGTTCAGTGTGAGAGTCATATAAAGGGCTTGTAGACAAATGATTATTGTATAAAATTTGACTTGTGTATACATTTTGCTAAGCCCTGACGGATTCATGTTCATGGTTCCGAATTATATATAAACTCTAATGACACACATGAATGCAAATTAACCATTTTGATTTGATTTGAGATTTAAAGTCTTTGCTTGTTAGTAAAAGCTTACAGTTTGGATCATTACTTAAATGCTGGGATACCAAGTTGTTGTCATTTGGAACGATTAAGGAATTTTTGATGTGAATGGTTTAAGATATTTACTAACTGTACTTAACCCAAATTTACATTTAGGTACTTTTAAATAATATGTCACGCAGACGGTGGTATTACTATTAACCTTACCACCTAAGGACTGTTTTAGGGTTCCGTAGTCAAACAAGGAACCCTTATAGTTTCGCTCTGTTCGTCCCCCGTCTGCGACTAAGCTCAGAGAGTCTTACTACTAGAAAGCTGTAATTTGGGATAATACGGGTATATATATTAACTACGTCGAAAAAGTGGTAGAATAAAATCTTGAAAAATAACTTTTTAGAGTAGCTCCCGTACACGTAACTTGGGGATGACATTTTTTTTCGAATTTTCCCCATGGTGTGGGGTATCGTTGAATATTGGCCTTTCAAAACAATTTAGGGTCTACGAACACCACTTTTCAATTCCGGTATCCATTTGCGAAATATGAAGCTTTAAAGTGATATTTTTGGTCAGAACAGGGCGTGTACCAACCCCCATCTGTTACAGGTTGGCTTTACAGGTTAACGTGTAATATTCGACCAAACTATAACATACACTTGGAGTTGTCAAAATGAAAATTTCGTACAAATTCCATTCAAAATCACTTTTCATTACATGTTTCAACTTATTGTAAAGGGCAACTACGGAACCGTACACTGCGCGTGGCCCGACATGCACTTGGCTGCTTTTATCTTAGAAATATATTATTTCGGTTCAATGGTTCCATATGTGGGCCCACGATCTGGAGATTGCTGTTTCGATTCCCAGTGCAGGATATATCTAATAGGTATTAGTTTTTTGGGCGATTGAGTATTTTTCTGTGAGTTTGCCTCGCTAGCTACCACCATTGCATCTAAGTTTGCCGCCCAAAAGCAATATTAAATATCACGTTGTATCCTCATAATGTAGCGTCATACCCTCATTAACATGAGACGATACATTGGAGTTACCACGCTATACATCTATCGGACTGATCGTGTTCGTCTTTAGGATATAACTATTCCATGTCATCCCGCAGAGGTTGTAAAAAGCGACTAAGATATATTTATTTGCATTAATACACATATCAATATCATATTCACACACTAGTTTTAGTTTATATGTAAATGTATTGAAACTCTAGGTCTTTAAATAATAATATTTGTTTTAATGTACATTGAATGACTGTTCGTTTCATAAATAAAATAAAAAAATAAAAATAAAAAAAATATTCCAACAGTGAACATGCGGGTGATGACGATGAAAGAAAATTACCTTGTTTCCCTTTATACCAGCTTTTTCTTTACTGTCTCTGGAACTGCTTCGTGTTTGCGTGACCTGTCTCACAAGTTATTGTAGAAAAGGCCTAATCATCTGTTCGATGAGATTCACTCAATTAATCAATGAGGTTTTTCTCTAAAAGATTTTGTGGCACTAGATATTATATAATTTTTATGAGTACAATTAGTTTTGGGTTTGGCCTTTATCTCATCCTATTATAAGTGTCGATGAGGTCGTTGGATGGTAAGCCAATGACACGCTGCCACTGCTACCTTTTATACTGGAACACAACAGTGCTTTTAACTCTGCTATTCGGCGGCAGACTTAGGTACCCAACTGGGAATCAAACCCGGGACCTCCGGATTGTTAGATCCAGCGTTTAGCCGTTAGGATACAGAGGTACTTTGTTTGGTAGACGGACTTCCCTAATCCGAAATAAAACATTAGTGTAAATAATTGGAATAAGCAAGTAAATTAAAACATAATGTGATAAATTAATAAAAACCTTTTCCACGACCATAATATAATATATGAACCAATCTAATAAACCTGGTTTCCTTGTTCATGGATGAGATGCCGTGAAACACAGGCATTTATAATCAGGTTATTTCCACCGCGGGCGTCGCTGTTCTATGGATCGAGTGCAAATACTCCAGTTGTACGTAGCTACGAGTAGGTACTCGAAGCGAGTCGGGGAACCTCGGTCGCGGGACCCAATATTTATTCTATCAATATTCAATCGTTCCAACCATCCAATGTGACAGCTACGAGTTTGCTTTACAGTAACTTATGATCAGTTAAGACAATGTTAATCTATTAAAATATATAGTTAGTGGTTCAGAGGCTTGTCTAAGGTTTACAGCTGGTAAAGTACGGTCACGGAGCAGGAAGAATTTCGTACAATGACCTATTATTACCCATCTCTGTCACCCCCGCGTAAATATAATGCGTCTCGCTCGCACAGATGCAATGACCGCTGTCACCAGGGGTTGTAAACCGTTTCATTGAGACCGTAAGTTTTGTTCTTGTTTGCGTCTGGTTTTTTGGTTGGCCTTGAGTCGCAATGAAAAGTATTTGACATGATTCATAATTTTTGAATAACGAACGACATTCCATCTTGAGATGCGTTAGTGCTCGTTCAATTTTGAAACACAGTTATCTTAGTTTGTTGTTATTTGTTAGTTTTTGTTGTCGTGTTTTAATTGTTAAGTGGTTTCGTTGATTTTTTGCATAATTGCAAAATTGCATAAGTCACGTTAAAAAAGAGGAATCGAAACTAGGTGGACTAGATGATAATGTAGACAAAACTGTCGATTCTTTTGTTATAAATGTGACAGGCGAGACGTCATCAGAAAGCAGTAACTCCGATACAGACGAATCGGATTAGGATTTATGATTTTTTTATTTCTACCAAATTGATAATTTTAAGACGATTTTGATACTGCTGTAATGTAAAATCTAAATAAATAATTGATATACTTAATAAGCTAGTTTTTTTCTATCCTTTAAATATTTCATGCAAACCACACATAAAAATGTTTGTGACCACTGTCAGTAGGTAAAGAGGTCATTGTACGAAATTCTTCCTGCTCCGCGACCGTACTTTACCAACAGACACATTCACGCACGCACCAAACTACACCTACCTTGACCGATGTTCCGCAGCGCTAGCTCTGCTCCAGAACTCTATATGGTTAAAAAATGGTTCACTATATTTCGCCAATACCTCACAAATAGTTCACTCCAGCTGGATCAGGACAAAGTAAGTACACGATCAATTTTACCGTTGACCACCACTGACTGAGACGTTTTATTTTTTAATCGCTCTTCTGCAACGAGTGGTTTCAGCCATTCTTTGCTCGAGGCGAGCGATAGACTAAACGTCTATGTCAAACACTGACATTAAATTGACAGTTCCTACAGTTCTAAGTACTTTGCGTTCTGTTTTCGTTGCGTTTTTATTACCGGTAACTACCGGTTTTATCAATTCTAGCTAATGATTAAAATAGAGTTGATTGTAATTTATAGTTACTATTTTCTAACAAAATGCTTCAGGGTAGTCACATTATCTGTCCCTCAAACCAGCATGTCCTCGGAAACACCTTTTAAGAAAAGACACTAAATATGAAATTGACTTAATTGTTATCTGTTAGAACATCCCATTCCACAAAGTCAAAGATTGACAAAGATCTCTGAAATTATTTGACAAAACCAATTTAAAATTCATGTATAGGCACCTTTTAGACCGATGCGTAACATCGTTGACCTCATCGTCACTTAACATCAGGTGGGATTGAAGTGAAGCGTTAGTATATCTTTATAAAACGTTGGACATAGATCTCTCTTATAGAACGTCTTGTAGGACTTCCCATGAGGGTATTTGCCATAATTATCATGCTTGTCAGGCGGAGTAGTAATCGCGGTAAAGTGCTGTGTTGTTACATGGTCAGATGTTGCTG
Source organism: Carcina quercana (assembly GCA_910589575.2). NCBI lineage: Eukaryota > Metazoa > Arthropoda > Insecta > Lepidoptera > Depressariidae > Carcina > Carcina quercana. The sequence goes on along the minus strand of OU342428.1, from coordinate 12,790,622 downwards.
CCCATCTCCTGAATGTTTGCGTTTCGCGTTGCGAAAAGGGGCTAGACGGAAAAAATTAAGACCAAAAGTTGTAACGACACTTTTTGCTATGCGCGTGTTTCTCTGTCTGTCTGTCTCTCTCTCTCTCTCATAGTTTTTTTTTTTAAAATTGAGTATCATTTCCACGGAACTCGAGAGCTCTTCATAACACAACTTCTCTATTTTCCCACTTATCGATAGATAGATTCTCGAATAAAACTCGCTAATACGTTAACGAGGTGCTCTGAGCGAGTTTGTGCCGCGCTCTGCCGGAAGCGCCGGGCGGAATGCAAAGTGGCTCGATTGACATTCGAGCGGCGAGCCAATCGTCCGGAAAATACACTTGTCATACATTTAACGTGGAATTTTTAACGTTTCACAGGGTGGAATTATGATGGATTTATTCTCTGTTTCTTTTTCGTATCAACTGAATGTTTTATCGGAATACGCACGCGAAGTGTGTTTCAGTGAGATTAAACGTCTGTTGGATTGTGCTTCTAGTTTTGGGAAATAAAATGCTGGAACAGTTTGTAATCATAACATTTTATTGAGATATATTTAAAATACTTTGAGATTTATACACTTGAGTTGTAAGACCTTGCTTCTTGACAAAATTCAGGAATCTAGGTGAATGGGTTTTGGTTCCCTTGCATTTTGTATTGAAATTGTCTAACTAAAGATATATCTTTTTATCGCGATTTGATTTTTGATCTTTTCACAGATATAAAGGTCGGCAGATTTGAGTATTCGATATTAATTTCAATTTGATACCTTTACGCGTTCCTGAGAAAAAGGGTTTTGATAGACAGACGACCAGAAAACAGTGATCCTATAAGGGTTCCTTTTTTTAAGGAACGGAACCCTAAAACACAAAAACTTGTACACTAGTGTCATCTCTATCGCATTTACACTGATAAGACAATATCAGTAACACCATCATCTCCTCATTCATCATTACCATGCTCCTCTAGCAACAGTCTTGTAAAACATCCCCAAGCGAAACATCAATAACCGACAAATTATTAGTTACATATAAAATTTCGTGTCCTCCTTCTTTCTCGAACCCTAATTTATATGAATCCCTGGACTCCCCACGCAGGAGACACGTCACGTCACGTGCACGTCAGACATCATCGAAGGAAACTCGCAAAAATACATCCTCCGCAACACTGCGGGAGCGGGTGCGCGGTGCGCGGGAGGAAGCGCGGGTCTATTTGCCGGGACCTAATTCCTGGCTGCCGGTGCATGTCGCTCTTCGTCACGAAATTTGCGATCAGGGCTACCTCTTGCAGTTTTTTTAAAATAAATTTATCATGATTTAATATTACCATGTTCTATAATAAACATCCACGTATTTTTTAAGAACATACGGATTCTACCTCATCTAATCGTCGTCGTGACGTCAACAAAAATACACACACACGTGTAACTGACAATGACATGCGGTACATATTGATAGCCTTGTCTGTCTTAGTTCTGATCTCTGTGTTAACATTATTTAGGATTTCCAAGTTTTTACCGAACATTAAATAGCCACGCATTTAAATTCCCTTTTAAATTTATGTTTTAATTTTCATGTATTTCTCTAGTTCCAGAGTAAAAGCAAGGCTTGATTGAATACGGGACATTTTGAATAAAGCTTTATTAGCTCCTTTTCCAACGCGTTAACTCATATAAAAGACATCAACGAGACCATAAGAATCTAAATTCATTTTTAACAGAGGTTGGTTGGTAACAAAAGGGTAAAGTACCCATAGAGGATCGCTTTGTTGTCCTTCTATTTGTCTCTGTCAATGCCCGTTTCCTTAGAACCATCTAGTTGAAATTAATATCGTATACTCAGGTCTGCATTCCCTTACATTTTTATACGTTTTTAGACAATTTCCTTTGCAATGCAAGAGAATCATATCCGGGTACTTCCCGTGTACCTAGAATGCTGAAATTTGGCAAGGAGCATAAATCTGAACAACATAATAAAGGTTCATTATCTCAAAAGGAAAAAGCATTCAAGTTACTTTTTCTAAGTTCACTGGAGAGTTATTCTCCACCAGGTAAAATGGAGGTCAAGGGCGAAGTATCAGGTGGCAAAAACAGTAAATCAAATGGACTTATCGCTACTGAGGCAAAGGTGAATAATCATTGTTTTTGAAATATAGGTAATGGAGAAGAACGGGAGGTCAGAGTAGGAGCTCTGGCCGCCCTATCGGTGTGAACCGGCAACCACTGGAAGGCAGCGGTAGTACGGCGTGGTCCCGTCCCACTGCAGCCTGGAGCTGCTGAGATGTAGTGGCTAACTGGTCAAGGAGTGGGCTAAATGTAAAGCGCGAGAGAAGCACTGGTGTGTTCCGCTGGAGTTCCCAGGGCTCCTCGACTTGCGCTGAGGATGACCACCGAGGGGGTTTTAGTGGATGGAAATTCTACATAACCCGGCTTCTCTCCTAAGGAGTCGGGTATCTTTGAAAGATTTCCCCCTCGAAAAAAAAAAGGTAATGGAGAAAGATAACAATACCCAAAAGACCGTTAAGGTCCGAACCAAGTCTATACTTATAACAACAGTTAGTTTGTCTAGTTAGAGAATTGAGAGTCTATAGGTCGAAGAGAGTTGGTTGGTGTCAGGTGTCACCCCTGGCTGGCCAATACTCTGGGGCCCGGGAACGTCTTCGTCCGACTGACAGCCGACGACATATTTTATTCACGACGCACCGCTCGTAATTCCGTCGATGCAGATAAATTGTTTTACCGCGGGAGCATGCCACGTCCCACGACTTTGGCGTTTGCATGATGAGCTCGTTTTTTATGCCCGAATAAAATTGTGTTAGCCACCGCCTCGGAGCGACGTGTGAGCGCCACCCGAGGATTCCCAAGAAATTGTTTTCGAGGAGACTGCTTTGATATTTATGAAAGCTGGCATGTCAGAGCATCCGGACGAATGAAGAGTGAACGGCGGATTTAAGGTACTCTGGTACTAGCCTAATCCAAATATTTTACCTACGTATTATTATATTTTACCAGGACTCTTTGCACAGGAAAAAATGTGATGTGAGTGAAAGAAGAATGTTATTTTATGAATTATTTAGGAGTTTAACAATTTAAAACGTTTATTGATAGAAGAATTCATAGACTTCGTTTTTTTAAAGTTGATCATGAAAGGTAGCAGAGGCCGTATTAGCTTGAGGCTTCCGGATGAGCATGCTTTCCATCCACACTTACGAACAGGTGATGAAGGCCAAGTGACAACATGCATTATACATAAAAATGTTATAAGAAAATAGACGTACGTACTTACTTGTAGATGCGTCAGTTCAGAAGCAGTTTAAGAAATAATAATCTCCGTGGTGGAAAAAAGAATTACTAATTTTGGGGCGAATATTACCGTTTTGGACAGTCTTATGTTATGTCCAACTCGTTCCAACAAAGTTTACCTATAGTGGAGTTTAACATTCAAAGAGTTCCTTTAGTTGCGTATTTGTAGTTGCTAATTAATAAGTATAGCTGTAACATTGACATAGCTTAGAGCACATCAAGTTCACTTAGCGAGGCTCTCTCTTTACCTCTCTAACTGAATTACCATCAATATTAAATCTATCCACATTCAATCTTCACTGTAAACGAGCAAACTTAATCAAATCCAACTATCGTCTATGTTTGCCGTGAACTGATTAAACTGTGGCATCAAGTAAAACCCTAACTCACATATTGTGTCAATGAGTACTAGCATATCCTGTCTTCATTTTAGTTCTCTAATTACAAGATTCCTATAAGTCTTTAAACAATTGAAAATTGAAGAAAAAAAAAATTTTACGTTTGTTTTTAAATTATTACTCCCAGCATCAAGAGTACAAAAATATTACTCGTATCGCAAAAAAATGATAGAGCTATTTATCTTTTTACACGGTCTTTAAAATTAGCTTTAAAAAATCATGCAAGTACCCAATTTAGATGTGATTTTTGGGACTCATTTGTTTTCAGATACATCTATATATCTACTTTAGTAAGTAACTATGTATGTAACTATGTAACTATGTACACACAGAGAACTATCATCTAGTAATCGTACCAATGATATTTTCAGTTTACGTTACTTTCTGAGTTATAAAATGAAATGATTTAGAGCGTGTAAGAATGAGAATGATTAAGATTCAAAAGTGAACAAGTCATTAGCTACATTTTTACATGAAATATTTTGGACAGGGACATTTACGGGACAATTATGGTAAGCAACAATTAATAAAATAAAACGTACTCGCGCACGAAGGGCTCCGTACCATTCTCTATAAAAACGGCAAAAAATCACGTTTGCTGTATAGGAGAACCCTATAAATATATTTTTATATATTTTTAATTATTTATTTTTCAAGAGAATATATAACTAAATATTCAGTGAATATTTTAAGCGTCTACCTGTGACCGTTATCAATATCGAGTAGAAAATCTCATTTGTTGTCTTAAATATCTATTTTATTCTGCGTTTTAGTATTTATTATTATAGTGGCAACAGAAATACGTCATCTGTGAAAATCTCAACTGTCTATCACGGTCACACCACGGTCACACTAGATACAGCCTGATGATAGACAGACGGACGGACGGACAGCGGAGTCTTAGTAATAGGATCCCGTTTTCACCCTTTGGGTACGAAACCCCAAAAACAAGTTGAAAGTTGTAACGAAATTTTCATATTTGATATATTAAAAGTCTGACAAATTGAAACAGAGACATATGCAGCAATCTGATCATGATGAGATGTCACTTTGCAAAAATTGCTCAAACAAAAATTTTGCTGTCTAAAGAAATCTATATTTTGCTTGTGTTGATTATCGAGGTAGATAAATAATAAATATCGTAAAGCTAGACTGAATATAAATTATTTTTCTTTTTGATAAAATAAAAACAGAAATTTGAGTAATTTTCGGTTTAGAATCAATATTATACACATCGATTTCCCCCAATACAAAGTCCCGTTTGGTCTAATTTCAGAAATAAGTTTATTTAATTTAAAACATATAATTTTAGGACACATATTCGATCCTAAAGTACATTACATAATAGGCGCAAACTTATGTTTTGATATTTCCTAGTTGCTAGAAATCAAAGACTTACAAAATGTAGCCTCTTAAGTCACGGTATTTAGATGAAACAAAATCAGCTTCGACCTTTCAGTGTGGCGACGGATTATGGCTGTTTGTACTGAAAATAATGCGCGGTTGCCGGCTTTCGGCGCAAATATTTGAAGACGTAGTCAAAGGGCGGGTTTTTGTGCAGGCCCTTTGCGCCGGCCGCGGTTTGCGGTCAGGTAAACCTATTAGCCCTCGCTGTGGTGAGCTGCCTGTGCACCAGCCAGCAAGGAAGATCACAACGCGATGCCAGGTATAATATTACAGTACAATATCTAAGTTACCTAATGCGGACGTGAACGTTTTCCAGCTAATAATGAATTGCATCCATTTAATCCACTCTCAATCCAGCTAAATCTGGCAATATCTCTGTCTAAACTATTCATTTTCATTTCACTAAAAGATTCACCGTAGTCAGGAATAGATCAGGAGAGATCCGTAGACGAACTAAGGTCACCCACATAGCTCGACGAGTCAGTGAGCTGAAATGGCAATGGGCAGACCAAATCGCTCGAAGAACCGATTGCCGATAGGGAGTAAGAGTTCTGGAGTGGCGACCACGTACCGGGAAACGTCTACCGGGCCATCCCCTACTAGGTGGACCGACGACCTGGTTAAGGTCGTGGGGAGTCGCTGGATGCAGGTGGCCTGGGACCGGTCGATGTGGCGTACCATGAAGGAGGCCTATGTCCAGCAGTGGACGAAAAGATTTACTGAATCGCATACGTGTATGTTAACATTCACAGGTGTGTGTCCGATTCAAGTATAAATAAAAACAATTTCGGAGTTACGCCATATAAATTGGTGATTGTGACCATACACCGGTGTATCTAAAGATTCAGTTACATCAGATGTTCACAGTAACATATATAAAATGGAGTGCTACAATTTGCCGAGAGTACACTTTGACGGAGCAGCAAAATAAAATGACACGTTCCGCGAATGTATAGCGCCAAGGCCTGGTCTTGTACATCTATAATTTTAAAAGGCCATTATAAAAAAAGTGATTTAGTTAACATTTTTGTATATGTTGGTTTAGTTTATTTGTAAAAGAACATTTAAAACGCACGATACAATTAAGACTCGACGTTGAAAACAAAGATGGCGTCAATAAAATAACATTTGACGCTGTCACTTAGTACAAAAAGAATTGTTATGTACAATTAAAATAAATGCATTCGAGTTTATATCTATACATATTTAGATTATTACTTGATTTTTTAAATAGTGTAATAGGACAAAACTGACAACGTATTTAATGTTTTACGGATAACGAAAATATTGACAGCAGTTTACTTATACTAATTATTGTTATGTTAATGCAGGTTATAATTTACAAGATTTGAAAACTACAACGATACAAACACTGCTGAAACTAATAAATTTATAACGGGATTGTATAAAACTGACATTTAAGAAACGTTGTCTCTATTTCAGAGTAAACATATCTTACCACGTCTTGTCTGACATAAAGTGGGAACTAACGTAGCCTCTCTTTACGACAGACTGACACTAAAATGTTGCCGAATAAAATAAAAATGTTATCCATCAAAATTCTCTGAACCCGGCTCCTTAACCGCTCTGAATGCAACTGCGAGCGTCTACCGCATTGTCCACAGATCTATACAAGTAACGATGTGACAAGGTGTGCTTTATATGGCGACTAGCTTTTTCCTGCGACTTGATCTGCGTGGACATTACATTACCACCAGACCGGGATAAGGAGTATCTAATGCCCCTCCCTATCCATGTCTCCAGGAAAGAGGTTGTGTGCATTTTGCGGGCCGGATCTGCTGTAATACTTTTTAATTTTACTGGTACTAATATTGCAGGAAGCTACTTATTGTTATCAAAATTATGGCGTTTTAGAGTTGGTCATTTGTATCAGTAAAGGGGTATTCAAAAATATACAAACGATGTAATAATTACTCAAAATAAGTTAATAATTTAAAATTTTCATCATTTCATCATCTTTTGCCTTCATCGTCTTTGGGGGAACCTGTAATGGCGACTGTATTTGTGTATATAAATAAATGAAATAAATAAATGAAAATGAAATGAAAAAACAGAACCCTTATGATCGTTGGTTCAACAAAATAAAACTAACTGTGAGAAAGAATAATAGGAGGATATTTGTTTTGAATGTAGTTATATTTTTGCTAAAATTTAGCTAAATTATTTAGTCGAACCAACAGGGAAAAAATTCTCGTAATCCGCAAGTCGGACCTCTCCGGTGTCCTAGACAACGATAGATAGAAAAAAATCCGTGTGTTCCGATTAGTCAGACTGAACAGTCGGACCACGCGATCTCTCCAATGTTTCCGGTGCCGGTTTTTCAACCGACTTCAAAAAGGGTTGTGTATGTATATTACGCGATAACTCCGTAAATTATGAATCAATTTTGATTATTCTTTTTTTGTTTGGTAGAACATACTTCAGAGTTGGTCTCGTATAAATTTTATCGAAATTGATGCAGCGCTTTGTGACAAAATACAAAAACTAAATATGTATCCAGATAATTCTACCTCTACAGGTACAGGAACATTTTAGGGGTTAAATGCTGTAGACTTTTAGGGCAGATGAAGTCAATTTCTAGGTTTTTTTTGAATGCGTTAATTATTCTAACAGTGATTTGACTGAATGACATCGTCGCGGAGGCGGAGGCGTATACGCTGGACATACACGATTCAAAAGCACTTACAGCGCCTAGACGGGAATAGGTCTAGTTCAGTAAGGACAACATGTTTGTAAAATTAATTGCTGTTGCACTTACTGTCCCTATGGACTATCATTATAGATTGATGTTGTGATAAGTTGCAGTAACATGTTCATATGGCACTCACTAGCGATAAGCGCGAGCGACAAGGAGAGCGAAAATATTATTCTACTAGTTCCGTAGTCTCTAATTCACATCCACGTCCTCGTGACTTATTCACGATCCCGGCAAAGGCTCGCTCCACCTGCGGTTAGGTGTAACTTAACGAACCCTCGCTGAATCTTTAATACAGTTTCATTTAATTCGAGCTAGTTGGCAACTTTGCGAATCCCCGCTCGCTGTTTATTTTGAAACGCACTGCGCCGTGCCGTCACTCGCCTAATGAAAATTATGACAAATAAAGTTATATTTGTACCTGTACATGGGTCATCAGCCATTCTATAGGGCTAATTGACACGTATGAAGGATTATTTCGGGAAAATGCAACAAAATGTATCGAGTCATTATTTTGTCCGCGTCTACACTTTTTGTTTTCCCAACTCATTTGTAAATGATTAAGCACAAATGTTACATTTTGTTTTAAAACCCAAATAATTAATACATCATTCCAAAACACACCAACTAGGCTCAGTGAACGATTATCACATCATGTTCGATGGCATCAGTACCGCCTGTCGCAAGAGAGGGTCGTCAAACATTCCAAATTGCAGACCAAATGAAAAGTAGAATTAATTCCATTGCCAATACAAACATCTACCTGCTCAAACGAGGCACTCGGTTCCCTGCTTTCCAAATTAGATTTCGTACAAAGCCTATTTTAATTTGCGCCGTCGCTAAACACTGCGAGCTCTTTAATGTTTAAGCGGGCGCAAACTCTCGCTATTGACTCAGTAAGGGCGGCGCGGCCGGTTGACATTCTGAACAAAGCAAATATGTTCTTGGCGGCGGTGGGCCAGGCAGCGCCCGGACGCGATAATAAGCTTAGTCCTCCGCGGCGGCCGCGGCCGGGGGCGCCGGGTGCCAGGCGGAGCGCCCGCCCTGGACTCGCGGCATTATTAAATTCTTTTGTTGGTCCGCACCTACGGAATGCCCAGTTATTTACGTGCGGTCCGACTCTACGGGATCAACGCATATCCCTAACTTATCTTTTGAACGTAGATGAAACGGATTATTTGCATCGTTTCGTCTTCCGAAAGGCATACGTAGGCTTTTATATGGACGATCTCGTAAACCAGTTATTGTAACAATTTAATAAGAAAATATATAATCCCAGCAGCAGGTGTGGCGTGCCACCTCACATCTGCGCATTAAATCGTCGGCGTGTAGAGTGTAGAAGGCAATCGTAAAATAAGCTGCATAAATTAAAACGTGAAAATCCCGCTCCCGCTCCACCGCACCCCTTGCTCGCCTGAATCTAGAGCTAGAAGACGCGTAGCTCGCAGGCGGGCGGGCGGGGCACTACCTTCACATAGCATTACTCTCTGTTCAACAATAAAATTCATTAATTCTCTCGTGCGGTCGCGTTTTATAAATGTTTCACGTATTAATAAAATTAACAAAGCGCCGCTACAGAGGGCTATTTCTCAACAAAGCGTCGGAGTGTAGCACAATGGAATCTAAAATAAATACAAGGACTTAGCAAACAGTAGCGCACAAAGAGTCCACCTGGCGGGCGCGCTGCGGTCGGCACTACACCACTACCCGCGATCACAAATCTCTCAATTCACAACTGAGAGATCGGTCGATCGACTCAGCTCATTTGAAACCTACTCTTTCAAGATATGCAGGTTTTTGTATCGTACATCGTCATTTAAGATATTAAAAAATCCTATTTAAAACACGAAATTATTTTTGGGTGTTCAATCTTCTCAAAATATTTGTATTGTGAATACAAAACCTTAGATTGAACTTTCGTTGATTGAAAGTATAAAGACTTATATAAAAACAAAATAAAAACAAAAACTACAAAACGGCTGTTTTTGTTACTTTCATTATCTATATAGCATTTAGCACCCAATTTATAAAAGTATCTTTATCTCCTACTAAAAAAGCACCCAATTTTTTGCGTGGAATCGCCACCCTCATTGGTAGATTTATATCGGGCCGTGGAGCGAGCAGCGCGTGGCGACAAACCGCTCCTTATCTTACAAATTACACCATTTCGGCAGAAGTCGAGGCTGGCCGCTCAAAAACTGCGGAGATACACCTTTTTGCACAGCTTAGCAGATACCCCTACTACGATAAGAGTTTAGAAAAATTGAGAGCAGGCGAGTTTTGCTTTAACACTGGTTTTAGGGTGCCGTAGTCAAACAAGGAACAATCTGCTTGCCAAGCGTTGTAATTATGACAAGTTCATTCATGGAAAGTACAACTGTTGATCTATGAGCATGCGTCATTAAAACCGTATTTTTGACAGAGAATCATGTCAGATGATTTATGAACATGCCATGGGAGTTAAAATAAAGAAAATTTTGATTTATATCTAGGATACCCCATTATAATGTAGGTATTTATATCGTTCAATAAAACTACCCCTCCAAGTGGATGTGACAGAATGCGAGAGCAACAGCATTCACCCGTGACAGCAAACGTTATTTCCATTTGAAAAGTATTTGTACGAAATGTTACAATTGAACTAGACGCTGTAAAATGTACAGCCCTCGAGGTTGTCTTAGTAGTCGCTTGGCTGGTAGCTAAAAAAAATTACTCATAACTTGAATAAAGTCGATATTATACTCGTATCGCTCCGAATTAGAAGTAAATGTAGATAAAGATTTACATGCTGCTGTCTATAATTTTTTGCATTTTAAACAGGCAAACAGTAGGGGACGGAAGCTTACCGATCGCCAATAGACCACTCGGGCGGCGGATTTTATTGCCATTCGTATTGTCGGAGGAGATTTACTCTGACATGTCGGCAATTCGTTTGTTGACTCTTCCCCGGTATTTCCTGAATGTTTTTTGTCTGCAGTTTGCTCAATCTCTTCTCACACGAGAGGGTTAACTGAGTCTATTGGATTTTAAGGTGAAAATAAAATTGAAGACATTTATCCTCCTGATTTTAATAGCGGGTAACTGGCAATCTCAGTCGATTTGGTTTTTGTAAACTGCACTAAATATTGTTAGGATTGCCTGAGTTTGTTACGGAGCAAAATTTCATTTTTATACCGAAAGCTGCCAGCCAACACAACCAAATCCAAATGACTACCAGAAGTATGCAACTTATATGATTTTTACAAACATTATTATATTAATATACCGATTTAATTTCGATGCAAATTTCAAAATATGCAAATTCTTACGTAGAATCTATTGGTATAGGGTTAGTTGATGGACCGGAAAATGACGTAGACTACTTTTTTCGCGATCGAGCATGTAGTTCCCGTGGAATACTATCCGAAGTCCACGCGAATGAAGTCACTAGCAGAAGCTAGTTATTAGAAATCGTTAATTAATGATCTATTTCACTAAAACCCTATTACTTGGTTTTTGCTTCTCTAAAAAAACCAATCAATCTTTTAAAAACCTGTATTGACGTATCTTTAATGAACAAAGTATACATTTTTCTAAGCACTGCAAATGAAAACGATTGAAAACCATTTCTCGTATCACTTCTTTGTACATTTCTACATTAAATCTGCTGTTTAATTTTAAAACATCGAGTTAGCTTGGGGAAACGGATATAGGGTAGCTTAGGAAAAATAAATGATACGTGTATTGTATATTAAACAGTCGGAAGTCCAGGAGAGCACACAAACACAACCAAGGAAAGTACGACGAACGATAAATGAATTTACCTCTCATTATTGATCAGTGTTCGTTGCGGAACACGGCGAGACAAGCCCCAAGAAACATAATACAGTACACCTGTATATTATACTCGTAGGAACAGGTATGTCAGTAAATGCATCCAGTAACACATTAACAGTGTTTCCGCCGAGCCTTTGTCTGCACTCAACGAATTACGGGAAAGGCGAAAATTTAAATACCCGCCGGTACTGTTTTACATGAGAGAGATGCACTTTACATGTGACGAGGCGATTAAATGAGGCGACGCTGTTACTGCGGTGTCAAAGACTTGGAAAAATGAAGTCACTTAAGAATTCATGATTCATTACGTGCGCTTTAAAAGTAGGCGCTTTGCGTTGTTTATATTTAGGATTGTGGTGTCTTATTGTGCAGTTTTTAACTTCTGCTTTAAAACTTTTATACCCAAAAAGTTATCACGTTTTAAGAATTCCAATACTTCTAGTTTACATAGTAACAAGGCGGTTAAATAGGGTGACATTGTTATTACGTGGTACTAGGAGTTACATAAGTGGTAAATTGAAGGTCTAATCCTCGAATATTAAAATGTTTTACAACAATATACATTTCAACTAAATTCACTTTAGATGTATTTCATAGTTACCAGGAAATGGAATTGATTAATGTTACCATAAAATTAGAAATAAACCCGAGAAAATGCTGGAAATCACCCCCGCACTCCGTGGAGTAGATTACACAGTAAGTCACGGATTTTTTCTCAAGGGGCGGTAATGGGCGACGCCGCTGACCAATGGACGCCCTCGTAGGACGACCCTCCGATAAAGCGGGACGATAGCGGAATCCCACGAATCCTTCAGTTAAGCCACGAAGATTTAACACCGCTTCATTTGTGTCAAGTTAACATAAAACCAATAAAGTTTTACGTTCAGTCTTTAACTTTAACTGAGACGCGGGGAAGTTGGAGTCGTCATTTGGAAACACCTCAGGCCAGGGACGTTTTCAGGTCGTAATTTTCTTCTTCTTTAAATAACTTGGTAAGTACGTATGTTTACGCAACGAATTTTTTTAACCGGCAAAGTGCGAGTCAGACTCGACGAATTACGTACAGATCATGAATAATCTTCTTCTTCTTCTTCTTCTATCTTCTTCTATCTATATCTTCTATCTTCTTCTTCTATCTTCTTCTATACTATAATAAATCTGTAGAATCGACGTGTCTGTACATTGAAATTTTTTGCCAAAAACTGATTGAGGGTGACATAAGAAGTGTAACAGAACACAATAGGACCATTTTTAAACATTTTGTCTGTCTGTCTGTCTGTCTGTCTGTCTGTCTGTCTGTTTGTCTGTACCGGCTAATCTCCGAAATTACAAAACCAAATTTGATGCGGTTTTCACAATTAAATTAGGTGTAGGTCAAGGCAACATCTAAGCTTTATTTCATCAAAATCGGTTCACGCAATAAAAAGATATCTTCAAAAAACCTGTAGAATCGACTTACCTGTATATGGAGAATCGACGCGTCTATCTGTACATTGAAAAGGTTTGCCAAAAATTGTGTGAGGGTGATATAGGTAGTATAATAGAATACAAAAACCAATTTAGTGTGTTCTGTCCAGAATTGCTACTGTTTAAAAGTGTTTTTGAAACATTACCTCAGCGTTAGAAGTGACTGAGAGACGAAACCATGTAGGGTTATGAGATTTTGACAATATGTTCCTTTTATGATAGTTCCGCAAAAAGAATATGTGATGCAAGTTTGTGTTAAAGTTTGCAATTGCCGTGTTAACGTGTATCGGGCCGTCCCTGGCCTGGTTGGCTGCATGAGTCCACTGTTGGACATGTGCCCCTCTCCCCATATAACGCCACATTAAACTTTATATGATTGGATTTGCAACAAGCTCTACTGTTGGTAGGTAGATTGGTGATCGCAGTAAGATGTTGTAGTTACATTCTGCTACCCATCTTCTTAAAAGGCTTATACAACTAAGACCTAACGGAATGTGAGGTAAAATTAGCGATTTTGTATAAAAAGTTCGCAAATAGTTGTTTTTTGTATGGGTTTGTATTTTACCTTCATCTAACATGATTTTTTTACATTCGATAGGCTTCCGTTTTATTACAATCTCACCTGATGTTAAGCGACGATGTGGTATAGGATCGTTCACGGTTGCATAGAAATAGTATATTCACTCTGGCCTTAAAGTTATCTAGGTTGTATCGCTTGGGAAACACAGCCGGCAGGGAATTCCATTGCTTAGCTGTACGCACGCATGCAAGGCCGTTGGATAGAAACCTTGCTTACCCTAAATACTGCCTACCCTGCTTAAATACAGGCACTGGCTCTGCTACCTTTCATACCGGAACACAACAGTGCTATTAACAATTCTGGTTGGTGGAAGACTTAGGTAACATGGAGGTAATTTTAACGAAAAACTGAACATTTTAATAGACAAAACAAACTGTTATAGACAAAACAATACATTTCAAACAATATTCACATAATTAACAGACTAAATATAATAAAAGTCAGATGGGCATAGAAAATGCCTTCATCATCATCATCATCATTACACAGGAAACGTCCACTGCTGGACATAGGCCTCTTTCGTGGTACGCCACATCGACAGGTCTCGAGAAAATGCCTTACCGCCAACCAAATCAAGTACCGATAGGTATTGGGACTTATGGTCAAAACTGTATGTACAAAAACAAAAAATCAATCAAAATATGGAACCTCAGGGTTGTTAGTACAAACATGTTGCCATTTTTAAGACACGGAGGCAGATAGTTTTTTAAACAATAGGTATTCAAGTACATTATCCGATTGCTTAACGGTGAAGGAAAACATCGTGAGGAAACCTGCATGTCTTGAACAGGCATGTGAAGTCCGCCGATCCGCACTGGTCCCGCGTGGTGGACTATGTCCCATACACTCTGTGTAGGAGAGTAGGCCTGAGCCCCAGCAGTGGGGACGTATATAGGCTGTTGATGATGATGATGATGAGGTATTATATGGTGTACATGAGATGTAATTATTATTTTTTAGGTACACATTGGATTTCAATCTATATAAAATTCAAAGTCCTGACTAACTGACTGACTTATATATCGACGCACAGCCTAAACCACTGGTCCTATAGACATTAAATTTGGAGGCTGTGTTCTTTGTAAAGTGAAAGTATCCGCTAAGAAAGTATTTCTCGAAATTCCACCCCTAACAGGGTAAAATAAGGGATGTAAGTTTGTACGAAAGTCCGTCATTTTTGAAGATAAATCCATTAAAATTTGTACGTAGTTTTTCGGTGTAGTGTTTCACAGTTTTTGGATATTTATCCTCAAAAGGGGTGAAAAGGGGGATGAAAGTTTGTATGTGCACTCTGTTGTTTTTGTGCCCCATAACATAAAAAGTGATACTCAGTCTTATGAATTAAAAGTAAGGATAACGTGTTTTAAATTAAACAGGGCAAAATTAGGAATGCTAAATAAAATTTAAGTTCGTCATTTTTGAAGATAACGCCATGAAAATTGATAAGTGTTTAGATTAGAAACAAAGAAGTACAAGTGTCACGGATTTCTAATAGGGCGAAAAGGTGGATGAAAGTTAGTATGGGAACTCTGTTGTTTTTGAAGTCAATATCATGAAAATTGATAATCAGCATTATGAACTAAAATTAATAGTGATTTCCAGAGGGTGAAATCATGGATGCAAGTTTCAATTTAATTTCAATTCAATATTCAATATAACTTTATTGTACACCAATACAAACTTAAGTTACAAAATTAAATTTAAAAAAAATATTAAAAAAATGTACAAAAGGCGGTCTTATCGTTGACAGCGATCTCTACCAGACAACCTTTGGGTAGAGGAAATAAGTAACAATATTTGGGTGGAGGTGTGACAGATATTGATAGATTATCAATATCTGTCATTGTGATGTGTAATTTCTTCATTTTTTGAAGATAATGCAATGAAATTTGGTAAGTGGTTAGATTAGAAACAAAGAAATACGTGTTTCACGAATTTTTAATGGGGATGAAAGGGGGATGAAAGTTTGTATGGGAACTCTTTTGTATTTGAAGTCAATATCATGAAAATTGATACTTAGTAAGTGGCTAGATTTGAAACAAAGAAATACGTGTTCCACCGTGTGAATGATAACTCTGATGTGTTTGTAGTCATCAGCATGAAAACTCATACTCAGGGTGACGTTTTTAGTGTTTTAGTAAAATCAACCTCTAAAGGGTGAAATCAGGGATGCAAATTAAAATTTCAGTTCCTCATTTTTGAAGATAATAACAAGAAAATTGTTAAGTGGTTAGAAAGTGGAAACAGATAAATACGTGTTTCCGCATATTTTTAATGGGGGTGAATAGGGGTTGAAAGTTTGTATGGGAACTCTGTGTTTTCCGAAGTCAGCAGCATGGAAATGGGTAGTTAGCCTTACTAATAAAAATTAAGAGTGACGTAGTTTCACACATAATGAAACAATCTAATATATAAAAATGGCACGGTTTTTGTGGTCGCACTTCTGCGAAACGGTTAGACCAAATTTTGTGTGTGAATCTTGCACCTTCTTACCCCCACCTCTTACCCATATTTTAATATCTATTTTATAATTGTAGTATGAATAATCTCCAAATAATTATTCGTTGCCGGAAAGCGTTACGTCAGTTTCATATTTGTTATGTAGTTGATTTATCCAATGAGATAAATCCTAAAGTCCACGCGGGCGAAGCCGCGGGCAGAAGCTAGTTAACATACTAAAAATCATAAATAATAGGTTAAAATGACTAACTAAATGAATGAGCAACTGTTAACAAAATCGTTACTAACAGGCGCTGGAACAATCTGTAATTGTAAAATTTTAATGAGATATAATTAAAATTTGTACTTTTCAGGTTTAGTTGATGTAACAGATAGCTTCTTGCCAAATTTAATGACTCTATGTCAATAGGATTTGATTCCCTCTTTGTCGCTTGCATTTTTCACCACTACAAGGGACTGCATTTTGATACCAATTTGAACTTGATACCTCCACGCTTTCCTGAGAAAAATTATCTTGACAGACAGATCCTATATGAGTTCCTATTATCCATTTTACGAGTAGGTACGGAACCCTAAAATGTAAAAAAAAACTTTAAATAGTGTATATCACTAACATCATTGCAAGAGTAGTGACTATGGAGTATCCCCCTCATGGAAAGTGCGCTCAGTGGCGATGTAGGAGAGATGTCTCCGTCTGAAAAAGAAGACGTAGATAATTTCAAAAACAATATATACATATTTTGTTAGAATTCCTTCTAGCGAGTTAAATCCCCGCCTGTTTATTAGGTACGCTCTGAAGGCTATAGTAATTCTCCTTCCGACGGAAAAAGAATGTTCTAGCTTCCACTCTGTCGCTAGTCCCGATGGGGTAATCATTTTCGAGTTGGCTCATTAATTAATTGGGCGTCTACCGCGATGGGCCGCGTGCTTTTTACGACGACTATAAACTTTATTCATCTTGTACAACGTCGCCGCGGGTGGTATCCTCTACCATAACACCATTACACAACTATAATGCCACAAATAAAACAATTATTTGCCGTAATTAAGGAGCCCCGTTGGCTATTATTACGGTAGTTTTAAGTAATAACTGAGATATTAGGGCTATAAACCGCTTTTCTTTTGAGAATATGTAAGTTTGTTTGATAAGGTTTACTGTTTAACTGGCACTGGCTTAATAGTAGTTAAAGGCTTTAGATAACTACCCGTAGAAGTTGTTAAAACTATCTTGTGTTGATTGAGTTTAGATATATGACCTCCGTGGCCTAGTGGCTACACGGTTGTACTCGCAATCTGGTGGTCCCAGGTTCGATTCCCAGCAGGGGTTCCTTTCAGTTGGTAGTGTTGTTGGGTAGTATTGTCTGTTGGCCGTATAAACAAGCTAAGTCACTCAGCAGCTTATAGAACGAGCTATACTCGGAATTTCCCGGAACCCGGAAAGAGGAAATCTGTAGACGAACTAAGTCAGTCAGATATAACAGTTTTTTTGTCGGAGGGACTACACATTTTTGTAACTTATAAAATGCTTTTCTAATTTCTAGAATCGGTTTACGGGTGATTTAAAACTGTTACTAAATGTTCCGGAAAGTCCAATGTGGCAATCTATGAGGGAGGCTCATATCCAACAATACTTATGCAGCTGATGCTGATTTCCTGGTCTAGTCATGCCAAATTCTGGTTAAAAGATCCACTTTTCACTTCATCACAATCGTATTACTCAAAAGCAAAGGCCCGTAAACAAAAAACGTCTGTTCGGCAATAAAAATTACAATTTCCCGGTAATATTTCAGTAGTCTATCCTTCTCAGAGCATCCCTCAAGACAGCAGTTCCCGCAATACCGCGATTTGCGGGACTTTTAATAGCAACAGTAGGTTTGTGCGCGGAATGTAAATCACCCGCCACATTCGTACCACGCTGGGGGATGGAGACACCTGCAGAAAGGCGCACAGGGATGGATTCAGGAGTGGGGTCCTGACACAATTAAGTTAGTAGGTCTCAGGGACAACTAGACTCTAAAACCCGGTTGAGAGCCTTGGGAACTCTAGTGAAACGCACGAAAGCTCCTCTTGCGCTTTGCTTTCACCCGTCCCCTTAGCCAGTCCGCTTTGCCGTCTCCGCCACTCTGTACGTACTACAAAACGAGACCACATTCCTACCGCTGCCTTGCAATGGTTGCCAGCTTGATCCGATATATTGCAGCCAATGCGCCTCCTTTTGCTACCCGCAAACCCCGACCTAGTTCATAACGGGCGCTGGAGCTTAGAGGAGCACTAACACCACCTACTTAGTGGCTATAGATGGGCTCACAATCCGGAGGTAACTGGGAGGATTCCCAATGCGGGGTATCTCGGTTTGGTCGGTGGTCCATTGTCCTATGCACGTCTGGCTAGCTGCCACCATGCTATCTAAGTCTGCCGCCAAACAGTAGTATGAAAGATAAAACAACCAGAGCCTGTAATTTTAAGGATTCTGTAAGCTTTGCATCTAGCTTTAATGTTTGCAAAATCAACTATAAGCGCCGTCACAGACCTACCGATTCTTTCTTGCTGCTTAGCGGTGGATGTGTGACGTTCCACATATTTGGTATTGCATTGTAGCCTTCCGGTTACAATTTTACCTAGATAAGAACAGAATCGGTAGGTGTGGGACGGGGTTAACACATGGACCCCCACCGCCCCCTGAATCCGGGTTCCAGCTGACTATTTAACGTTATTCTCCTTATCTCTGCAATCCCGGCAATTTTACAACTCCCAAAGTTTAATGCGACCAAATTGCAGCACGTTTCTTAAATAATTTCCCTGCGAATAAATTTATGGAATACGAAATTGAAATCAAAGTTAGTAAATAAAGTTAATGCTTTTATTTTCAACGTTTATTTAAAATTTTCTACATAGTATTACGTAAAGGTAAATACAATAACAAAGCTTAACAAATCATGCCACAGAAGTCAGGCTACAAGGAACTGTACCAGGTGATAAACCTTAGGAATAATTGATCCCTACACCCCGACACTTGGAAATTATTGAGTCGAATGAGACAACTATCTCACAAATGTACTCTTAACTAAAGCCGCATTTAAAACGGCTTACTCTTGGAGAGATTCCATACCACAAACATAAAGGCACAAACGGGATTATAACTCATACACAGCCTTTCCCGAGTTGGGGGTTTCCATACACCTGCTACAAGAAGCTATTAATGTAAACAGTAGCAGATGTTTTTGTGAAATAACATCCCCCGAACTTCATATCACGAGCAAGTTTTAACTTGCGCCACACTAACCAGCTCTGTATTGTACTGTCCGATTCTAAGAACTAGACTAAAATAGAAAAATATATTATTATATTGCATGGCCCCAATTTTCAAACAAACTTCCAGAAAACTATATATAACGCTCATATTAACTGCGTAGGTTTAAATGACAGCAGTTGACAGGTATTATTTATTCTGACATGTAGCTCTACAGTTTATTTGTAATATTTTGAGTAAGGGTTCCTTGCTTTGGTTCCTTGTTTGACTTTGGAACCCTAAAAACTTCTGCAAGATATCAAACCATAAGATCTATTCATCATCATGATCTGGGAAGCTTCCATAGCTAACGATAGGCGTCCCTCATGGTACGACACAAAGGTCCCGGAACGCTTCCATCCAACGACTCTAGTAGAGGCACGGCACGGCCTGGTACACATTTCCCGGTCCGTGGTCGGCACTCGAGATCTTTTATTCTCCATCGAATTTCCGTTCTTCGAGCGATATGGCCTGCCCATTGTCTCACTCACTGACTCTTCGAGCTATGTCGGTGACCTTTGTCTATTGTGTTCCAATTAAAATTTGATTGCCTTTAAAAATTCCAGGGATAAGATGTATTTTAATCCGGTCTCCTACACGCGGTGAAATGTAAAGAACTATATTATTTATACATGCTATATTTACATGATACAAATACTATTTAAATATATTATATTAAATAAATATTTTTATTCACAATGTATTTAAGAAATAATAATACATAATGTCTACAAAAATTTGTACAAAATCACATAGTTTTTGTACACGTATAAATACTTAAAGGTTTTCTTCTACGAATATAGGTGAAGAGAGTGCGATTTAGAACCTTGACAACAATGTCAAAAATACAATATAATTGACAAATATATACACACCGATGCAGAGTCTATGCTGGACCGGGCTCGGGCCATTTTGGTAGAAAATAACTTGAGCTCCGGACAACAAAGCACTTAGAATATTTGCGAATGAATGAAATGAACGAGTTCTTTTTTCTCGCTCCATCAGAAACAGAGTTACTCCCCGATCTGGAAAATACGGATTTTGGAAACAAACCTACAATTAAGGTGATTTTGGTCAATAAAACTTTCATACTAAGTTTCTTCTACCATAGTGTTTCCAATTAGGATATCTGGCTTTGTACAGTAATTATCTAAAAGTAGGACATCGAATTATGATGTCGCTAAATGAGTATAGTAAACAGACAACTTCAAAGTGAATCACAATTGTTGTTCAAAACGCTATCTAGGGACCATTAGCTGCGTAATGGCTATTGTAGCTGACAATAAAATTTTACGCTAGTGAGATTCATTTCGCGGCACTCCGATCTCCTATTTTCATGTAATTCAACTAGTAAAACTGTTCAATTTTAAAAGATTACGGCAAAAGAAATATTGTATGGAAGGAATCTGAGCAGATTCCCGTTAAAGGGTCCTGAAATGACCAGTACTGCTAATAACTTAGACTTCAATATGCATTACTTCCAAATAATAATTACAGTTACGCATCATTTGTTAATTTACCTACCATCGTTCACCCAGACTTCTCATACATAAATCCGATTTTAAGCATAGAATAGAAACATATTAAAAGTAACCTCTTACTAAAATCATTCCTTAAATTCAAACACCATCATAATTTAGCTAAGTAATAAATAAATGAGTATAACGATTTGGTCCCAGTGTTAATAGAACAGTTTATTTAAGACTTTGTGACTTGGCATCCAAATGATAATTCCACGCCAGTTCTTCATATATATCGGTGTATACAACGCCGTAGTTCTATTTATAAACTTTACTATGTGAAGTTTGCCCATCACTATTTCATTCTTGAATCTACCATGGCTAGTCTATAATCACGAGAACCCAGACATCGTTTAAAGTCCAGGAAATAAGCGAATAAAGGCAGATTATTAATATGTATACCATAAAGTTCGATCTGGCTGTCTGACAACAATTACCATAAAAATGCAGTTGTGCAAGGTTTTCGTATTTACTCTAGCTACATCCCCGTGTAGTTTTGCAGTAGCAGTTGCTCAACCAGATCAAATATAATCTCTATGTGATGTTCTACGCCACGTGCAGTGGTATACAGACGCTAGCTTTTCTTGCTGGTTTCTGCGTTCATTTCGATCTGTAACAATAAGGTTTTCTTATTAAGAAAATTGTTAAGTCCTAGTTTAAGAAGGTTTCGTCCTGCCCTAAAATTCCACACCTTTGAGTTCAGAACGGACAAAAATAACGTGATTCAATAAAATTCTATAATAGACACACAATTTACTATACTACTGCGTAATGACTGACACAATTTGTAGACAGTATAATTAATTTAAATCAAAAGCCTAATTATCCAAAAATTGTGTTAAAGCTGACAGGATTGGACAGCAATTTTCTTTCCTAAATAGATATTTCATACTAGATGAAACGACGACCTGGTTAGAGTCGCAGGGAGTCGCTTGATGCAGGTGGCTCGGGACCGGTCGATGTGGCGTACCATGAGGGAGGCCTATGTCCAGCAGTGGACGTTTCCCGGCTGCTGATGATGAGATATTTGGTCTAGGAAACTTTTTAAGGAGTTCAAAAAATGAAATGTTTGCGTAAGCCACTAACAACCCTGTGCTTAGAATATTTACTAAACAGTATTGCAACTATTATTATTGCCTTCTAGACCTTTCATTGTCTCAATATCGCAACTGGAGAATCTTACCTTTTCAGAAGGGTTTTCGTTAATCAACGGCGAAGAGGTTTTATCGTCAATCAGCGTTGACGAGGGTTTATCGATGATCAGCGGAGAGGATGCAGCCGCTAAGTTCAAAGTTGATTTTTTCCGTCTGATCGTACCCGCTCCGTCGTGCATCTCTTTGGGCAAAAACCGCCAGACTCCCGGCGTGTACAGCTCGGCGTCCATTATCAAGTCTTCTCTCTTGTCGAAAAAATATCCAACCACTGCGCCGACGAACAGGGTCGTTAACAGTCCCAAAGGAGCAACCCAATGGTACGATAGTCGGAAGAGGAAGAAATATGAGTTAGGGTCCTGTAAAAGACACAAAGCCTTTGATAAGTTCGGCACATTATGAAAAATTAGTCTCTTTAATCTCATTTTAAAACCACGGCTTACAAGTAGATATTATCATTATAATTGGCTGCATAAGTAGAAAAATATGCTTGACTATTAGATAATTGCTTGTCTGTCTTCAAATAAGAATACTAAGTCTACCGTCATGCACATTTGTGGGAACAAAAGCAGGCATTTGTCGAGAACGAGGCACGTAGCGTGTTAAATAGTTACAGGTAACTTACGACAACTTCATGAGGCATGACAAACGATGCGTTTCTCATGCATTCCGCCCCGAAGGTGACAGGGGGCGCCTTCAGTCCAGTCGCGGCCGCGTACTGGGTGCCCAACGATGTGGTGCCGGCAACGATAGCCCCAGCTAAGCCGCCAGCGATGGCGCCTCGAGGCCCCACCCACCAGAAGGCCATGCCAAGAGTGAAGATGCCGCAAGTTGTGCTGGCAGCTATGGCCGAGAGAGCTGTAGCAACACCTGGAAGGATTTTTGAGTTGAAAGTTGGTTGATGCTCGACAACAAACTACCATGCTCTGCGGTACATACGTACTAACATAGAAGGAACTGACTTTAGTATACTAAAATATTTCGTGTCCAAATGACAGTAAGTTCGTTCATAAGTGCCCAGTTAAGCATGTAATTGAGAAATATGGTTGCCTTTATGAGTGAATTTTATTTAATTATTTTTTGTAAACTTACAGCTACTACTACATCTAGTCCACTAGTTTGTTACATTGCATAGTTTATGTTCTTTTTCATCAACAATGAGCAGTTATGTCGTGATTTATGGACACAAATGGAGCGTTTCATACCAAGACATTTATCTTGAGGTCTAAATCAAGTCTCTAACTCGTGCGCGTTGCAAATGGTGATACTCGTATACAGAACCGAAACGCTGTCTCTGTTGCTTTACTGTTGGCCGAAATAAGCTCAAAGTCACGAGCTATGATCGAGCTTTGCTCGGAATATCACTACGTAATAAAGTAAAATCCAAGCCAAGTGCGAGTCGGACTCGTGCATCAAGGGTTACGAACATAATAAGAAGCGTAGAGATATTATTAACTTGAAATAAGGTTCATTTTCTCGACCATATAACTACTAACAACTAAGTTTTTTGTCAAGATTTTTTGATGATTTTTCAAAACCATTGTGATTATAGCAGATTGTTCACTTTTTACACATTTACTATTTTAGAATGTACAAATAAAGCCCTTTCACATGATACCCCACTTAATCCAGTGACTCTACTTTGAAATTTCGACCTTTGTCCCCTTTTAAACAAAACTAAAAATATTTTCTCAGTTATTCCGTTGCGGCACGTGTTGATTATCATTTTCCATAAGTTTGAAATTTGGAATAGTAATCTATTCCACATTTCAAGCTTATCAGTTGCTGAGATGATCAGTTATGACAGATGGACAGACATGCACCAGGGTGAGATTATAACGGTTCAGTTTTCTAATGGGATGTTCGGGCTCGGTGCTTCAGTGTTTATTTATCATCAGATGAAATGAAGGTCAAGTGAAAAACCTTAAATAAAAAGCCGGCATATCACGAGATTCTAAAAATACGAGTACACTCTGTGACAGTGACTAATTTTGATAGATGTGTTTAGTAACAATTTCTAATTTCAAATATTTATAACCTTTAACAGATTGTGATGGATGTTATCTACCTTCACTAGTACAGCCTTGCCTTCTGACATCTATTTATGATATCAACAATGTTGAGTCAATCAGTCAGATTAGTCTGCCTATATCCCGTCTCGTCACGTGCTCGTCACTCAGGAAATACCCGATTAAGCTGTTTCTTTTTTTTAAATAATATTCCTGTATATATCCGAACAGTCTCATTGTCTCTTTTTACAAAGGACTCTTCACCCATGACTCAAGACGTCATGATTCATTAGATGTCACACCTTGATTTATAAGTTGACTATTTACTCTTCGTTTGAAAATTCACTACTTATATTTTTCAGGGAACACAGAGACTGGCAGATAATTCCATGCTTTAGCTGTACGGGTGATGAAAGTGGAAGCGAAGGGCTTTCTGTGAGCTGTGGGAATTTATACTGTGTGCGAATGGAGGTCTGTCGTTCTTGTTTGTACTGAATCTCTAAACGCTATTATATGTGATCTTACCCAATACTCCACCGAGTCTCGAGATGACCACCACCATGAGTATAGAGACTAGGGCCAGCAGGGCCGTGCAGGACCGCGCTATGAGTCCGTTCAAGAGAGGCTTCAGTTTCAGCCGCAGCCATCCTCTCATGAGATCCTCCACAATCACCAGAGCGCATGCGTTCAGGACCACAGACAATGAACTGGAACAACAACAACATCTTGCTATTGGTAGGTGATAGAGCGTAAGCGTCGGTGGCGCATTGGATAAGGCGCGGACTCTCAATCTGAGGGTTCCAGGTTCGAATCCAGCCGTGTACCTAAGAGTGGTTTTTCAATTTAAGTACATTATCCGTTTGCTTAACGGTGAAGGAAAACATCGTGAAGAAACCTGCATGTCTTGAACAGTCATGTGAAGTCTGCCAATCAGCACTGGGTCCGCGTAGTTGACTATTGCCCATACACTCTCTGTAGGAAAATAGTCCTGAGCCCCTGCAGTGGGGACGTGTATAGGCTGTTGATGAGAGCGATTTTATCAGCTGCCATTTTATATATTAATCTGCCTCCAAGCAGTTTTGAAATGGATAATAATAATTATTATTATTACAATTCGGTTTTTCTTTAACCAAGAAACGAATGTCGTATCTTATCTTTATTTCTTTGAGTA
Organism: Carcina quercana; assembly: GCA_910589575.2. Lineage (NCBI taxonomy): Eukaryota > Metazoa > Arthropoda > Insecta > Lepidoptera > Depressariidae > Carcina > Carcina quercana. Next base: position 12,765,317 of record OU342428.1, on the reverse strand, counting down.
AAAGTACTAAAAATCGGTCAAGTGCGAGTTGGACTCGCGCACCAAGTGTTCCGAACCATAGAAAGAAAATTACAGATATAACCTTGAAATAAGGTTCATTTTCCCGACCGCATAACTAAGTTTGTCCGTCAAGATAGAGACCAGGTAATCTTTACACAAAGTTATGTCTACTATGATTATTATCTACTCTTCACTTTGGAAAATTCGGAAATACTGGGAGGCATTGTAGTTATACACAAGTTTTTCGCGATAAGTCAAAAACTATGCTGTTAAGAAAATTATAAAAATATGTTTTAAAACATTGTACAAATGACGCTCTTTTATATGATATCCCATTGACTGTACTTTGAAGTTTCGACACCCCAAACCCCTAATTTTGCCCCTTTATAAAAATAGTTAACAATTATTTCAGTTCCCGAAATAATCGGCTATGACAGACAGATGGACAAACAGACAAACACCAGAGTTAGATTATTTATTAGATTACGCTAATTACCTTTCACGACTCACTTCGAAAGTATTAGCATTTTAAACAAATGATAATTTTGAAATATTTTATTCTGACGAATCATCACATCAATTTCATACACACCTCAAGCCAGCTCCAAAAACTCCAGCGAGGAATATACCGCCGATGCCTGGAAACTGCGAGACCTGCGCCACCCACATCACGAAGGCCGGAAGAAGCCTGTCGCTGACCACTGGACTTCCTCCAGGGTGGCAGCCGCCCATGGTCCATGCCTTCCAAGCGGCGAGGCCACACCACACGCAAAAGGTTATAGACAGAATTGCGCCAAAGCCGAATAAGAAGAGCGCCCTGGAAAATGATTGCCAATGGTTCATAATTATTCAAATAATTATATTACTGGGTTTTGCATGCTATTTCGTCAGTGAGACTCGAGAAATTGTCTCACGAGAATAATTCTCCAGGACCAAAAGTAGCCTATATAATTCACCGTCTCATAAACTATCTGTTGCCGCGTAAAAGAAGGACAAAGAAATACACTTTTACATTGAGAATACCTTATTAATTTTAACTAACTTTTGAATCGCTGTTACCACCGAGAACTGTAATACTCTATTACTTTATTGGAGATCCAGGAAATGGGTCTATGTTGATGAAATTCATGTCATTCATCAGTCAAATACGTACACTACTAAATATGAGCGTACCGCGAACTCTATGAAAATCTTAACATGAGGAGATTTTCCATAATCATACATACATATGTTTTCATGTTATTTCAAGCTGCACGTCCGCATGTTCGTCTGCGTTGATTTCACAAATCATTCCACATGAAGCCTGTATCTACATAAATCTTAAACCAGTTCTTGTCTAAGGCAACGATGCGTGGCAAATTTCATCAAAATCAGGTTACTTTGGAATTTACACACACACAAACACATCCTCACACACACATACTTCTTCAGTCACCATATAGACTAGATATATTATACAAACATACATATATATAACTTACGTGAATAACTTGAACTTACCAAAAGGCTTTCCGCCTACATGATAACGCGATGTACCGCTGCACCATAGTTTGGTTGACAGAGTTGAAGCAGGTCCAGTAGATGAACCCCCCAAACACCGCACCCCAGCCCGTCTGACGTTCGTACGGAGAGAAACTCCAGCTGCACGACAAAAAAATTTACTTCATGACTACGAATATAAAATGCCTAGAATTCCTAGAATTACAATTTTCAGAGCGTGTTCTCGAATCGAGAACCTTTATACCCAAGCGATTGTTATGTATTACATAATATTACACAATGTATACCATTATGTATACCTATTTTTATAATAATCACCTCATAACTAAGTTCCGTTAAACATAACAATAAATATTATAAAATCGATTGAGGGAAAACAATCTATAACAAAAGCTTTTAAAACACAGGTGACACGATCATATAAAAATAATAGAGGTAAAACCATAAAGTTGAACAAGAGTACTTTGTTTAAGCATTCCCATTGGGCACTCGACACACTTTCAGAATAGGGCCAGCCTATCTTTAGACACCTGTTCCGAGACATAATTGCAGAGAGCTATTGGCAGCAGTTTTCACCTTTGTCCCAAGCATGTCATCAGCTGCTCAGTTCCACTGTTGGACTTGAGCTCATAGATCGCCACGTCAGACTTTCTATGAGATGAGAGAGAATCACCACTGTTGATCGCAGTAAGAGATTGTTGTTACATAAGGAGATGCTGCTGCCCATCTACTGAATATTTCCCTTCAGTCGCCTCTTACGACACCCGCGGTATGGCAAGGGTGGTTATATTCTAAAGCCGAAGAAGCACAAGCACTGCAACGGTAGAAATCAAGGTTTCTTTCATTTGAAGGTATAGCTAAAATTGGCGCGGAACCCTGTCGTATAAAATATTGTATATAAATGTCATTACCATTGATACATTGCAATACATCTTTATTCTAGGTGGAGGAAGCCTGACACAAAAACTTTTTTATCCCAATCTATGAAATCAGTTAATGATTGTAAATTTCCAAGATGTCTTCCCCTCCGTAACCTTAAAATTTGATTGAGGGATAATTCTAGTAGAAAAGGAGCAACGTTCTCCTGTGTAGTATTGAAGTTTTCCTAACAATAAGTCACTCAGCCGAGAGTCAAGCATAGATACATTAACTATTTCGTAGTGTTAATTTAAGATGAAAGTTCACTTTCAGAAATTGACTTTTCAGAATTGGAAAAAAGCGACTATATAAATTGTCCTTATCTCCGATTTGCTTACTTGGCTAAGCTGAGTCGGCCGTCTGCTTGAGCCGTACGGATGACAGCCATGAAGCCGCCAACGGCTATAGTCGCAGAGACGGACACTAGGATCACCCCGAGGAACATCACGGCGGTCTGGACGGAGTCGGTCCACACCACAGCTCGGAGACCACCCTGAGAATCACCGGATCAGTCAAGCTATACCTTATAATGGGATTCGTGTATTCTCAATAATATTGCTCTAGTCTTGCTCTGTCCCGCTATGGGCCTGATGAACTGTCTGGTGGTCTGTTTGATCAGCTCTCCGTAGATATGACAAGTATAGAGAGTGACACGCTCTTTAAATCAGGACTCCGGCGTCTATTGTTGGAGAAGTGTTACTACAGTTTAGATGAATTTGTATCCGACAAAAAGTGGTTTCACTTTGTTTGACTTTTAATGGCTCAAATTGTTTGTTTTTAAATATGACAATATTTTAATCTTTTTGTGTGTGTTTTGATATATTTGTTTGTAAAAAATTGACATTCATAATGAATCTTATTTTAAGTTAGATATAGGAATGTCACATGCATTTTTTGTTATAGACAAAATAAACTATGAACATTTTCTTCCCAGAAGTTCCACTACTCATATTACCGCATTCTGACTCGTTGTATGACTAACAGAAGCAGGAATTTTAGGGAAAGAAGTTTCCAGCAGTCCAGTTGCGAGACAACTTCAGGAAAATTCCAGGAATACACGGATTTTATAACTTTTACTGATATCGTCTTCTAGACAGATACAATGGACTTAAAAACATTTACGGCCACAGAAAATAATTGTCTGGCAGTTTGGAGACACCCGTAAGATGACATGGGGCGTGATCATATTCTAAAACCAAGGACTTAAACACGACATAAAATACTCTTAACAATTAATGTTATTGAATTTTTGATTTATTAAATGAATTTATTTGATCTTGACTGAGAGTATAATTTTGACTAAATCTTTAGATTTCCCTTTTTGTTTAGAAACTAATCCTCAGTTTATCTTGACACGGTCTTCGTCATACCTTCACTTACTGACAAGTGGCATAAATACCAAATGAATATCAACAAATGACAGTATCAGGTCAGGGAACTGTAGTAACTAAATACGTGACGGTTTCGTATATTTCAGTACGCAAAGTGTTCCGACACCGACTATACCCTGATTTATTACATTAAAATTGCCCGCGGCTTCGTCTGCGTGGACCCAAGTTATATTATTGTTATAATAAACAGCCAATGACACTCTCCGATCCAAAAACGATCTAAGGACTAACCAATATTATTTCGCTTTAATAATTTTAGTAGTAATAAAAAAAAAGACTAATTACATACCAGGTGAAAGACATTAGTGTCCATCTGTAACAGCGACACTTACTGCGATCACCGACCCGCATGCAAAGAATGGTGTGTCCATGTACAGACCGTACTTGTAGCTGTCTTTGGGAGGCTAAGATTCAGCAGTGGACTTATTAAATTGACGATATTTATTCAACCACCTCTAAGTAAAGGCGGGACAAATACAATAAACTCTACAAAATTATATAACCACTTAACAGATAAAACATAACTCACCAATACTGTATATATTCCACACACGAGCACCATCACGCCACCGACTCCGTACACATTGAACCCCGTCACTGTAAAACAACAAAATAACAATCAAATTATTTACATATCCTTCTTTTTATCGTGTAGGTTGTACGGTCGATGGCCGAACTCACAAATCCTAGTGTCAGAGTTTTCACAGTCCTCTGGCATGGCTCATGTAGCTACTATCTGTCGTAAATAGTAATCGCAATGGCTTAGCGAAGAATCATCTTACTTTTTAAACAATCAGGTGAAAGTGTGGCGTTAAATGATTTTGACATTGTCCCCCACCGGGAAACAAACCCGGAACCTTCCACGTGCGTTGCGCGTCTAAGTATAACGCTCATATCTTCGTGCACTATATGTCATTCGGTAGACAAGAAAAGTTTGTTGGCATACGTGTATAAAATTTCTCCCCCATTTAGAGGTTCCAAGTCGGTAGCCTATATTTGTGACTATTTCTGTAGAATCCACACTAAAATATTATTGATAATAATATTTTTAATGCAAGCGTATGTTTGTTTGTCCTTGCTTTACGTCGTAATGGAGAATCAAAATGACTACATTTTTTGTATAGGGATAGTTGAAGGACTTAGGCTACTTTTGATTCTGATCGAATGAGTAGTTCCCATGTGATAATATGTGAATTCCACGCAGACGAAGTCGCGAACAAGCGCTAGCTATAATAATAACTATAAATATTTCATAGCTACTCACACTGATTGAAAGCTAATGCGGGAACATACACGACCACAGGAAGAAACAGTACCTGAAACCAATATTAGGAAAATAAATCATAATCAGCTCCCGCGCATAAGGCCACTGTTGAACATTAGCCACCTTCTTAGATCGCATCTAGCGGATGTTACGTGATAAGTATATATGTATCATTCACATATGTTAAAAATACATTAAACGTTAACAAAATTAACTTTTATTTGATGATGGCGTTTCAAAAAAGATAAATTCTAAGTATAGGTACAGTAGGTAGTATATATACTAGGCATATAAGTATACGTTTTAATAATAAAAAATTGTCAGATACAAATTGAAATCCATTAATGCATATATATATATATATATGTTAAGTTACATTAACAGTAACAGTAACTTTAGAGATCTACAGGTTTAGAAAGACCGATTGTGACAGTGTTTTACCTAAAATATCATTTTACATGAACTTCTTTTTAACTTTTTTTTTCTTCGTTCGGTTATTAGAGCCTAGATGTAAGTTAAGTTTTTGATAGATTGTGTACTCCTAGCAACGAGGTAGAAATCGAAGTACTGATACAAATGTTGCAGTCTTGTTTTTTCATTCGGCGGATTACATGTGCGAAAACAGTATAGATCTATAGACGCATGCATAGCATAGCAACGCGTAGTTTCAGTTATTAGCGCAGTTCTTAAATCTACGTTTCAGTAACTATTTTTACGTCCTGTATATAATACCAATACGTATACTTTTTAATGAATGATGGGTTTGCGCTTGGCCTACATCTCAACTGATGGTAAATGACGATAAGAACGTTGGATGGTAAGTGTGCTCATCCATAAGCATCAACCAAACGAGGCTCTGGTATTTTACCTTTCATTGGGAACACAACAGTGCTTGATTAACATTGGTGTTTGGGGGCAGATTTAGGTAACGTGGTGGCAGCTAGCCAGGCGGACAAATAAAATGCCATACCACCAACCTAACCGAGCACCGGCTGGTAATCGAACCCGGGACCTCAGGATTGTTTGTCCAAGCGTGCATCCATTAGGCGACGGTGGCGGATCGTGTCTATAAATCTATCTCGAACATGATGTTGACGTTCTCAATGACGACGCCAGGACAAAGTCCACGTTGCGTTGCGTTGGTGCGTGCTAGCGACCGACGACGACGCACGGTGGATCCGATGTGGAAATACGTGCACTTTCGACCGAAAATCGGAATTTGGATCTTTTTTCTTCTTCATAGAACAGGTAATAAGAATCTTGATAGCTTTTGTTCTATTAAACAAAAATCCGTAGGGTGCATAGTTTCCGAGATTATTTTTTGGTATTTTTTCTTATGGAGCGAAACACATTTTATTCAATTTCTCAAGTGGCATCAAAAGGTTTTTGCTCTGACTTATATTTCCTGAAAGCCCAAGTTATTTTGTACCTATAAATATATAAAACTCTTTCAGGCACTTGCGATCCCACGAAAAAATTGATGTCGAAAGTTTCTCTGTTAGTTTGCTCTTCCTTCCCGTCGTAATAGAGGTGTTCCCGTCGTAACAGAATTACTTTTGGATATAGGAATAATTGATGGACCGGAAATGGACATAAGCTACATTTTATCCCAATTGAGCATGTAGTTCCCGTGGGACACTACGAAATCCACGCGGACGAAGTCAATAAGAAGTTATATCAGATAAATATACTCTTACCAAAGATTTATCGCATGCTGTATATAGTTACATTGCATACTAAGCAATATGAATTTGTAATTTCGCCTTGCAAACACACTTTTGGTTTATACTCTTTTATCAATAGTTATGTTCTGTTATCAGCTTGTTTTCTAATTTAATTTCCTTCGAGCATATTTTTATAGCATTCAAAGATGTAGATGTCCATACGCATTTATGTGTAGTTATATAAGAAAGAAAGAAAGAAAGAAAGAAAGAAAGAAATAATTTATTCGGCATACAGATTACAGTACAGTTAATACATTAATTTTAAAATTGCTCTGCTGCACTGCAACGCCGAAATGGACCTGTCTCAGCATATGCGGCAGCAGTAGCTGCAGCGCTGATTTTCAGACAGGCCCAGAGATATTTAGTAACACTGTTATACTAATTAAATAAAATAAAATAATAATATAATAAATAAAATAAATATATAAAAAATTATACAATTAAAAAATGTCTGATGTGGACCAGTTTAGGGATTCTCAGCATGACTACGGAATCTTAAGAACTCACGTGTCACAGATAATAAAGATAACTAAGGAGTTTTCACGGCAACGTATCATAATGTTAGACAAGCTCGATAGTTTATTTGGGCAAAAACGTGTATACCGATAATAATAAACAATTTCGATAATGATCCTGATAATTTTTAGGGTTCTGAATCAAAATCATAAAAAGGTCCTTATGTCTTTATCTGTCCGTCTTACAGTTGCTTATCAAAACTACTGATACTCGTATTACTGACGTATAAATGTTTGACATTTTAAATGAGAGCACTAAAATATTTTTTGTTTACATTGCAAAAGGGTTGCCAAAAGTTTTAGCCTAAATAAACGCGGGTTGTTTATTACGTTAAGTGGAGTATCATAAGAATGCGCATTACTTGTATGTATGTATCTCAAAAATCGTTTCTTTTTGTGTAGCAAAGTTTCTGGCTTATGATGAAAAAAGACAACATCAAAAATATTTCCCTTTATCTCTAAAAGTTCAAAAATATAAATCTGAATTAATTCGAATTAATTGCGGTGTAAGTATGTCTTTTTTTCTGTGCAAATAACACAACTAGCATAGTCTTTTAATAAGCAAAAATAACAACAAACACTATGCTACAATAAAAACGTTTTTTCAGGCTAATCAGATCTGAAGGAAATCTTCAGAGGTGCGGAACCCTTGGTGCGCGAAATCATCTCGCATTTGTCTGTTTTTCATTATTATTAATTCATATCTTAGACTTATATTATAACATCGATATATTCCATTGTCTCAGCATTACGTAACATCGATACAAAATGTCTTGTAGATGTAGTACACATTTTTATAGCGTGCCAGTGCGCACAGGCTCCTTTCTACAAATGTATGTGTCGCCATCGACATAAATCGTCACTGCTGGATTCTGTTCAAAATAATATAAAATGATTCAGATAAATGCCATTTTTAAAGGCTAAGAGGCCTTACAATGCGAATTATATCTCTCCAGTTTTTCTTTGAAGCGCTTTTTACACACAGTTACGTTGATATTGAGTTTCGCTGCTCAGCCATGACTTTCAACTGTCCCCAACTAATGATAAAACAGATATCAGATCCGCGTCGGAATCAGATTATTATCTAATCGTTGTGAAGACGTAATATGTACTTACTGGCATTGGAAAATCAGGAAAATTTTTACTAGATAAATTGACTATAAAAGTTTACGATATGCTACTAAGAACAAATATTCGCACGCGAAAAGTAAGTGCCCTACACCTACTTATTTATATTTAATTTTGGCACCTAAGTCAGTATCATACGCATGTCATGATCCGGTACGGGGCTCTGGTACTAGAATCCTAAATGTTCATTTAAGTACACATATAGTTAATTTTGGTGTCCCAAACGTATTCAACGTAACGTATTCATTTTAGCACACAATTAATGTTTGTGTCACAGACGTGCAGTAAAAAACATTTACCGAACGTTGTAGTTGAATAGCTAATTGTAAGATGCTTATTATTAGTGTTTAGAAAAAATGTACTTTATATAACACAGTTCTCAGAATAATGAAAATAAGTGAATTAATAAAACATAACTTACGCGTTCAAAAAGAACTAGAAACCGACTTCAACTGTCCTAAAAGTCTACAGCATTCATCCCTAAAATATTCACCCTTAGAGGTAAATTTAAAAAAAAAATAAAGAGAGAATTATCTGGGTACATATTTGTTTTTTGTTTATTTTCTCAAAAAATAATAATGAGAACACTTCTGAAGTATTCTCTACCGCGTATAAGTTATCGCGTAACACCTACCCAAAAAAACAGTCGAATTAAAAACCTTCTCCTTTTTTGAAGTCGGTTGAAAATTCATTCACTTTTATTAATAAAATGTCATACTCGTATTCTATAATGTTTACTTACTTCGTCCAATAGAAACAGCACGGACGCGACTGCTCGAACATGGCGGTTGAATCGCAACTCTAAGTACTGAAACAAAATTAATCACATAATTACCCCTTAGAAAACTTCGTACAGTAAACCTTCCACGTGATGATCATGATGATAACTGTACAAGACTTCAAACTTGCTTCAAGCTTGCTTAATCCATACTAATATTTAAACGCGAAAGTGCGTTTGTTTGTTTGTCCATCCTTTAAGTCGTAATGGACAGTTATAATGACTTGATTTTTTGTGCAGCGATAGTTAAAAGTCTGGAAAAGGACATAGGCTACTTTTATCCCGATCGAACGAGTAGTTCGCGTAGGAATTTTTTTAAGTGAACGGGGACGAAGTCTCATGCAAAAGCTAGTAAATAAATAAATCTGTTCTTATCAGATTTCTTATCGAAGCCAGTTATTCTATTTTAATAGATTATGGTAAAAAATGCACCCCATTTATGGCAGCATTCTGAGCGGATTCCCGCTAACACAGATAGAGAATATTTTTACTGTATAATTGGGATTGTACAGTAAAACATGTCTATAGGACGTGTGTTCAGGGCATTATAACATGACCACATATCATCCCGTGGGTGTCCTATAAGGGGGCCGGAGCGGCATATTCATAGCTCGCATATTTGAATAAAAACACAGCCTTGACGGTAATCGGTTTGGTTGTTAGTAGGGCTATTTTCTATGACCGCCTGGCTAGCTACCACCATGCTAGCTAAGTCCGTGAGCTGTGCTCCGGTATGAAAGGTAGCAGAGCTAGCGCCTCATTAGTTTAACGCTTCTGGGAGAGCACGTTTTCCATCCACAAGCCTTATCGTCACTTACTAAAGATGAAAGTCAAGTGCAAACCCATTTAACAAAAAAAATATAGTTTGCAGTGCGTGTGCAGAGCTGCAGTCACATCATCGTCCCGCTGTCAGCATAAAGCCATAAGAGTTTTCCTTCATCAACAGCCTATATATGTCCCCACTAGAGGGGCTCAGGCCTACTCTCCTACAGAGAGTGTATGGGCCGTAGTCCATCACGTAGGCCCAGTGCGGATCGGCGGACTTCACATGCCTGTTCAAGACATCGGATAATGTACTTGAATTGAAAAACAACTCATAGGTACACGGCTGGATTCGAACCCGGTACCCTCAGATTGAGAGTCCACGCCTTATCCACTGCGCCACCGACGCTTCCGAGAGTTTTCCTTAGGTGCACCGTAACCAACAGACACAACAGATTAGATCCAAGTTTAGTGTAAACAAATTGTAATAAAAATTCAAACTTGATTAGTAATATAATGAAACCACGTGCACTTGCATGATGATGATATATTTTTATCTATCGATGAAAATAGTTTGCCTTGACGATAGAGTTACTTCGTGCGGCACAGATTATTTGCACCGTAGAGGCATGTAGTGTAGAGGGCAAAGTCCGATTGGAAATGCCTGTCATTAGATTTACAAGCGATACGCAGGGCTGACTAGCGACAATCTTACATATCTGTTTATTGAATATATTATAATATTATCGATATAATACTAAATGCCTGAGGGGTCTGAATGACTCGACTTTTGCATAGGAATATTCGAAGGGCCGGGAAAGGACATAGGCCACTTTTTATCCCGAACGAGCATGTAGTTTCCGTGGGATACATTCCGAAGTCCACGCGAACGAAGTCGTGGACAAAAGATGGTAATTAATAAAACAAAGATACCACGAAATATTGAGAAATTGAAAATCATATCTTAACATAGATAGAAAGCTAAAATATTTTGACTCTTATTTAAATAGTTTTTAAATATACACAATGGGCTACACTCCAGAAATTTGAAATAATGGTAAAATGGCATTATGACCTCATGAATGAGAATACTCGTCATCCAATCACTTCCGGCTAGTTCCAGCTAGTAACACAAGTTATATTTCCACCTGGACCTGGTTCATCCTACACTACGTTTGCCTAGACCTAGTCTCTGCTTGTGGTGCAGTCTTCTCTAATTTATTTAAAGGCAGTGAAAAAAATAATTAGCACAAAAAATATCGGATCGTTTGTTAATAACAGCATATTGATTCTGTATTTATTTAATCAATAGTTGATAGAAGTCGGCCTTGGAAACATAAGCGGTGTCTATGAGCATTCACACAAGAAAGAAATAGCTGACCGGTCGAAATAATTACAGCTGCCTTGCTAAACTATACTAGACGCATGCTTTGAAGGCAGCTATTGAATTGTGTATATCACAACTATAACACTGTCCTTTTCTTATTTCTAATCAAATAATCAACAACGTAAAGAAACATTAAAAAGACACCATTATTTTTGTTTATTCTCCGTTGAATGATTTACTGTCTTCTCCATTGCAACGTTATCAAGCCTTCGAATCGCTTTTGTATGGCAGCCCTGAATAACCTTGAATGATTAGATCTATGTAAACGAACGCAAGATGAATTACTTATACATTGTCCACAAACAGATTACTGTGCTACAAAAATTGATGGAGCTCGTACCTCGTGCCGTGGAATTTTACCACTGACCGTTTAATTATGATGTATTGTATCTCTCCTGGTTAAATGGTTAATTTATTGTCGTTTCTTACAAGCGGCTACCACAGAAATCTAAATATATATACGACAATAGAAATGACTAAGTCGTAATTTATGACAATGTATGTGTTCATGTTCATATCACTGTTGTATTCCAGTATTAAAGTTAGCAGATCCAGCACCTTATTGGCTTGAGGCTTCTGGATTCATCACGTAGTTTTAGTGCAAACCCATTAAAAAGATTTGAGCAGCCGTATATGGTTAAACTTGAGAATGAACTTTACAGTTATAGCTCCTTTTGCCAGGGTACGCTGAGTGAGATCGGTTTATATCTGTCTTACCTCGTATGATGATGACAGCCTCAAGGTCAAGAAGACCGGCAAGTACACGAGGAACACGACCATGCAGCTGAAGAACACACCCACCACCACCAGGTAGTACTGGGTGCCGTAGTTATAGATCTCGGTTGGCGTGCCCACTATCGTCAATCCAGACACGTAGCTGTTAACAATAGAGAATTTGTTGTTTTGTGACATATAAGTGGACATGGCTTTAGAATATAATCACCTTTTTCCCCCATTGATATTAAAACCCCAAACCCTCTGACACAGACGTCCATTTGCCTGCCTGACATAATTTTCCAGGATACATTTTTGTTCATTCCGTCATCGTCATTCAAACGCCTGCGGGGCCTAATAGTTCGGAGGTCCCGTGTTTGATTCCCAGTGGGGGTAACTATCGGTACTCGGTTTGATTAGTGGTAGGATAGGCCGGCTACGTCTGGCGCCAAACAGCAGTGTTAATAGCACTGTCGTGTTACGGTATGAAGAGTAGCAGAGCCAGCGCAAAATTAGCTTTAGGCTTCTGGGTGCGCCGTTTACCTCCCAATGGTCTTATCGTCACTTAGAATCAGGTGAGGCCAAGTGCAAACCCGTCATACATAAAAAACGGACAATCAGAAGTACAGCATACCTCATTACGAAGTTGAAATTCCCATGGCAAGCAATACGTAAGCGTTTCTCTTTCACTTTTATCATGCGGCCAACTAAAATATGGAATATAGTACCAGTTTCCGTATTCTCTGGAAACTACAACTTGGGAGACCTTCTAGCTAAATCGACGCATAACATCGTCGACACAATATTTGCACCATCCGCGATAAAAATAATATGTACCATAGACTTCTGAGTCACCAACCAGCGTGTCAAGCGATTATGCCAAACAAGATTATGGCAATGGCACTGCGGTCTGTGATTGGCAGACAAATGCCCGAAACGGCTACTGTAACAATGCGAATGGAAATAAAAATACAAGGAAATTACGATTCCAGTAAAGAGGTATAACAAATCGACTGTAACAAACTCCCTCATGGAAAGTCCATCGTAGTGGCGCTCAAGCTCTAAGCAGGTGACAAACTATTTCTAGAGAAAAAGATTTTTTTCAATCTGTTCATTATGCTTAGGTAAACGTATAAAAATAATTTAATAACTGAATTAAACCCACTAAAGAAAATAATGATATATTTATTACGTTTTAAAATTAAGTGAATATTTTTGATCGAATAGCGGAAATAAGCCAGTTGAAATCAGCTCAAAATCTACCCGTCTACTATGTGTAATGAGCTTTATAAAATGTATAACAATCGGCTAATATATAAGCACTCGTATTTAAATATGCAAGCAACGATGAGTAAACCTCATATACTGTACATTTGCTGATCAGCATTACTTCTTTATTATTACGCACAAACAGCCATTGATTTGATAGCATACTTTATGACACTATTTGGTCAGGTTTGATTTGACGTCACCCAAGAACCCATTGTAGGTAGATTGCATTATTCTGTAGTTATAAGTTATGTATACCTACAATGAATAAATAATGTATGACATAATCTCTTCTTACATCTTTTAATTTATGTTATACTTACGAGTACATAATATTTGGTAACTTTAGAACAATAATATGTTAAAACAATTTACGAAACGGTTTTATGGAAAGTTATTTTACTTTTTCTTTACTAGAAATTAGAAATTTAGAATAGCTAACTTTGTGCAGAAATTATCTAAAATTTAGATATCAAATTCAAATGCCGGAAATGAGTGAATATCATTAGCGTAGAACTTAATAGTGAAATATCAACCCGATGTCCTATTTAAAAATAAAAGTAAATTAAATTAAATATAAAACGATTTTCGTTTATTCACTTCCCGACAATGTAATTTAATTTCCTATTTTAGGTAATTACTCGTATTTCTCGAAGCCACATTTTATTTTAAAAGATTCTGGAATATTAAGAAAAATTATATAAAAATTACTGCTTTAAATTTGTTCATAGTTGTCATATAGTATTCTTGTAGTTCACTTAAAGGTAGCATTTAAAATTGAATGGAGTGTGGAATACGATACACGAGTTTAAAAATTTCGCTCGCAAGAAAAAATGTCTAGGCAACAACAAAATCAATTCCTCTTGTTCCTGAAGCACATGATACATTGTTTGCTGGTAACAAAACATAAAAAAGCATACCCGTCAAATTAAGAACCTTTGTTGAATTTAGTTAAAAGCGTAGCTTCAATGTTCTTAATAAATAAAATAGCATTACTTTTTTGGCTACAAAAGTAAGCAAGCATCAATGAAATTAAAATATTTGGCAGTAAATCTAAATTAATATTAACGGGTAAACGACCATTGCTAATATGAACTGCTCCCTCGTAATACGGCAACGGTCCCGGGCCGCTTCTGTCCAACGGCTCTGTGCAACCTTAACAAGGTCATCGTAACATATGGTAAGTCAATTAAAATGCTTTAGAATGCTCTAGAAGAATTCAATAACAACTGTCTGTTGAAGTGAGTCATGAACTTATGGTTAAGAAATCTGAGACAACATTTTTTTTACTGATCTAACTGGTTTATTGAATCAGACCGGCTGGCGACGACTTTTGAAATTCACTGAGAGCTAAATATAACTTGTTTGCACTCATTTGTTGAGGTGAATTATAAATTAATATTACGTAGTTAGGGACTGAGATTACGAAAGAGTATTACCAAGATTTCCTGTGGGTATCGTGAAAGGTGAAAAATACTGGATTGTATAGCTCCCACATCAGTCTCACTGTATTAATCAATCACCAAGGGTACTGTTTGTTAAAAGTTCTGGTGACATAATATACATATGTAGCTGCAGCAGACGGCTGAGTAATGTGTGTTACATTTCAGACTGATTAAATATAAGTAGAAAGTATGTAAAAAGAAATTACGGTATCAATGTGGGAAAAAAAAGGAAATATATATTTGATTTTAAAAATTAATTATCTTAGACAAATGAATGAAATAAGGAAAAACATTAAAATTAATAAGATTACGAGTAAAGATAAACAATCTAAAAACTAATAATAAGGTGCGTGAGAGTGTGTGAGGCTTGTGTGAGAAGAGAGTGTGAGTGTGTGTGTCGTGTGTGACTGGCCATTAATTGGTTTCAATATAGACATACTCCTCATCATAAAAATCGAAAAACCTTTCAAGTTTATATTTTGTAAGGATTATCAGAAAAACCTATGAAAATTTAATTTGAATTTAGAACATTAGCATTAGGATTTGAAAACCTCACATTATTCACTATTAAACGACATTTGACATATGTTCCTAAATATAGAGGTACTAATTTGTTATGATATAATCCTTACAAACATACACTTGCAAGGTGTTTCGATTTTTCTGATGAGAAGTATATATACATAAACAATACTGTTACTGACTCCCTTACTGACTGAATGATGGATATAATCCGCTTATGATGCTTATATACTTATATATTTCTTAGGGAAAAAACTATAGGGGTCCGTTTTCAAAAAAAAATGATGGGTTTGCACTTTGCACAGTTTTATTGTCTACGAGCTAAACTTGGTTACCTCAACATTGAAACTAAAATTCGTTTACCTGGCTATAAGTGACATGGCAACAGGCACCGTGGCCATGCTCTTCCCTCCGAGCAGGTAGTCCTTGATGTCGACCACGGCCTCTGTGCGAGATGCGCGCGCGCCGTACCACAGCCCTCCGGTACACGACAATGTGCACAGCGTGAAGAATATGACGTAGTCGAGCGACGTCAGACCGCCCTCGTGAAGGGTGAACGGCACCATCTCCGGTGCTTGTTACTGGCTAGAACAATAAATAAGTTATTCCTTTATCACACGTATTGTATGACAGACAACATAATATATAATCTGTGAGTCATCAATTCTGGGATGACCAACCAACGTGTATAGGGATTGCAATCCGGGATAACGGAACCGGTAACCGGGAGGTAACCTGGGCAAAATAATAGTAGCGTCTAGGGATATTTTAAGGATTTCGATCGAGCATGTAGTTCCCGTGGTATTGTCGAAATCCGAAATCCACACGGATGTTGCGGGTAAAAGCTATCCATACTAATATTATAAATACGTGACTTTGTTTATTTGTTTGTTAATTCGTCCTTCCTGTTGTAGCCGAGACTTAATTTTTGTCGGTTGGAAAATGATATAGGCTGCTGTAGTGGCCGTGAGATACTTCCCGATATCTACGCGGACGAAGTCGCGAGCTAAATCTATCTAGTAGTCTAGTCAAGACCTTGCTTCTTTCCAAATTTCAGGATTGTGGGTCAACTGGAAGTATACCGTATAGGTGTTGATTCGCAATGAAAGTTTTCTGAAAATGCGTGATCTAGACGCATCTTTTTATTGCGTTTATCTAGAAATTTGATTTTTTCGCAGTTCAAGGGATTGCAGACTTAGTATTTGATATTGCTTTCAACTTAATACGTTCACGCGTTCCTTAGAAAAAGGGTCTTGATAGACAGGCAGACGGACAACAAGGTGTTTAGAACCCTAAATAGTCTATGAATGTCGTGTGTAAAAATCATTGTTGTCTGGTTTACACAAGCATAATAATTATTGTGAGAATAACTCTCCTTAACTGACGTTGTTGTTCAAGCTTAGAAACCCCCCATATCCTACTCACTACCACCTGCTGGACAAATTGTCTCACTGCCATCGAAACGTAGAAAGACTGTCCTAACATTAGTTATTTTATCAACATATCTCAATTTTTGTTAATGGACACTTTAGAGGGAAAACTAGAGGGAGAATTTCCCTATCAATGGGATATTCGGGCTGAAAAATAATAGTATCCATCATCATCATCAGCCGGGAAACGTCCACTGCTGGACATAGGCCATCATGGTACGCCACATCGACCGGTCCCGAGCCACCTGCATCCAGCGAATCCCTGTGACTGTAACCAGGTCGTCGGCCCATCTAGTAGCAGGACGGCCTGGTAGACGTTTCCCGGTACGTGGTCGTCACTTGAGAACCTTTACTCTCCACCAGTTATCGGTTCTTCGAGCGATGTGGCCTGCCCATTGCCACTTCAGCTCACCAATATAGTAATAGTATCCAATTGATATTAAATCAAAGCACAATTTCTATATTATCACACACACACACTTTCATACACACTAATATGTCATGAATTGCCTACCATTTATTTACAATGTATTGTTAGTTAATTAATTTTCCTCATGCAAAATAAGTTACTTGTTCTCCAAAATTGGGTTCCCGCAACCGAGGTCTCCTAGTGCGGGAAGCTAATGTAAATTGTATATGGGGTCCTATTATTCAGAAAAATAAACATATTTGTATATATAAAAATCATCATCATAATCCGGGAAACGTCCAGTCTGGACCTAGGCCTCCTCAATTGTATGCCACATTGACCATCCCAGAACCACTTGCATCCAGCGACACCCCGCTGATATAAAAAATAATAAACAGAAATGTTTCATCGCGGAAGCCAGTTCGTTCCCTCAGCTAATTCCCATTTACGGTCTTGCCCTTGGCAGCCAATTAAACTTAGTGGACTCGTTCACTAACGTAGAACTTATTTATTGATACGTGAAGTACCTCGAACGACGTAAGGTCAACGTATCACCGACGATAAACAACATATAATCGAATCAGACCTTGACAGTGACTCTACACCACACTACAGGTGTTCAATATCGCACACAATGACATCACTTTGATGTGCGGGAACTCATTCAAGCTACTGTTGAGATTTCTCCTTCCCTGCTGTGTGATTGAGATTTATAAATTTTTTTACTTTAAAACTGCGATCAGTATTACTAGATACTTTAGCGGGTGTGTTGAGTGTACTTGTTGTGTGGAGTGTGCCCTCCAGCGAGGACAATACTTTTTTTTTACTACGAGGAAAATATTTCGTTCATGATATATATCCTTGCAGCCAGTTCTTTGGGGTGTCGATCCAGTCTCCCTCGGTATTTTTGTATGCATTTTAGAGTCATTGAGATTATATGAGTAAGCTCTATATTGATTAGATATAGGATAGGATATACTGATTAGACAATTAGAGTGTTACAGGTAATTATACTGAACGTACAAAGCCTCATTAGCTTGAGTGAGATTAAGGGCAAGTCTTAATTTTGGAAGTTTTTAATATATGTTACTAGGCCGAACGCCTTTGAGTGAGTGAAACAGAAGAAATTTCCACAAAAGCATCGAATTTTCACCACGATTCTGGAGGAATAGTATCATGCATACAAATTTTAAAAAGATTGGACTGAACGATTACGATTATTCTGAAGAAATTTTATCGTCTCAAGAATTGTTTATTTCATTCACAATAAAAAATATCAGGAAGTCAAATCGATAAAAATCATCGCGTATAGCGGAAAATATGTACTGAAATATGAATTGCCACTTCCATGTGAAGAAACATTTCATTAGCAGAATTTAGGAATTATGTATGTTTCGCTAAGTGATCAAATTAAACAGCATATGCTTTTGAATATGATACGAAACAAATGGTATTACTATACATCAAAGTACTGCAGCATTATTAAATAACTTGGTAAGGGCACAAGTCCTAGGCGTTTTTTTGCGTACAGATAGTGTTATACATGTAATGTGTTTTATTTTAATTATTAAATTTAAAGAGTAAGTTATTTCAAATATAGCGTAACGTTGTTAAAATATTGGTATGGTATTGAAATTGACCCAAAGTATCAAAAAGAAAACTTAATCGAACTAAAAATAAAGGTGAACAAGTTCTAAATTTTATTGCGAACCATTGAAAATATATTTTGATAAAATAATTTCATTAGTAAAATATTTATTTAAGTACGCAATTCGAAAACATAAGAATTTAATTTTTCTCTGAGCATACAGCAATAACAATAAGTTAAAAAATGACAACTATGATTGTGATATACATTATCACCAAAATAGTGATTCGAGCAAGTCATACTCCTTCAACAAGAGTGCAATACAGTGACGACAGCGTGGAAACCGCAGTAAATAGCTAATATATATACGACTAGCTTCCGCCCGCGACTTTGTCCGCGTGTACTTCAGGATTTATTCTACTTGTTCGATAGGCATAGAAGGCATCTATCTCCATTTCTAGCATAAGGTACAAAATAGTGTTTATTCTGTTACGTAAGCTAATAGTTTAAATAAACAAAAGAAATTTCAATATCTGACGTAGTACATTCAAAAAGTCTTCACACTAATATTATAAACGCGAAAGTTTGTGTATCCGAATTTACATATTCTATGGTCGCTTGCTAGGCAACGCGTTTTTGTTATGCCAAAATTGCCCATGTAATCCCACTAATATTATAAGTGTGACTTTGTACAATTTACACAATATGGCTTTATAAATTATATCCTATATGTTATTCTGATGTATAAGCTATATTATTGTAAAGTTTCATTCAAATCCATTCAGTAGTTTTTCCGTGAAAGCGTCACAAACATCCAAACATCTAAACATCTAAACATCTAAACATCTAAACATCTAAACATCCAAACATCCGAACATCCAAATATCCAAACATCTAAACATCCAAACTTTCACACTTATAATATTAGTAGGATATATGACTTTTAAGCGACTAGCAAGCGAGCGGTAGCAATATTAAAATGTAAGTACCTTCTACAGATTTATCATCAATTTTTACTACAGCGTTTTTTATTTTATTTTTTAAAAGTTAGCAATTACTACAAGATTTCCTGGTAGTTAGGTGGTAGTTACTAAAAAGTCTTCACTATCACAGCCCTTACATAAAACATGAATCACAATTACATAGTAGTAGTATGTCAACAACCGCTACAGAGTACCCAACTATTTCTGTTGGAAACACGAGCCTTACGTTTCTTAGTACTAAGGGCGGTTCACCTGAAAATTAACAAGCAATGTTAATTTACCTCGGGTTAATATGAAAGATCTCTCACGCGGTCGTGAGTCGAGGACAAGGCAGGGCAGATCGACTTGTTATTGTCTGCCAACGAAGCGAGCGCAGGCCGCCGGCAACCTCACAAAAGCCGCAAAACTGCATCGCCCATACGACACTTTCACTTAACACACATTCAACAAACAATTTGGACTTTGGTCTGTGAAAACACACGGATTTTAATTCAAAATTCCCGCTCACTCGTCAATGTCATTGCAAAGCGCATGTACCCAGCAAGAATGTCAACATAACACCGGGAAATTTTGCCACAATTTTCTAGTCGTACGTAACATGTAACTATTGCGTAAAGGAAGCATATAAGGTACGCTGATGTATGATGCCTGTCCACGATTAACTAGAATTTCTCACAATCATACAGAAAAACGTGGAGTCCGTGTTTTGTTTTGACATGACGTGCGCACTTCACTCGCACGCAACACTTGTGGATTGGATTGTGACCACTGACCAAGTAATATTGTGACATAAACATTGGCAGCAAGGCCGAGTCTCGGCCGAGTTCTCCCTGCCAGCGACACCTGGCAGACATTGCAAAAAACTATACGTGCTGTTTTACCGACACATTCAGCTCATGAAAAAAGTTTTCAGTTTCGCTATCCAATGAATAAGGTTTTATTATAAATTACTGAACTGCAAACCTAAAAATAATTCCGCTAGGTTAATAATCTAAGCTAATATTTTTACATAAAAAGGATTTCGTCTGCGTTGATGTAAGAAACAATCCCAATGGAACACTTTTCAGGATAACAAACAGCCTATGTCCCTTTCTTTGCTGTTGAAGTACCAAGGTATAATAAACTTAATTTTGCATTTATAATAGCAGTATGGTGTGCACATCTGATAACAAATTCAAAGCCTGTGTATTTTTATTTTACCAAAGACCAAAGAAACTAAAACCATTAATACAGCTGAGTGATATAATAACTTTTTACCAAAGATATTATGACTTGTTGCTTTTTAAATTTATTTTAAATGTTGTCAAGGAATGTTTATCAAATCAAAGAGGATATAAAACGCAAAAATTTATTTTTGTGAGTATTATATTCTTTGTTTATTACATTATATTATGTTTATATTTTCCCCAACAGTTAAACTATATATGTAGTAGAGAATTTACTCCTGTGATTTACTCATTTACTCTTTATCACAGATAAGGTAATTTGCATTTAATTTGTATTTATTGATTTTGAAGTTTATGGTCATATTTGAATTGATTTATTTATGTAATGAAAACGTTATTTTAGCATAATTATACAATAATTTAATTGAAATGAAGAAGTCAGCGCCAAGTCCTACAGTCAAGAAAACAACTGCAGTTATCGTTCGTCCTTCGATCAGCCAATCTAGTCTATTGTATGTACCCGAAGATGCAGTTGAAGGTACTGTACATTACATACCTAGACATTTTAATTTGAGGAGCACTGGTGTGTTCCGCTGGAGATCCCAGGGCTCCTCGACTTGCGAAGAGGATGACCACCGAGGGGGGTTTAGTGAACAGAAATTCCTCATCACCCGGCTTCCTTCCTAAGGAGTCAGATCTTTAAAAGATTCCACCCTAAAAAAAGGCATTTGAATTTATTTCGTTTGGTCGATTATCTTAAGACTTCTTCAATTAACAATGTATTCCATTAGGTACCAGTTGAATCGAAAATGTAGCACGTACCTAATGTTTACACTTTTCAGTTCTGTGAAAATAAATGAATGCCACTATTATCCTAAAAGCCAAGCCTGGCCCCATGCTTCTTTAATGACTTAAAATTATATGAAGGGATATTTTTATTCTTCGAAATTTTACTTAAGCATTATTGGCTAGTTAAGTCTTTAGACTTACCTAATACGGTTTTGCGATATTTCGAAGTTAACGAAAATATAACAGGGCAGTACTGACGACTTATTTCTGTTCCACATAAACGCGAGGTTTGGGTAAAACTTTTCTTATTACGACAAAAGCGCATCTCTAATTCGCACTCATACTCTATTGAATACACAATTTTTTTACAATATAATGTAAAACTTAAATGAAGGTTCTTTAGAGAAGAAAGGACGAAAAAACTCTGATTGAATAGCCCAACAAGTCCAAGAAGTCGAGTATATTTTTCTTAATTTATGATAAGTTTTGCAATTGGTCTAAATCTCACATTATGGTAAGTGACGATAGGACCGTTGGATGCTAAACGTGCTACCTTTTCGGAACGGAACACGGCAGTGCGACTAACACTGCTGTCTAGCGGCAGACTTTAGTAACATGGTAGTAGATAGCCAATGGTCATAGAAAATGACATACCACCGAACAAACCGAGTACCGATAGGTACCACTGGGAATCAAACCCGGAACCTCTTGATTGTTAGTTCGAGCGTGTGGCAACGGTGGTAGTTATTTCAATGCCTTCCTCAAAAAAGATAATCATTTCGATGTTTTAATAATTTCATAAAAGATGTAGAATATATTTGAGTCCTTGAAAACTCTATTTTATATGGAAAACTATTGGATTTACTGACTTCATCTATGCAAACATTATAACTGCAAAAGTGAGTTCGTTTGTTTGTCCTTTTCTTACGCCGTAACGGAAAGTCAGAATGACTTTTTACAGGGATAGTTGAAAGGTCGGAAAAGCAAGTATGATACTTTTTTCCGGATCGGACAAGTATTTTTCGTAAACTAATTTCTGGAGTCCACCACGAAGAAGTTGCAGGAAAAAATACTAGATTTATTAATACATATATTCTGAAACTTGAACTTTACATAGATTAATACTTTCTCCACATTTTGTAGGTTACCAGGAACGCATAGAAACAGGCGTTGAATGGACACTTTCAGAGGCAGCTTTTAGACGTCACAAATTCAAATGTAAAAATACAGATATACCAGAAATACCTTTCAGTAAAGCAATGAAAAACAAAATAAAGGAAAGTATATTGCATATGATGATGGATGAACATTCCTCGCTGACGCTAGACGAACAGTGGGACATACAACTGCCCATTCTGATCTTCGACAACGTTCTATGTGGCAGTGATGAGAGCAAGATTTGTTTCAACAGTCGCAACTGCATAACCGATAATATATATAAGATAGTCAAAAAAGCGGTGAGGCAAAACAATAGGAAACTCATCAGGAAAGAATTGCATTTGGCGAATCTACTTCGAATGAATTGCTGTGAGGTAAACATGTTCGTTGATAAAAAATAATGGGTTCAAATCGAAATCAGGGAATGCCTTCAACTGGGCACGAAGTCTTTTAAACAGACTAAATGCAAGTTTTATTGATTTCGGTCTCGAAAAGTAAGAGAAATGGCAATAGACGTCATTCATGCGCTCAAATTTTTTCCCACCCTTGGGTTGGAATATTTTCTTTACCTTTGAGATATGACCGATGAAATTAAAAAGAATCATTAAAATAGGTTCACGATTGACAGAGACATGACGTAACAAACACACACACATGATGATAATCAACATTGATTGACTATGTAGTTGGAACACAAACCCATTTTAAAGTACAATAGAGTCATCATCATCATGTACAGCCTGCGGCAGTCCACTGCTGGACATAGGCCTCTCCCAAAGTGCGTCACTCGATTCGGTCCACTGCTCTCCGCATCCATTCACGTCGGGCTACCCTACGTAAGTCGTTTTTCCGCCTCGCTGGGGGACGTCCTAGACTACTTTTGCCTAGGCGTGGTATCCACTCGAGAACTCGTCTGCTCCAGCGACTGTCGGTCCTTCGGCAAATATGACTAGCTCACTGCCACTTCAGTTAGCTAATACGGTGAGCTATGACGGTCACTTTGGTTCTCTGACGGATCACCATATACACCGGATACAATAGTATGGCTAGTGGGAAAGACTATATATGCTGCTATGCTACTGGAAACAGTTACATATATGCAAATATCTTTTTTGTTTATAGATGACGCAATTAGATGAAGGGCTAACGAAATTCAATCATTTAGCCTCTCTTAGTTTATGTGGCAACTTTTTGTACGATATAGACGCTTCTTGTTTGCCGAAAACTTTGCGAAGCCTAGAACTTCAAGCTAACAGAATACGTAGTGTTGAAGGTTTCGCTCACCATCTTCCGCAGCATTTGTTATATCTTGGATTGTCAAGGAACCTTTTGAATGATGGTAAGAATTATAATAGAACAAATGGAAATCAATGGAGTCCGTGAGCTGAAGTGGCAACGGTCACGCCACGTCGCTCGAAGAACCTATAACCGATGGGATGTAAACGTTCGCGAGTGGTGACCACGTACCGGGAAGCGTGTACCGGGCCGGCCCCCTCCTAGATGGACCGACGTAATAGTAGTAGTAGCGGGTAGTCGCTGTCTGCAAGTGTCTCGGGACCGGTAAATTTGACATGCCATGGAGGAGGCATATGTCCAGCAGTGGACGTTTCCCGGGTGATGGTTATGATGATGATGAAGTTAAAATCATCCTTTCAAACTTATGATTTGCTTAATTTAAATAATGAAACTCTTCGTCTTTTTTCCAGATAGTATTCCAGGTTTAGCCGAGCTCTCTTCCACAAATATAATTGTTTTAGATATTTCTGAAAATGACATCTATTCGTTAGACCCATTACTAGATTCCCTCGTTCAAATTCGGTCGCTGAATTCGCTATCGCTTTGCGGTAACCCTTGCTCGGTAAGTAAATATTACATTAGTACAAGTAATAACGGATAGATGGCACTAAACTAAATAGACATTTGTCTGGTAAAATTATCATCTTTAGTAAGAAAGTAAGAAACCCATACAAATGTTATTAAATCATTTAACTTTCAATTAATAGTTTTAACTTTAGTTTGAATGAGTTGCTAAAAAATTAAAATTTTCTGTACGCAAAGCCACTCGGTCGTGGTCGTGTCGTCTCGGCTCTAGAATAAGTTCAATATCATCCCTCAAATGTCGTAAAGGCGGCTGAGGGGAAATCTTAAGGATATGTGCAGTATATTTATTTTATTTTATTGAAGATAGACCAACACTTGACCTCAATCTCACCAAATATATATTCATTGTACCAGGTTTGTATGGCGTATGCTCGGTTGACGTTGTTAAAGCTAAGGTCCCTGAAGTACCTGGACTGGCGCAGCGTCCTGCAGGCGGACCGCATCGAATACAACATCCAGTATCCTTTCGACGTGAACGCGACATTCTTCTACTTCTCCGTCCTTAGAATCATGTCTGCTCCACAACCACCGAAACTTGAGAAGGTAGTTGTTTTATTGTGAACCTTCCTTTCCATTCCTTCCATTCCTTCCATGTAGCTCCGACTTTGTTTCCCTGTTTCTTTGTTGCCGTTTTATTACGAAACAGCCGATTCAGACCGATAGTGATAAAATTTGACACACCAATAGCCTTTGTAGGTTTTATTATTTCGCAAACATTACAACAATGAATCTGCCAGCACGCTTTGATAGAAAGTCTGAAAAAGAGAACTGTCGAATGATACTCCACAGCTATCACATATATTTTTTTACAAATTCAAAAGTGGTTTTCCCAAACACAAATAAGTTTTAAACTCATTACCCTGATGATTCTTGGTAATCACGCTTTCTACCAGCCAAGAGCAATCCCAAACATAAATAGTCTAATAGTTAATGAAGCACTGACTATTTTATCTTTCATTACTGTGTTCCGCCACAGTGCTATTAAAACTGATGCTTCATGGCAGACTGAGATTACATGGCGTCGCCAATCAAACTAACATTTAACAATAAACCAGGGATGTATCGCAACATTCCATGTGGAATTTGAGCTGCCATTGCTGGACTCGATGCGGAGGGCATTCCTCATGTACCGCGACAACAAGGATCTCATAGAATATCTGCCACCTCCCGAGGACGGGTGGGACTCCAGGGGAGATCTAGATTCAAAAACCTCTACAGGAGCAGGTCAGTAAAAATCTGTCTGAAGAATGCCGTAACCTTTTACCCAACCTTAACCAGCGGGACCCTATGACTAAGCCTCCGCTGTCCGTCCGCCTGTCATCGGTCTGTATCTCACGATCCGTAATAGGTATGTAGTTGAAATTTTCACAGAATGTGTCCTTATGTGTGCTATAACAACAAATAATAATAAAACAAGTATGTGTATGACCGTCACATTTGTGTACAGTTTCAGACACATGGACTACATCCAGTCGTCTTAGTAACATTTTTAGCAGTTTTAATGAACAGTTTATCATCATAATCAGCCAGGAAACTTCCACTGCTGGACATAGGCCTTCTCAGTGGCACGCCACATTGACCGGTCCCGAACCACCTGCATCCAGCGACTCCCTTAACCAGGTCGTCGATCCACCTAGTAGGGGGACGGCCCGGTAGACGTGTCCCGGTACGTGGTCACTAATTCTTACTCCCCATCGGTTATCCGTTCGTGACGTTATATATTTACAAAGTCTTGACTTTGAATAGAATAACCAACTTTCGCTCATCTAAAACGTCTAAGGCACACGCAACTTGTTTTTCCTTCTTGAGTTTATGAACTTGTCAGTTTCATTGGAAAGTTCGAATGTGTTCAACGATTCGTACATATATACACATTTACTTCGCAGGTGATGATGAAGCCGTATTGGAAGAAGAACACATCTACTCACACTTGACCACGAAGAACTGGGACGAGATCCACCACTTCATCACGTTTGAGAGCAACAGGGTCCAGTGGAACAAGCTGATGTCCTTCCAGGAGCCGACAGTGAGACTCTGTATCCCCGACCTGGTGGCTCTAAGAGATGTCTTCCGAAGCGTTATCACAGTCAGATTAGTGTACACCCAGGTTATTATTTATTTCTTTTTACAAATAAATATTGACTATCATCATCATAATCATCAACAGTCTATATACGTCCCCACTGCAGGGGCTCAGGCCTACTATCCTATAGAGAGTGTATGGGCCATAGTCCACAATGCGGGCCCAGTGTTGATTGGCGGACTTCACGTGCCTGTTCAAGACATGCAGGTTTCCTCACGATGTTTTCCTTCACCGTTAAGCAATCGGATAATGTACTTAAATTGAAAAACAACTCATAGGTACACGGCTGGATTCGAACCCGGAACTCTCACATTGAGAGTCCGCGCCTTATCTACTGCGCCACCGACGCTATTGACTATTTAATTTTACTGTTGGTCGAACTGACAAGCTCAAAGTCACTCCGCCAGCTATGGAACGAGCTATGATCGGAATTTC
This sequence comes from Carcina quercana, assembly GCA_910589575.2. NCBI lineage: Eukaryota > Metazoa > Arthropoda > Insecta > Lepidoptera > Depressariidae > Carcina > Carcina quercana. The sequence goes on along the minus strand of OU342428.1, from coordinate 12,738,078 downwards.
TCTACGTAATAAAATTCGTAGACGAACCAAGGTCACCGACATCGCTCGACGCCATAGCAGGCCACATCACTCGAAGAACGGATAACCAACGGGGAATAACAGTTCTCGAGTGGTGACCACGTACAAGGAAACGTGTACCAGGCCGTCCAACTACTAGATGGACCGACGACCTTGTAAAGGTCGCAAAGAGTCGCTGGGTGGAGTAGTTTGGGACCGGTCGATGTGGCATACCATGGAGGAGGCCTATGGAACGTTCAGCTGTGGACGTTTTCTGGCTGATGGTGATGATGAATTTAACAGCCTCCGTTCTCTAGTAGCTTCACGGTTGAACTCTTAATCCAGAGGTTATGGGATCCATCCATATAGTAAGTAGGGAACTTTTACCACGCCCGCTTGACTAGCTGTGACAATAACATCTTGTTCCGGTCGAGGATGATATAAGTTAGCCTGACAGAAGGTTATGCTCTCAGGCAAATCTCAAGGCTTGAAAACACTGCTATCGTATCAAAAAATGGCTCGACTAAAGAAATAAACCTAATAACATCACATTTCTTTTTTCAAGTCCCAACTGAAGGATACTGTAAAGTCTGCGAAAACACAATCAAAGACAAAGGTTAAAGATAAGAGCAGCACCACGGAACCCTACGTGCAGGAGCTGGTGCTGGCATCGATAAAGTGTCCCCTGCGCACCTTGGACTGGACCCAGAGCTGGCAACACTTCCACTGGGACACCACTCTGGGCTCCGACACGGCTATGTTCTGGGGAGACGGAGATCTGTCGGTGAGGGGTTTGCACCCACTTTTACTTACTTACACTTGGTTTTCATCACCTGGTGGTTAGTGAAGATAAATTCGTATTAAGCAGTGTGGTCTCAGCTTTAGAATAGTATCTCTCCATGTATTTTTCTAGGGTATCTTAAAAAGGCTCCTATGAAAATACACTGAAGTACACGTAACGATTTCTTATTGGGATCATCAATCCACCTGCCTGCCTGGTGATTATGGCAAATACCCTCGTGGATAGTATGGATATGCTACTAGGCAAAGTTCCAAAGCCTCAAACATAGGCGTCAGGTTGTCTGCTTTAAACGAAGAGTAAATAGGCCCGTTCTAGACCGATTCGTAACATCGTCGAACTCATCGTCACTTATCATTAGGTGAGATTGATTTCAACTGTTGATTTATCTTCCATTTGAAAATAAGACGTGGCGTCTGTTTTGACTATGGTCCCTCGTCACATCAGATCAAATATAATACCCCCCAAAATAGTCTTTCTATTTTTAATAACTTAATAATAATAATAACTCTATAATTTGGAAAAAATTTGAACTTTTAATTTGTGTATCATCATCAGCCATGACACTATTTGGAATACATAAATACTGAACATATGTAAGAAATACAATTAAAGTTGTACTGAAAACTTTTCATGCAATTATTTTTATCTCAGGTCATTGTTTACTCGCAAGGTTCTGTAAAGTCCCCCAAGAGTTTGGAGAATTTGCCAAAACAAGAAATTCCTGAACATCTTACGTGTCACTTTAATTTTGGCATCGAAACGCTGCGGTAGGACGCTGAAAGAAGATGTGGATGACCCTAGTGCTACGGTTGAACCATAAAATACAATAACATGTTTAAACATTCATTTTATTAAAGCATTCGTTTACTGAGACTGAGTTCAATCATTATCCTATTGAATGTATTGTAGCTTGCTAAAGATAATCTTCCACTGGTAATGCTTATATCGTACTGAGTTAGCGCGGATGGTAGCAGACTGTATATTGAGTAACAATTTTTTGCAACCAATCAGTTTATTTTAACTTATAAAAGGTATAAGGAAAGATATAGGGATATACAATAATGGATATTTACACTTATACTTCCGTAGAATTTATCAAGCTACATTAGATGTATTGTTATTAGTACATTGTCGGTTAGAATTACACCTCTTCTGTAATTATTAAATCTTTAAAGGTGTACACGACTGTGTATTATTTTTACAGAACTCATAGTAGCAATCTGTAAAGTTTAATAAGGATCTCATTCAACTGTATAATTCGTGATATGACAAAGGACTATTATTGTACCATTTCATAATATAAGTTCTAACATGACAACAAGTTCGGTCTGATGTCTTTTACTCATTACATGCAAAGTTAAAGCATGTATGTTTTATGTTATATCTACCTCTATATACTTATATTGGGTTTAGAGTACTCGACATAGGTAGACAGTTGTATGGCACCACTACTAAGGCTCTATTCCATCGAAATATTGAAACATTCCAGAAAAGACATTAGCTAAAACAATAACTACGAAGTTATGGGCCTGATCATTTGTATATGCAGCGTATATCCCTAGTAGATGATTCTAATATGTATAGCAAGCTCGCATCGCATAGCTTAGCACTTGGATTGTGACCCTAAACAGAATACGGGACAATGTCCATTGCAGTCCCCAGATTCATTCACAAACTGTTGCTACGAAACGACGAATGAGAATTGTTCAACATTTTCCTACATTTACATTTGTAGAAATGTTTGGATTGTAAATAAAACTATTCGTACAGTTAACTAGTTCCAAGATGGCAAACAACAAGCCTGAACGCTGGGGGAACCAGCTGGAATACTTGATGTCGTGCTTGGGATACGCTGTGGGTATTGGGAACCTCTGGAGGTTCCCTTATCTGTGTTATCGGAACGGAGGAGGTAAGTTAGGACTATTTTTATTACTTCCGCGTAAAAATTTGATTTGTTTCGATCGTAATCGTTTTATTAAATGTTAAGTACATTTAATCCAATGACGACAAAATTGTAATTAAAAATAAATGCAATTTTTTTGTGATGTAACGAAATATTTAGATGTAAGTTTTATAAATTGAATGTGACATGGTTCAAAAGTGGATACACATTTTTGTACTCAAATGTACACGCTTCTAAAAGAGACCTATGGAACAAATCTCTGCAGGGACCTCAATTCGCATTTAAGTTATAGAGAAAGTCGTGATAATTCTACTCCATTCAAATAAAATAAACTTCATTTTGCAGGTGCATTCCTAATTCCATACTTCTTAACGCTTATCATTTGTGGAATTCCACTTGTTTACCTGGAAACGACGCTGGGACAGTTCGCAAGTGCAGGATGCATCTCTGTGTTCAACATTAACCCATTGTTCAAAAGTGCGTATTCATAATTTTCAATTTTGTTTAGCCGTACTTTTTTCTAGGTAAACGGCTAAAAATGAAAATTCTCAGTGGGTTCACACTTCCACAATGCCTGACATCATAACTGAGAAGGCCTTAAGAATGGAAGTGTACCCTGTTCACCCAGATGCTTCAATCCAAAGAGACTGTATATGTTGCTATTGCTAACCAGTGTTGCTAACCTAGACACAACATGCCTGCCAATGTTGTATATACGTCTGTAAATAATATGGTGGTACTTAGAAAGGCGGAAATTTTGGTACCTTAATCGGTACTTCTCCGGTAATGGAACCCACAACATCTATTCACTATTTGAACAGTGCAGGTGCAACAGAGGTTTTGATAGTGTATTTCTCCATTTCAGGCGCTGGTTACTCCGTAATTATCCTCAATTTAATAGCCATAATCTACTTCTCAGCTATAATGTCATATCCAATACTGTACATCTACCATTCGTTCAGCTCGCCTCTACCTTGGCAGTCGTGTGGGAACTATTGGAATACGGAGAAATGCACACAGGTACATCATCATCAACAGCCAATATACGTCTCCACTGCAGGGGCTCAGGCCTACTCTCCTACAGAGAGTGTATGAGCCATAGTACACCACGCAGGACCAGTGCGGATCGGCGGACTTCACATGCCTGTTCAAGACATGTAGGGATAATGTACTTGAATTGAAAAACAACTCATAGGTGTGTACCTACTACACGGCTGGATTCGAACCCGGAACCCGTCCCGAGTCCCGCGCTTGCATACATCTATTTAATTACTTTCATTTTTGCTGAAAAATTGAGAAAATGTGCTGCAACTTCAGTGCTAAAGCTAAGAATGATTCGTGTAACAACACATATTGGTCTTTCTGTTGACGGATATGCCATCATCACTAAGCTTGGCAGGCGAGTTGATGATCACAGTAAAATATTGGTAATAAATAGACGCTGTTGCACATCTTCTGAAATCTCCCATCGTTGTGTTTTACCACACTCATGAAAAAAATGGGGTGATCCTAATCGAATGCCAGACCACGTGGGTAAGGCATCCCTATATGGCTCGCAATAAGTGTACCGTGCGTATAGCGAAGGTGTTGAACGCACTGCCATCATATGTATTTCTATAAAGCTACACAGTAGGTGCATTTAGATCGAAGGTGAACAGGCTCCTTCTTACGATCAGGTGAAATACTGGAAAAGCGTTGTTCTATTTACAAATATAATATTAAATTACTGAATATTTCACCCTTATGAAAAACACTTTATGTTACGAACTCGCTAACTTTAAGCTTACAGGAAACACGAGCTTCTTTACTTCGAAAGGATCAATCACTACGCCTGAAGATGAATTCTTTCAGTAAGTAAACGTCGTTCTGTTTTCAAAATTAGTGTAAAGATTTGTTGTATATACTCTACGCGGACTTCAGAAATTGCCCCACAAGAACCTACTTATAAGATCGAAATAAAACGTAGGCTTGTGTCCTTTTTCTGTCCTTCAACTATCCCTTTACAAAAGTCAAGTAATTCCGACCCTCCGTTACAACATAAAGGAAGTTTTTTTCTTTAATTTAACAAAAACTCACTTTTGCATTTATAACATTATTTTCTGTAGTTCGTACAGTAGATGGTTCCAGAGGAAAATTCGTTTCTTTGAAATTGAGATGTGTCATATTTGAACGTCCAATGACTCGCTTTAACCGCTCTCATGCGTATTATGCTACGTGGGCTGGTGAGATGAAAACCAAGTGCTAACACGATATAATAGATGATACAGGATTTTTTAGCTCGTTGAAATCTTTCGTATGGCGATAGAAACCGTTAGTACGTTTTATTTTGTTGTATTGTCCTAAACTATAATTTTATTTCAGCATACGTCTGCTGCGAATGTCGCCCGGGATACATCACATCGGTGGCATCGTGTGGCCCGTTTTTTGGTGCAATGTGATTTGCTGGATCATCGTGTACTTTTGCATTTGTAACGGAGTGAAAAGCGTGGGGAAGGTAAATAAAATATTAACTAGGTCTAGAGGTGAAAAAATATATGAAAAATTGTTTATTTCTTTAACTACTTATCTAAAGCAGCATACAAGGTTGGAATCTCCTTTTAAGTATAACAATACCTGTGCCAGGAGATTCCGCTCTTAAACCGAACCTACCTAAATTATATTTAAAAGGAATAAACGACAAACTATAAATGAAATATCTATATCAAGTAATAATAAAAAGTATATGAAAATAATGTTTTATTAAAGGTTTTTAGCAAGAAACAAAATTATGATCACTCACGAAATGTGTAATGGGCTTTTTTGTCGTCTAAAACTTTCTTTTGTTCACAGATTGTTTATTTCACTGTTATGTTCCCTTATGTGGTACTATGTGCTCTGTTCGTTCGGGGCGTGACCCTGCCCGGCGCTTGGCAAGGGATAAAGTTCTACATTCTTCCAGACTGGAAACAACTGCAAAACCCTAAGGTACTTTCATATTTTAAATAAGATATTTATGTAATCTTTAACTCTCACACCAAAACAAATGAGGGGACAAATATGATATAGGTGTAATTGTGTTTTACATAGGTAAGGTTTATTTTTTGGACCGTCTTTTCGAAGTATATGGAAATTTTAAAAAAGATACTGCGGATAAAAATATTATTCTTAATTAAATGAAAGAAAATCATATTATCATCCATCGGGAAATTCCCACTGCTGAATATAATCCTCCCCCATGGTCACAATGATCAGTTCCGAGTGTACGAAAATCGACCATTATTGACTGCGTCAGCGCCCTCATACGGTTTTGGTTGCACATTGAAAGGCATTGAAAGGTTTAACTCTAAACATTGTCAGAGAAGCAGTATTTTAAAAGCTTTTTTATGAGACAAGTTGCAATGCATGTTCGTTTTTTTTTAAATAATACTGTAAATTTTTTGAACAAAATAATAACACTTTGTCATAATGGCACTTAATGCACAACCCATAATGGAACAAAACTACCATAACACGTTTCGCTCATGATTTTGACTTATTTTTCTCATCTTAGCCCCAATCTCAATGTGTACTGAAAGAAAGAATTACCGTTACAAAAACGGATATCATTTCCAAGTCTCTGTATTTCTTACTGATACTAAAATTACTAAGATAAAAAGTTATGTATTTGAACAACCTTGTAGGCATCTGCAATGCGTGCTGGATGTGCCTGGGAGCACCGTTTCACCGCGCGCGCAGTGCGGCACATCTCTTATTTATCTCTCCGTCACGTTGATCTACAAAATGTGAAGTGGCACACTCCCTCACCTAAGTTCCAGTAGTGCGTCCCCGTTATATCTGATGTATTGGAAACCTGTCAGTGGCGTGCCATTGACCAGCGCCGGCCCTAGACGCTTGATCGGGGTAGAGTAGGGCAAGCGGCGTCCTTTAGTCGATGCTTTTACGTCACATAAATTGTACTTAAGTTTATTTAATAGATTCTACAAAAAAACTTTTGTTTTTCAACGCAATTTTTTTTTCATTTGGCCTTTTGACGCCACATGCCACTAAGACTGATATTGACTATCTTCATCAACGTCATCATTTATATCATACATTTCATATCACAAATAAATTAATATAAAAAAAATTTCATAAAGAAGCTTTTATTTAAATGCTCTAAAAAGAAGAAAATAAACTTTAAATTAAATCAAACCCATCAATTGATTACATTGAACAAATTATATGCTATAAAAGCTTGTCGCGTGATTTACTAGTGTAGATGTATGTAGATTTATCTATTTTATACAATACATACTTTTTCTTTAGATCAGTTTACATAATTCTTGTATTCTAGTTCATCGACACATAGGCCTCCTTCATGGTACGCCACATCAACATCAATACAATTAAAATCACGCGACAAGCTTTTATAGCATATAATTTGTTCAATGTAATCAATTGATGGGTTTGATTTAATTTAAAGTTTATTTTCTTCTTTTTAGAGCATTTAAATAAAAGCTTCTTTATGAAATTTTTTTTATATTAATTTATTTTTTATTTTTTAGTTATCGACGTGTTTCTTAAGACTAAAAAAGTCTAGTTAAGTTACTGAATCTATTTCAATTTTAAAAAGCATTGAAGTGCAAGTTAGGCCCACCCAGGACGATGTAATTTTGATTGGAATTTGTACGGAACTTTCATTATGGCATCTCGAAGTCTATTTTATAATTTAGTCGACTATTACCCATTCACCTGCAAAGCCAGCTTATTCTTGATAGTTTTTCTTTTAAGTTCAGTGTACATACTATTGTGAAGTATTCAGATTTTTAAAAGCAATAGTTTAAAAGATATACGGGGGGAAACGCGAAACTAGTTTCGAACGTCATTTTTTAATAATACATTTGCGAAAAAATATAACAATAGTAAATGTGTTCCGGTTAGCACAGAAAGCATACCTAAGTAACGTTTCTAGGTGAGAACGCTTCCATTTGTTGACTTTAATCACTTAACATCGGTTGATATGAAGACGAAAGTACCAGGACCTCATACCTAAGATGGAGTCTAACTACAACTTCAAAGAGAGAAAAATAGATATATAATACCTTGGCATAAGGTCTCTGTCATCCCCATAAAATTAAATGAAATCATTATCAACATTCGAATTTAAATATGTATATTTAAAAAGCGAAGGCCCGGGTCCTTTTTTAAAAACACTCGAACTGAAGCCAATCCTCTTGGAGCATGTGAATGCAGCAAAAAGTATCTAATTAAACAGACCTCGATCTTTTTTCGGAGTTTAGTGCGGAACAGTTGTCTTACACGCTCTCTGACACTTATGTCAACCTGGTAGTCTATTATTGAGATTGTGGCCAAGAGTGTGTTGCAAATACTGCCCAGTGACTCGGCAAAAATACTAGTATTGATTTTTGAATGAAAAACATTCCTTCAGTTAATAAGAAAAAAAAGTACTAGTGCTTTTGGCTTTATAACTAGTTAATAAGAAAAACGCACGTTTGCCTAGCGTTTTTAAGACAAGCTTCTGAAATCACGAACTTTTAGCACGCCAAACAGCTACAAAACGTATCACTTTCTGAGCACAAGTATTAGAAAAGCTATATATATTATTCCCAAGTTACGTGTATGGGAGCCACCCTTAAAAATATGTTTTGCAAGATTTTATTCTACTACTTTGTCGGCGTGATTAAGATGTATACCCGTACTAAATTACACCTTTCTAGTAGTAAGGGTCTCTAAGCAAAGCCGCGGACTGACAGACGGACCGACTAACAGAGCGAAATTAAAAGGGTTCGTAGTTTTACTGCGGAACCCTAAAAACAGAAGTGACAGAAGTTGAGCGTTCTCATTTCAAAATATAAGTTTTACTCAAACCCGCGCGGAATATGTCATTAACTTCTTCTGGTTCTGATAACCTGGTAGTTCAAATGATTTTTCAATAGTTTAGGAAATTAACCTGCGCTACAAAAACGATATTGCACGCTCCGGTGCACTTATGTCAACGTGGTATTAAGATGAGCCCGTATTTGAGGGACCATTGAAAAGTTCTTCTTTATTTCTCCTGGCTCCAGCATCAGACCAGGACCGATGACCTAGTTAAGCTCGCGAGTAGTCACTGGATGCAAGTGGCTCGGCCCTATCACCGTGCATGTGTGGGCGCGCCATAACAGGGAGACTCATGTCCAACAGTGGACTTCTGCAGCCGATGATTATTGCATACGCTGCCTTGTCCAGCCTCAATTGAGTGACACTATCTTGTCTTAAATTTATTTAGAAAACCATTGCCAAACTAACATAAACACACGCTTTTTAGCTGTATTTTTGGCATTTATGCATGACATTCAGCATTTACACAGAGGATATAATCACAGACTTTGCACAGACTAGGTACTGATATAATGCACAATCACGACTTGTTTTGATTATGTGGTTACTCTTTCATTCCCTTGGGCCAAAAAGAGACAAATAGCATTTTGAATCTAAAACACTTCAACTAAAGTCTAAAGTTAATGAATCTATTTAGATTTAAAAAAAAGAAGTGACAGAAGCTACGCGTTCTCTTTAGTAGAATAAACCGCGCGTAATATGTCATGTGAGCTAAATCAAAACTACTTCTGTTTCTGCTAACCTGGTACTTCAAATGATTTTAAGTAGTTTGTTAGGAATTAACCTGCGCTACGATACGATATATAGAAACGATATAGCACGCTCCCTTGCACTTATGTCAGCCTGGTATTCTGATTTTGAGATGAGCCCGAATTCGAGGGGCCTATTGAAGAGTTTCTCTTTATTCCTCCTGACTCCAGCATCAGACCAGCTCGCTGGTACCAGAAAAACGCATTGTCATCGGAACTGAACCAACGTGCAAAATTTCAACTCCCTAGGATAAGAGGCAGTGCTTCTAATTCAGCTTGCAAGATTTGACCCGAACATACATACATACATACATACATTGCAAGTTAAATAAAAGCTTTTAAAAAGTGATGTAATGCGAGGGTACATAAAAATGTATTTAAATTTTTGTACATACAAAAATTTAAAAGCCCAAAAAATTTAATTACAATCATAATTTCACAATAATCTCTGTTAGTTGATTATATTTAGTAACATATTACCTAACTAGGACCTACTAGTAAATTCAGCTCACAAATAGTTTTTATCGTATGCTATTTAGTCATGTCTATAGTTTTATGGATGCACATGTACGATTGTTAAGGTTTGGGCGGACGCCGCAACACAGATCTTCTACTCCCTGGGTCCCGGGTGGGGCGGGCTCGTCAGTATGGCGAGCTTCAATAGATTCAACTACGACAACTTAAGGTATCGATAACCGTGTAGTCTCACCTTTAGAATATGATCGCCCTCATGTCACCCCGTGGATGTCGTGGAATACGACTCTGAGAAAATACTGGAGACAGGCCCCAGCAGTTACCTATGTACATATTATGTTCGATAGAATCTTATTGTGATCACGAATTCCGCTGATAAGCTTGTTGATTTTGTTAAACCCCAAGGGGTTTTAAATAAATTTTAAAATTTGCTATTTAAAATGCTTGTAGATAAGTCCTGTTACAAGTAGAACAAGGATGTGTAAAATAGTTACATTATTTTAAAATTGTTATATTTATGTTTGAATGTATTAACTTTGACATACCTTGTCTGGGGAGGCACTCGCCAGATGCGATCTCCTGTCATAATTAAGTGATGACCAAACGCATATGCTATTATTATAGTTTGATTTTAGGTATAACGTTCTCAACATTTTCAAAACTGTACGAAGCCGGGGCGGGTCGATAGTGTAGGATATAAGTGTGCCTCCAACCTCCGTGGGTTGGCTACAGTTCATGGAGTGTGTAACATCTAAAGGAAGAAACGATATGATAAATGACGATTGGGCAGGAAAAAACGATCCAACACGAGTTTTGAAATAAAGATTATGGTTATGATTTGACTGGAGACGACGAAGTAAAATAAAAGTACGTTTTTTACATGAAGTGATTTGTATTCCAGGTCTTCAGTAATAATACCTCTGGTGAACAGCGGCACCAGCATCTGGGCTGGGTTCGTGGTGTTTTCAGTGCTGGGCTTTGCGGCCGAGCGCGCCGGGGTGCCCGTGGGCCAAGTGGCTACCGCTGGGCCAGGGCTGGCCTTCGTCACGTACCCGGCTGCCGTCACCATGATGCCAGCACCAAATTTCTGGGCTATCACTTTCTTTGTGATGCTGTTTTTCTTGGGTATTGATACGATGGTATGTAATGTTATTTTTTAAAATTACTAAATAGTATATTTAAGCGTTTCATATTTTTTTGTATCAATTAGTTTTTATAACAGTTTCCACGCTCATTTTTATTATTTGTTGACTACTGTTGAAGACGAAAAAAATACGAGTTTTTAGTATATGCATTATTTTTCATTATTGCACACGTATTGTCTCTATTCCCTCGTCAGTCTTAAAATCCTGCATTGATATTGATTAAATAGGTGTGCTTAAATTTGTCTCGGTTATTCTCGCTGAGGTCACAACCATGTTATATAAAAGTTAAATAACACACAGCAATAATAATTGGATTGTTACAGTTCGTCACGATAGAGGCGGTAATCGCAGGCATAGTGAACGAGTTCCCGATACTGCATCGACACAAAAGACTGATCACTTTCCTAACGTGCCTAGCGATGTTCAGTCTGTCCATAATTTGTAATACTGAGGTTAGTACTATACCATATAACCTAGTCGCCTTCTAGGCCACTCCGCACGTGATAAGTGAAACGAGTTAGTTAGTTAATAGTTATAATATATAATTCGTGAAGTTAGTTTGCCTAACTTCACGAATTATATATTATAACTATTAAAAATTAACTGCAGGTCGAACGTGCCTTTAGATATTTTTAAATGGCGGTTTCTTCGCAATAAACGGATGTCAAAACACAACGGGAATAAATAATACTAAATATAGTAATAAATGGTTTAAATTTTGTCGATACATCACAAATTGATATATCGATTGTGTGCAGTTTATTATCAATAAAACAGTTAAGACTGACCACTTTAGACGGTTCAATTGATAATAACTACACAGTATTTGAACATGAATCCATAATGTATCGATAAACCGTCAACCAGCAATGACTACAAAAAGTCCGGCTTGGTTTTTGAAATTATTGTATAATTGCGGAGAAATTTAGAAAAGAGTATGATGGCACTGTCGCTCTATGGCCTCTTAAGTAAGAATGTAGGAAAAAAACTTTTTTTTTAATTCGACTAAAACATAATAGTTTAAGACCTATAAAGTACTCGTAGGTTTAAACTCGAGTCTCATAGGAAAGGTATTCGTACTATCCAGTTCAGATATAACTGCTACCCAGGTAAATACTTTTAAAAGAATGCTTTCGCGTGTTTAGGCTTTACATACTTGCCAGTGCGATATATACATTTGCCATAGAACTATAGACAAACTAATATGAAGTGGAGGTAATGAGCAAATGAGGTGTGATGTGAATCTTAATATATAAAACAAAGTCGGGTTTATTCGAACACCTTATAACGCGAGAACGACTGAAGCCGATTTTCATGTTGCATTTACGTCCCTAATAACAGAATAACTGATAAAACATTGGGTAATTTTACCAGATCATTTTTCCATACATTCACGACCTAACAGAAAGTTTTAAATGACTAGACTTTTTGTAGAGGGTTAGTTGAAAGGCCATAGGCTTCATTTTATCCCGATCTAACGAGCACTTCCACTTCACTGGCTCGGTAATGCCCACGTGTTCGGTACTAATAAGCTTCCGCACACACTCACAGCTCTCGTGCCACTGTCAATCATACACACATTGACACTGATGTTCTGCATACCAACCCATAGACACACGAGCCAGTGTGAGTATGCTATGGCGCATACACTACAGTTCCCGTTGGATAATTTATGAAGTCCTTGCAGATGAAGTCGCGGGCAAAAGTATAGTTATAAATAACTTGGAAATCGACTACGATGCCTCAGATAGACAAGAGCAAAGTTGTATTGATGGACTGAATTTTTAAAGTATGATCTTGGTCACGTGCATCAGGGTGGTCTTCACGTGATCGGTCTGCTGGACGCTCACGTGGCCATAGCGTGCGTGCCCGTGGTGTGCGGACTGGAGCTGGTCGCGGCCGTATACACGTACGGCCCCCAGCGGCTCGCCTTCGATGTGCAGTTCATGACCGGGAGACCCTTGAAGACGTACTGGCTGGTTCTCTGGCGGTATATCGTCCCTGTCCTCTTGGTGGTAAGTAATGAGCATCGATAAGCAACAACTTCTGCCCAGTGAGCCTAGCGTTCGTGCATGAACTATCGTGACATGGACCATACAGTTGACTAAAAGGTTGCAGGCATATTATACTATAGTTTACATAATATTCCGCTATAATCACCTTCATTGAAAAGAGGTCCTTAACAGTACAGCAACTGGGACTGTATCTGGGAATCAAGCCACGATTGTGAGTTCAACTGTGTTCAACTTAAAATTACCCATATCATGAAATGAAATTGTTGCATTTTAGGAAATATTGTTCACATCATAATGTGACTTGATTAGATCAATGAACAGCAATCGTTTCTCGATATGGTCAGCTAAACGCACGGTTACTTCACAATATGGCTAAACTTGAATAATCATATCTTAGAAAACAGTTACGACAGATAGTTAAATAAAGGCTATTTTGATTTGATTGATTGACACTGTCCACCGTCAGAGGCGTGGAAAACGCTATGTTTTTGCGATTCTTAATGGCGGCAGCGGTAAACAATTATAATGCTGTGAAAGCGCAATTTTAATTTTCTATAATGAACTGACTTCAAAAAAGGAGGTTATTAATTCGACCTGTATGTATGTAATATATCCAGATCTGCCCAGTTTTCGTATATGTTAGTGTATATCAGCTTCTAAACAAGGGTGGCAAATTTCAAAAGTGTATGTATGTATATTTACATCATCCGGAACGAACTAATCGAACTTTTAGATTTAAATAATCCTTTTTTGTTGAATTATATATTGTTCAACTTGGGGAGACTGCAAGTTTCATCGAAATTGGTTCAGTAGTTTTTGAGACAGGAAATGCTAAGTGTGTATTAGTTAAATGTTTATTACCTTAGAACTTTTGACTGGGTCAACCGGTTAGGATGATTTTTTATTTATTTGAAAGCTGATTCTTCGCGTGTTGTCCCATTGAGAAATGAGAAAACGATATACATCTTAAATTTGCCTTAACAAAAGTATACTTTTAGGGCAGTTTCAGTCGGTTTCTAGTTCTATTTGAACGCGTTAATTTAAGAAGAAATTGCAGTGCAATAATAAAGTTCTGAATGTTGTTACGTCGAAGTAGCTCCGAATATTATTCAAGTTTAATAAAATAATATTTTGAATAATCTTACAGATCTTACAGACTACAATATGGGACATCCAGTCGTAGTTGTATAAATCGACGAACGTTATGGCCAGTACTAGTTGCCATCATGAAATGTCACCACATCTAAAATGATCGGTCACTTCATGGTGATCAATCCTAAGATCAGGCCACGACATATCCACTAGGCCAGGAGACGGTAGATATTTTCAAACAAGCCTTTCTTATTTTAAACAATTCCAGGTGATAACAGTGTACGCGCTGCGGGACGCGACTGGACTGGCCGGCTGGTGCGTGGCACTGTCGTCTGTCATCATCATCCCTGTGCACGTGGCTATGGTGATCATCCGCTCCTCTGGAGGATCCCTCATACAAGTATACACGTACTTTGAACACACGTGGTAAACCTTCGCTCTTCATCATCACAGACATAGCTAGGGCGTGCCCCCTCATTACATAGCCTATATTTTTGTCCACAAAATTCACTCAGATGAAGTCAGAAGATAAGGCAAGGCATAGAAAAGTTCCTACAAACCAGTACCAAATAGCCTAGCAAGTGATGCTCACAATCTCCGAATCATGAGTATTTGCATAGACTGCGAAGACTAGGGTACGGAGCCAGATATAAAGTCGATACTATATAGGAATTGATTGCTCATTGTACGATTAAATAATCTACCGGTAATATCTGTATTTAACAAAGGGCTCCTTGCAGAGAGTCCGCGAGAGCTGTCGCCCTAGCAGCGACTGGGGCCCAGCGGAGAAAGAAATACGGGACCAATGGATCTCAGCAAGGAGGACAATGGAAAAGGAAGCTGCTAATGTGGAAGACATTGCTCTGTAATTAACATAAAAGCTTTTAATGAATAAACAGTAATTTTTAATACGACTCCTGGGTAGCAGTTGAGAAGCTGATAAATTATAAAATTTAATGAAACAAAATGTTCTAATTTTTATTAATTTCTACGATACGTGCGTTGATGTCTTTTTCCGTCGCGATCACCGTTGGCGTTGTCGCAGCTTACCTCGCGTTCACGCGCTCCTTGCAGTTTTATACTCCTTGGTGTATATCATGCTCATGGTCATACATGCATGAGCCCTTCATGAGTCATCCTACTTCCTACAATGGAGATTCTTCATCAAAGTTCTTCATCTCGTACTGCGCGTTAGAGCGCAGAGTTTTTATGCTGAGGTCTCAATTTACAATTTATTTTAGACGTTATATCTCCTTCCTAATCCAAAAATGTGTCTTAAGAACTGGCATTTCGAAAGAAAAATCTGAATATCAACTTGAATTCACTCTGACATCCAACTGACATCAATCATCAGACGTAACCTCACGTAACATTAATCCATAATAATTCAATGCAAAACACAAAAATAAATAAGTTGCGAAGCAAAACGTCTGAACGTGACATGGATTTTTACTTCAATAAGGACAGTGAGTCGGACTATTCAGCAGAGACACTGGTGTCTTCCGAACCCAAGGATGGAATCCGCAGAGTTAGATTCGAATTCGACGTGAGTATTTCTCTATTATTATTCCAGGAAAAAATTAGGCACATTACAAGTTTCGTCGCTCATACCCCGCTGTACGGTCAAGTTGAGGGGAATACGGGTATTCCTAGCATGTGCCTTAATTGCTTTAGCGGCGTCGTACCAGTTTGTACTAATCATGTACTAATAATTCTTTGGAATGTGATCTTATCGTAAAAGACTACTGAGGAAACAATCAAGATTATGGCATTTGTTCATAGCTCTGTGTATGAAGAGATATGGGCTCGTCTGCATTTTAGGTGACTACAACAGACCCGTAGATGACTGCAGGGCAGAAAAACCATCGGATAGATAAGGTTTGTTAGGTTATTTTTTTATACAGACCCGGAGATGAGTGCAGGGCAGAAATCCCATAGATTTACATGAGTTCTACAAGCAAAAACTATTGCAAGTCACCTAAAGTGCAGTTCTTAGTTCTCTCTCTTCAGTTGTAGGGCAGGTAAAGTCGGTTTCTAGATTTATTTTGAACGCGTTGTCTTGTATTATAGACCGATCGCTTAAATGAGTCCTCGCCCGCGTCGCCGTACCCCCGCGCCCCTGTACCACGCGGGCGAAGACTCTTAAGCGGCACAGCTGTAAGAACTTTTTATTAGCTGTAAGCTCTTTTGAATATCACCTTCATTTTACTTGACATTTTTTGCAATGATATTTATGGTGATAACCTCACGTGTATTCAGTTTATTAAAAATTAACTAGAAAACACCTTGACATGGAGCTAGAAAGTTTTCTCTGAAATCAAAACTCGAGAGGTTCCAGCGCTAGACCCCTCTTGACATTATATTGCATTTGTACAGGCGAAGGCACACGACGAGAACAGCGAAGGCACCACGTCCCGTCAGAAGTTGATGAGCTTGCTGCTTGCCGACCACTTGCCCTTGTCGCGCTGAACTGCCCACACAATCCACAAACTTCGCACCCTTCGCTTCCCAAGTGCTAAATTTCTTAAAATATTGTGAAATTATTGAGTAAAGTTTTAAAATTAACGTGACAAAGAAATCCATTATAATAATAGTATTTTTTCATGAACAATCATAGATTTTGTGCACGAATCTAAATATTCTTTAACATTATTTGAAGAATATATCGCTGTACTTAAAATTATTTCATATATTCGAATTTGTTTCTCATTTCAATCGATTTATCCCCTATAGAAAATTTATGATATATTGATAATGAAGTTATGATACGCATTAGGTACACATTTTTAGCCTTTCCTCCAGCCTTTCCGGACAGCTGATCATCCGCCACAATGCGTTCGATATAACCTTTATAACATTTTCCATACGCGTACGTCTAGTGCAATGCGATGGACTCTGCCTAGATCATACAATTAGGACTTGCCTTTATTAAAACTATTTGTATACCATTGACTTAAATGTCTACTTTTTAAAGCATAATGACATAAAATAATAATGACAGTGACTTATAAACAACATTGATTTTTTAAACATCAAACATCAAAATTTTGGGCAACAAAATCTTTAAAATATTCGGTGTAGAGCAAAATTTTTGTAACATATAGGTCATTTGACTAAACAAAACCCACACCAATTCCTAGGAACAAAAATATCGAATCCCCCTACAATGACGGAACAGTCGAACGACGTCGACAAAGATGATAAAGATAAAAGGACAGTCAAACTTAACGTAAGTTGAAAATATCTGATGAAGGGTTCCTTATTTATATATACATATATAGTATACAGTTTGTAAACAACACTTACATTGGCTCGTACAGTCAGAGAAAGCACTAGGCTGGATGAAGTTATTATATTCGGTATATATATCATCATCATCAGCCGGGAAACGTCCACTGCTGGACATAGGCCTCCCTCATGGTACGCCACATCGACCGGTCCCGAGCCACCTGCATCCAGCGACTCACTGCGACTCTAACCAGGTCGTCGGTCCATCTAGTAGGGGGACGGGAAGGACTGCACTTTAGGTGACTAAAACTAGCGCCTTCAAACTTTTGTTACTTATAGAACTACTTAAAACAAACAACTGTGTAAAATCTCAGATTGCGGAAATGCGCCGTTTTAACGATATGATTTTTTAAAGTTTCAGAAAATTCCTTAGCACAACGCCATATTTAAGTGAAAACCAAGTGCACAGATAACTATATATTGAAAACAGACCTAACTAAAGAGATTGCAATCACTGACAATGATGTTTAAATTCGCCATAAAGAGGATATAATAATATATGACTGGTAGTCAAAGATCTAGGACCATACAGCCTTGTCTAAACTGGCATTTCTTTTTCATCATTCGTATTCGTTATCGGGGCAGGTTCCCGCAACTCGACGTCAGATGCGCCCATTTTTCGTGTTTCTTTTTCATCATGCAAAATATGTATTACAAATACAACAATATTTCGTCCAAGTGCCGGAAACGGTACTCTATGAAAATTTTAACAAACGATAGATAGGGTGGGGTAGAGATAGTTAAACGCCAGCATTTCGTTTCTGGCTGCCGCGGCACGCTTCGCTCGGCTCGTGCTTTGGGGTTGGAATAACCATGTGTTTCTGCCCTGGTTGTATTGTTTGTGACGATGTTTTATTTCACCCACTCGATTCCTTGAACCACACTTTTAACTCCATATTTTATTTTACTCTGTATTACATACATTTCATTGAGAATACTGAAAAACGGCTTTGGCCTAAAATTCACCATAAGGGACTAAAATAAACCAAGACATGGCTGTAAGAACTAATGACCATTTTCTTCTTGTCTTCAAGAAGATTAATAAAGGAAATGTCTAAAAAAAATTGGATTGTAGAACTCATAATGCAAATCTATCCGATGGGATTTCTGCCCTGCACTCATCTCCGGGTCTGTATAAAAAAACAACCTAACAAACCTAATCTATCCGACGGGATTTCTGCCCTGCAGTCATCTCCGGGTCTGTTGCAGTCACCTAAAGTGCAGGCGAGCCAAAATCTTATCTTTAAAACGGTGCGTTTCCGCAATCTGGGATTTGGGACAAATTTGATTCTAAAAAGTTTGAAGGCGCTAGCAAAATTCACGTAATACATATTTTGCATGATGAAAAATAAATGCCAGTTTAGACAAGGCTGTACGGTCCTAGATCTTTGACTACCAGTCATATATTATTATATCCTCTTTATGGCGAATTTAAACATCATTGTCAGTGATTGCAATCTCTTTAGTTAGGTCTGTTTTCAATATATAGTTATCTGTGCACTTGGTTTTCACTTAAATATGGCGTTGTGCTAAGGAATTTTCTGAAACTTTAAAAAATCATATCGTTAAAACGGCGCATTTCCGCAATCTGAGATTTTACACAGTTGTTTGTTTTAAGTAGTTCTATAAGTAAAAAAAGTTTGAAGGCGCTAGTTTTAGTCACCTAAAGTGCAGACGAGCCGGGGGACGGCCTGGTAGACATTTCCCGGTACGTGGTCGCCACTCGAGAACCTTTACTCCCCACTCAAGAACCTTTACTCCCCACCGGTTATCGGTTCTTCGAGCGATGTAGCCTGCCCATTGCCACTTCCGCTCACTGACTCGTCGAGCTATGTCGGTGACCTTCGTTCGTCTACGGATTTCCTCATTCCGGACCTTATCACGTAGAGAAATTCCGAGCATAGCTCGTTCCATTGCTCGCTGAGCAACTTTGAGCTTGTTTATTCGGCCCACAGTAAAAGACCGCGTTTCGGTTCCATATGTCATCACTGGCAACACGCACTGATCAAAGACTTTTGCCTTTAGACGCTGAGGTATTTTGGACCAGAAGATATGCCGTAATTTCCCGGGAAATTACGGTATATATATATATCACATCTCAAAAAGATCACATGAATCTTACGCCAGCCAATCACTGGCGCTAGGAAATGTAATAAGAAAAAGTAAATTAAAATTTGGGGCAAAATTAAGGTGGTCCTATACTTTACCTCTACGATGTATTTTGATTGACAGCTGGGGGCTTTTCTATCTCCTTTTAACATGCCAAGCTAACGTCGTGCTATCTGTAGTCTGCTACCAAATGGCGGCGTTGATAGTTTCGTATGTGTATAGGTAATGAAAGTAAGTAAATAAAGTAAGTCCCCATACAAAATGTTTTCATTTCCTTGTACGTCCCACATATTGCTTCAATCTTTATAGGTCTTGTTAAAAGCGTAAATAATAAGAAATGTAATCGAAACACTTCAAAATGCCTATAGAGTGCAATAGGAAGTAAATAATATCTCTTTAATATTTGAACGATTTTTTTAAATAAATGGTAATAAATAAATAATAATTTTTGCCAAAAAAAAACTTTTTTGTTTTTTTCAGTAGGTGTTTTAACAGAGACCCTTGCAAGCAGATAGATTCACCACTAACTCACTACTACTAACACTAACCTTTGCTAAATTACCCCAAGTGCATACCTGGTCGTTTCATAGTGACCCATATATGGGGCACTGGACGTTGAACGTGTTTAGCCTTGCACAATACTATCGGAGCTGCAAACCCATAATGCAGGACATATAATGAATTTATGGAATGCTTATCACCAGTCTAACACTGCAGGTCGAAGCCGATGACGAGATTGGTGAAGGAGAGACGGGACGGAAGAAAGCGAAGAGGTTCCAGCTGCCCAACCTAGCGCGATGGTGGCAAGCGAAGATCATACAATATGCGTGAGTAGTATTGTTAAAAATAACGGGATACGTTTCTTCAATGTGCTCGGAATGTATCTATCTTACAAAGTGATTCAAAATATATTGAGCTGTGGCGCACTCAGACTAACCAAGCAAAGCCAACATTGAACCCAGACAAGAAATTTTAAATCTAAATATATGAAGAAATAATTAATTATTTTCAATGGTATAGTTACACATAGGTGGCAGTAACAATCAGGACGATGTACTGACGCGCATGTCCAAATATGGAACACACTACCGGTTTCCGTGTTCCCCGAAAACTATAACTTGGGAATCTTCAAAAGAAGAGTAAGTAAGCACCTTCTAGATCAATGCGTAACATCGTCGACCTCATCGTCACTTACCATCAGGTGAGATTGACGTCAAGTGTTGGTCTATCTTCAATAATAATAAAACAATATTTAAAAACAACACGTATAGTATCAATTCGATACTGAAAGTAGAGTTTGTTCCAAGATTTCGTACACAGTAATTTGTAACGAGGTCAAAGTCCGTTAAACGGAACTGTATATCTACATAAATAACGACTAGCTTTAAATTATCATATTGTCAATAAGTCAAAGACCAAATTCAAAATAACTCGTAACTAAGTTTATCGTGAAACATCGATGCTGAAATAATCGATTGTGCAATTATCTATTGGCTGTCTATCGTATCGTATCTATAGGATCGTATGTAGTTTATGTCATCTATTGCTGTCTTCATAAAAAGCTAAGCTAAACTAAGAACAGGAAATTGGCGGGAACCAAATTCAAACCATAAACCAACCATACCATATATAATGTAAACAACATTTCTGATTACCAATCTGACAGACAGGCGCGATGATTATATCATATCCTCCGTAGATAATCACGTGATCAAATCAATGAAGGAGGCTCATGCCCAGCAATAGATAGAATACGAGTATATGATTATTTTTCTGCGATACTCGGAGATGATTACAATTTCCTTGTGAATAACACAAATCTAATGATTTGCATTTTGTTTCATTGACATGCTTAGAAATAAGGTTGACAATCACAGTAAGTTATGTTATGTTATAACATCAACGTTATATCTGTGCGACCCCACTCAAAGGTGGAAACAACAGTATTGTAGAGCACGTGGGGGATGAGAATTATCAAACAATACAAATATACATGAGAGAGCACGGCCTTGACCATCATTATCAAATCTGCGAGTTTCATATCACAATATCGTCACTCCTTGCGTTACGAGTACAATATCGATTGTTATTTATTGCTATTTTCTGATAAATCTTGTTGTAAATCATTTTGTAAACATCCTTTTTATTTCGTATCATGTCGCGTGACTCTCCGTAGTTTGATTCACAACAAAACGACTGTATCTTTGCAAATTTCGTACAATGTGTCACACCTTCGTGATGTTACGGTGGTATTACAATACGTTGAACTTGCACATTTGGTGCCATTTCATTTGCCAAATATTCTAGTTTCATCAAGATGTAATCTGTTTGCTGGTTTTATATATTGCTGTAGTATGTTAATTTAAATGTAAATAGCTTTCATGAGATTAATTACATTATCTCTTTAACTGACCACGAACCATCTAGCTAGATTTGTACATATTGAATCTATTATGTCAAACTAACTCATTTCTTTATTTAACACTAATATGACACAAGATTTTAACTTTGTATTTCTTGTTTGCTGTAATAAACAAATATAAACCTATTGCCCTACTTAAAGGCATTGTCATATCGACACAATAGCTTTTTACCCTATGTACATACCTATAGAAGACCTATACACACAATTATAAGCACGCATTGGCAAAACTATGAAGGCCGTCTCGCTGAAAGCATCCGGCTGCTTTGACCCGGTCATGACCGCGACGTTGGCGCCATCCGGGTCACCAGGCAGGATGAGAGAAAGGGGTGAACCCTCACTGCATTTACAGGTCAGGGGATCGGCCATAAGTTGTTGAGACACTTTACAAGACGTCTCGTTGAAGAGAGACTCTATTTGTCGCTTTTTAAGTATTATTAAACACGATGTATCTAACTAATGATTCAGTCTCATGTAACAATCCAGATCACTGCTAAATCAACTAACATACATAACTAACAGAAAAGTCATCAACGCTTCTTCAAAGTGCGCATCAATCCAAACCATTAAGTTCAATAAACTTATTCCTGACAAAACCACATTCTCCTACCGAGAAACTAATGAAAGCATCATATACAAGCAGTAAACACCAGCTAGCTCGCCACCGTCGATAAGTGTCAGTGAAAGCGGGGCAAATTACCTTTGAAAGGTGTCGGGTGGAATAGATTAATGTTCGCGTGTGAGGGTGCAAACTAGAGCAGGGCTGCTCGCAGCGACAATAGTGGCAGTCATTGCACCTTCAGCCGCCAGGGAAGCAACATGCACTCTCACACTTGATCGGTGCCAGTAGCACTTGACACCTGGTGACATAAGTCGCAACATGCAGCGGGCAGAGTCCAGTGCTTCGGAGAGAACGTTCTGGAAGACGATAGAGCTACTCGCTGATAGGGGAAGGAGGCGCTCCGCGGCTGATGCTGACGAGGTTCCCAGTGAAGATGAGTTTCCGAGGAGACCTTCTACGGTCAGGTAAGACTTAGGGCTTATACTAAATAAAGCTCGCGATTTGTCAAATATCGTTCAAAAAAGTTTGCTTTTGCTGTATGTATACGTAGTTTCGAAGTTCATTGAAAACAACAACAAAATTTATCGACGTGTTTTATCAGCGCTCAAAACGCATGTTTGCGTCTAGATTAATTTAGGGGGATCTATAAAGCTTTTATTTATTTGCAAGCTTTATGTCGGCTATAGAATCATCCCTTAAAGAACTTCAGATGTGAAGAATCAGCCACCGACAACATCTTACGTCGATCACCAATCCGCCTGTCATTAAAAACCCGCTCGTCGCGACGATTTATAAATAAGACTCCAGGTGTTTACTTATGCAAATGATTAAATTAATTATATTATTAATGTCGATTAAGGTTTTAGACTGCCCATGAATCGAAAGGTTACTGCCCATGAGTAAATGAGATTGACATTATTAACGTAGTTGAGTAAGTGAAAGCTACACCAGCTTTTCTTCCCGCTACAGCGTTCGTAAATCACTACAATTAAATCGCCATGAGCTATAAGAAAGACATGCCGCGACACAAATTAGAAAAACACGAAAATAATTATCATGACGACCTCATATCATACTTCGATATCATACTCGTAACTAAGTGAAAGGAACTCCACATGCTATTAATGCCAAACATTTACATGGCACTCTTATTGTGATCGTTGATCATTCGATCATATATTTGAGACAACTGGCCCTCTTCAAGGTAACAAGAGGTGAGAACAGTAAAATGAAGCTCTAGATCAAAGTGGTGCGTGTTTACAATAACACGGGGCCATAAAAAACTGTTTTAATGTCTCGTAAATCAATGATGAAATTCCGTTTATCGGATAGTTTACATTGCCGAGACGAGCTTTTGTTCTGGTTCAGAGTGCGTCGGATAACATTCTTCATTGGTCGATTGTGCGTCATTCTTTGCCCCCACTGGATGACCTAAGATCACCTGCCGCAATGTATTGAGTTTATAATAAACCAAAAGGCACAGGAATTTATTTTGCATCAATCGATCCGAAACCCTCTACTGCTGAATATAAGTCAACAAAGCTTGTTCCTTTTTATTATTATTATTATTATTTCAACATATGTCTGATATTGGTTATCTTGCAAATTTTATTGTTACCATAATTATCTCTATCAATTGGGATTAGTTCACTTGTGAACATGAGCGATTATTTTCTTTTCAGAATGCTCCCATATTTTTTTACCATAATCTTTTAAAATAATTAGAATAGCTGACTTTGACAAGTATTTACCTAAACTAGAACATCGGATTTTAATGTCGAGTAATTAATATCATTAACTTAAAACTATAGTATTCGCTACAATAGCCACTAGGTAGCTAATGGTCCCTAGTTTGAAAATAGTGTGTAAAAATGAAAATCGTTATTTACTATGAAGTTGTACTCGTATGTTTATGATATGTACTCATTTCCCGACATTGTAATCCAATGTTCTTTTTTAGGTCATTACTCCGCGAAACCAGCTATTCTATTTGAAAAGATTATGTTGGAAAAAATTGTATGATGGAATTTAATTAATATTCATCGATTGCAAAATGAATGTTCTTCTGCTAGCTCGAGTATGTCGCCGGTCCCGGAAATACGTTGTTCTAAGCTAAGAAGTAAATGTCAGTATTTTGTTCATGTGTAAAATAATCAAGTCACAACCAGTCAATATGAAGGTTTAATGATAATCTATTTATAAGTTTTGCGATAAGAACAGGAACGAAGCAAAGAGTTTAATAACAATAAATACTTCGATATAGCGGATGGTTTAGTATGTAGACTTGTCCATTAATACCACTTGAATATGGCAGGTTGGTATGGTATGGTTGTGGCAGGTACTGTTCCCAACGTGGTACATTAATCTATCTGGTAATCAGCTTGGTGGAAATTAGGTCATGTTTTGTCAAGCCCTTCCAACTTGTCCTTATGCATAAGTTACCACAATATCTTTGCACAATTTCTAACGCATAACTAGATAAGTTACATAGCTAGATATGCCGTATCATCAGCAGCAGCAGCAGCCGGGAAACGTCCACTGCTGGACATAGGCCTCCCTCATGGTACGCCACATCGACCGGTCCCGAGCCACCTGCATCCAGCGACTCCCTGCGACTCTAACCAGGTCGTCGGTCCGTCTAGTAGGGGGACGGCCTGGTAGACGTTTCCCAGTACGTGGTCGCCACTCGAGAACCTTTACTCCCCACCGGTTATCGGTTCTTCGAGCGATGTGGCCTGCCACTTCAGCTCACTGACTCGTCGAGCTATGTCGGTGACCTTAGTTCGTCTACGGATTTCCTCATTCCGGACCTTATCACGTAGAGAAATTCCGAGCATAGCTCGTTCCATTGCTCGCTGAGTGACTTTGAGCTTGTTTATTCGGCCCACAGTAAAAGACCACGTTTCGGTTCTGTATGTCATCACTGGCAACACGCACTGATATGCCGTATAGTAACGTTAAAACACAAGTCAATTGTCGTTATCGACATCACATGACTATTATATTGTTATTAATTTTTATGTGTAAATACTAAACGTTGTTTTTCATCAGTCACTGTTATCGGTAACAATTTAAGTGTAATTAGGTCAAGAGTACATCTGTCGTGAGATGCTCTGTTTTCCTTATTATTTGCGTCAGATATTTTCCCTGTGACGTCACAAAGTAAACAGTTATAAGAACAATCTTATTGAAGTTTCGTGGAGTTACCATGATTTCTAAGTGTTGTAAATTGTACACTCTATCCATAAATTTTAGACTAAATATTCTATTCATCATCATCAACAGCTTATATACGTTCCCACTGCAGGATTTCAGTCCTACTCTCCTACAGAGAGTGTATGGGCCAGAGTCCACTACGCGGGCCCAGTGCGGATCGGCGGACTTCACATGCCTGTTAAAGACACGCAGGTTACCTCACGACGTTTTCCTTCACCGAATAATGTACTTGAATTGAAAAACATCTCAGTGTACCTAACACGGCTGGATTTGAACCCGGAACCCTCAGATTGAGAGTCCGCGCCTTATCCAATACGCCACCGACGCTTCCATTACAGCATTTATCCGAAATATTCTATTACAGCGGATTATTTGGGTCTGAGCTTTCTTCGTGATGACCGCAGTAAGATCTTAGCAGTAATACATCTGTAGAATGAATACATCTGAATCTCCAAAACTGCATCTTTGGTTTTCATAACGCAATCCAGACGTAGCTATGTTTACTTATAACACAGAAATAAACAGAGACTCAATATAATTGCACCCCTTGACTGTTTCCACAATCAACCTCCCTGCTATCTACTTTATTCCCTAGCAACCTGAAACTTTAACGATATAACGTTATGTAGGTAGAGCAAACCTACTTCAACATACAGGCTGTTGATCAATTTGTAGCAGTTTCGTCATTCAAACGATGACTAACGCATTCTGCAAAATGTGTATTGATTAACTGTTTGTAACCACATCGTTCTTGCACTGGCATCAAAATGTGGTTACTTAGCATGTTTCTACGTAGTGTGCTACGAGTAGTACACACTGCTAAAAATATTACTCTAATTTTCATTAGAAAATTATCGACAAGTTTCTTTAAAAATTAGTAATTAAAAACACATAAACTGCTGCGCATTTAACCGCCTCCGTGGCTTAGTGGCTACATGATTGGGCTTGATTCCGGATTTGATTCCCAGTGCGGTTATCTATCGATACTCTTTTTGATAGTATTTTCATTGTCCGCTTGACTAACTACCACCATGTTACCAGAGTCTGTCGCCAAACTGCAGTGTTACTAGCACTTTTGTATTACAGCCTCGTTCGGTTGATGCTTCTAGTTGAAAACGCTTTCCATACAATTCCTTATCGTCACTTACCATTAGGTAAGATGAAGGTCAAACCTAGTTTAATTGTGGTATAGTTGTGGGTTTTTATCATGGAGGCCTGTGTGACGTCTCATTGGCATTTGTGATATTTCCAGTGTTCATTATACATAAATCTTTTTGTGGTGAAAAGTGGTTGACTTGTCTCGCCCCACCCTGTGCATCCCGAGGTGTACGACCTTTATAAACAAAGCTTGGAACAGGCTCGTGTAGGCAGTCGATCACGTCACCATCACCGAACACATGTACCCTACCATTTATTGGAATTCCGTGAGCCAAGCCAAAGTAACAATTGAACTATCCATTTAAAATGAATTTGGACTTTTTACGTATCACAATCACCATTACTTGCAGTAAAAAATGTTCTCCTTAATTAGGCATTTTACGTGGGATATCACTGCTGTCAATAAGGAGGTGGTGATCGCAGGAAGAAGTCATGCTCAGTAGACGCATGCTCAGGAGTATCCTACTATTAGTCGAATTTTAAGACACTCGAAAAGTCATAGGATTTTCATGATATTAAGCTTTTATCTTTATCGTGCGGAATACGGGTAGAGTCTTAATAGATGTAATTTCTACTATTTAATCGTTAAAAAAATATGTTGCGCTTTTGATTAGTTATAATATAACAGTAGTTTTAACAGTAAGACTGTTTCCATATTTAAATAATAAATAAAAAATGAGTGCACTATGGCGTTAAATAAAGTTCAATTGTGCATCTGTGCCATTGGGCTAATGAACAGTAGTGATTGGTGTAAAGAAAAGTGGCTAGTACGTAAAATCAAACATTACAAGTTTCGATGCCATAAGGACCGTATTAATGGCATGTATGTAATGTATTGAAAAATATATTTGAAACCCCAACAAGAAAATTCAAGGTTTTCAGATCGACCGCAGTATCCAGTGTTACTTCAGTTTTATTGCACCTCATATAATGTGTGTGGGGCACAGAGTGCGAGCACATAATCTGGTGGTAGCTACATAACATGACCTGCGCCGTTATCCGCGGATCAAGGGCGGGCGGTTTTTAGTTTTACTGCCGGCCGATCGTGTTTATAACCCCCACACTACTCCACATAAAAGAAAACAGTCGGTAAATATGTGCAGAACAGACACATTTGCTCTACATTGGGCTGTAGTTTCGAATGACAGTCTGGCTTCAGCTTTAAAATTGGATCCTAGATGTAGAACTGTATAGTATGTTAAACAGAACAAAGCACAAGTTAACGCGTTCAAAAAGAACTAGAAACCGACTTCGATTGCCCTAAAATTCTGAAGCAAATTTGAGACTTACAATTTGGGACCACACAGAAAGCACCAGCTTTCAAATAAAAAAAGAATCATCAAAATCGGTTGACCCAGTCGAAAATTCTTTGGTAAAAACATTTAAAAATACATAGCCGTCGAATTATGAACCTCTTCCTATTTTGAAGTCGGTTGAAAATTATGTATAGATAGGAGCATGGACGTAAATTTGCTGCCAGTACGCAGCAATCTGTGGTACACTCGAGTACAAAAATATGTATCCACTTTTGAACCATGTCACTCTTGCTTGTTGCTATTTAGTGTTTTGACTGAAAGGTCACTCAAAGGTGAATATGACAAGGTTCAAAAGTGGATACATATTTTTGTACTCGAGTGTACAATATCACAGTCATATCTCGTGATGACGGCACATACTCCCATCACGTATTCATGATGGACGTTAGTTATAAATAGACGCTATATCCATCTCAACTTATTTATAGTATGTTCGTGGAGGCCACGTCACAATTGTAGCAATCCATCCGTATAAACTTATATTTCTATATAATATGATTATATATTCACACATTGACCACAATCTTACCTTAAGTAATGTGATTGACGATGATGTGCTATTTTATAGAAGTTAGAGATCAAAGAAAAAATCAATCAAAATAAAATGTTCAATCATAGCTTTTTGGGAACAGTCTGATCATCAACTGCAAAAGTCCACTGTTGGACAAGATTCTCACTCGAAGATCAACACGTTGTACATCTAATCTGATCACTTAAGTTAATTGTTATTTATATACCCACTTGTGCCCAGGACACCCACATGTGAGACCGTGTTGATCTAGTATCTTTCATTGCCGAAAAGTAACTGTTGGGAAATACTTGAAAATAGAATCAAATATCACTCAGTAACTCTTTGTGTGTATAAATCTCTAAATTGCAAAAATGGAGTCATGTACAAAAGACTTTCATTAAAGCACCGCATAAAACTAAAGTGAAATGTAGATTGAAGATATCAATAAATGATAGAGAAAACGCGACGAAAAATCGTTTTGCAACCGGTAACTGCGTACGAAAACGCAAATATTTAACTTATTGCGTGTCGGATGGCCACTTTCGTCGGTCGAGTTTAGCGTCGAGACTCGTTTAGAGCGAGTTAGCAAGGGCTCGGTCGAGACAGTCCAGCGGATAAGTTAGCGCAAACGGATAAAAATACGAGTACAATCGTTCAGATTGTGTCAAGTTTGGAAACTAAAACAAAGGAAAGAGAATGTAATCAAAAGTCTCACATAATATTTACAATAAATCATTTCCAGTACTTTAGCTTAAAACTTAAACTACGTTACAAGATCCTACAGAAACAGTCTTTTTTTTAAATAAGCCAAGTGCAAGAGCGAGCAACTCACGCACCAAGGGCTCCGAACCATGGAAAGAATGAAATGAAAATATATTTATTTCCTTTCACATTTACATTAAATAACAGTTTTTGGGACACTCCTTTTAAGTTTAAAGAGAGACGTACAGCATTGACATAATGTTCATTCTCCCACCCGCATAACTAAGTTGGTTAGACCATAACAATAACTCAAAAACTATACTGGATATGGAGACCTCTCTTAGATTTTCCTGTATAATATTTACACAAAGTCCTGCCTATAGTAATTAACGTTTGAAATTTCGAACCCTTTTTGAATACATCACCAGAATGAGGTTATAAGGGTTCCGTTTTTTCATCAGATGTATAGTAGGTAGGTAGGTATATATATATGTATACCCTAAACAAACTTAACATGCCTACTGCCACGAAAAGGCGTTTTCCATAGAAGAAACTCCACAATTATCTATCTTAATTAGTTTTAAAGGTATATTAATTAATATATTAATAAATCAGTCAGTGTTTGAGGTTATGCGCGTTCCCATGTATATTACTAGTGTCAGTCAGTTAATTAATTATGAAATTAAACGCAAAGGGGTCATGAAGGGTCGCTAAGCAACTGGCACAAATCCAAACATAGCTGTAGTCTGGCTCGATCAACAGAGTAGCCAGTGTTACTAAAGGTGCACACATCTGTATATTATTTCCAATGCTAGTTACTTTAATGATGTAAACACAACATACATATTGGGAGCGCATTTTATTTACATTCCGCGGGCGCGGCGAGCGGGGCGCCCCGACTGAGTGACGCGCCGCTAAATGTGTCGTCACGCGTAATCCCGGCTATACGTGCATCCGTAAACAACTCTAGAGTGTATCAGCATACATGTGAGTCAACAATCGAATCTAGAGTAACGCTTTTAGTAAAACCGAATTTCAACAAGACGTTATTACACGACCGATGGTTTTAATTCACCAAACTGCTTGCCGCACGAGCCGTTGTTACAATTATTGAATCAACAGAGTGACGTAAATGTGTTGTCACGTGTGGACAATTTATGAATAAATACACACTTTGGCGGTGCTAGTTTAGGGAATTAGAACCTAATAAACTATACAGGCTCTTGTGAGTCTACAATAATGCGTAGGAATTTTAGTAACCGTCAGACCGTTTCAAGTTTCAATAAAAGGCTTGTGAAAAGAAAAATATGAGTGTTGTGTTCCGTGGATGAGATGTTGAATGGCTTACATTCGAGTGTGTTAAAGCAATTCTAACATTATATGCTAATCTAATACACCAAAAACACTGCTAAAACGAGAATTATTTTGTTGTTAAAATAAACTGGTAATTTATTTTTAAATGTTATATGTATCGTAAATAATAATTTAAGAAAAAATATATGAATTACCAGCTACAGGGATTGAGTCTGATTTGTACTACTTTATCTGAATATGTTATTATTTTACTATTCGTACCGGCTAATTTTATGTGATTTTCATTTTATTATATAACTTGACAATTTTGATTACTGGTACCTAACGCAAGCATTTGTACCTTTAGTTGTATTTTCAAAGTTTGAGCGGCAATAAATTTCGATATCTAAAAATACGAATTAAGTTTAAGTTGTTATTTTCTAGTTTAAAATAAATTTAAATGTTTACGAACTTTAGTTAAAAGGTTTTACCTTGTTGTTACCATCCTGAACATGTTTACGTATTACTTTTATCTTTTGTTTATAATATAATATAATTATAAATGTGTATCGAGGCTCGAGGCTGATACATAATCATCACAGCTCCAAGTTCCGCGGGTCAAGTTTCATGTTCCATCATCTACTTGGGAACGTCAAATTATAAACCCATCTGCATTTTAGTCAAGCTAAAGATATCCATTATAAATGAATTATCTTTATTTTATTTACGCGTTATTTCCTCATAATAATTGTATCATTGTTTTAATCATATGTTTATTTTAACTAGCTCTTTCTTACGACTTCATCCGCGCTAAGTTCCGTAATTTCTTGCGCGATCGGAAATAAGCCTATTTCCTTTTCAAACATCTCAATTAATATCTTATTTAGTACGTTTATAATAATTATAATTAGATATATGATGCACATGTTGTTAAAAGAAGAAAAAATATATTTTTAATTAACCCTGTCAACTGTGACACTAGAGAATTCATGAGGTTGGTCATCGACCTCACAACCTACACGAAACGATGAATATTGTCCCGTTTGTGATTAAGTACCAACAAACTCACTTTCACATTTACATCTCTAACATAAGTAGAATGAAATTCAATTATATTTAACAAATCATCAGAACATAATAATTATAATAAAAATAGATTGGAATTTGACCCCAATTTTAAAGTAGTTCAACTTATCACATCACGTTATTTGAATTTTAAAATGATAAAAAAACAAGAACGATACCACCATTTATGAATTTATTTTTAGTTGCTCTCACATTTGTTACTTCTTAAACTGTTTACATTAAAACGTCCATGACCAGAAAATAAATAACATAAAAGAAACTACTTCCATAGATACTTGAAACTTAAAAACATCTCGCTAAGCTTCACTTCTATTCTTTACACGATTGATTAAACCGCCCGTGGCATAATAGCTACATGCATGAACAGCAATCAACGACAGCAAACAATATCCGTCCGGGTTCGATTCCCAGTCCGGTTGTGGTGCCTATCGGTATTCGGTTTGGTTGGTACTCATTATATAAAACCTAGTCTACCAATATTGATCTAAATCTTCTTGTTATGGAAAGAAGCTTTCTCTTGCCACTCTCATTGTAGTTAGCGAAGTTTCACAAACCGACGCGAAATTCCAGACAACGGCACGGCCCTTGGTTATAGGATTCTTAATCGCAATAAGATGTCAGGTTGTACACAAGGGTAAGCTGCCGCCTATCCCCTTTGTGACCGCAGTTAGATGTCAGAGATACATGGGTGGGCGCTGATGCTCAGGAAGATATAGGATAGATCTATGAATCTAACACCGAACGCCGCCACAGTATTCAATACCGCTGGACCTTTTTGACCTTGACCAATTCTTATTTTAGACTCTGTCGAGAATCCCTTATCTCTGAGTATTTATTGTCCGAGTTGCTATGTTGGAGTATACATCCAAGTAGGCACACACGTATTATCATTTGTCGGTACTTGTGCCGGCTTTGTGCTAGCAACTGATTACATAAGTTGACTAGACAAAGACTGGGGTTATAAGGACAGCACCGACCTTTATCTATAAATTTAACTACCGTCGAAACAGTAGTACCTAAACTCTGACATAAATGTAAATCGTATGGCTGTAGTTACAATAATAAATCCCCTCAAATTGCGTGCATTTGAAGAGACTTATTACATCCAATATTATTGCATACATTACATACAATTATTATTAATAATAAAATGTAAACATTTCTAAAAGTTAGTCATGTCAATTCAATCCTTTTGTCAAATGTTCAGTGACGATACCAATTATTTTTAATACAAAAAATATCGTTGTAGTCGGAGGATTTCTGTACAACTTTTGCAGATATTCCTCTCTCTTCTTTGTGTGCGTAAATAAGGGTTGGTATTATAACTCATTTATGCAGATTAGGATATAATTTACACAATCGAGGAGGTAGTGTCTAAATGTACACGTTAGTTTAAAAGGAAAGCAACAAAATCATCCCTAAATCACGTATGGCATTCGTCGAAACATTCAACAGTCACGTAAACTAAAGGAGCTTGTAGAATTACAAGAAAATGTACCAGCGTACATTGTCTTTTCAACCGACTTCAAAAAATAAAGAGGTTCTCATGTATATTTTTTAAATGTTTGTTACCTCAGAATTTTTGACTCGGCGAACCGATTTTGATGATTCCTTTTTTATTTGAATGCTGGTGCTCCCCGTGTGATACCAATTTAGATTGGTCCAGTTCTGACAATTGCAACCATATATGTGAGTCTTAAATTTGCTTTAGACTTTTAGGTCTGTTTTAGTCGGTTTCTAGTTCTTTAAGACGCGTTACCCTGTTGCCGTCTGCTTTCTGAATAACGTTTAAAACGGACATTCGCGTCATATGTTTTTAATAAACGGAACATACAGTCACTGCCTGGTATGCCGCAGGTGATGATTTTGAAGACAATCTGTCTTAGAAAAGAATGTATTTTAATCTAACACAAGTAAATTAAATGTTACGATACAATTTTAAGATACTATTACCAAATATACATAGATAATAACCACCGAACGTAAACTTGCTTTCACGTAAAAAAATTATCAAAATTTGTCCATCCGTTTGAGAGCTACGATGCCGCGGACATACAGCACAAACCGCTGCGGTTGGAAACTATCAATTTGTAACATCATCCCTTAGAATTTACATGATGTAAATTGTAAAGAGTACCGCTAAGGTAGAAATTAACACGCAGACAAAACCACGGGGCATCCGCCAGTAGAATTATAAATAAGGACAAAATGTT
The DNA here is from genome assembly GCA_910589575.2 of Carcina quercana. Lineage (NCBI taxonomy): Eukaryota > Metazoa > Arthropoda > Insecta > Lepidoptera > Depressariidae > Carcina > Carcina quercana. The sequence continues at coordinate 12,704,166 of OU342428.1, read as the reverse complement.
TGAGGTAATGTTGAATGTCAGAAAAAAGCTTTTTTAACGTAGGACCACATATCATCCAATGGCAATGGCATGCCAATGTAGTGTGATTTTTAGGGACTACGGAAAACTCGTAGGGTATCTATTGCTGCAGATCAAATATCAATGGAGCATATGTAAAACCCGCCTAACTTGCAAACTGTATACATGTGGTGTTGTGTTGTTTGCTGCTGGCGTGCCCGTGCCATACCGTGCCAGGCCCATCGAGCCGGTACAATAAAGGTCTCAACTATGACACGGGCCCAGCGTCAAAACTACTAAAAGTTTACGACGGGCGACAGGTAGGCCGTCTCTACTGCCACTCTAACGTGAGCATTACACTCCGACGAAACGAATCCAGGAAATTGCACGCGCAAGAAAGGGTGGTGAGTATGTAATTAGTTTTTTTTATGTTTTTTTTTAGTCAGACGTTGTTTTCACGATTAGCAACGAGCTAATCGCCTTCATGCGTGCGGCGTCAATGGATAGTGTTTGCCGCAACTACGAGTGTGTGTTTAATGCGGCATTCATTTTTTGTCCTGTTTAAATTACATTCTAGTATTTATTTATATTTTTAAAATATTATCTGTATTGTTGCGTTGAAAAAGATTGTGTGGCGACGTTTTCCTATTTATTACATTTGCTGACAACAATGCTTGCTACGAGATTTGTAGATTTTGGATCATTGGTGATACTTTTAGAGTTAAACATAAGCATAAATCTATTCATTTATTCTTAAATAAACTTTTAAAATTTTTTTATTAAATTTTTAGACAACTATAATCCATTTTCTTTAATAATATCCTATTAGCTATGTTAGTACTTATATTCTACTACAGGTTTAGTAATTCTAATAAGATGTTACATCTGTGGGCAACCAATTTTTTCCGCAATCACCCTCAGAACGCTGTTAGTGCTTCCCCTAGTTCTACTACTCTAAATGAGTTCTCTTACTTACTCTTACGGCTTAGAAACGAAATAATATTCAAACAAAAAAGGTTTTAATTTACAATATAAGATTCAATTCACAAAACAAATCAAACTCTGAGCTTTGGTGTATACATCTGTACCAATAGGGCTTGTATATTTTTGTGTCGAAAATTTGAAAGTGTGAACAATACTCACTTCCTAGCATATTATAACTAGTACAGATTGCATTGTCTGGTTCTAACTTGTTACATTAAATGAATGATAACAATGTATTGCGTCTCCATTGTATTGAGCACAGTAAGTAAACCTAATTAACTAAAACGATAGTGCAAACAAAAATGACATGTCAGCCACTGCAGCATCCATTCTGTTTATGGTACGTTAGGTGGTCACCATCACAACTGACCGCTAAAAGCCTGCGTACAATACTTACCATGAGAGCAAAAGACGCCGAAATAAAAACAAACTCTTTTTTAATTTTTATTATTTGAAAATATCAATTTTCTACCTATTAAGGTTCAAAATACAGAACAGACAGACAGACAGAGGATAGACGGAGAGGGGCAACTTCGTAATACTCTTTGGGCACAGGTCGACACTTCACACAGATGTCGTGATATCGGCACACATTGAACGGATGACGTTTGTATATGAGAGATATTGCGTATCGGTGGGAGGCGGTGAACGTCTGTTCTGTTAGTTTCTGCTTTGGGTTCGAAACCCTAAAAATTTCAAGTTTTACGAAAATTGTTTTTAATGTTCATGTGTATTTTACAGCGTTAATGTGTTCGTTTTATTTCAGCTTCGTGCACCCGCATGTCCGAGCGCGTCTGGAGAAGCACATGGGTACCAACCTGGTGCTGCTGACCGACAAGAACTACATGAGCGAGCTGGAGGAGAGGATCCGAGACGTCAACGAGGAGAACCTCAACAAGAGGATCTCTGCACGAGTTGTGAGTACCGACATACTAACGAGACTTTAGGGCACAACTGTCATATATAAACTGAGTTCTAATTTTAGCCAGATCTTACTTTTTTAAGTATTGGCCACACTAAAAATCTGTTTCGATTCGTCGCCTCCTCAAATAGTTATCCAGGTCACTAGGTCCTGAATGAATAGAGATATCTCTTTTCTACTGGCAGATCTTGATAAAGTGATTTGACAATGTGTCTGAATTAGAAAGGAACTTCACCCATCTGTTTAATTGATGAAAAGTACTTTAAATCAAATTTAGTATGTTTAAAAATATATATGTATATGACGAATTAGAAATTATCGTTATGACCAAATGTGCCCTAAAACCTACCGAGCATTTGTATATTTATCTAAAGTAGTGGGGACCAACTGGGACAGAAGCCAGATTTACGAACTGATTCTTTCTGTCATCTACAGCTGCAAAAGTTTTTTGAACATTAGGCTCTGTAGATCGCTTTATTGAAATTCTCATGAGGCACGAAGACATGGGATGATATTATTCTAAAGACTAGAACACGCTGCCATACTGTCTTTTTTATCAAAATATTACGAACAAGATTGGGTCATATATATCATGTAATGACAAACTTTCAGACATATAAAAAATCTTTATTATTGTACCAAAGTTTTCAAATAAAATTTGTAAATTGGTAGCGCCACTTCATTCTTTAATTTTCGAAAAATTATGTCAGCATAGCATTGCACTGATTCGAGCTGAGAATTCAAAATAACTCTAAAATCTTGGCAATATTCTTGTTTCCACTGTAAGAATGCTAATGCTTGCTTATTCGCACTAAAGCAAGCCGTGATCATTTAGAAAAACGTTTTTTATTCTTTTCTTTCTTAAACCGTTTCAATCAATTAATGTGTTGTCACCAGCTCGATGAGATGGAACGTCTAAAGCGCCTGATCCTCGTCGGCAAGACCCCTCTCAAGGAGTGCCCTCCCGAGCTGTATCACCATCCGGTGTTCGTCTTCTGGAGGATGGTCAACCGCGAAGTCGCCAAGGCATCCAAGAAAAGAGCCGAAGCCTACTACAGGAAATTGAAGGCTTCACAGAAAACCGATGTGGTAATAATAATACTTTGTTCGTTATAAGCATGTCGGCTCATCAAGAAGGTTATCAAATTACGGAGGTTGTAAAGTACAAGAATGACAGCGTACCGTTTTCCTAATGGATGAGGATGAAAGAGGACATCACTCTCTCTTTCTCTCTTCGTTTTTTGGTCACTGACATAATTCTATAATATCAAAATATACGGAAATAGACTCTGTAAATAACCAATGTCTGACGGTTAATCAGTAACTCCCCGAATATTTTCCACTTTTAATAATGTATGTTGTTTATAAAAATATAATTAGCATCAGCTGGGAAAAGACCACTGTTGAACATTAGGCCTCCCTGAGGGTATGCCACTTGCATCCAGCGGGTGGTCCTAATAGTGGGACGACCCGGTATACGTTTCACGGTACATAGTCACCACTGAAGATAGCTTATAATATTTGTTGTTTTTAGGTTATTTTATTTTGTTTTGCCATATCAACATATTACCATATATTTTAACCGTTAAATAATGAAATGTAAGTGCTGGAGAACTTATCTATTTGTTATTCGTCTCTTAAAGTGTTGTCTAGTCTGAATACGCATTAGAACCCAAAAACTAACTCTGCACCAGTGCATATCTGGTTAAAACCAGTTCAACTACTGAACCGACCGGGGACTGAGTTATCTGAGCTGAACCAGTGCGGGCACGCGCATCGTTTCTGACGGTTCACTAGGAAACATGACAAGTGACCATAACAATAAGATATTAAAAACCAAACACTGCAATGTACTCAAGAAATGATACATAGGTAACTCAACTATTGAATCATAGGTATAGGTCACGATTTTAATTGTACCTATATATTCCGAGAGCATAGCATGATTTTCAAAGAACAAACCTACGAAAATGATACAGAGTGTTATGATTGGAAAAATATTTTGTATTGTGCACATAAAGGTCTCTTTTTGATCACATAACCAATGTTAATTGGCTCGTGTTTACAGTAATAAAGTGAGGTATATAATGTTTTCCCCCAAGACAATGGATGACGAAGAAGGATCAGTAATTCCGGAAGAAGATAGTGAGCAGCTCACTCCGGAGCAACTCCTGGAGAGGTGCAAGGAAGAACTGGAGGAACAGAAAAGACTTGACATCGAAAAGGGAGTCCGATTCACCGACGAGCAATTCAACGTGCTCAAATACGAAGCTCAAGACATCAAAGTACTTAAGAGCCTTCAGGTGAGCGAAAATATGTGAATTTCTGTGTTGGTTCTTCTTATACGTCGTAACCGACAGACCGACTTAATTTTCTGTATACAGATAGTTGAAGGTCTTAGGATACTGTGATAAATTCTGATTTCCAGGCAGATGAAGTCACGGGCAAAAGCTAGTATGTAAATATTTTATGAATTGACTCAAGTTTATGAAATAAAAAAGAAAATTTATAGAAAATTTACATTTCCGCATTTTCCCACCGTAGGATGCTAGCGTCCCTCATAGATCGCCACGAAAGGGTTTTCCATGATGGGATTTGACATAATCAATGAATCACTACTCTTGGATGGATTGTTGATCGCAGTAAGATGTAGTTGATAAATAGGTAGATGCTGCTGCTCATTTATTTACCTTAGTAGCCTTTTACGGTACAGGTGAGATGACTTGTAATAATGTGGCATCAATAATAGCTATATAATGACTGTTGGCCTCGGCTTTAGATTCAACCACCAGTCATTATATAGGTATTATTTATCCATGCATAAAACATACTCTAATCTCTTACTGGAGCTACCAAATGGTATACCACTGTGAAGGGAACATATAGCGATCCTTGCAAAAAAAAGTCGATAATAAATCTACAGAAATACATTTATTTGAAAAAGACACAATATACAAATGCAACTGATAATAATCTTTTGACATATAAGCTACATAAAAAGAAGACATTCTTTTAAACCATTTAATCCATTTATTTGCCACAGACAAATTACACATACAAACACACACACATATATAAAACTAATTCAAACATTTACACATTACTATAATTACACATTAAAATGAGAAGGTTCTGTGGCAGGAGCTGTCTCAGTACCCGTCATGCAGCATGCTGCACAACACTGATTTTCAGCCAGCCCCTATTCTAACAATAGTATAACAAACTTGCACGCAGCGCTACACAAATATAATTAACTTACTTATATATATATACACACAACACTAATTAATAATATATTTACAGACATAATGAACAATATTAAACAAATAAATAGCTTTTAGCGAAGTTAATGAGTATGTAGGCATTGTGGTGTAATGTGACGTTAAAAGACATAGAGGTAGTATGACGCAGTAGACAGCGATGGTTTTCAGATAAGCCCTCGGGACCACAGAGCTGAAATAACAAACTTTGTTATTATCACTTATGCAGTTGTTTTTACATTGTAGTCACAAACCAAAATACAATTAGGTGTAAACAAACAAAAGATAATCATTTGGTATTGACGCATAATGACCTTTGTGAAAAACAAGACAAAAATATAGTAAAAGAGTACATATATTTTCAACAAGCATGTTATTCTAGAATCATTTTATTGCGTGAGCTCACAAGAGCCGCTAGATAAGATAAACTCCAAAAATCATTCACCCTAAACATCAAATTAATCAAAGCAGTCCAAAGAAATTCTAGATATCGCGTGACACCCTTGCCTTGTTCTAACTTGTTCTAACAAGTGTACGTGACAAATGGAACAGAAGAATCATCTCGTCTCATCAATAAAACCAATAGTTGTATTATCAATAACGTCACCTTTGACCCAATAAATATTTATTAGTTTAGCTTCGCTGAGTTCGGATCCTGGGTTTGTTTACACGTCTGGAAGACGGGGCTCGTGGCATACTGACCCAAACCAGATCGAACCCGGTCCGTCTGACCCGCGCCCGCGCCCGCGCCCGCGCCTCTGTTCGTGCAACGTATCTATGAACTCGTCAATATAACGTACTTAAGTGTTGCGCACGATTCTATCATGCGTACGAGTACCATCCGCGCACGCGTTCCTACCCACGTTTATTTATGTGTTGACATGGTAAAGAAAAAAAATTCGCGAAAAGAAATCATGTCAGCGTTTTACTTTAAAAAAAGACTAAATCTTATCCATTATGGCTGAATATGTGTAATACTTCAGTTTCATAATGAAAAACTGTTAATTTTAGTCTGCAAATAAAATTTTACTAGTATTGTTAGCAGAATCCATGAAGGAGCCGTGTGTGACCTTTTTAGTATGCGGTAGGGAAGAATTTTTTTGTCCATGCCTTAGTGTTGGATGTCCTCGGATGGCCTTTAACCTTTTAGTTTAGTTTAATTACTACACCAGTTCTGTCTTCTTTCATCGTTCCGGGTGCACTAAAATTCTAAACATGGACGTTTACTGAAGTTCCTATTCATGTTGTAAATATAATTTTATAGTCCCGATCAGTGCAGTTCACATTACTGAAACGTTATATTACAAATTTTATAGCCCATCCAAATAGAAGTCTCGATACCGACATAAAATTTGCAATATACTAGGAGTCTGTCTATCGTCTACCAGAATGCTTCGCTCTACTGCGGCTGTGCTATAAACTGTAAATATTGTCTGAGTAGTGCTACTAGACTAGGTTCGTTTAACATAGATTCGACAGTCAGATTCAGTGGTTGATTTTTATTATGTAATCCTTCGAGATAAAGGATAAAGTTGTTGTTTTTTCTACGACCAATGTTGCTCCAAAAACTTCGTTCCAATATAGCGTAGATCAGGGCTTCCCAAACTGTGCGTCGCGACGCCCTGGGGCATCGCGGAATTATCCCAGGGGCGTCGTGTGTCGATGAGAGGTTTTTCGAAGCTATGCTCAGAAAAGCAAGCATATACTTCTCATTAGCAGCCAGCCAATAGTCATATAAATATCTCTTTCCATTTTTATGCTTTTGTTTTGGTTTCTATCTTATTTTCTAAACATCACTAAACTTAAATTTTAAAAATTATAAATGTCCAAACAGAGTTTTTCTGGTAACCGGTCATTAGGTTAGTATAAAAACTGGTGGTTATTTTTGGTCCAGGAGAGAGAGGGTCCGGGTCGAGGGGCGGCTTCAAAATATGGCAAATTCTCAAGGGCGTCGCAGTACAAATAAGTTTGAGAAGCCCTTTTGCATCGCGTGGCTAGAATTACTCTTTAACTTATATAATACAATCGAAAATGTATTAGTCATTATGAAAAATCATACCTATTTATCTATTCACACAGTCTCTCAAATGAGAGCATGAATTGTCAACTACGAGGCTTAGATTTACCCAGACTTCTCAACGCCGAACAGGCCATAGACGATTTCATTCTGATGATAGAAAGAAAGAAAGAAAGAAAAAATTTATTTGCCAAGTACATAGTTTTTTACACGGTGTTTAGATAGTAATTTTTATTTTGTTCGATGTACTTAACCTGTCCACAGGTGTGCAAATATTATGAACATATCTAATAAGGAATTTAATTGTTAAAAAAATTAGTTTACATCGCATGTCAATTAGTAAAATGTTAATAATTCTGTCATTAAATAATTCACAACTCATCTTATTTATTTATGTCAAACTATAATTACAGGTATATTTAAAATGATTAATGCTTATGATTTAAATATTCAGGAAAACTATAAAAGCAGTTTCCAAGAAGCCAATCCGTAATTTTTTTTTCTTAAAATCTATGCCGTTTTCTAATTGATATGAAAACACTTGATACCACTTTTGATTGGTCAGTCAGACCAAGTCAGACTTGAGACTGTAAAGGTCATGCCCGCAAACACCAAAGCTAGAGCGATAAAGTAACTATGTATTTATAAAATTGTCAAGTAATATTTACTAATAACCGGCTTACACCGGCTCACTGGTGAACATTAATCAGCTCATTAAAATAGCGTTTGTGTAACATCGTGCACAGTGTATATACTCGTATTGAAGTATTAGTATCCATACGAGTACATGAATATGTATCCACTTTTGCACCATGTCACATTCATCTGTAATTGACATTTCCTTCAACTCACTACATAGAAACAAGCTAGTGTGAATGTGACATGGAAAAAAAGTGTATACATATATTTGTTCTCTAGTGTACATGATCCTTGATAGATCGGAAGTGACTTTCCATGAGGGAATTTACGTATAATCATAGTTATCATCCTTGGCAAGCGGACTGGCGATCGCAGTAAGATGTTGTTTGTTACACAGGTAGATGCCGCTGGCCATCTTCTTATATTAGACTCATTTATTTCACAGTGACAATTTCATATTTAAAATATATTATATTATATGATGTGTTTCCCTTAGTCCCCGTTTGCGACACCCGTGAGACGACATGAGGTATTCCTATTGTAAAGCCGAGACCACACGGCATACACATAGTAAAATATTTAGCATAATGGACAACAATAATTATCTGTAAAATTTCTACCCCATTACAAATCATTAAAATAGGTTACCGCCTCCGTGGCTACAACTTTGAACTCACAAGCAGGTGATCCCAGGTTGGATTCCTAGATACCTATCGATACACAATGTGGCCTGGTGTATACTCGTATCCGGCAATGTACGTTTCCCGGCAGGTGATGCTGACGATGATTTACAAATTCTTAATCCAAAACAACATCATCAAAAACATCAACACTTGTGCATACTTGCTGAGCTAGGAAGGCGAATAAAATATTTCAGATGTCGTTATTTAGAAAACATATCTTTAAATTATTTTTGTGCAGTATTTGTTGCTGTCTTCGTTAGTTTTAATTCGTCTTTTGGCCTTTAATACAGATAATGTCTGATTTTGATCGTCAATTGAAGAATGAATCCTTTAAAACACCCGATATCGGTGCCGTTTTTTTCCTTCACAAAAATAATATATCACGACATTCATTTCCTGCTATATATCCTAAGATTTCATGCCAAATACCTCTTCAAATAACCAAATAACGTGCCGCATGACTGGAAGTCGTGCCCAAAGAAATTAAAACATACTTTTAGTCAAATTTTTATGAACGCTTAATTTTTTTGATGTTTTGAATGTGAATTTTGACGATATTTTATGCGTATGTCTCTAGTAGGGGGACTACTAGATGGACCGACGACCTGGTTAGTCGCTGGATGCAGGTGGCTCGGGACCGGTCGATGTGGCGTACCATGACGGAGGCCTATGTCCAGCAGTGGACGTTTCCCGGCTGATGATGATGAATATGTCTCAATTTAGTTTGGTTCAAAACTTCCATGCATAATCTTTCAACTTGATTAAAATAGATGACTTTTTCTTATCCACTGATTGTGTATCGTTTTATTTTGTTGCCCCCAAACCCGCAATTTCCTTCTCGTCCTCCTTCGATAAGTTGTGGTTTGAAAGTTGAACAAACAATTTTCACATTTTAATAAGTCCTGACATGACATTACGGACGTTGTTGCGATTTCACAAGTTTTCATTTTTCATTCGTATTTTCCATTCGTTCAAATTAGCAGTTCGTACAGTTATCGAAATTACCTTGTCGTTCACTTCTCAGTTCGTACATTAGAAGTTCGTACAATTGAGTACTTGACACCCTACGAATAAATAATTTATTCGTAGTTGACACCTAATTAGTTTGGGGTTTAATTGTATTTTAGACCATAACGGACATTAAAAGAAAGAAATTTTTTATTTGAATTTTTCAAGAATTTAGTTATTTGAATAGGAAAATGCTTATTAGATTTCGTTTTTTCATTAAATATTGAACGTATTTTTTATAAGAATATATAGAACATAAAACAACATTTTACAAGATAACTCAAAATATCGAACAAGCTTCATATATTTAACGCTCCAATAAAGTAATGTGACGTCACAAAACACGCCCGATTTATATGAAGCGTTTTAGCACCGCGTGACTAGCATCACTTTATCATCACTAAATAAACTATTAGTCGTATCGAAAAAAATATGATAGAGTTATTTATCTTTTACATGGACTATCGAATGAGACAAAAATATTTTTAGCCAAATACCCAACTGTCGAAACCATTATTTGGTACAATGTTTAGTTCGTTCAAATTAGCAGTTCGTTCAATGATTACTGAAGGGAGTGTGTGAGTGAGAAGGAAATAATGAAATCGAAGTTACTGAGGTGTCCCATTACGTATTCTGTGGTGAGGCTAGTCATGACCCTCCGAAGGGGAAGTGAAACATTTTAACCGCCTCCGTAGCCTAGTAGGTCGTAGATACATGCTCGGACTTACAATCAGTATGTCCCGGACTCATTTCACAGTGCAGATACCTGACGGTGCTCGGTTTATTTAAGAGGCTATGTTGGTAAGACCACGTGGTCGGTTTCAAGGTCAAATTGTTTTGTAGCTGTCCCTCTCCGAGCCCTATCCTACCCGAGCGCGTACGGTGAGACAGCATACATTATGCGATGTTATCCACCCGTTATTTGGATGTTTCGTAGTCCAGGGATCATTTGAAGGATACAGTATATTATGTAACCATTTTTTTAATACAGTATACTAATGAAATTTCAGATGTCGGTGGTTTTTCCAAATTGTTCTAAATTGATTCATACTCTTGTAAATCAGGTTCAAAGTTGGGCTTTTTACTACCGAAAAATACAATACTTTGACGCCCTGTAACACTGGAAGTATATATTTAAACGAAAATCTGACTCACCACCGACACAGATATTTGTTTCTAGATTGTGTCTTGAAAATTTCATAGATTTTCATAGCTTAATACTCAAAATATGACTGGACTACGTTTGTATGGGCGCTTTGACAACAGCATAGCCTCTTAATGGCAGAGCTTTTTTTTTGTTAGCCTGGCTAGTGGATAAAAATTTCACATAACCCGGCTTCTCTCCTAAGGAGTCGAGTACCTGCAGAAGATTTCCCCCTCGATGAAAAAAAAAGGTCGCCAAACAACAGTATTATTGTATTACTGTTGTGTGGTATGAAAGGTAGCAAAGCCAGCGCCTGATTAGCTTCTTGTTTCTGAAGGCGCATCCGATGAGATATAGGCCAAGTGCAGACCCGTTTTACATTCGTTAAATAACTGCGTAGCCGCTCTGCACCCATTCCTTGATACCCTATCTATATTTTACGATGAAGTCTCGCTCCAGTTCGTATTTCATCTTTACCCTCGTGAAAGTAGAGACTTCCAACAGAATTACAGCCCATAAACTCTTTTTATTACTGTGGTTGGCCATAACAATATCATTGTTTTATGGCTCGATGACCACACAATAGATACAAAATTACCTTTCTTGCCACGATTAGGCTTTTTACCCGACAACAGCGATAAAAAGGATACGCGAACACGCGGAGTTAATTTTTAATCATGTTTATCGTACTTATTATGTCTATCTTTACTTCGAAATATCTGGGAAACGTGCCGCTTTAGGACACTATGTTTCGTTACATTTTTTATTCATACAATGAATTTGAAAGAAGAAAAAAGACAAGATGGCTGCCGGTCACTAATGCCAAAAGTTTCGTACCCCTTTCAACTAGTAACTTGTTCAAGTTGGTTATCATATGAAAGGGCTTTGAACATTCTAAAACAGATTTTTTAACTGCACAGTTTCTGACTTATCATGAAAAATGCGTGTAAAAATATCATGCCCCACTATTTTCGAAAATTCTAGAGTAAAACACCCTTTAATAATCACAGTAGACATGAATTTAATAGCGAAGCGAGCTCTCTACCTTGTATAAGTTTTTACGGTCAGGATAATAAACCTTATTTAAGAATATCTGTACGTTTCTTATCATGGTTCGGAACGGAACCCTTGATGCGAGAGTACGACTTCTATTTATGACATTTTTCTTTTCCAGACAGTGGAAGAGCTCTATCAACTGGCGGACAAGATTATTGGCACCAAGCGAATTTAAAATATTAATCTATTTTTAAGTAAAAACTAATTAATGATAAGGGTCAAATTGTTTTATCTGGTGTGGGTACCTAGTCAATGTATTTGGTTTAAAAATATGATAGTCCACTATGTATGTAACATTATAAAAACCCCAGGGCTTTATATGGTAATTATATAAAAGGGTCACCCACTAAATAAGCCATCAAAAATAATGTTACTTTTGTCAATTTATAGAATTTTAGAAACACAGTTTACATTTAAAAAATATTTACGTGGCATTTTAGTGGCACATTTTAAAAGCCCCATGGGTGGCCCCACAAATATTTGTAAAGACCCCTTCACCATAAAGTAGTATGTTAAGCTGTAACGTTTTTTTTAAATAAAAGTCCTTGTAACCGTTAGTTTTGTTTTATTGTACCCTATACAAAACAAACATTTATACACAATGCACGGGCTTCATTTATTATTTTGTATTTTTAATTTCTCAGCCTGAGCTGGTATTTGCGTAATATGGGCCAAGACCAAGTTAATATTACCTTCATACTGGGTTGTGGGTTGTGGGACAATGCGGCAGGTGTTTAGTAGATCGGCTTTTTGCATTCTGAGATATATTATACTCTATTATTATATTATTATTATTATTGCCCTTGCTTTCTCACCACTGGACAAAGAGCAAATATTTTACAAGATAATACAGTTGGTTACCGTAATTTAAGCTACAAAAAAATATAATCTTACGAATATTAATTGTGAAAATGTATAAGTTTGTGACTTTTTCATGCGTGTACGTTTGAACGAATTTGTATGAAACTTAGCACGAAGATGTGACATGAAAAAATATTTTATTGTACTGTACAATAACATGGTAATCATTGTAATACTTCTTAATAGTTACCGTTTCTGTGAAGTCTGACATTGTTGTTTATGATTTTTACGCGAAATCTTGTTAGAATTGGAGGATGAAAGAAAAACATTAATTTTTTCATGTATGTTATATATTTACTTCTACTTACTCTCTACATAGGAACAATATACATTCTGACATTAATTTCTCATAAAAAATAAAATATCCTGACTAGACTATTAAAAAATCGTAAAGAAATTATTTGTTTAAATTTAACCTTAAACATTAACTTAAAAATCTACAATTGTACTCACATGAAGTAATAGGAATAAATATAATCGAATATCTTGAGCATTCATGTTTTTTAACATTAAAGTGTAAAATTGTTACATAAAATAGAAAAAAAAATCATTAAATACATCCAAATCATCGAATATACAATAACTATCAACAAAATCTCCGCTTTATGAAGCCAAAAAGTAATAGCTTGTTATGACACGTTCTGTAGAAACCCTACAAAAACATTTTTATTATTCTCGTAGACTGCTACGCAGTGTAGCCGCTTTCGTCACAACCGGCTTTTGGGTCTACGGCGTAGCTGAGCATAGATGAGGCCAGCCGGTTTGTCTATAGGTTGATATATGTGGTGACGAGGGTCTCCTTTCGTCACATTTGCGGGGAATTTCGACATGTCTATGTTGAGATAGTGTTTGTTTGGCATCGTCATCTTTATCCATGTGATCTGTGAAAAAAGGAAATTTAAATATAGAAAATCTAAAAATTTCATTTGGATTTAGTAAAATGTATAAAGTTACTCTTTTTATGTATACTGGGTTCTGCACTCGGCCTTCGTATAACCTGATGGTTAGTGATGATATGGTAGTTGGATTAGGTAACATGGTGGTAACTAGCCAGGCGGACTTAGAAAATGTTCTACCACCAACGATAGGTCCACTAGGAATCGAACCCGGGACTCGATTATAAGTACAAGCGTCCACTAGGCCACTGAGGCGGTTAATCAAGAAAATACAATCTACTAGTCAATATAAATAGATTTTAAAAATATTGCTGAGCTTTATTTAGATGTACTTTCCGATTATTATTTTAACGTGCTTCTTTTTAATGCTGGATTTTACATGTTAAATGCTTTTAACAAAAAAAGGCAACATCGATACTCGAAGAAACACAATTCATAGCTAATTATACAAAAACAGTCATTATCTTAATTTTAGCGCAACAAAAAACAAGTGTGATATTGAGCTCCAAGTAAACTTCGCCCCCGACGCCCGTGCAAACAGATTTGTTTATTTCTTCAATCAGGAGTCTTATCTCATAGTCACAATAATCGAAATAGTCATGAATGAAATAAAAAACGATTTAGAACACATCCGTCAGATTACGCTTTCGTCAGATTACTTCTGTTTTCGATATAGATACTTAGTTCAGAATATACATACCTCATGGATGTTCAAACCACATTTATACATTAGACTATGCCCGCGACTTCATTTGCGTATACTACAGATTGTCATTCAACATAAAATTATCTTACGTCTTTGTCATGGTCTATCTGTCCGCAAAATTTCAGCCACATCCATTCAGACGTTAATAATTGGTACAAACAAACTTACAAACTTACACATGTATAATATTAGCAGGATATACTAAGTTTTTAAATACATTACAGTATATTTTTTAAATTTTGTATTATAGTCATTTTCTCCGCCAAAGAAGGAACTGACGAATTATCACAAAAAACGGAATCTGACGAAAGGGTAATTAGAGGTTATCCACATCCGTCGTTCATGACGAAACTGAACTGAAATTATATTTAAAAAAACTGCTTCTGACGAAACGGAACCAGACGGATGTGTTCTAAATAAATAAAAAAACAGTTTCAAATGTTTAAACAAGATGTTATAAGCATCCCTCACAAATTGCCAATACGAACGACGAGGCACTGTTACCGCTGTCTTCTAATGCTACCTACGGAAAGATATGGGGTCGGTATATTCTAAGGCCGAAACCACAGGGTCAACAACTTAGTCAACTAATTATCAGACTGGGTAATTTCAAAAATAACCAACAAACGAACCCGGTATGTAAACAGCACTGATTGACGTCGACCCAGCTCGATTGGAACATAAAGGTTTATCGGCGCACGCGCTACCAATAACAATGTCTCGATATATTAATTTAGTCCTGCCGATATATCTCGTCTTTGTTTATATACGCGATGTGATTTATGTTAATGATAACGGTCACATGACGACCGAGATAAGTTCCCACATACATTGTAATGAAATTATCAGTTTCCTGGTTTGGTCTTTGTCATTCGTGAGTCGACTTTCTTCGTTTCCTCTTTCATGTGTTGCGTTGTCGTTCTATGTCAACTTAACGCAAGTCCTACTATACGGTTGCATTCACGACACATGGTCGTATGGTTTTTGCTTTAGAATATGCCATATACCGCATGTCTTCCCTTCGGTGCCTTGTCGACTCAGAGAAAAACCCGACATGCGGGCAGGAGCATCCACCTCTCACCCCGCTTGCAAAGTGTATGGATAGACCCTTCTTGTAGAAATCTGTGCACGAGACTCATACCCAGCAGTGGACTTTTGCAACTTATAATTATGATTTACTACTGATACATAGTAAAAACATATATCTGCAAATGTTGATTTTAAATTTCGAACACTTTCTTCAATTTTCTATCAAAACCTAAACTTTTTCAATGCCATCGATCAAACACGAGTTGTTGCGTATAGAGGTAATTAATTAATTGTCGATGGCTAACCTCTGATACTTTCTCGAGGACGACCTTCTGGGCCTGGTACAGGGTGTGCTGCACCGATGGAGAATAGACCCCGACGTCTGGAGGTCCCGCGAATTTATCCAAGATGGCGTCCTTCACCGTTAACCACGCGTTATCAAAGTTCGCAGTCCGCATGCTGTCGTAAATCCACTCTGCTTCAACCACTGTACTATAGACGAACAAAAAATACGAGTATTATTAAAACGAATAGGATATTATTTAGACTAGTCACAGTTCGTAAATATTTGCATTAACAAGTACCTGAAAATTCTTTCGGCAGCATCGGACAGAGTTGTGTACTCGTCTTGAACGAAGTCTACAAATGCAGATTGCGTGGTCTTTAGAACTCTCAGGCCGCTCAGACCAGACTTGACTACAACTGCCTCTGTATAACAAAATTAAACATGTCAGTATACATCACCTCCTCACCATCACCAACAATTGAAGCACACATTGGTTTACATTAAGACACACTGATATAAGAGCTATAATATGATAAGCGTCGGTGGCGCATTGGATAACGCGCGGACTCTCAATCTGAGGGTTCCGGGTTCGAATCCAGCTGTGTACCTATTAGTTTCAATTCAAGTACATTATCCGATTGCTTAAAGGTGAAGGAAAACATCGTGAGGAAATCTCCATGTCTTGAAGTCCTCCGTTCCGCACTGGGCCCGCGAGGTGGACTACGGCCCATACACTCTCTGTTGGAGAGTAGGCCTGAGCCCCTGCAGTGGGGTTGTATATAGGCTGTTTATGATGATAAGAGCACTCACCGTGTCGGGTTTGCGAAACTTCACACCACCTCATAGCTGTTGGAGAAAATATGAAGGCGTGATTGTGCGGCACTCCAGCCTGCAATCTCTCCCAGGGATACTCCTCAACTCTACACTTGGCCTCGACAACTTGCTTGTACATGTACAAGAAGTGATTCACTACAGTAGCACCGAACTCCTCCGGGGTCTTCACACCATGTTTCTTGGCCAACAAATAGACCGTGTTCTTCTGAGAGTCGGTGGCTACTACTTCTTTGTTGTCACCGAGAACGTAAGCTGATTCGGAGCTCAGCTTCAGCTCGGTGGAGACTTCGAATTCTCGTATGGTGTGGTAGTCGCCATCTCGGTGGACGTGCAAGAGTTTGACGGAACTCTTGCCGTAACCGTGGTCGCTGAGCTCGAAGCGACCCCCGCTGTCGGCGGCGGCGGTGGGAGTCGACCGGGCACTCGTTGGACCGAGAACACCGCCGTCTGTTGATTCCGTGTTTGAAGGTTTCGCGTAAATTCTGTAATATAAGTATCAGTATAAACAATACACCAATTACTTTGTCAAGGTTGAATAAAAATTTTTTTTAAATTAACGTTATATTTAAAGACTCATTCAAAGTGTACCTGTTCATGCTAGTCCACGGCATTTTGTAACGAATAAATCACTTTATTTTTAATGTGTGTAGGTAACAGCGCCGGCACATGGGGCTCAACCTAGACAGACTGACAAGTCCACGCTCCGCTAGCCACTTATATGAGTACCCTGTGACCCTTGTTATCTCTGCCCAGCACGCGCCCACTTCTAACTGAATATTATCACTACATAATTGAGTGCGTCAATTTCCCAAACATAAACAGATTCCGCGAACGTCCTGGGCGTCTTCTATTTTCCTATTATAATCTTTATGAAAAGTAAAATTGATATATCAATTTCAATCCTGAACAACTAAATGTAGGACTATAAACTTTTATAGTATTTTTATCTCATGCCTCAGGCACCACACCGAGAATGGTTTTCAATTCAACCCTTACGAGGTTAAAAGTGTAATAAGCACGAGCTTCGTTGTTAGGATATTTCAATGTGTTCGTTATTTTGTAATTTGATGTTATTCTTGTTGTAATTCTTGCAGAACATATTGTTGTTGTTTGTCATTGTTTACATAAGATATAGGGATATTTAAGCTGTAAACTAGCTAACTTCCACCAAGCTCCTATAGTACAATACTAGTGTAAATGTCCATTTTGCTTGTGTTTGAAAACATCGGGATCGTTGCTAAGTACTTCATCAGGCAAGCTCAAGCGTGTATTTCTATGGAGCACATAATTAGAAGGATAGGTACCTAGTTAGTTAGGTAGGACTATATGTACCAAGTTTTTCAGTAAGATTTTAATTTGATCAAACACATGTCCCTATAAGGTCTTATCTTAACACTCCATCTGATGAGGCCAAGTTCAAGCCAGCCTATTAATAAAAACAGTTACATCAATGAGCAATTGAACACGCCCGCCCTTACTGGTGTCACGTGACGTCGGTTGCGTATCTACGCAAGTATTCATAACTATGTTATTTTAAGTCATGAGTACACAGTTATCTAAGACTCCAATTCGAGTGTGACGCATTTAACGACATCAAATCACAAATCGTAAATTCGGGGTCATAGGTTATCCTCACGCAGCTAAATTTGCAGAAAGCTAGTACTAAATAAATTTAGTATACTAACTTGAATATTACTGGGAAAACATTTTTTATTTATTTTTATTTTCAGTTTTGGAGAAATAACAGAGAACATAATATTTTAAACTTAAATAAATTAAATTATACAATAAAAAATCAATCTACCGCCATAAACATTCTTGTCTAACCTTTAAATAAATTATAATTATGAAAGGGCAAGAGAAAGGTTTTACAATAATAACTAAGTAAGCAGCACGTTTACATAAAGGAATATATT
This sequence comes from Carcina quercana, assembly GCA_910589575.2. Taxonomy (NCBI): domain Eukaryota; kingdom Metazoa; phylum Arthropoda; class Insecta; order Lepidoptera; family Depressariidae; genus Carcina; species Carcina quercana. The sequence goes on along the minus strand of OU342428.1, from coordinate 12,685,928 downwards.
ACAATACAGTTTGAATAATGATTATAAATATAAATAGATAAGTGGGTACGGCTGTGCAGAAGTCTAAAGTAAGTTTATGTATGGAACAGGAATAATAATAAAAAGAAAAGTTAAAGAGCATGTGGCAGTGAATAGAGACAACAATATAAAGAATTTTCAAATTGCGCATCGTGTGTCTAGTGTACCAAGATTATGTATAGGCTGGTGTTCTCATCTGTTCAAAGAAATGAACAATACTGGTACGACATAGTAAATATAAAATTATAAAAAATATTGAACATTTTTCTTTATCCAGCTGATGATAATCACTGAAAAGCTTCATGTGCTGTTAGATAGATATGCAGCTGTAAAAAGACATCATCATCATCATCAACAGCCTATATATGTCCCCACTGGAGGGGCTCAGGCCTACTCTCCTACTGAGAGTGTATGGGCCATAGTCCACCACGCGGGCCCAGTGCGGATCGGCGGACTTCACATGCCTGTTCAAGACATGCAGGTTTCCTCACGATGTTTTCCTTCACCGTTAAGCAATCGGATAATGTACTTGAATTGAAAAACAACTCATAGGTACACGGCTGGATTCGAACCCGGTACCCTCAGATTGAGAGTCCGCGCCTTATCCATTGCGCCACCGACGCTTTTGATAATGAATATGAATAATGAAAAAAGACATAATGAATGTAATTTCGTTTGAGTACAGAATCCTAAGAATACAGCTGAGATTTCTTGATAATTACACTAATTACGACAAAGATACTACTCTTATTTTACGACTGGTTAGTAACTAACTTAGAGGTTCAAGTGATAAGTAGTTCGTTTGTCTGTCTCCATCACGCGCTCTCCTTTAAGTCAACGTACTCTTACCTATTAACTTTTTGACATGCGCGTATTTATCTCGTGCTCATGTACCGGAATACGTGAATATCTTCTGTATCTTTATTGCCTACCTCGATATTTGTAAGTAATGTAACTTTTATAGGCAGCTTTACTACGATCGTTAACCTTGAAGTGTATAAAATTTTGTGGAGTGGCGTCATTTTACGAGACGGCGTGGCGACGGAAGGCCCTTTGCACGCAAGTTTTCAAACTCGATTATTGGCGCTTTGGATACCTTAAATTATATCTTTTTATCAGCCAACTTCTTTCCTTATTGCTTAAGCAATAAATTATTCATTGTAAACTTTCTTTTTTTCATTCGATTTCTTATTTTTATTTAACTTTTTGATTGATATTTATATAGTATCAGGTGGTATCAGTTTTGAATTAAGATTATTCGTTTGGAATATGATAACTATTACTAACATTTTCATCGATTTTACAACCTTATAAAATCAATATCAGTTACTACATTTACAGAACCTTGTTCGCTATTTCGTATCAAAAAAAATATCTTATTTTGCATTATTACCAAGCTAGCTCGTTATCTGCTGTCATTATTCTTTCTACAGTAGAATACTCTCACAATTACATATATAATTTCCATCGTACCTAACATAGCGAAGATGTATTTAATTCTAAAGGACGATTGAAAATGTTCTCATCCACCTCGGCTTATAAAACTGAGCGCAGATTTTCAGTTAGTCCTAGTAAATGAAGGCAATAAAACAGAATCATAAATACGGAGCATCTGTCTCAGTAGACGAATAAAACGGGCATTTATAAACATTTTAACGGCAAGAGATCTTAATTGGATTTGGGATTCCTTTGTTTCTCTAGACGTTTGTTTACGGGCCTCGTTAATAGATTGATTTGTTTATCGTAAAGACAAGAGAGTTGTACGCTTGCCGGTTGCGAAATCGAGTGCCGGGGGTGAGGTGGAGGGGCAGAGAGGAGCTTTGCGCAAGCGCGGTGTCGTCTGGGCGGGCGGCGGCGTGACGCACCGCCAGCTGACGTCGCGCCGCAGCACTCGGCGGCACGAGCGCCACGCAGCAGCGCCGCGCACGCCCCGGCGACGTCGACCACTGCCTATATCTACCGGAGAATCCCGCTGCCCGTCCGGTAGAGAGCATCTCGTGTCAGACGTGTTCCATTCCTCCGGCTATTTCTAAATGATGGTGCGACGTAGCGGACGGTACACCGTCAACTGGCGGGGCTTCAAAGATTTCACGTTCGGAAACAAGCCGCCCGACGATGGTGAGTAACATTTTGCATACTGCAAGACCGTTTCCCACATAACCTAAACGTGCTCGATGTTTCTGAGAACTGAGCCGCGATATCTGCATTTTCGCAACTTCTAAAATGAGTTTGCGGGTCAGATTTAATGTCCTCGTGTCACGGAATGGTGAGTTACATTTAACAATCTACATTTTTATTGAAAACTTTCGATAAGGATACAGTTACACTTGGTAATTATGTAAAGTTCTAAAGCATAATAAAAAAGTGAAAATTATTTCAGGAAATCAATATAAGACCGATTTTTTTAAAATGATTGTTTAACTAAACTTAAAGTTAATGTTAAAGTAAGTCTTCCGTTTACCTATACGACCCGAAGCAACTTCAAAATTCCAACACAAAAATGACATAACATTAAATACAATGATACATTTTGAAAACACAAACCTACTCATTTTTTCGAACGGTATACGGTTGTATTATAAGTTTCTCGACTATTTTAAAAATAAGAATGAGTGAATGGCCAAACATTATCTATCCCACAAGACATAAACGACAAATTGTAAGACTTTTCCCAAACTACTGAACAACTAAAGTGTAGGAGGATATATTGCGTACACAAGCCCGTAGATAAGATAGAGAACCGCCGATGTTTTATTTATTTATTTCACGAGTAGAAATTGAGTGTAAGTATCATATAATAACAGGTACCGAGGTGTGCTTCGTGTTTGAAGACGTCTCGTAATAATTTTTTGGTGACCCATCTCTTTTTTTAACAACGGCAACGATAAATCTTTATAGAACATAGTGGAGCGGTATCGTTATCAGCTGCGTAAGTCCACTGCTGGACATAAACCTTCTCATACAAACCAAGTCGCACTTTACATCAGATGATAGTTTTTTTCTTATTTCAGAGTCAAAAAAGTTATAGTCCTATTTTAAGTTACATATGAAATGTGTGATATGAATTGGCTCCAAAACATGTACAGAACTTGCTGCTCACTTTTTCATGGGTTTGTCAAGCTTTTTAATTATTGCTCTTGAATGTCATATGTATGTATATTTTCCTTTAAAAATTATTTTGGATTGCGATGCTAACAAGAACGATAAAATTGCTAAATAAGATACTCCCATACTGAGATATGACAAGATAGTCTTATTGATTGTACGATGATTTCTGTGATAAAAAATAACTGTGTGATCTTTCCTGACGTCTCGTACAACACACAAACACACTGCGGCAGGATATGGCAACCGGATATCGGCATGGCAATCGGATACTTTTTGTTCCTAGATTATGTACTAGTTTCTTTCTCCGCCACCACCTCCTATTCTGTCTGCGCAAAACAACAATATTTTATAGTAGACCTGCTGTAATACAAACACGTGTCGACATCCCTAATGAAGTTTGATTAGCGAGAGGGGTGTAATGTGTAAACAAGGCGTAACCGTCACGCAATGGCTACGCATATTTCACAAAACGACACTGTACATACACACTTTCTAACATACATAACAGTGACATCGGAATCGTGTTAAATGGGCTGAAATCCTTTGACCATAGTAAAACACAAATAATCGAATTAACTAATGTCATAATGTAACGAGTACGGGACATGTACGAGAGGATTTTTTAAAACATAAAAGTATACCATTTTCAAATACAGAACCCTTATAAACTCACTCTGATGTCTGCAGGTGTCTGTATTTCTGTCCGTCTGTCACAGCTGATTATCTCAAGAACTACTACTGCTATCCACTTGAAATTTGGAATAGCTATGGGAAATTGTGGCCCACCGGTGCCGCAACTGAAATAATTCATAAAGTGTTTTTATTTTTCTTCATAAAGGGGCAAAAGAATCCAAATTTCGAAGCGGGGTCACTAGATTAAGTGTGCTATATGAAAAGAGCTTCTTTTGCACATTCCAAAACAGATCTTGATATTATATTTGCTGCATAGTTTTTGACTTATCATAAAAATGTGTTAAATGTATGTGACTTATTTCAAGGTAGTAATATATGTAGGGATATTTCCATGGTTCGGAACCCTTGGTTTATATAAATGCACACAAAAATGTTGCACTATAGTAGTAACTAAGGACAGTAAGATATATATGGTTAGTTATTTGTGCGCTTAAATTTTGTCTTTTGTATTTTTATTGCAGAAAAAGAAGAGAAGAAACCAGTAGAAGATTTATCCAATCATGAAGAAATATTTTTGAAAAGCATTGTTGAAAGCCCTGATTTTGGTCGGAAACGTGAGGTATTACGCAAAATTATATTTTAATTAATTTAATTTTAAATATCGCGCCATTATTACCGTTTTACTAGCGCACCAACATTAACATAACATATTCTGCCACCACACTGCCAGTAAGTACATTGGTGCAGAGCTAATTTTAAATCTTGAGCAAGGTGTTAGAGTGTGAATAGCTCAATTTAAAGCCACCGTGTAGCAGGTATACCAACTTAATGACAACAACTGACAACTGTCAAATAAAGACGCCAATTTTTTAAGAAACCACTTTGGAGTGTGTTATAACTTTTTCTTCAAAACAGATTTATAACAAAATATCAGGGTATTATAAAATAGCAGCCACTTATACACAATTATAATATTATGTAAGTGCAACTTATTTAATAAATCAGACTGTTCTGTTATTGTTTCATTCATTAATTCTTATGGAAGGGTGCCACGCCTTAGTTTCGGTTCCGTGTTTTCGTGTCTTTGTTTATTAAACCGTGTAACTATTGTTTCAGTCGATCGACTCTGAGGAGGATTTGATTGTGAAGCCCGTATCCTTGGGCAACACAAGCATTCTTAAGGAATTTAGTGAGTATCGAGGTAATAACATACGGACTATCGAGCAAGCCGAACTTGCTATTCTGCTATCGAGAGTTCATGTAAAGGCAAGTTTCTAGCATTAAATATATTTAAGTACAGTAAAATACCAACACGTAGTGAGTGACCATAAAATTTCAGCTTTAATTTTATAGATATCTGTTTATGTTTCAAAGCTTATTATTGTGTTACTTTTTATATACCTTTCTAGTTCAGAACTTCTTTCATTTCGCATTAAAATTTATAAATGATACGGCTTTTATGCACCAGAACCCATATGTGATTTAAATTGGTTTCCAATAAGAATATATTGAAATTCCAGGCTCTAATAGATGCTCATGATAAAATAGGTGCAATCTGGTTAGAGAGAGGTTCTGGCATTGATGAGAAAGCTGCACTGAGTGAAGCAAATAAAGCAACTGCAGAAGTAGAGACTCCTGAGGAGAACGGAGACATGCCAGTAGAGACTGTCAAGGTAGTGGGGTTGAGGAAGGTGCCAGGACAGCCTCTAGGATTAACAGTGAGTCAATTTATGTAATAACTAAAACATTTAGCACAAATGCAAAAACTGGTACATTTATCAAAACAAATTTCAATTAGAGTAAAAGGGAAATTAAATGTTTTAAAGTATCTCCAATATTTTAACAACTCTTATTCTAAACGAATAAAACCATAGATTTTCAACCATTGATAAATAATATCTAAAACATACATAACATTGCACCTTGACATTCTTTCTTAACTAAACAAAATTTGAACACCTGTATCAACTGACTCATAAAATATGTAATGTTGGTCACAGACATTGAAAGTATTACAGTAAAAGTTCAGGTTAATATATTTAAAGTTCATTGTCTCTTACATAATTAATTCATCAATTAAGGAAGTAATGTGTTAATGATCATGCATTTTGCATTATGACTAATTGAGTCAAATTACAGCACAAGACATGAAGGATGAGTCACTAATTACTAATAATAACATTGTCTAGCGTATTTGCATAGTAAGCGAAATAGTGATTATGTTATGATACCTAAAATGTATAGTCATGATTTCTTTTGTTTACGTGACTTTTACTTTAAAACAAAAGGTGTAGATATGCATATTCATTTTGCATACACATTTATTTCTTGGTAGAATACCATATGTCTTTGTTCTTCCTGTTATTTCTCAAATATTATTATGATTTTAAACCATTTTTAGGGTACCAAACATGAAACCCTTATAATCTCCCTCTGGTGTCTGTCCATCCTGTCACACCTGACTTATCTTAGGAACTACTAGTGCTTTAAGTTTTATATTTGAAACAGTTATGGAATGTGAACCACAGGTGCCACAAGTTAAATAATCCATAAAATATTTTTACTTGAAATGGCCAAAAGTAGTGGGGGTCAAAATTTCAAAGTCAAGTCACTGAGTCAAGTGAAGTATCATATGAAAGGTCTTCATTTGCACGTTCTAAAATATAAACTCCCATGTAGAGTAACTTGTTTTGTATTCAATCTGTTTTTATTATTTCCTAGGTAACTACAGATGAACATGGGCAGCTAATAGTAGCTAGAATAATGGCAGGCAGCGCAGCGGCAAAACAGGCTTTACTGTCTATAGGAGATGTTCTGTTGGAAGTAGATGGAATACAGATTGACTCTGAAGACCAGCTAAAGGAAGCTGTTAGTAAACCGAATGACAGAGTCACACTCAAAGTTGGACCCAATTTAAAGGATAAAAGCTCACATTTAACTAATAAGCTTAGTGTGAGTTTCGTTCTCTCATAACTTTATTTTTATATTTATTATTTAAAACCAAATAAATTTAGTAAAAGTAAAACCAAAGAGTAAAAGTTCTCGAGTGGCGACCAGGTATCAGGAAATGTGTACAAGGCAGATGACATAATAAGGTCGCAGGGAGTTGGAAGTGGCTCGGGACTGGTCATTGTTGCATAACATGGAGGAGGCCTATGTCCAACAATGTTTGTTTCACACCTTAATTATTTCTATATATTTCAGTGTTACATGAGAGCCCTCTTCGACTACAGCCCCAAAGAGGACACTTTAATACCATGTAAGGAAATTGGATTAGAATTCAAGAGAGGTGACATTCTACAAGTATCAGACAGGAAAGACCCCAACTGGTGGCAGGCGAGCCACGTTGAAAGCCCTGAAATTGTTGGTCTCGTACCTTCACCAGAGTTGGAAGAAAGGAGAAAGGCTTATGTGCCTCCTGAAGCTGATTTTGTTCATAAAATTAGCATTTGTGGCGCTCGGGTATGTTTTACCTTTCATCAATTTTTAATTGCATTTATTTGGCCCATCAAATACGAATACTAGATGATCCATCATCAAGTCCCTAAACTGCTGCATTGTTCCTATTCCTGTTCAATCAATTTTCATTTTATGTTTAAAAGTACATTTCCTTGACAACTTTTTACATGTATTAAACCATAATGTTCATAAGTCCATGGTAGCTCAGTTGGGTAGAGTGTCAGTCCTTGAACAATCAAGGTCTGGGTTGGATCCTGATGGTACCAATGAGTTCCAATTTGTTATTTATGTATGAATGATAAAAGTCATTACTATTGACTTTTCGGTAAAGGAAAACATCTTGAGGAAACCTGCACACTCCTAAGAAGAAATTCAAAGCACTGGGCTCACATGGTAGACTGAGGCCCATACACTCTCTGTAGGAGAGTAGGACTGAGCCCCTGCAGTGGGAACATAGTGTCAATTTTAATAACTCATTCATACATTAACTCAAACCCCTTTCTGTTTAATTACGACTTTATACTCACTTTAATTTTGTTTCTTTGTTTTTGAGTATGTCATTTTTTATCTTATTAAGTTTTCCGATAAAGATACATTAATAGTAGCATGGTTGCATCAACTGTTTTGTACCTTATTATTTTACAAGAAACTGTATTAAAGTATTACTTTGTTCTTAATGTCATCTAGATATCAAAAAAGAAGAAGAAGTTTGTGTACGAGTCACGTTCTAGCGTGCAGCTAGAGGGTGCGGAGCTAGCGCTGTACGAGGAGGTAGCGCGCACGCCACCCTTCCTCCGACGCATCCTGGCGCTGGTGGGCACGCGCGGCGTGGGGCGGCGCACCATCAAGAACAGAATGATACAGGAGCATCCGGACAGATTTGGAGGTGTCGTACCACGTAAGTGTCTTTTATGTTCTCACAACCAGCCCCCAAAACACGACGGTTTTTGGTACGATATTCACATCTAACATTAAGTATAGTGGCCTCAATCCACATAAGTGCTGTTTAAGAACACTTCATTTGGCACTATTCTTCACCTCAACTCAGTTAGTGAACATTTCGTCTTTGTCAGCTTTCCACTTAAAGTTCTTCAACTTTACCTTCTTATTTCAAAGTCAAGAGGAGATAGTGTGATCTTAGGGTTTATTGAGTACAATGTATGAACTATAGTGGTTTCTTGCTTACAGTATATATACTGAACTTGAAACCAGTTTCTTGCAGTTGAATGCCCTAGTAGACGGCCCATACACTCTCTGTAGGATAGTAGGCCTGAGCCCCTGCAGTGGGGACGTATGTAGGCTGTTGACGTGTATTATTACTATGTCCACTATACATATCAATTTTTTATAAAGTGTATATGAATTATCTTCAGACACGTCCCGCCCCCCGCGTCCGCTAGAAGAGAACGGCCTGTCGTACTGGTTCGTGTCCCGCGAGGAGATGGACCGGGACGCGCACGCCGGCAGGTTCCTCGAGTACGGGGAGCACAACGGACATATGTACGGGACACATCTAGACTCCATCAGGGCAATCATCAAGGAGGGTGAGTGAACATCTGCTTGTTAATTCAGAATTGTGTACAATTAAAAATATGCTTTAAACTTCAAATGTGGTATCGGCTAAGAATAGTATCACCTATATCATTGTAAAGGGCGACTAGTGTGACCGCCACCGCTGTACCGCGCCCTAGGTGCGGAAGGCGTAGTGCGGGGAGGGAACGGTTTTTTTTTTTCGAATGGACTTGATGCTGTTGGTCCTGCGACCTCTACAGCTTCACCCGAACAATGGCGAGCGCGGAAGGCGCTCAACCGGTATTATTATTAATAGCAACAGGCCTAAGGGCGCCCGCTCGGGCTCGTCCTCGGCTTAGGGCGTTGCTTTGTGGTGAAGAGATCGGAGAGAATCGGCCCGGAATGTGCCGATATCTGCGGTAAGCGCCAGGATTATTGCTCGTCGTGGGGAAGGTGTGTCTTTGCCGTCTCCGCCGGCGGAGACGGTGTATTTGCAAAGTGTCGGTTTGAGGACGGATCGATAGTGCTTGAAGAGCCAAGGTGATCGGATCATCGGGGTCGTTGAGGACGTCCCGGGGGCGCCTCTTACGGCCTGGAATCGGCACGTAAGACGACGCTTTACGTGCAAACGGATTGGGATGGTTCGGAGCGGACGCGAACAACCGTACAGAGACGTCCTTCATGTAATGAGCTAAGGTCGGCAGCTCTAGGTCCTTGTGGAGGTCAAGGTTCCGCACAAACCACGGGGCGCCCGTGGCTTTGCGCATGAAGCGGTTCTGTACGGTCTGAAGTCGGTGAATATGAGAGGGAGCTGCGTGGGCGAAAACCACGCTAGCGTACGTCATGATGGGACGGATGCACGTCTTATAGAGTGTCACCTTGTTACGAAGGGACATTTTGCTGCGAGCATTGAGAAGAGAGTGGAGGCGACCCAGTACGACAGACGCGTGCCGTCGCACGGCTTTGACGTGGTGGCGGAATGTGAGTCCCTTATCCAGCGTAACGCCTAGATATTTGACTCGATCCCGCCACGGTACCGGCGTATCGAATATCTTAATGTTGGGGAGATCGAGCGACGGGGGGAGGGAACGGGGGTGCGACAAGTGCGACAGCGAAAGCGTTGGAATCAATGACATAGGGTCTGCCCCTGCGTCTCGCGGTCAAACAATAAAATAATTTTTTTGAAAATAAGCAGCATCTACCTATCTTACTGCGATAGTTCTATAGTAATTTCGACATTTTTTTCTCTGCGGAACAATTTTCAAGGGTAGTTAATCATAGCACATTCATTACCGTCAAAAAAATTGTAACAATTTCACTTTTAATACAAGCTTGGTAATTATGGCATATCCGATATACCTTAGGAAAGTAATATGTGGCGATCTGTGAGGGAAGGTAATTTCCAGCAGTTGTATTGTATCCATTATTATTATTATAGGTATTTAAGTCCACATTACTGAGTCGAATTTTTTCAGACAACCTTGGGATAGAGCTTGAATGTAGAAGGTATGAAAAATCTAAAACCATCCTAAAGAAGTCGTGTTCCTGTAACCATTCCTATCATTCAAAGAAATCACTTGTTTGCTTACAATTAATCACTACATATAAGTAAAAATATGTCAAATGATAGGTAAAATGTGCATCCTGGACTGCGCGCCGCAATCCCTGAAGCTGCTTCACAACAGCAGTGAGTTCCTGCCCTACGTGGTGATGGTGGCGACGCCGGGCATCGAGCAGCTGCGGAACCTCACGCACGCCTCCAACCGGAACCTGTCCGTGAGTTGCATGCATATATGGTACCCTGGTGGTAGGTAGGGGCATCGGCAGCTGCGTAAGTGTCCTATACCATGTCACATACTTAGAGTTCCGTACCAAGGAAAAAAGAAACCTTATAGAATCACTTGGTTGCCCGTCTGTCTGTTAAGACGCTGTTTCTCATGAACAAGTTGAAATTAATATCGAATACTCAAATCTATGGTAGAAAAACATACATCAAATGCAAAAAAATGCTGTTTATGGCCTTATGGTGACCTAAGTGGCGATAATATCGTTGGATGTAACTGCTCACTAAGAAACTGCGTGTATATTATCGATCATTATTGGAACACAACAGTGTTATTAACACTGCTGTTTGGCGGCAGATTAAAATAACATGGAGGTAACTAGCCAGGCGGAGGACATATAAATGCGCTTTCGCATTGACCCTTACTAATTGAGATGATGGTGATAACGCAAGCGTAGTACAGGTTGCAGTGGCGCGTTGCGGGAGATCTTTGTCCAGTATGACTGCCTTAGGTAGTAAACTCGGTTCGCTAAATTAGTGTCGCTGAATCAAAACGGCATCTAACATAATTCTTTTATTTCGCATTTCGTCATCCTGAAACACTCAGCGAATGTAGAATGCATTATAATTATACTTATTCCATGTGTTGAGGCAAAACTGTAAAAGTATGTGATATGGTACATGTTGTACAATATTTGAAGCTGACACAATAAGGTCCAAAGCCAGCGCTGTCTTATGTTGTGATCAATGAGTTTGAATACAATTCTTCTATTTTAATTAGTTTAGTTGTAAACATAGTTTTTATCATTGTAATGTGATAGAAAGTTGTAACAATTATCAAACTCCAAAATACTCAAGTTTTATGATATTTTTTTTCGTGTTTATTCATTTTTCGAAAGTAACAATAAAATTTAGGGCCAAGGATGCATGCTGTAATGGTGTTTAATATTTATTTTATATATCGTTAGTGGCATTCAATCTTTTCTAGATTGCTCGAAAACTAGAATGATGGCGATAGCCTTTGGCCATGAAACAGTTTGTTTAATTTGTAGTTTTTCATTTTAAAATGTTTTAGCATTCGTAATCATGTTCAATACTGCTAAAACATTGCATGCTTTAATACTGATTTCTAGGCGTATTTAGGATAATCAGCAATTAGGGTTCCATCATTCATCATGATTGATGATTTTTGTTATGAAATTGCATTTTAAAATGGTTTTTCTCACTGCCCACTAAACCAATTAATAAGAAAAGCTTGTTGGTTATGATCTAAATACCATAATTCTGATATGTTGGCATCATGAGGCTATTTAGCAAATGCGAGCTTTTTCCCTAGCTCTCTATTTAATTCGTGCTTGCAGAATTTTAAACATTCAAATCATCGACCGCCAAGATCTTTCCTTGCTGTTTCATTTTAGCATGTCAAATGGTCGTGTTTTATTTTTAATTTGTTTTAATTTTATTCCATGTACTGTTGGCGTGTTTGCGCATGCGTTGTTTAGTTCGACAGGCAGAGCTCCATCCGCTTCAGTTCGCGGCGCGCGCGCACCCTCGAGTCGCTCGCCTCTCTGTACGAGGTGAGAACGAAGAGTAGCATTATTTATTTATTAAAAACAACCTATGAACCATATCATATCAACAATGTATGCTAGATAGAAACCGGCATCTACCCTACCAACTGGTGAAAATAGCAAAGATGTGGCGATTGTGTGGCAGTCTCATCTCCAGAAGCGGACTATTCTGGCGGAATGTTTGACCACGGCCGCTCGTAGTGGTAAGACGTCCATATGGCTGACGATGGTCTGGGAGGTGCCTGTTGAAACTCGTTTTAAAGATGGACGCCCAGACTCTACCTTTCAGCAAACAGCCGGTGGTCAGTTACGTACGCATTACAAAGTAGAAGCGATACGCTTAACAGTGTGTATTTAGTTTAGATTTAGTATTCGCATGTTGATAGGTTTTCAGTTTCCTTGATGCATTTTGTGAGTTGTTAGTGAAAATTTATATTTCCTCCTAAACCTATTTGTGAATTTCATAGATAGTTCTCGCTGTTTCCGAAATCCCGTATGTGTATATAATGCCTCGCTTAACGTTAGATACGATGTAATAATTGTCAGGAGGAAGACATGAAGCAGACGCTGGAGGAGAGCGCTCGCATCCAGCGCCAGTACGAGAAGTACATCGACATGGTGATAGTGAACACCAACGTGGACACCACGTACTCTAGGATCATGGACGCGATACACGCTCTCTCCACCGACCACCAGTGGGTGCCCGTCAGTTGGATATACTAGCGGACATTACACTTGTAACAACCGTATAACTAGAATGTAAAGAGATGGGGCGAGCACTGACCACTTACCCACGAGACACTTTATAACAATACAAACAAATCAGTCAAAGTAGTCAGGTGTGCAGGGGGAAGGGAACGCGCGCTGATTGGCCACAATAAGAGAGAAGTGAACGCTGATTGGCTCGTTCAAATTCTAGCCATATCGAACGAAACAAGATGAGACAAATAAGTATTTGTCTGAAGTGTTGATGCCATAAATATTCGGCTACTATTCGATTTTCTGACGAATATTGCGAAACATTCGGTCGAATACCAAATCATGAAAAAACAAAATTCCTCATAAAATAATTATTTTAAAAAAAAAAGCATATTCAATAGTTAAAATCTAACAGTAGTAGGTTTTGATGAATGAAAACAATAGTTACCACGCGCACTTGCAGGTCACGGAACCTGTGACCCGGGAAATTACTAAGTGTCGCCGAATATTCGGCACTTCGACCGAGAGACTTGCCGAATATTCGGTATTCAGCAAAATCACTACTCGTGGCATCCCTTAGTCCTAGTGTTCGTCCTGTATTATGCGTCTCGTGTGTAGGTGGTATTTGTAACCGAGAGTCGCAAGCGCAACAAACACTTTCAAGTCACCGATTTTTTTTATTAGGATCTTTTGTCCTTCTGTGCATGACAGACCCGTCAAAACTTACACTCAAAAGGTTTTTAATACCGTCAAGTTAAAAAAAAGTGTTCGTAGTTATATACAAGTTTTATTATGAAATCTATCAACATCACGTTGCAGCAGACACTGTAAAACAGCGTCCTATGGACATAAAAACAGTTCGCAAACAAATTTTGTTGGTCTCTACTTTTCTTGTGCTTCTTTTTATGATTTTACAGCAGAAAAGGAACAAGACTTTCATATTTTTTTTATTTCAATGAAAGTTTGCAGGGCTCTTTGATGTAAACATGCGATGGTTTAACACCGATGTAATGGCTAAAATATCGATAAATTCTAATTCCAAAGTCTAGCTGTTTTAACTTTGCTAATAGGGTGGCGCTGGTATCGCATAAAATAAAATGTTCATAAGAGTTATGTCGACGAATGATATAGTTACGAATTGTAAAGATGGTATGTTAAGCTCTGCAATGGATTTCGTGCAATGTGTTCGATGTCACATCAAGTGAACTATATAATTTTGTATTAGTTATTAAGTTAATTAGTTTATATACTCTTGCTTGAACTTCACACTAAGACTTAATTACATCACAATGGCCTATTTATTTTCTCACGAAAACATCGCTCATATCTAAATTAATCTCGAATTAATAGTATAGTTGTGTAGGTTAGGAAAAATCGTTTACTTATAAGTAGATCAACGCGTCACACGTACAGTACTCGCAAACTAAGTTTGCCCCTCTGAAGTTAGCTACAAAAGACTGCGAAGTATCAATTTATTAACGAATAAATGGGAGGCAAGGCAGATTAGCAGGTGGAAAGAAATGTCGTAGTGTTTTATGTCATCTAGGGATAGTTATTATCGAAAATAATACACACATTCCGACTGTACATGCGCAAAATTCCGGAGAGCTAATTCAGAGGAGCAAACATAGCGTGCGAGTACTGTAATGGCTTTTGTCAAAAATAGAAAAAAGGAAATTTAAGTTAATGTTAATGTCATGCTCAAGAGCGATCTCCAAATCTTCTGTGGGGTCAATTCAACCTTGAGTATGAACTATCATCGCGGGATTTGTTTTTTTATGGTTATGTTCTAATCTAGTATGAATTTCTTCGTTTTGCGGCACCAGCTCGTACAATTGCAGCTAGCGCCATCTATAACGTGTGACGTTCAATCGTTCTATTTTAACAAACGTGTCAGAGGAACAGATGATTTTTCATATTTAACAACATTGCTTTCTATGTTATATCTATAATTACTGCATCGCACGCTGTCGGTGATCTACCACTGATGCATCACTTTACTTTCCCATTTACAAAACGAAAACAATTTCTTTCGCAAAACCTTTCAAAAAATTAGTCCATGTGTTACCAATTTCTATGAAATACTTGACTTTATTTTACACAGTCACAAGATTTTACTATAGAAAGTAGTATTTATTTAAAATTAGTATCCCACCCGACAGTGATTTTAAATTGTACTTGAATAGATTTTGTCTTTTATTGTCTTACATTACAATGGCCTAAAGTTTAAGTTTAGGTCCTAAACGATTTTAATGTTTTATAATCAATTAGATATTAAGATAACTAGTGTATCTCTAGATATTATTGGCAGCTTTTTAAACTGTACGATAGGTCTTATTGAATTTATATGTAGATCTCGGCCTAAACGCATTTCTTTTTTAGTAATAAGTCTCAACTTTAAGTACATCACATTAAAGAAATAAATAATCACAGTTATTATATTGAATTTATATACATAGTAGTCAGGAGTGGAACATACAAACAAGACTGTACACAGAATATAATTTTAGTGTATGGATTATGTTGAACTTGATCAGTTCTTTAATGGCGCTATTTACATTAAACACGCAATCAACAATTTTTATTGTTTAAACCAGTGGTCGGCAACCCTTTAGCAGGCCACATAGTGTCAAAATTAAAAGACCTAGAGAGAAAGAGAAATATACGATACAATACCATTGCTTTTATTAGGTATTTTTATAAATATCTTGGATAATATAAATATCACAAGAAAATCATTTTCAGTTTGCCTGAAACTTCTTGAAGTCACGAAATCTGAAATTAAGTTTATTCGAAGACATACATTTGCATTCAAAGAAAAAAAAAATTTTTTTTGATATCCTACCTTTTTTTGACTCCTATGAAAAATCTAAAGAAACTATAGCTATCCGATTTGTGGAGTAGTGAGCCTATCACGGTATTCTGGCTTTAGGGGAACTCGCATTTTTTAATTTTGGCGCGAAATAATTCCGAATGATAAGATTACAAAAGATTCGCGGACCACATACAAGTCAGATTTCCAACCACTGTTTTAAACAACTGATTCATCACCCTGTTTTAAAAATAATTACATTAAACACGCCTTTAACTCTTTCGCCGAATCACGTCATCGCGGCGTACGAAGGCGTAAGAGGCTTGGTGTCAATGAGACGGTTCTTTGCCAATGTTTGTAAAAAGTATTTTTCTGTAGTTAATGGTCTCATGTAAGGATCGAAAACGCATTAAAATAATTACAATTACTTAGCTGCATAAGGATCACATTCCGTCCATTTTATTTCGTTAATTAGCTATAAATTTTATTGTATCAATGAGATTTAATATACGTGTAATTACACTGCTTTATTTTATTTCTACGCTCTCTGTTATTTTAAATGACAATAAAAATCTTTTGAACGATTTCAAGCTTTTATTCTCAAGAAAACAGTGTGGTGTTCCATAAATTTCGTCTACTGATTTAGTTGACGCGATGTGATTTTGTCGTGGCGTCCAGAGCTCTTGAAAATGTTGGGATCGATGTGATTCAAGCAAGCTTCTACGCCGACGCTCGATACACTGTTTTCACCCTCGTTCCTTTCAAGTAAGTGTGGCGCGAGTAAAAGAAACAATTGCTGTAAAGAAAATGTTCGTTTGAGATATTAATAGAAAGCCACCTTACATGGCTGTAGAAAATAGTCGATGGTTAGGCTGGTTTCACTGCTGTACGGACGATCCGTACGGGCTGTCCGTGCGCGGAAGACCCGTACGGATCACGCCCGCAGTGCTCTGAAACGTGGGTTCAGTACGATACGATCAGTGGGCTCCACCCGGAGCGGGTAGCGTGCGCACCAATCCGCGTCGCTGTGAAACGATGTACTAGCACCTAATATGTGCTCCCGCTCCGGGCGCCCGTACTGACTGCCCGTACGGTTTCCGTACAGCAGTGAAACCAGCCTTATAGTGATATGCAGTATATGGTTCCTGTAGCATAGGGGATCCTAGTTCAGGAGCCAGTCTTCACAAAGTCACGAAACTATAGAATAGTCATCTACTAGAAGTTAGAAAAGTTGTGATGTATTTTTTATGAAGAATATTTTAGGAGTAGCTCAAACCTTGCATTTCAGCCAATGAGGTTAGATCTCGCTATCCCGAATGCGTTAAAATGAGTCACTATTTTTTCCATCATCGTATGGGTAAAGCGAGACCATATCAAGAAACACGTGTAAGTCTCAAGTGTTCCCATTGCTATTGATAAACTCTACCTATTGCAATGGGATTAGGAATAGTCTTAATTTTGCTACCGTTGTAAATAATTACAAGATTTTTAGTTCTGTGACTAAAACGACCGTAGTCTGCTTTTCTTGTCTACTCACTACACACGTAGTATACTGGCATTCAGGGTAGCAACACTGATGTCAGGTGCAGTAAAGCCCGTTGTACACAGCACATAATTATTCGTACACTCGAGTACAAAAATATGTAACCACTTTTGAACCGTGTCACATTCACTCTTGCTTGTTCCTATGCAGTGTGTTGAGGGAAATGTCAATTAATGGTGAATGTGACAAGGTTCGAAAGTGGATACTTACTTTTGTACTCGAGTGTACGAATAGTGCTGTATCTTCTGGCATAGATTGTGAGTAAACTATGTGCAAGACCGAGTATTTTACAATACTGTATTAACCAACGTATTAGTCGTTCACCTCGGCCCAGGGGATAAGCGGCAAGTTCGCGAAGGCAGCTTGCCACCCTGGCAGACCAAGATGAACCAGGGCCATTCTAAAGTAATGCGTGAAGGAATCCGCGAGCCAGGCCCATGTGCCTTCGCGGGTCACCAGCCAGATAGACCACGCCCCGCCGCTAGATACTAGACACACCTGAAACAAACAACAATACACAACACACGCATCTGAACTAACTCTCTCAGATTGCCACGACGAGACGTATGTGCATATAATGGGTTTGCACTTGGCCTTCGTTTCACCTGATGCTAAGTGACGAAATGACAAATTACCGTTCGTTAAAAAGCATGCCCTAGAAACGACAAGTCATTAATAATAAACCAATCAGGTCTTAATGATACTGATGTTTGATAGCAGACCTAAGTATAACATGGTAGTAACTAATATATAGCCAGGCATATATATAAAATGTTCTACCATCAATAAAACCGAGTACAGATAGGTACCCACGCTGGGAATAGAGCCTGGTTTGGCTAACTAGGCTTGGATTTGATGTGGCTATAATCCAGGCATTATGGGTGAACGGATTTGTATGCCAGTCGAAGTCGCAGGCAGGCATAAACTAGTTTGAATCTGCGCCTGACCACGCACGATCGTCTGATAAGAGGAGAATGCCAAAAGATGCTATTAGTCCAAACAAGAATAAAGTATAGAATAGTTCACTCTACAGCCCATAATCTATCAATATACAACAAGTAAATGCGTTCAAAAATAACTGGAAACTGACTTCAATTGCCCTAAGGTCTACTTTTACTAAGGAAAATTTAAGATTTATATCGTTTTCTAATGGATGCCGTTGTCAGAACTGGACCAAATTGAAATGGGACCACACGGGAAGCACCACCTTTAAAATAAAAAAAAGAATCATCCAAATCGGTTTACGTAGTCAAAGTTCTGAGGTAACAAACATTTAAAAAAGATACCCTTCGAATTGAGAACCTCCTCCTTTTTTGGAATCGGTTAAAAATACGTCGATCCGTTGCTGTGCAAAAGAAGGACAAAGCAACAAATGTGAAAATGTTGGTCAAAGGAGACTCCGCGAATATCTGAAACCCTGGCCTGAACTGTGTACCTAGAACTATATATTAAAGTACCATTTATACTTAGGTATAATAAAATCGGTACAAGAAAGTCTGTACATTCAATATATCTGACATAGAGTAAATCAGGGCGTTTAAAATGACTAAATGAATATGTTAAAACAGTTTATAACATTCTTGATATCAACCTTATATCATTGTATGAAAAGCTTATTGTCAATATAGGAGATCTCACATCAGATCATGTATTGTACTTGTGTCTGGCTTGATATATAGCCATGTATATAAAAAAAGATTTATTTTGAATAAACTTTTGCTTGATTTTATAAATAGTGTACACACGGCTACACATCAAGCTATATTTTTCCAGTATAAGCTGCCCTCGCATTAAATGGATTCCTGCACGAAACTATTCAGCTTATACTGGAAATGTACAGCTTGACCTGTAGCCGTGCGTACTACTATACTTAATGGAAGCCAGTTTAAATCAGGACCCGCTTTTGGGTGTACAAACCTTTCCTATGGTTCTGCAGGTGTCCAGCTCGAAGACTTTACTCTTGGCGGTAAGCACGGGCACGTGACCCGAATGCGCCCTCGTCAGCGAGAAGTCGATGAGATCTTTCAGCGCCACCGACAAGCACAGCTCGTTCAGAGAATTCACGTGAATTGAGCCAACCGGCAAAATGTCATCCGCTGAAAAAATTCCAACAATCAATAATATTCATAAAGGTAAATACATTACTATTATTAGCGTGGATCTACTATCACACTGCTGAGGAAAGGCCTCCAACATAGTATATGTATACAGACTTAAATTTATACTAGCTGAAATTTTAATGGTTTTAAGCCCGCAGCACCCTTCGGCCGGCGTCACTATCATCGGGTGACATGAAGGCCAAGTGTTAGCTCATTGCGAATTAAAATAATTGTCCGTTATTTCCGCTAAAGTTCCGCTTTATCTGTACGTAGCTCTTTGTATTCATCTACTGCCTTCCTTATATAGTTCTAGAAGTCTAAGGTGAACGAGTTAAAACAGTAATGTGTTCTAATATAATAAAGCTGGTAGTACATAATATCACGTTACATACATAACGCACCCGAATACTTGTAATGCCAAGTTAATTGAAAACCGTCACTGGAGGCGTAAAAGTTACGGAGATCCTCTGGTAAAATTGCTGAGTGTCTATGCTCCCATGTGGAGAGAGCCACGCGGTCGCATGGCGATCTTCTTTCCACATTTACGCTACATATTCTTGGATCAGATTCTGTAAAAAAAAATGCGACGATTGATGAATTTTAATATTGAACGTTCTCATTTGGTAGTTTTGGTAGTCACGTACGTGAACATACCGTATAGATTTGTTTTGTTGGCAGCAGTACATAAATGCCAAGATTGTTTAGTATTGCCTGTTGTAATATTTTGTAAAAAATGTAGCTTTCTAATAAGACTGACGAACATTGATAGTTTAAATTGAAAAAATAATTTTAATAATAGAACTGGACGTGTGAAAAACTTCACATTAATACGTATTTGCTAATATATAATTTTCATGCTGGCAATATTTGTCTTTCAATCAAATAAAATCATATGGTATGGTTTTACCTTTTAGGTTAGGTTAGTAACTAAAAATATATGACTTAGTTATTCAGTAGAATATTGATAAACTTATGCTCTTTTTTTACTATTAGCGTAATAAACTTCAAGATGACAAACACAGGACCCGGTGTTTGTGCTATAAAACCAGAATTTATTGTAAAACGCCCTGAAAAAAACGTCGCTGAAGATAACACAGATTTACGTGGAAAACGTAAATTGGAAGACGAAGATGAAGCTGAAGCTAGTGGTATCGACAGCAAAAAAACTAAGTGTGAGGATAACGATGGACAGTCGAAAAGAAATAAGAAGAACAGAGGTCAAAACAAAGCCCGGCCAAAGACATTTCAAGATGATAAACAAAACAAACCTTGCCCCAGTATTATCGATTTAAAGCCTGGAGTTGAGCCGATACCTTGTCAGTACAAAAACTGCAAATTCATTCACAATACGATTGATTATTTAAAATCTAAACCAAAGGATATAGATGGAACTTGTCATGTATTTAGCTTAAGAGGAAAGTGTCCCAGAGGTATCACTTGTAGATTTGGATCCAGCCATATAACTGCTGATGGATTTAATGTAGTTGATGAAGAAAAAAATAATCAATGGAAAGATGATACTAAGAATACCCTCCAACAATCTGTTCAAATTAGACTGCAAAAGAAGAAGTATGACTTGAGCTTTGCAGAACGACTAGTTAGGGCCTTGGATACGAGAAACAAAAAAGATAACAGCAATGACTCAGAGGAGCCTAATCAAGTTCATGTTAATGGAGATAATAAGCCAAAAAACAAAATCCAGGATGATGACTCAACAGTAGTCAAGGATATTGAAAAGCCTAAGAGCAGTGGCACAATTACTGATGAAGATTTGATCAAACTTTTACCCCAGGAAAGAAAGTTGATTGATTGGCGAGACAAGTTATACTTAAGCCCCCTAACTACAGTGGGCAATCTACCCTTTAGAAGAATTTGCAAAAGCTTTGGTGTTGACATAACATGTGGAGAAATGGCACTATGTGAATCATTATTAAAAGGAATGAAACAAGAATGGGCCCTAGTCAAAAGACATGACTCTGAAGATATATTTGGTGCACAAATTTGTGGCAACAATGTATATGCTATCACTAAAGTAGCTCAACTCCTGCAAGAGAACACAGAACTTAACTTTATAGATTTAAATTTAGGTTGTCCCATAGATTTAATATACAGGCAAGGAGGGGGGAGTGGAATGATGCACAGACTGCCCACATTAGAAGCTTCTGTAAGGTGTGCTTCAAAATTGCTCAGTATCCCATTTACTATAAAAATAAGAACAGGAGTGTATCAGAACAAGAAAATAGCACACACCATTGTGCCCAAAGTAGCTGAATGGGGTGCATCACTCATAACATTACATGGTAGATCAAGGGAGGCCAGATATACAAGGTCAGCAGACTGGGAATACATAGAGACTTGTGCAAAAGCAGCTCAACCATGTCCTGTCTTTGGAAATGGTGATATTATGAGCTATGAAGATTATGTTCAGAGAAGAGAAATTGCACCTACAGTTCAAGGAGTTATGATTGGCAGAGGAGCCTTAATTAAACCATGGATTTTCACAGAGATAAAAGAACAACGACTCTGGGACATAAGTAGCAAAGAGAGATTTGAGATACTGAAAAAGTACAGAGATTATGGCTTAGAGCACTGGGGCTCTGACACGCAAGGTGTTGAAAATACACGCAGATTTATGCTTGAATGGCTTTCATTCTTGTATCGGTATATCCCTGTAGGACTTTTAGAAAGGCCTCCGCAGAAAATCAATGAAAGACCCCCGACATACTTTGGTAGAGATGACCTAGAAACTCTGATGGCATCAGGAAACTGTGCCGATTGGGTGAAAATTAGTGAGATGCTGCTTGGGCCTGTTCCAGATGGATTTAATTTTCTACCTAAACATAAAGCTAATTCATACTAATGATATATAAAAAGGTTGTTATTGTTTATTCTAAAAATAAACTGTTAATTACAAACCTAGCAATTTTGTTACTCCCAATGTTATGTTTTCGTAAAAAGAGTCTTCTGAAACTAGGTCAACACAAAAACTCATTACTCTTTTTGTAAACAAACCACACAATGAATTTAACCTCTTTTAGTTTGTATTTTCGAAAGATTTCATAATCACAGAAAACAATGTTGTTGCCATGGATACTAACAGACATGTCATGTCATATCAATGAATTTTACAGCCAAAGATTAACATGTGTGGGTCGTCAGCTTCCTCATAGAGCTATGAGAATTCTACGCATGCCAAATTTTAAGGCAATTTAGGAGCAATCAAACTTTAGCATTCATAATTTAGCAGCAACCATGACTCAGTTACAGCGAGTTGTTTTTAGTGTGTCAGCTGGAGACATGGGTCTCCAGCTGACACATGCCAGGAAGGCAAACCAGTGAGGTTAGGGCTTTAGACTATAGTCAGGCATTTAAAGCACAATTAAAGCAATGAGAGCCAAAAAAATTAACGATCACATTGATAAATTGTTGGATCTACGAACGAAATACCGTGTGTAAGCTGGCGACCCGTGTCACCAGCTTACACATCTGGATCTTCGTAATTATTCAAGTTACGATTATGTATTGTACCTCATATTTTAGAGCAAAATAGAAGCGCCAGGCTTCAAAATTTTCGAATCTCTAGTGCTAAAACTGTTTGAGCTACGAGCCGATATGTGTGTGTAAGCTGGTGACATGGGTCGCCAGCTGACACATGTTGTATCTCTGAAACTACATAAGTGAGAACTTCGTTTTAAAGATCAGATGAGACCATACAATAGAAGCGTTCACGAGTCAAAATTTCAAATCTCCTGGCTGTCTAGATTCAAAGTTATAAGCAAAAAACTATTTTCCCGCCAAAAAATTCAAAATAATCGCACGGACGCCGCTGAGCGGGCCATTGCCGTTCCGTGCGCTACGCTATTACAATAGAGTTTCAACTTAGCCGTCATTGTTTTAAAATTCATTTTAACCTGCACTTTCGTATCGATTCAATTGGTATATTGAGCGTGTTAGACCAGGAGCCGACAGAAATAAGCAATGGTATACTACCGATTAACTTCATAGAGAGACTACGAACGACCTTCACCAAATTTGAGGTCAAGTGAGAACCCTTCATCGCAAATCTACTAATTTGACTAATACGGAACCAAGATTTAGTTTAGTAATGAATCAACATATAAGAAATAACAATTTACGGTGTGATATAACATAGTATAAGAGGTATATGTTCAACATATACAGTTTATATAACTATGATCAATAATTGTTGAGCTCGGTATTTAGTATATTTTCAATAGCAATCCATACTAATATTATTTATAAAATAATATTATGAATGCAAAAGTGATTTTGTTTGTTTGTCCTTTATTATCGTCGTAACGTAGAGTCAGAATGATGATTTTTTGTATAGGGGTAGTTTGGAAAAGGATGGAAAATGACATAGGCTGTATTTCTTAAACTTTTATTCATAGCTATTTTCATGGAAATTGCAAACAAAATTGGCACATTTTAATAAAAACTATTGCTTATACTCAGAAATTTAGATTTGCAAATGAATAAAAATCTTATGATTTGATATATTTTTATTATAAAAGTTGACTAACATTGCTTTGTCTGATTTTCATAATATCAAAAACGGGACATGTGCGAGTCAGACTTGCGCACCGAGGGTTCCTATATTTGTCCCATAAGACTTTGTTTTTTGCCAAATTTCAGGATTATAGATCAATCAAAAATATGCGTCATGCACGGCTTTGATATAAGGGATTGCACACCTGAGTATTTGATATCAATTTCAACTTGATGCATTCACGCATTCCTTAAAAAAGGGGTCTTGACAGACCGAAGAACAACAAAGAGATCCAATCTAGGGTTCGCCTAAATATATTATTTAGTCACAAAATTAACCGCTTATGTACATAATTGATCATAACAAAGGTGCTTCTGAAAGGCGATAGTTGTATTCTAAAGAAGTAAACAAGTCATAATTTTGTATGGGAACCCATATTTTGTTGAAACTTATATATAATAACCAGTAGAATTCAGAATACCTGCCTTCTAAAGTGTGTGTATATTAGTTAACATCATTAAGATTAATTATTTTTCTAAAAACTAGCGTTCCATTGTCACAGGTTGGATACTATAAAGAAATAAATGAGACATAGCTTTGTATGGAATTTAAATGAAAATTAAATGTTTGTGAAATGTATATCATGTTTTATTCAATAATTGCTACTTAAAATATACTAAATACCGAGCTCAACAATTATTGATCATAGTGATGTAAACTGTATATGTTGAACAAAACCTCTTATACTATGTTATATCACACCGTAAATTGTTATTTCTTATATGTTGATTCATTACTAAACTAAATCTTGGTTCCGTATTAGTCAAATTAGTAGATTTGCGATGAAGGGTTCTCATCATCATCACCAGCCTATATATGTCCCCACTGGAGGGGATCAGGCCTACT
This sequence comes from Carcina quercana, assembly GCA_910589575.2. Taxonomy (NCBI): domain Eukaryota; kingdom Metazoa; phylum Arthropoda; class Insecta; order Lepidoptera; family Depressariidae; genus Carcina; species Carcina quercana. The sequence goes on along the minus strand of OU342428.1, from coordinate 12,661,275 downwards.
CTCCTACAGAGAGTGTATGGGCCATAGTCCACCACGCGGGCCCAGTGCGGATCGGCAGACTTCACATGCCTGTTCAAGACATGCAGGTTTCCTCACGATGTTTTCCTTCACCGTTAAGCAATCGGATAATGTACTTGAATTGAAAAACAACTCATAGGTACACGGCTGGATTCGAACCCGGTACCCTCAGATTGAGAGTCCGCGCCTTATCCACTGCGCCACCGACGCTTCCGAAGGGTTCTCACTTGACCTCAAATTTGGTGAAGGTCGTTCGTAGTCTCTCTATGAAGTTAATCGGTAGTATACCATTGCTTATTTCTGTCGGCTCCTGGTCTAACACGCTCAATATACCAATTGAATCGATACGAAAGTGCAGGTTAAAATGAATTTTAAAACAATGACGGCTAAGTTGAAACTCTATTGTAATAGCGTAGCGCACGGAACGGCAATGGCCCGCTCAGCGGCGTCCGTGCGATTATTTTGAATTTTTTGGCGGGAAAATAGTTTTTTGCTTATAACTTTGAATCTAGACAGCCAGGAGATTTGAAATTTTGACTCGTGAACGCTTCTATTGTATGGTCTCATCTGATCTTTAAAACGAAGTTCTCACTTATGTAGTTTCAGAGATACAACATGTGTCAGCTGGCGACCCATGTCACCAGCTTACACACACATATCGGCTCGTAGCTCAAACAGTTTTAGCACTAGAGATTCGAAAATTTTGAAGCCTGGCGCTTCTATTTTGCTCTAAAATATGAGGTACAATACATAATCGTAACTTGAATAATTACGAAGATCCAGATGTGTAAGCTGGTGACACGGGTCGCCAGCTTACACACGGTATTTCGTTCGTAGATCCAACAATTTATCAATGTGATCGTTAATTTTTTTGGCTCTCATTGCTTTAATTGTGCTTTAAATGCCTGACTATAGTCTAAAGCCCTAACCTCACTGGTTTGCCTTCCTGGCATGTGTCAGCTGGAGACCCATGTCTCCAGCTGACACACTAAAAACAACTCGCTGTAACTGAGTCATGGTTGCTGCTAAATTATGAATGCTAAAGTTTGATTGCTCCTAAATTGCCTTAAAATTTGGCATGCGTAGAATTCTCATAGCTCTATGAGGAAGCTGACGACCCACACATAATAATAACAGCCATGGCCACAGACTAATATAGCCATGGCTAAACACAGGTTACAGGTACAATGGCTGCCATCAGCGGAAAACGTTCACTGCTTAACACATTGTACCAGTACCATCACCTCTATGATGAAGCCATAATTTTGAAGTTGAACACATTGTAAATATATATGTATTTATAATTACATGTGATATTGAGTCTATTCTCTTTCTATAAAGTTAAATTTTACATATCGCTAACCAGATTTATACAACATTGTCGCTAACGCTCATCAGCATCGGACTATAATGTAGCTTGCTTCTCACTTCTAAAGGCTGGGTCACATGTACGTATTGAGAAGATGGACGAGATGAGACTAGGCCGAGACAGATCGTTAAGTAAGGTTTTACCTAAGCACCGAGTTAGTTCAGTTTAACCGCCGCTGTGGCTACATGCTTGGACTTACAAACCGAAGGTCCCGGGTTTGATTCCCAGTGAGGGTACCTATCGGTACTCTGATTGATGGTAGGGCGGGGATTTTCTATGTCCGCCTGGCTATCTATTAGCATGTTACCTAAGTCTGCTGCCAAACAGCAGTGTAAATAGCACTGTTGAGTTCCTGTATGGAAGGTAGTAAAGCCAGCGCCTGAGGCTTCCGTGTGCGCACACTTACCGTGAAACGGCCTTATCCACAGACTAATATATGTACCTGCCTTATCGTGTCACTTCATCAGGTGAGTTAAAGGCCAAGTGCAAACCTACCACACATTTAAAAATTACTGCAAACTAGACAGATAATTTAAAATGGTATGGAAAACCTTAGGTATACATATATACCAGTAATAGCAAATACATTTTTTAGTATACTTTAATTTTTTGAGTTTTTTAGTATACTTTATCTTCCGACAGTCTCCAATGCTTTGGGCTATTAATAACTTTTGTACCTTTTTCGCCTCCTTGGCTTTAAGTAATCATTTACTTGCCAGAATACATTTTGTTACATAGTCTCCGAAGAGGCTGTAAATAATGTCAGCTAAACCGACTTTGCAAAAACATAATATGCATTTAAAGTGAAAGATTGTTCTCCAGTACAAATGTTTATTTCGAGAAAAAAGTAGTTTACAGTGAGTATCAATTATCCTGCCAGATAACAAAAATGTTTAAATATTTTAAAAGATGTACATACACTTGTACACATAATATAAATTTGAGCACTAATACCTAGCAGAAGATGGTTATGCAAAATTAGTATAAAATGGCATTGTTTTTAAGAAACGTCAAATTAAAAATATCTAATTCACTTTAAAGTTTTTAATCTCAAAACCAGCAATGTATAAAACTTTTTGAGTCATTTTTATTTAGTTATGTTAATATATATTAAGGTGGTCCTAATAATTGGTAGATCATTTTTTATTCTTCTTCAGCCGACAATAATAAAGGTTACAAGCTAGTTCATCAACTTAGAGAAGTTCAAAGCTTAACAGACAAAATATTTACAATGACGTATACCTAAATACTATTAATTACCAAATCTAGCAAGATTTAAAGAAGATAGATCTGCAATGAAACCACCAGTAAATTTATACAATCATGGAATGGAAATTACATGTGCACACTTAGTCTGGCTTTAAACTTAGTGTATGTCTACATCGTTTTGTTCTCCTGTCACTATCCGCTGTTGCCGATCCACTCTATCGCCTCCTGCGCCGACGCGAGTCCCCATTGTGCCCGTTTTCTGTAATAAATAAAAAGTCTTTCATGACACCTATGAAACTTCTTGACCAAACATCTTAGAAAATAGAAGTTTTAAATAGTTAGATCAATAATACGTTGAAGATACCATCCATAACAACATTAACTTGTAAAATGTACTACAATAACCTGAAAGAAAAATACACAACATCTTGTTCATTATGAGTGGCATCCACTGTGTGTTTGGGTTATGAATGTGTTCTTGCATCGGTTTGAATGTAACAAACCTCGTTCACCGTCGTTGGCGATCCCTCTGGCGGTCAGTTTGGTACCCCACGGAGCCATTCGCCAGCGCATTCGGATCCTGAACCATACCAGCACCAAAAGGCCTATTATTCGAGCCCATGTTTACTGGATAATAGTTTTCCATGCTATAGCCGGCGTTCCCATAAGTCTCGCCGCTTTCATTTCCTTGATAATTATTTCTTTTCTCATTATTCTTAGATGAATAGGAGCCAAAAGCAGTGAAGTTAGCTCCCTGCACGAACTGTCCGCCGTCGTTGTGAAGGGGGAGAAGGCGCGGCGTGGGGCCCCCGTGGGGTGCGTTTGGACCGCCAGAGGAGAGCCCGAAGCCGGGCGCGGCAGCCAGACCGCCGCCGCCGGTGTCTGTGCCGCCTCCGAGTCCTTGGGACCCGAGGCCGCCGACACTATCCGAGTCATCGTCATGAGGCCTTCCTCTTCCTCGCCGCCGTCGGTCGCGACCTTTCGAGCGCGATCTTCCGCCAGAGCCTGAGCCCCCGCCAGAGGCTCGGCCTCCGCCAGAGCCTAAGCCCCCGCCAGAGCCGAGGCCTCCACCGGATCCGAGGCCTCCGTCAGCGCCGAGGACACAGCTACTGCTGGTGCTTCCGGAGGAGCCGAGACCAGCGCCGGCGCCGAAGCTCCCATGGGAGCCTAAGCCCCCGCTAGAGCCGAGGCCGCCTCCCGAGCGAGCTCCTCGCTTTCTGGAATCTGACTCGTGGCCACTTTCTCCGGATCCGCGTCCGCCTTGAGAGTAGTTGTTACGCACCGCACTGGTCGAGGATTCAGAGGCAGGTGGGGGAGGAGGTGGGGGTGGGGGCGGCGCATTCCAACCACCGGCGCCCAGCATCGTGCCCGGGCCGTAAGTCGGCATAGTTGGCATCATCATGCCGTATTGATCGGCAGGAAAAAATGGCGGCATAACGAATGCTTGACCGTTTAAAGAATTTACACACATATTCATCTGGGGGTTGAGCGCCATCAAAGATGGAATTTGATCAGATTGATGATTCTGCCCAGTTTGATTGTTTGAATTGCTTTGGATATGCTCATTCTTATTAGAGCGAAAATCATCCAGCCTGTGAGGAGGAGTGGAAGGGCCTTTACCATTCGATTTATCAGGGAGCAAAGAAAATTGTGGGCCTATAGGAGTAGGAAGGAGCGGCTTCGGTGTAGGCAGTAGAGCTTGTGGGGCGAGCTGCCCTGATTCCTTGGCATCCTTTGTCGGGCTGCACTTGCCTGAGCGTGATCGACTGCGGGATCGGGAATGTGAGCGCGAGCGGCTTCTCGATGATCTTGAAGACTTGCTGCGTGATGATGAGCTGCGCCGGCGCCTGCGACGGTCACGAGAACGAGATCGCGTACGAGAGCGGCGGCGACGGGACCGCGACCGGGACCGAGATCGACGGCCGCGTCTGAATCTACCTCCGCGGCCACGGTGACCTGCAGCAACAGATAAACTACATCTCTCCAATCCTTCACTATTTGGTGCTTGTTTTACTCCTACTGCCTGCCTGTATGATTCATTAAAATCATGGAATCACTTATTTTTAAGATACACAGAAAGGTAAGTAATTTTTCTCCTCATCGATTCTGAAGTTATTGATTATTATGTTTATATTGCACACAGTTTATTATTTATAGTTTCATTATTATTTGTTTTAGAGAGCTATGAGTTCATATTACGATATATTCTCCTCTGCTAGAAGAAATTCCTTCACAAAATAAAGTAAATTTATTTTTATCTTTGTTTTCCTTGTACCTGTTAAAATATTGATTCCTTATGTGTTGAAAGAAAATCTAATGGATAATAAACAATCAGATGGATATACAACTTACGTCTACCCCCACCGCCTCCTCGTTCAGCTAGCTCTTGCAGTTTCGGGTTGACAACTTGCTTGGCTTCCTTGAGCACTGAGATAAGGTCTCCAGCTTTCGCGGCGTTAGATGGTGTAAAGAAGGTGTAAGCTGTACCAGTCTTGTTAGTCCGACCTGTTCTACCGATGCGGTGAACATAGTCTTCTGAGTTACTTGGATAGTCAAAATTTATGACAAACTTCACATCATCAACATCTGTAAAATAATGTATTAGTTTTGAAACAGTCATCAAAATTGTGTATTATGCTATTTCTTTATATCATGCATTCTGATTTGTGAACATACCAAGACCACGAGCAGCTACATCGGTTGCCACAAGAATAGGCGCTTTACCACTTCGAAAATCTGAAATTTAGGCAACATTTGTGAAATTACATTATCAAATACAAGATTGGACCTAAAAGATGATAAGACCTGCAGTAATATTTTGTTTCAATTTTATCATAGATAAAAATATTGTTGTTAATTTAATATACTGGAGATACCTTTTCATTTTGCTATTTATCTTATGGTCATGTGGACCCAGTGGCGTAGCTACCTAGGGGCTAGGCGGGGCAGTGCCCCGGGGCCCTCAAGCTCAGGGAGCCCTCGAATCCTTACCAGAAATCTTGATCGAACTGAACTTTTGGAAATTTCTCCCATTTTTAAAATAAATATGACAGGTTGCAACCCCACTGTAATCATGACAACTCAGTTGAGAGAAATTCAAAAGTTATGCCTAGGGAATTCCCCTAAATTCTTTCTGTAGGTTGGCAGTGTTGTCAATTTGACGGATAGTGATATGTGCGTTTTGTTATTCATCGATGTGCGTTTTATTGTGAATTCGAGTTAAGATTTTTTTACGAGAACGGTTAAAAAATTAATGCTGTATCAGGAGTAAGTAAGCTAATGTCAATAAACTTTTTTGTACTGGTCGACATAGTGGTTCAATTTTATTTGATTTTACCACTCATATTGATGTCCGTTAAGTCAATAAATCGTGTCAAATCTATAGATTTCGGCTACAGCTCATTGTATAACGCGAAATATCGTGAAATAATGCAAGTCACCTGCAGTAGGTACATTAATTCAGGCCCGCGGGCAGAAGATCGTTCATGGTCTCCACCGTTAAATGTGGTAACACTAACGGTGATAATTTTTTTTCCGGGGATTCCCCAACGACACTTGTAGCGTATCATTGTGTTTCTCTTTCCTTTTATTTTACTTTTAACGTCGTCAGTGAACAGTGAGTACCTACCTACTCGAGCACAATCTAATATTGTATTGTTGAAATAAATTAGAAAACTAAAATTATGGATAAAAAGAAGAAGCCCAGTGGTGCATTTAAACGCAAACAACGCCAAGAAAGAGAAGATAGTAAACAAAAATTGCCCAAAATTGACAAGTTTTTTAGTCAGCCTTCTGCAAGTACATCTGGCCAAAATATTTCTATTGATAGTGACTCAAATAATGTGGTAACTGCAGTGTTGGTTGAGAAGCCTACTGAAGAAGATTCGACAATTATTGCAGTTGGAGATACCTCCGCCGCTGATCATGTGAACGTGGATGATTTTTGCATGACACACATAAGAGCGGAGGGTTTGGAGGAATCACAGACCTCTACATTTTTCGAAAATGTGTACGACAAATCTTCTTATGACTTGGGAAACTTCACGAACAAAATATTAAGTGATAACGAAAAACGTCAAATTCTTGATATGGGGCCTTTACAGCCTTCAGGACCTTTTCCAACAGACATCAACCAGAACAATAGGTGTTTTTCAAAATCGTACTACGTTTCGTGTTCTAAATATGGGCCAGTTAATCGTTTTTGGTTGTGTTATTCCAAAATACTAGACGCTGCCTATTGTCAACCCTGCTGGTTATTTGCTTCACAAAGGAATAATGTTTGGTGTACGGGAATTCGAGATTGGAAGCATTTATCAGAAAGAATTAAACAACACAGTTGTTCGAGTGGCCATTCGGAAGCATGTGCTGTGTATGAATTTTGGAAAAAAAAACGATGCTAATACTATCGACAAGGAACTTGAAAATGAAATTCGCAAAGAAGCATCATTTTGGAAAATGGTTCTTCAAAGGTTATTCGATATCATACTACATACATACAGCAAAGAGTTCTTTGGCTTTGAGAGGACATCAAGAAGACTTAAGTCAGGAAGGATACCACGGAAATTTTCTGTCCTTTGTAGAGCTTGTCGCCCGATATGATCACATTTTGCGGCAAGTTTTGGATATGCCCAAAGGTAATAATAATTATTTCTAAGTTTTTTTATCGTTTTATTTTGTTTATAATTATTAACTGTTTAATATCAGGACTTTTTTGAAATTGTGTTTTTTTATGTTTTTAGGATCTACAAGATATCTGAGTGCAACAATTCAAAATGAAATGATTGAGAGCTTGGGGACCAGACTCGAAACCCATCTACTAGAACAAATTAGAGCGTCACCGTTTTTTGCCATCATAATGGATACGACACAGGACATATCGAAGGTAGATCAGCTAAGCATTGTTGTGAGGTATGCAGTAATAACCAGATCGGAAAATGGACAGCCAATTGATATAGAAGTAAAAGAAGTGTTTCTAGGCTTTTATGCAGCCATCAAACATGGCGCAGTAGATTTAGTCAACCAAGTGACAACATTATTTATCGACAAAAATATTGATTTAAAAAAATGTGTGGGGCAAGGCTATGATGGAGCCAGTGTGATGAGTGGTGTGTATAATGGTGTACAAAAACATATTAAGGATATCCAGCCTAACGCAGAGTACGTACATTGTGCCACTCATAATTTAAATTTGGTGATAAATGATGCCGTTAGCAGTTGTGTGGAAATACAGATTTTTTTCGCAACGTTGCAAGATTTGTATAACTTTTTCGGAAACAGCATCAAACGTTGGGATCTACTGTCAAAATTCACTGGCGAATCGGACACCACTCTAAAAAAACTAAATCCGACTAGATGGTCCAGTAGGGTCAATACGATATCTGCAATAAAACTTCGTTATTTTGATATTATCAAAGCATTATCAGAAATAGTTCTAAAGAGTCCTAATAAAGATGAGCGTAGTGAAGCAGAGAGTATTAAAACAAAAATGCTAAATTTCGAGTTCGTGTTGCTTTGCGAATTCATGCACAGTGTATTGAACGACATCAATTATGCATCCAAAACTTTACAAAAATGCGACATCAATTTGGGCGAGGCGAGTAAAGTTTTAGCAGAGACCAAAGCAAAGTTGCAAATTTATAGAAATGATTTCGAATTATTCAAGTGCAAAGCCAGTGAAACTGCAAGAAAATATGGTATTGATACCCATTTTCAAGAAAAAAGGCAAAGAAAAGTTAAAAAACATTTTGATGAATTAGCTGCTGATCACCGATTTCCAAACCGAGAAAAAATATTTAAAATTGAGATTTTCAATAATGTACTAGACACAGTAATATCTCAATTAGATACACGTTTTATTGGTATGAGTGCAGTCTGTCATATATTCGATTTTCTAACACCAACATTTTTATTACATGTTGATGAAGCAACTTTATTACAAAAGTGTGACGAATTCCAAAGAAAATATTCAGATATAATAGGCCCTAGTTTTTCACTTCAATTTATTAATATTTACCACCTAGTTTTACCTCAACTAACTCAAGCATGGACTGTTCACCAATTATGTAAGGAAATAATGAGCAAATATGGAGTGCTAGAATGCGACCTAACGGAAGTATTTACAGCAATGTTATTATTCTTTACAATTCCTGTCACTTCTGCAGCAGCTGAAAGGTCATTCAGCAAATTAAAAATAATAAAAAATTATTTAAGAAATAATATGGGCCAAACTCGACTCCGACATTTATCGCTAATAGCAATTGAAAACAAAACCGCATCAAGCCTGGATTTAAACGAAGTCATTGATACTTTTGCGAAAACTAAAGCTAGGAAAAAATTGTAAATATAATTGTTATTTAGTCAGTTGGTAGGCCCGACCTTTATATAATAAACCCTTGAATCTTCTCTATTTCGTTTTATTAGCCAAACCTACACCAAGTATTAATTGTAATTTATGTTGTTACTGTTTAATATTTTTATTACCTGCCCTGCAGTGCACAAAAAAGAGCTTAAGTAGCCTAGCATTTTTAAAGTATTTGTATATTTCATATTTTTATTTGATAAAACCTAATCAGTTTACATAGCAGTGGGGACCAATTTTTTAATTTGCCCCAGGGCCCTTGGTTACCTAGCTACGCCACTGTGTGGACCATGAGATAGTATCCCAAATAAATATCCTGATCTATTTTTAAAAGGAATATCATATTGATATCCCACAGACAGTGGATAAACTATTAATGTATAATTGTTTCCTATTCTCAAGCCCTGCACCTAATTTTCTAATTTACAGGAATCGAACCTGCAAACCTTACTCAGACTAACTTCAAGCTAACAACAAAAACAGTAAGAAAACATATTCTAGTCTTAGTGCACGTGAAGTTGAATGTAAAAAGAAAAATAAACAAGCCTAGCATATTTAATTTTATATGGTGTGTCATATTGTATACTTATGTAAACCCTTTGCTGACAGAAATTTGTAAAATGGTTAGTGTATATCAGTGCAATAAATACAAACTACTGCCATCTTTTACGGAGCAGCTGCATTTTGGAACAAATCTCATCTCACACTATGTGTTCATATTATAACTATCTTGCAGATATACATATACGTATAACTTAAACGTATAATGTTTCAGGGAATAAACCACATTGTGATCAAGAGCTATCCTTGTATAACTTACTAATAGCACTGTTTCCGTCGATTTGCCACATCAAATGAGGGCACGACGAACAATGCATCATTATACAATAATCGACAACGAGAAGGCGAGCCGAGCCGAGCCCAGCGCAGCAGCATGAGCACGCCGACAGTGGGGGCCGATGTCGCGGCTGCGCTGCGTCGCGCGTCGCGGGGCGCTACACGCGCTACGAGCGCCCGCGCCCGCGGCGAGGGGGCGAGCCTCGCCGAGCCCGGCGCGAGAAGCGGCTCAGACTGGCCGCGGGCAAGTCAGTGCATAGGGGGACTAGCCCCATCAACAAGAGGCGGCTCGGTGGGGGTGCGGACGCGGCCGCAGGCGCCGCGCCGCCGCCACCTCGAGAGCGGCGACGACCGCGTGCGTGCCACCGCCTCCGCCGCCCGGCCGCAGCACTCCACAGCCTGCACATGCAGACACGTGGTCAGACACTGCCAGACAGCCCACTCCACGTCCTGTACCACACAGTCCACCGCCGCTTCTCCGCGACATACAATATTTACTCCGGACCCATTTTAATAAATCCTTAATATATTTCATTAGGCACTGATATTTTCAAGTTATACATAATAATATACATAATTTGTTACAGAATGAAGAAAAAAAACGTCAAAATATGCATACAGAAATAAATTTTGTCTCACTCTCTTACCTTGCAGGACCCAATCACGTTCATTTTGAGATTTATCTCCATGTATACACACTGCTGGCCATCTGTAACAATGGATATATTTAACACCCTGCATTGATTAATGATGACCCAATTAAACAACCAATATCTGTTACACTAGGTGTCAAACATCATTAACTTGTATGCCTGAATTTGGCATTTACATTACATCAGATCTTTAGCTTACCTCTTTAGACGGTATTATTGGGAAAAGAGAATCTTGACCCACTTTGACTAACCGAACAACTTTATCACTCAAAAAAATTTGTCAAATGAATCTAAGCTTTTATTTACATATATCATACCTAGTGGTTCCCAACCAAAATTAAACTCCTGGAGCAAAGCTAAAAGTCCAAATAAAATATCACCAACACAAGCAGTAGTGCAACTGCAAAAGTTGAATGAAGTACATTTTCAGATTTTTTTCAAATTTTGGGGTCTTTGCACTAAATGTAAGTCCTAGTGGTCCCTAGTCAAAGGAACCACTGATTTAGAGTGACAAGGTAGTTTAGCTTATCAAATTCTCTTGGCTGTTAATTATACAGTATGCTATACTACTAATGATTTTTATTAAAAAATCTTATAATTTCAACATTAACCTATGGTCTGACTATAAATTCAAATAACTAACCCATCTCGTTTCATCTTTCTTGTTATGTCATCAACACGACGCTTTGTCTCTATGAATATAATAGTTTTGTTATCTTTCTCTGCCATGATTTCTTTTAACAAAGTGCTTAATTTTGTTTCCTTCTCATATTCCATGCAGACATCAATAATCTGTAGAATGTTGTGATTGGCAGCCAGTGATAATGAGCCAACATTTATTTGTAGGTAATCTTTCAGAAACTCTGAAGCCAGACTTTGTACCTCTCTAGGCCAAGTAGCCGACCACATAAGTGTTTGACGGTCAGGTCTAATTTGTTCAATGATTTTCCTGATTTGTGGTTCGAATCCCATGTCCAGCATTCTGTCTGCTTCATCAAGTACTAAATAAGTACACCTCTTTAAGTTTGTTCTTCCACTTTCTAGGAAATCTAAAAGTCTGCCTGGTGTTGCAATGACAATCTCCACACCAGCATCTAGATCTCTGGCCTGAGGTCCTTTAGGTGCTCCACCAAACAAGCAGGTGTTGTGAATTTTAGAAGTGTTAGCAAATTTATCTGCAACTTCCTGAATTTGTTGAGCCAGTTCCCGAGTAGGAGCCAAGACCAGGGCTATGGGTCCATCACCTCTGCTTGACTTTGGTTGATTATTAATATGAACTATAGCAGGCAATATGTAGGACAATGTTTTACCAGATCCAGTTGATGCAATGCCAACCATATCATTCCCACTCAAAGCAATAGGCCAACCTTGAGCTTGAATAGGAGTTGGCTTTGAGAAACCCATTTTTTCAATTTCATCCATAACATAGTCTGGAAACCCAGCCTCAGTGAAACTTAATGTTGGTTTGGGAATGTTGCGACCTTTGAGTGTGATCTCATTAGAACTTCTCCAAGCTTCTACTTCTGACTCAAGTCTGTTTTCAACACTAGGATGAGGGACATAAAAATCTTTTTTAAATGCTTTGAGTCTGCTTAAGTCCCACTTTGGCTTACGAAGATTTGCTCCAGGATTGTTTCTGCGACCCCCAGGCCCTCCCCCTCCCCCACCATAGCCACCACCTCCTCCGCCATAGCCGCCACCGCCTCCTCCTCCTCCGCCGCCGCCGCCTCCTCCACCCAGTCCATAACGGGGACTGCGACTCCGGCTCCTGCTACGACTCCTACTTCTGGATCGGCTACGCCTTCGGTCGCGACTACGATCTCTGAAATAAACTCAATAAACTGAAGTTATACAAGTACGATAATATGTAAGGAAAACCTGTGAACGCTTCCGTTCAATTAAACCATGCGGAATATGTACCTTCCTCGTCCCATTCTGCTGTTATACGCGTAACTTTCGATACACACTTCTAGCAACAATAAGTCAAGTTATACAAATCAAAATCCTGGTATGCACAAGAAAAATTGGTTCAGTGCACACTCATACAACACCACTCCTATCGCCATGAAACGCAAGAATACAAAATGGCGTCAAAGTTCCAACAAAAGCATCAATCTTTTCTTTTTTAATTTTTTCTTTTTGACACATTCTTAATATTACAGAAATATCAAATACTTTCAATTTATTTATAACTTTAAAAAACTGCAAAAAAAGAAAGCGAGGGAGAGTAATGTGAATTATTTTAGTAAAAGATTTTCCGATAAATCCAAAATCAAGCCAACGTGTAGAGCTAGCATCTAGCTAGCATATCAGGGCCATTCACTACCAAACATGTCAAAAACAGTGGTCTGTGGCACTGGCATGACTTGATCAAGCTGTATGCAAGTACTATCTGTGACACAATCTGAAATATAAAACAAAAGGAATCCATTTTCTGCGTTGTTGTGAAACTATTTTCGCTGTTTCAAAGGATAAATTATATCAAATTAAGCCAAAATGATTAATGTATTAGTTTGTGTTAGCAAATTTAATTGTTAAATTCTAAAAAATACTGCCTAATGTTTTGCGAAGGACCTAACGATGGGTTGAATTAGTGATTGCTATCGGCAAGTTCGTGTTCAAATCAGGATATTGTCATAAAAAATAAAAGCATTATTTAATGCAACAATGGAAATGGACGTGTCGCCGGAGGAAACTACAGAGAACGTTATGGAGTATTCTGATAATTCATCAGAAAGTAAATACACAGCATGCAATAATAACGAGCAGTTTTCTGTCATTCGCATTCCTGAAGATGGTGAGAAATCGAGCAAACACTCAAGAAAACAGTCTAAAAGAAGAAAAAAGAGCTCCAGTCACTCACGGCCTCTGCCCCGGATAATTGTTAAGCCATTGCCACCACCTCCTCCTCCTGAGAATCGAGAGTGGACAGCAGCTACATCTTATTCTGAGCCTTGCTCAAACACCAGCAAACTGTCGACAATGCGAGAAGTGCTAGCTAGCATTCCGGGATTCTGTTTAAAAACTAGGAAACGTAATAGCAAGAAACTGTCTACAGCAGCTCAGTTACAGCAAACAAGAGAAGGATGTATTGATTTGGAAACTCCTGATTCCATATTAGTTAACACAAATATAAGAGCACTTCTTAACAAACACACATTCTCGCTTCTCCCACCACTATATCAATATAAATTAGGGCAGCTTTTACCCAGTGTAGATCGACCTAGTCCATCAGGTCGCCTAAGTTCATCTAGTCTCAATAATGAATTCTTTGCTCGAGCATGCTTAGAATGGCAGGAATGCCTCTCTGGAGGTGAGTTCACACCAGAAAACCAACAGAAAATGAAGACTGAAGCTGAAAGAGAGAAAGGTAAAATTGATCCTTGGAAACTAAAGCATTTTGAACCTATCTGGGGAGAGAAGTCGAAAAAGGAGAAATTATGTAATAATTTTAATTCAGAAAGACCATCATTAAAGACAACAATTAAATTGAGGCCCACAGCATCAATAACAAGCAGTAGCACTGTCCCAAAGATAAAGAAAAGTAAATCAAGTACAAGCAAGAGAATGCGGTCTGTTGGTGCTATAACCAGATCTTCATCAAAAGTAGATGGCGTAGAAGAACAAGTTACTGGATCCAACAAATCATCTGCACCCGTCCCTGACTTGTTACCTCTGAAACACACTAAGAACCAAAACCAAGGCTATGTTGATTGTCAATCAGAGTTCAACTTCTCTGACTCTTCTTCAATCCAAAGGCTAGATGACTCAGTATCATCTACCCCAGTTGACCCACTCTTACTGCCTGATGGAGATGATCGTAATGAGGTAAAGGATGAATTGGATATCACAGTTGTAACGATAGAAGAATCTAGTGCATCAAAAGATTGTGAAGAAGATAGAATTGATTCTGACAATGGTCCAGAAACAACAAAACGACTAAGTGACAGTAAAGATTTTTATAACATAGCGAAGAGAATAAGATATGAGGATGACAATGAATCAGATAACATAAGTTTGATAGGACAAAATGCTCAAGGGTCTGGCAGCAACTATTCAGACACTGAAGCAAATTACATTGAGCCAATTTGCCAAAATGATGATTTAAATTTGTATTCTGAACAAGGAGACACAAATAGTGAAGGGAGCAAAGCTACTGCTTCAATATACGAATTTGATGAACAAAGCATGTCTTCTGTATCCAGTTTGAAAATAGAAACCAATATAAATGTAGCTATTGAATCAAATATCCCAGATATCGCAGGTGAAGCACCTGTACAGATTGAAGAGGACCTTGTATGTGAAAAGGAAGAAGTCAAAAACTCTTTACATGAATATGCAAATGAGACTTTTCAGGAGAGTGATAAAATAGACCAAGAGGCTATAGAAACACCACAAGAAATGTCTCAGACTGTTACTAACTTGCTACCCTATCAGAACATTGAAATTACAGAAGAAACAGCAATCTCTGATTTAGAAAGGAGAGATAGTGAAATTCCAGTTAAGGATGAAGAAAAGGTGCAATCAATTGAAAATGTACAAAACTATTATGATGAACATTTCAAAGATGCAGAGTCATTTATTATGGAGACAAGTGGACTTATTTTAACTACTCGTAAGTTTTATATTATCTCTTTTACAGTATAACAAAATTATGCAACAATATTTTTCTATATATATCTTTAGATTATTCCTTGGATTTTTAAATAGTGCACAATGGCAGGCCAGAGTTGAAACATCTCTTTTGAATATTAGTGAAATCCTGTATGTAAAATTCATTATTCTGAATCTTAAAATGAAGCAGAATCAGAAAATGAACTGATGAAATGTTAGTCAGAATTTGTGTCAAAAATATAAGATTAACAGTTGTACTAAGGAATCAAGTAGGAAAAGGAGGAGAAAACTCCTTAAATACGCCATGAGACTTAAGACAATTAATAATAATAATTATATATGTATATATATGTGTGTGTGTTATATTTTATGCTCTACACTTAATTTTTTTAAATTTATATACTAGTGTCGCCCTTGGTTTTAAAAACTTGCTTATATTTATATGAAAGCTTATTTTATTAATTGTATACATTTTCAGAGAGTGAAGAGGTCAAATACACACCACATCCAAATTTAATGGAGCTGTCATCATACATTAGTGAAGCAAGTAAGTTTATCTTAACTGAGGGTAGATACAAAAACACACAAGAAAATTCATTGCTGACATTAACATTTTCGTAAATTATGACAGTAACTAGAAATGACAGTTAATCTGTTTGTAATTTCCAGATGTAACTGCTGTTGTTACAATGCCAATGTCCCAAAACTCTTCAATACCTATGATGGAAGTCACTAATACATCTGTAAGTCAATTTTTTTGTTTATTCTTACTTTTTGACTGGAATAATATCTTATAACTTGTTATTTATGGCTGGACCAAAGGCAGTTTGGAGTCTAAAGATAATGCTAATTTAAAATCCTTGCAAATTTAAACTATAATAAATACCTAAAATATAAACTAACTAATACTACTAGACTACAAACAGCTGATCCTATCTGTAACATCTATACAACTTGTATACATTGATTTGATTTATGACTTGTGACGCTAATAATCACCTGTAGTGGAAAGGGATGACATCTTGGCTTGATTTGAGAGGTTTCTGAACTTTTTTAGATAAAGTTTGACTAAGTTGTGGCCGAAAGCTTATTGAAAAGATTTTGGAGAGTTCACTTGAAACTTATGAATATATTGTGCATTATTTTATGATATTGCTAGTCCTGGCGATTAATATGTATCTATAATAGTTGTAATATTATAAAAAATCTAAGATATCTGTGTGTTAGGGTAAGATATGATATAGATTTGTAATGTGTCGCTGTCACATGTCCCGTGCTAAGCTCACCCCTATTTTTACTCGTACTTATTCTACGCGACTATCTGTCCGGTCGAACCTTCCGCTACCGGGTAGAAGGCACCCGTTCCTCGCAGCACCCGATTCGGGCCGGAGTCCCGCAAGGCTCCGTGCTAGCCCCGCTTCTCTTCTCGCTGTACATTAACGACATTCCCCGACCCCGCCACCGGCGCGCACACCTCGCTCTATTCGCCGACGACACCGCGTTGTACACGTCCGGCCATAACGTCCCGCATCTCCTCAAAATTCTACAGTCTGCAACCGACGCATTGGGCGCTTGGTTCAGAAAGTGGAGGATTGAGTTGAATCCGGAAAAAAGCGCGGCGATCGTCTTCCGTAGGCAATCCCCGTCGCTCGATCTCCCCAACATTAAGATTTTCGATACGCCGGTACCGTGGCGGGATCGAGTCAAATATCTAGGCGTTACGCTGGATAAGGGACTCACTTTCCGCCACCACGTCAAAGCCGTGCGACGGCACGCGTCTTTCGTACTGGGTCGCCTCCATTCTCTTCTCAATGCTCGCAGCAAGATGTCCCTTCGTAACAAGGTGACACTCTATAAGACGTGCATCCGTCCCATCATGACGTACGCTAGCGTGGTTTTCGCCCATGCAGCTCCCTCTCATATTCACCGACTTCAGACCGTACAGAACCGCTTCATGCGCAAAGCCACGGGCGCCCCGTGGTTTGTGCGGAACCTTGATCTCCACAAGGATCTAGAGCTGCCGACCTTAGCTCATTACATGAAGGACGTCTCTGTACGGTTCTTCGCGTCCGCTCCGAACCATCCCAATCCGTTTGCACGTAAAGCGTCGTCTTACGTGCCGATTCCCGGCCGTAAGAGGCGCCCCCGGGACGTCCTCAACGACCCCGATGATCCGATCACCTTGGCTCTTCAAGCACTATCGATCCGTCCTCAAACCGACACTTTGCAAATACACCGTCTCCGCCGGCGGAGACGGCAAAGACACACCTTCCCCACGACGAGCAATAATCCTGGCGCTTATCGCAGATATCGGCACATTCCGGGCCGATTTTCACCGATCTCTTGACCACAAAGCAACGCCCTAAGCCGAGGACGAGCCCGAGCGGGCGCCCTTAGGCCTGTTGCTATTAATAATAATACCGGTTGAGCGCCTTCCGCGCTCGCCATTGTTCGGGTGAAGCTGTAGAGGTCGCAGGACCAACAGCATCAAGTCCATTCGAAAAAAAAAAAAAAAACCCCTATTTTTATTATTATCTGTTAATCAGGCAGGCAGCTGATGCAGCTGATATTTTTACTATATTGGTAAATTATAAGCTGTTTTATTTTTTACAGATGGTCTCCTATCCTGATGACAATATGCAAGACCCAGCAAAACCCAAAAACTCGTCAGTGCCTTGGAAGACCGAAAATGACTGGGGAAACAATGAGAATGTGATAACTTTGCATACATTTCCAAATATTATGTCAGATAGTGCAAAATATGTCAGCGAAGATACGAAAACCAGTATGGAAGACAGCAATATTAACGATGAAAACTGTGTGTATAAAGAAGAACGGGATGCAAATTTTAATATGGAGTCATCCAATTCATCGGAAAGTAGCCAGTCCATGAAAGAAGTATGTATGAAGCAAGAGTTTGATCCAGCAACTAGTTTGGTGTCTAGTACGACAGTTTCGAATGCGACGGTCAATTCAACAACTATGGCACAAAGTATTCGAACTTCTGGAAAGAAATCCAAGTCAGGAAAGGAATCAAATAGGTATGTGGTTTTTATAATATATATTAAATAAAAAACATGAATTGCTATTGTTCTTAATTTCCCTTTTTTAGGATTGAAAATTCACAGGTCGAAAAAAAACTCCCTTCTTTTTAAGAATGTGAAAAAAAGAACCTGAATGTGAAAACCTTAAACTTATGTTAAATTAACACATACGAGTATATCATAGATAATCACTCACTGATTTTGCTATGTTAGGTTCACCAATAACGAAACAGCAACAGTACAGTACTGAGGAAACTCGTAAACAATTCAAGTAACTTTTAAAATGAAAAAATACATTCATTTTTATCCTGGACTCAAAGAAAAAGTATTTATAAGTATGAAGCATTTGTGTGTGGCCTCGTAGCTCTCTAAATGCTGGTTTTTGTCTGGCTCCAATGGCTGGTTTTTATCTGATTGGACTATTAAGGTGGTCCCATGAGCCAGACACCCGAATCCGTGTTTGTGAATGTGGAAAAAATACATATGATTGATGAAATTATCTCTGACTAAAATAACATCTAAAACGGTAATATATGTTGTTTTTAAACTTTACTTTGCTGCTGTGCTGTCAAAGCTATATAATTTCAATCTGATTCAAGTAATTATTAATAAATTGAGACAGAAAGCCATCGTAATCTAGTCGAGAGTTGCTATAGCGCCCTTTCACTCTTATGGCTAGTGGGGAGGTGATACACTACAGGAAGTCTTCAGCAAGTTTGAAGATGCTTGGCTTGTCCTGATTGGTGTGTTGTTGTCAAGTATATATGTTTGGTGCTTTTCAAACCTGTGAAATAACTATTTCTCAGGAGTCGGAGCAGTAACAAGGTACCCCCCGGCGCGGTGAACCTGGAGCGTAGCTACCAGATCTGCCAGGCGGTGATCCAGAACAGTCCTAACCGTGACGCGCTGCGTGGCCAGCTGCGCCCCCCGCCCGCGCTCCTGACGAGGCCCACGCGACCGGCGCGGCCCCCGCCACCCGTGCTCGTGCGACCCGTCTCCCTTATGGGACACAACGAGGTGACGAACTAAACTCCAACAAGACGTTCAGTGAAAGAGGGAATGCCTGCTGATTGGACCGTTCAAATTCACGCGGTGTCATGAGTGGTTGGAAGTAAAGTCACAGAATTAATATAGTATTACGTCTAATGGATGTGTTGTATGTATGTGTTTGACCTGCATTAGTTGTGGTTGCTCTATGGCCTTGTACCTACACAAACTCACATCTGTTATCCGTTTCGGGGTACGCATGTAGCCACTTTTCCAACAAAATTATGTTTTGGGATGCGACAGATTCACTAACGGCAGTGTACAACCCATTGCGTAAAGTACTTCTTAATAAGAAGAAACGATATAGTTGACTATCAAGTTTTTCTAAATTATTGTAGATCGAGTTGTTTGTACACATGGACGATAAGTAGCATTTTTGTTTGAGCGCTTAATGGTTTAATCTATTTTAAATAAAACAAAGTCCACGCAGACGAAGTTGCGGGCAGAAGCTAGTGATAAATATAAATAATAATATATAAATAAATCATCTGACACCAGATTCGGTTCATTTTGAAAGGATTCATAAATTTAATATCTTTGTAAAGAAACAGTAATAAACTCATAGCGTCTGAGCGTCATCATGTTACAAGAAAGCTTTGTTTAATTTCTCAGCTAAGCGAGAATCGTACGTCTAACGTCGGCCAGTATATCCTAGTGCAGAGGACGCCGAACGTGGCGCCGCGCGCCTCCAGCGCTCCGCCCGCCAATCAGAACACTAATGTGGTATGTTGATCTCACAGACAAAACCTTTCACCATTGAGAAAGTCTGTAAATTCAATCGAGTTTTGACTATTGTTGCGCGAGACGCAGTCGAAACATAACGAGATTGGATTAACATTTATTTTTACTCGAGTTTTGACCAACATTTTTAATACACTTGCAAAAAATATAACAAATAGTAAAATTATGATGAAGATGATTGTGTTACAGAAAACATAGCTAGTAACCTAAGCAACGTTTCTAGGTAAGCACGCTTCCATTTGTCGACTTTTAATCACTTAACACCGTCTGATATGACCTTCATACCTAAGTTGGAGTCTAACTACAACTTCAAAGAGAGAGAAAGAGATAGCTACAGTCATGGCATAAGGTCTCTGTCATTCCCGTAATATAAAATAAAATAATAATTATTAATTATCAAATGCACATTATCATATGTACATTTAACAAGCGAAGGCCCGCGTTCTTGTAACAATAATATTCGAACTGAAGCCAATCCTCTTGGAACATGTAAATGCACCAAATAGTATATAATTAAACAGCCCGCAATCTTTGTACGGAGGTTAGTGCAGAACAGTTGTCTTACACGCTCTCTGACACTTATGTCAACCTGGTAGTCTGTAATTGAGATGGTGGCCAAGAGTGTGTTGCAAATACTGCCCAGTGAATAGTCAAAAATACTAGTAATTATTTTAAAGGATATACATGAAAAACATTCATTCAGTTAATAAGAATCAGTAAATGCGTTCAAAAAGAATTGGAAATACCAGTTTTCAAATAAAAATGAATCATCCAAATCGGTTCACCCAGTCAAAAGTTCTGACGTAACAAACATTTTTTAAAAACATACCCGTTGAATTGATAACCTCCTTCTTTTTTTAAGTCGGTTAAAAAAGCACTAAAGCGCGGGCTTGGATCCTCCGGCAGACAAGACGCGCAAATGTTATGATAAAACTTACATTGTATGTATTTTAATTACGAGAATTGCAATACCGTATTCAAAGCTATGCACAAGGCGCGTATTTCTATTGACGATTAGAGTGATGTGTAATGGTACGATGTAATATTACGCGGTACGAAATGTATGTATGAAGCACTGTGTTGCGCATGCCTAATAAGGTTTTAAACTATGTACAGCCCGCGCCGAACTTCTAGTCCGCTGTGAACATGAGGTGATTCGCGTCGCCAGTTACAAAATGTATGGGACGGGGCAGGACGAGGGCCAACTTCAGATCAGACTAAAACTTTGGCGCGAGCTGTACTAGTAATATTGTCTTCTGTTCGTCTGTTCTGTTATATCATTATTTGAATCAACAAGAATAGTTATTGCGCAATGTCTCCAATTTCATCATTGATCAGTTAGTTTTACATCAAGTTCTCATTTTTCAGAGCATTGCTCGGTGTAGAAGCGTCGGTGCCGAGGACTCCTGCGTGTGCAACCTGCGCGCGATGATCCTGTGTAAGAAATGCGGTGCCTTCTGTCACGACGACTGCATCGGCTCGGCGGAGCTCTGCCTCACTTGCCTCTGACACTGTCCACTGCCGCGACCATCGACGCGCCCCCTGCCCCTGCTCTCGGTATGATGTGTGCGCACGGACCAAGGTGAAGATACAGCCTTTACACACACACAAACACACACCAGTTAAATACACATTATTGAGTCAGATTAAAGAATAAAGTGTATTTAAATTATTTCCAACGGTGTAAAGGCTAAATTCACACAGTGACTTAATGTGAAGATAGCACGGTGGCTGGATACCTCTGACGGATAACGATTTTTTATATTCGATCTGTATTATATTTGCACATATATTACTTTGACGAGTCTAATAACATGATATGGAACTGTGACTGCACTGATGTGTGTATAGAACTTAATAATAGTTTAAAATTATGTGTCTCTCTAATTTTATCTTTGGTAATTACAATTTTCTTGGTCACTGCTGTATTCTGTATTTGAGATAGAATCTGGGTGTAAAAACCGTAAATCTGTAGACGGATTTGGGCTTACGTAGAATGTCCAAGATTGTAAAAAATATATCAAAATTTAAATCTAGCAACCATTACATTTTAAGTCAAATTTTGATCCGCTATGCGATAAAATTAAATACTAAATACTTACCTATAAATATATATACATATAAGGTGTAAAAGTAGACATAGACCTAGGTCAGATAAGTGATTGTAAAAGATAGTATATAAGGAATGATACAGCAAGAGCTAGTGAACAACTAATCAAATTATGAAAATTTTATTTGAACCTGGCTTCCCTTATGTTAGTGTTACATCTAGCTCTCTTAATAATTTTTCATAACTGATGAAACAAGTATTCCGAGAATTAACTTGGTGTCATGTAAAGACGAGAATGTAATCGATTATTATTATTTTTCCAACAATACAGCCATTTTCAATTCTGTATTTTATAGACTGCCAGCCATGGTAGCTTAGTTGGGTAGAGCGTCAGTCCTTGATTAATCGAGGTCTGGATTTGATCCTGGCTTGTACCAATGAGTTCTAATGTGTTATTTGGAATTTATATACGAATGATACAAATCATTACCATTGGCTTTTCGGTGAAGGAAAACATCGTGAGGAAACCTGGACACTCCTGAGAAGAAATCCAAGGATGTGTGTGAAGTCTAGCAATACGCACTGGACAATGCAAATCTTTGCAGTGGGGACATATATAGGCTGTTGATGGTGATGATGATGATTTTATAGGCTATATTTTTAAAAAAAGTTTATCATCGTCAACAGCTACGTAAGCCCACCGTTGATCACAATGGACTTTCCATGAGAGGATATGCCATAATCAACATGCTTGGCTGGCGGATTTATGATCACAGTAAGATGATTCATATAGGTAGATGCTGCTGCTCATCTTCTGGATATCTTCCCTAAGTCTCACGCACTGGACGACATGGGGTGGTAATATACTACAGTCGAGGGCACACGGCTCAGTATAGTTACATAATTGCTAATAATTATTACACCTTGTATAATACATATATAATCTTCAGTTTTGTATAACTAGAGAGAGAGAGACGTAATTTTAAATTTGTATATTATCGTGTATGTAGTTAGTTATCTTCAACATCGGTGGCAGTACTGTTAGCGGTCCTTGGTAGCTTTAAGTCGATTTATCAACGTGAGTATGATGGTGGACAATGTAAGGTTGTTAGGAATGGTGGTGCTACGTTTCAATCAAAACACGTGTTTTAATGCTTCAATGTGCTTTTCACTGATTTCAATGAGTTATCAAAGTTTATAGAAAAAAAGTACTTTTTACATCAGGTGTGTTTTTAAAGAAACAACAAGACTGTGCGCCGAATTGTCACATTTAACTCAATATATTTTAAAATATGTCGCGGTCTATACAAACATTGTCCGTTCTTTAATATCAAATCATTTGAATAGGAATCATATCATAGACAATATGCAAATTGTAGAAGAACATCTAACTGGCATGAGCCTCATATATTGCTACTTTAAACGAGCTTTCTATGTGATATCCTCCACGCCCAAAACTATATTTAAAGCTGGAATTCGCACGAAGTAAAAACACGAAATATTCTCTTTAAAATCCTCGTTATCTCTCTGTCACTCTCTAACCCAATTTGGTATCCTTTGGGCATCGTTCAATAAATTTTAAAAGTGCACGTAACGTGGAAGGTTAGAAAGAGTCAGATTGGAAACGAAATGTAAACCTTGCTGTCAACTAGTTGTCTAGACTGTGTCTTCCACCTTTACCCTTAGTTTCGTGTCTCCACGTTTGGACCCTGGCTTACGATCGCAGTATGATGTTGATACAAATATGTTATTGCAGAACTGTTTTTTTTTTGTTAGTTGCCTTTTACAACTACCATAGCATGGTAGAAATATAAATAAATAAATACTATGTCCATAAATAAATTGAATAAACCGCCTTGTCTAGAGTATCTGACTGAACCATTTCCAATATGGTGGCTCATCACTATTTTATTTATTCTTATTCTATTAGTATAGGAAATTAAACAATGGTATCCAATTTATTCCTTTAGTCCGTTGTGGCACGATATAAAAGCTGTCTGCATTGGTTATTTGTAGCAGACAAGTAGAGTTCACTATACCAATTTGGGCCACCTACGAGGGGCATACCGAAATGATCGGGAATATAAAACAATACATACAGGAAATAACTAAATTTATTTTTATTGCTTTTCGAAGTATTCTCCGTTGCAGTTAATGCACTTTTGCATTCGTTCGAACCAATTATTATAGCAGCAATTCCAGTCCGAAGTTGACATGGTCAAAATCGTCGATTTGTATGCTTCCACTGCTTCTTCTGGACCTTGAAACCGCTGACCACGCAATAAATCTTTGATTCTAGGGAATGTAAAGTAATCATTGGGACTCAGATCAGGGCTGTATGGAGGATGATCCATTAATTCAACGTTTTCCTGCTTCAAAAACTCGCTTGTTTTCTGAGCGGTGTGAGAGCTCGCATTATCGTGATGGAGGATTATGCGTCGTTTCGGGTTACCTCTACGGAGTTCGGATATCATCTGTGGCAAACAAACCGTTGTATACCAATCAGCGGTAACCGTTCTCCGTTCCTCTAAGGGAACTGTGACTACATGTCCTGTTTTCGCGACAAACGAAGCGACCATTTTCTTCGATACGCTGCGAGAGCGGACAACTTTTGTTGGCTTGATCTCACCTGCGAAGACCCAGACAGCCGACTGATGCTTTCTTTCTGGCTCATATGAATAGATCCATGATTCATCACCAGAGACAATGTTATAAACTGCTTTTGACTTTCCTCCGTTGAAGCGTTGCAGAGTAGACCGGCACCAATTGACACGAGCCGCCTTTTGCTCTTCGGACAAATTATGGGGCACCCAGCGGGAAACTAGCTTTCTCACTCCCAGTTCACCATGTAAAACAGTTTGTATCGCAGTCATACCTATCCCTAAAGTAGCCCGAATCTGCTCATATGTAATATGTCGGTCATCCTGTATCATTCGGCGCACAACAGCGACATTTTCTGGTGTAACCGCTGTTTTTGGCCGGCCTGTGGAAGGTACGGTGCCAAGAGAAGCACGTCCACGCCGGAATTCAGAATACCAGCGATATATTGTCGTCTGGCTAGGCGCTTCACTCTTGAATATAGATATAAGCTCAGCGAGACATTGTCCCTGAGATAATCCTCGTCGAAAGTTGTAAAAAATTATGGCACGGAAACTTTCTCTTGTAAGCTCCATTTTTTTATCGACCTATCAATTTCAAACTGATATTGTTCTTTAAAAAAAAATTTTTTTTTTAATTCTGTCAATTGTATTCGATTTTCAACTAACCAGTGTTTATTCATCAAAAAGAGTTTTTAATCTAATTAAATCGAAAGTACTCGATTACCGATCTTTTCGGTATGCCCCTCGTATCTCTGATCGTCCATGTAGACTAAAGAGTATATACGTATACTACGTAATAAGAGACGGGACTCCATACAGCGAAAATAAACCTACCAAATCTCAAACGGGGCAAAATCCATTCTCTACCATACATAATATAGAGAAAGTGGCGCCAACAATGCGCAAGTAGCGCCTTTGATGTTTCATACAATTTGTCGTGAACTAATTTGGAACCAAGTTGCGTCAGACTGATGTAGACAATTCGCCTCACAGCTCTTGTGATTTTATATTGGTTTTTGATTCATTGATCTGCTGAAACTTACCTGGCTAGACACTCCACAAGCCATTCCTGTTTTAGTAACCACTATTGGCATAGTATTAGTCATATAATATTAATCAAATCTCAATATAACAAGTGTAAATCCCTTTTTTACATTAAAAAATGATAGTATTTATACAGGATGCCCGTAATAATTATTGTATATGTTGTCATATATTGTGGCTTGTTGAGATTATAAAATAGCAGTTGTTGTATACTATAGCGATTACACATATGTATAGGCTGCTAAGGCCCGAAATGTATCGAGCGTATTGGAATTATATATTTCACTAGCAAATATCAATAAGTGCTTAATATACCTTATTTTAAAGAGATTTCTATTTAAGGGTCCATAGAGTGACAGTGGCGCCCATTTATTCTTTTTAAAATCTGCATTTATAGAATAATTTCAAAAACCAAGCCAAATTTTTGTACTTATTGCTGGTTTACGGTTTATCGATACATCATGAATTAATATATCGATTGTGTGCAGTTACTATCAATAAAACAGTGACCACTTTAGACGGTTCAATTTATAACTACAAGGAAACTAAATATCAATCCATGATGACTCGATAATATGAACACCAAGCAAGGACTAGAAAAAGTCCGGTTTGCTTTTTGGAATTATTCTATAAATGCAGAGAAATTTTAAAAAGAACGAATGAGGGCTCCATTGTCGCTCGATGGCCCCTTAAACGGCATCCCATAAAAATCCCCGAAAATTATCAAAAGTTTAATCGAGTAATTTTTTCGATATTTCAATAAAATCATGGTTTCTTGGGTAGATGACGTCATTGCTTGATATATTACGTGCCTCAGTTGCCCAAAAATAAATAATAAATAACAATAATGTGACCATTACACATTGAATTTTGAACCTTAGAGAAGGTATTGTGGTGTACAAGAGATCGAATGTCATACTTTATACAATAAGGCTCATGTTACGGTTACATAACCAGCTCAGATTAATTTAATTTATAATTATTGTAATAGAAGATCTTGCATACGTTTACGAATTATTTATGTACTTTCATATACGTTATTGATAATACATCTGTACCCTTAAAGCTGAAACGTAATCTGTTAATATAAAATCAAATGAGGGGCAGTTAGTTATTATTTGCAAATAAGCTAGGACGTTGTTAAGAGTACACGAAAATTAGGTTTTAAGTTATTAATTTGAATTTTGCCATTATTCTTATGATTTAAATATGACACATCACATTTTAGGGAGTTTAGTAATTATTACGCCTCTGCTACGTTTAGGGTAAACCGAATTTCATAGTTGGAGGCTTAGGTGATATTAATTAGCGTCTCATAGCATCTATTAATTTCCCGTCTACTTTTAGTTATACTTCAAACGAAACTTCCAACAATGTGAATAAAACTACTTCATTTTTCAACGGTTTTTTAAACTTGTATAGTAAATATCTTTTTACGTGTATATATTTTTTAAAATGTGTAATTTATCTTATTGTCTACAGCTATTTAAATACGACTTAACTTTTTACCAAATATGGCTTTTCCAAGAATTTTTTTAGTCTACTTTTTAAATAAAAAAAACTTACAAAACGCAGCTAAACCAAACACAGACTTTAAAATAACGTTTGCCCGCGTGTTATCTGCATTGACGTCTTAAATTATCCCACGGGAACAAGGCCGGATAAAAGTTACTATGTCATTCACATATTGTCAAACTAAGTGTGATTAAATTTAATCCAATACGTAAAATATTTTTTTCTAGGTACCTGTGTTAAAATTCTGTTAGGTATCTGTTGATTTCGAAGTTCATGTAACAGATTAGTGCAGTCTGTTCATTATAAATAGTCCCCTATTGTTGTGATACAGCTTTCAGATTTCTAATAATGTATGTATATGAGTTTGTTACCATTATTGGAACGTTCGTTTGCAATCTATTTTAAGTTAAGGTGGCGTGTACAGATATTTATTGATTCGTGAAGGCTGACGGATGGAACGTCAGGTTGAGTTTGTAATTGAATTACATAAATAGGTATTACCCGGTATTACTTGGTGTAATGAAGCATGTTTTAAATCTGAAAGTATATTTAATGACTATCGTTAGGAACAGCGCCATCTACTATCGATGAATGCATTCGTTTTTGAATGACTGTCCCTGAATGAAAGAATGAATACACCTTGAAAAATTAACTGTAAATCTAAGAGATGCTCGCAGTAGGTCCTATTAAATTTGGCGAAGCTTGTCTATTTAGAAAACTAAAGCTTCATATTACAAAATTGGACTTTGTCAGAAGGTTTCAAATAAATTTTTCAGAGTTGATGATAAAACCATTTTTCAGATTTGAAACCTGTTTTGCTACTCTCTGTATAAAAAGTAGTTTTGTAGGTAACTTTCTTTTTGTTTGCTAAGTTTTCATTTACGGCGTGTACACTAATGTAACCATTAAGTTATGCAATAATTAATATTTATAGTTATCTATAATATTTTTATAAGGGCCTTACAAATTGAGAAATGGCTTTTTGCTAATGCGTGACGTATAGTAAAGTCATTATTATTATTCATGTAATCTTCTCGGATCTCTTATGTTACTGCTTTGTTAACTAAATATTGATTGAATATTGTAATTATAAATCATTATTTAATGTTTCGATTTAATGGGCTGTTCAAAGTTATGTCCAAAAATATTTAATGGCAGTGACTATAAGAATAATATTGAATTGGAGCAGCATCACATTACTGTTACAAAAAGATTTGGGCAATTTTCGGATATCATCGAAACAGATCGGATAGATTTCGAATGCGAAGAAAGATTTTAAATGAGATTCATTGCTGGTTCCTGATAAAAATGTAGTGTCACCTGGTTGTTAGAAGCAGAAACATAAATCGTGTAATGCGTCAGGTCCGCTACAAGTCTTCATTAGGCAGCTAGATCGTTGATACGTCCAAGGCCGTCTTAGCTAGTTAGTTCAGGAGTGCTATCGACTAAGGACAAACATCCTGCAACCTCAACTTGGACGACCTCTAGTTTCCTAGGCAACAAAGATCAATATCGAATGACGTTAGCAAAGACATCCTTGAGCCGTAAGGATGTTTGTCCTTCAGGAATCACACGCATTGTACTATGTCCAACTACTGCCGGTGGCGCCAACTTCTTTTTGTAACAGTTCTGTGCCATGGTACAATAAACAAAGTAATAACAAATAACTAAAGATATCCATGTAATCCGTCTTGCCGTCTTTCTGTCTTATGGTTTGTGCTCTGAGTGAGGAAAGTGGCAAGCAAGTGGGAAAATAAAATATTTTTATCTAAACGAACGACGATACGATATTTTTTAATAATCGAGATGTTTAAATACATAAGAACGGGTCCTATACATAAAATGTGCTTAAAACCGATTTACCTATTCAAAAACCAGAATACCTATTTAAATAAAACTCTTTAGACTGCTATTTTATTTTTACTTTATAGTTTTCTTACAATGTGTTTGTAATAATGGCAAAATATTGGCGTTTTTGTTAGTTATTTTAGGAGAAAACTATGATGACATTTTCTCTAATAAAATTATGTTCTTGACTTGAGTTTCTTTAAATACCTTTTTACTATTTATAGCCAGATGTGTTCATATATTAGTCTCATACACTGAGCAAATAATCACTAGTCTTATATATAGTGATCTGTGATTAGTCTCACAGACTAATAGTATATGTAGCTATACGATTAGTCTAGTCTTATGCAAAGTTATGTCACTGTTAAACTGGCATTAAACTCGCGTAGCATAGAGTAGTTCAAAGGCCCCTTGAAATCAAAAGGTTAGAAATACTTGATTTTTAGGGTTCGGAAAACACGAAGATAAAGTTGAACCCGTTTAAATTAAAATCACTCTGGTGTCTGACTGTCGGTCATAGGTCATCTCAGTATTTTCATCATCAGCAGCAGCCTCTGTCCCCCTGGAGGGGCTCAGGCCTACTCTCCTACAGACAGTGTATGGCCCATAGTCCACCACGCGGGCCCAGTGCGGATTGGCGGACTTCACATGCCTGTTCAAGTCATGCAGGTTTCCTCACGATGTTTTCCTTCACCGTTAAGCAATCGGATAATGTACTTGAATTGAAAAACAACTTATAGGTACACGGCTGGATTCGAACCCGGTACCATCAGATTGAGAGTCCGAGCCTTATCAACTGCGCCACCGACGCTTTTTATATACGCTCAGCATTTTATATACCTATAAACTGGAAATTAGGAATAGGTAGATTGATTAAACTGCCAGCTTTTTAGCGTGTTTGTAAATGATATAAATACTCTTTTTTATTTCAATGTCACCTGAATATTGCTTGTACTGTTTCGATATATCTGCTGAGAAGTGTGTATTTGTGTACGTAACATAAAATTCTTAGCTACTTAGCTGTATGGTATTTTGCCTTTGCCTCTTCCTAGCAGTCAAAAAAATTAAAATGATGGCATTGTTGACAAGGCTGTATGGATTATCATCCTTTGCCGGTCTCTATGGAACAAATTTTAAAACAATAATATCATATACAGAATGACATTGACGTAAAATTGTCAGTGTCGAAAGTTCAACCAATCGAATCGATCTAATGTTAGCAAAACATTCAGAAGCCAATAATAACTCTTAAGAAATTTAGCTAAGCACCAATCATTTTAAAGTTTTTCCGAGTTCTAGAAACTGAAAGAATTACGTTCAGAAACTTTAAAAAAAATTCAAAAAACAGTGTTGATTTAGTTGTGGTGTGGATTGGTTGTGTCAGTCGAATTATTTTGCTATCGATAAAAATATAGAGCAATAACTTTGTTTGCTTTTATTATTATGTAGATTACCTTAATATTTGGAGGCTATCCGTCGTCCTAAAAAAATGTCGACAGTTCTATTAGCAGTAATCGCAGTAATTCTCTGCGTGCTATTTCGAATATTGAATGTGAACAGCCAGCCTCAGAAGCCAGTGATCTACGGAAGGGATGGAGGATTTATTGAAAACATTTTGTTTATTGCCCCATTCTTGAGCGAACCGTGAGTAGATTTGTATGGTTAGTCATATCTCAACGTTTCCGCTTCACTTCACATGTGAACTCTCTCGTGTGTTTAGAGTGTGGCTGGTGATGTCACTAACTTGCACTATCTGTAATCTTTTGATCCCGAACATTATAATTTTGATGCGCCGCCGAGCTTCTCATTTTGTATGCGTTGTTTCTACTTTATATATGAAAGTGCATGACTCAGGTTTGTCTTGTATTGTTAAATGTCCCTGAACATATTAATCTTCTTCACCACTTATATTTCCTTGGCAGGGAATAGGTTTCATGGCAAAATATCTGTGTAATCAAAATCCAGTGAAAAAATGGATGCGTTCCATGTATATATTTATACAATGTTTTCTCTAAAGTTTCATCTGTTAGGACTTCAGAAATAGCTCAGTTAGGGTGTACAGAACAGGGCACTGAGAAAAAAACGTAGCATGTCTTAGTGTCCCCTTTTGTACGCTCCAACCACTATATCAAATACACTTTCAATTAGTGTTTTAACCTATCTGGAGTTGTTCAGCTTATTTGAATTAAATTGTTTTAGTTAATTACCTTTTTTTATCACAGTACAAACGATCTTTGTTTTTAGGGTTCCATAGATATAATGAAAAAATAAAAGCTGAACCATACAAAATTACAATCATGTCTATGTGACAGATGATTATCTCAGCAACTACTAATGACATCGACTTCTTGTTAATTTGCTAAGAATGTTTTCCTTAGAAAGCTCTAATGAAATATATACCATAATTAATACCATTATCACACAACTTTAATGTCAGCTATAATATAGATGATGGTCCCTAGATTGTGTTGAATAATATTTAAAAAAAAGTGTGTACAAATAAAAATTGTAATTCATTATAAAGTTTAATCTTAATGTATACTCATTTCCTGATATAATTATATGATGTCCTACTTTTAGAAGTTTTAAATAATTATTGCACAAAGCTGTTCCTGTTTCTAAAGATATTTTTTTAGATATTTAAATATGGTTAGATAGATTTTTAAATATAGATATATCATTTTTAAAGATAATGTTAATATTAATGTAGTATGAAACTTTTTTTGTGAACTCTCCTTAAATTTTATAAATATGCTAAATCCCTATACCAACAAATTTGGTTAAGTGGAGTTTACTTTCTATCCTTGTTTCTTTTCAATAAATATTACCTTCTAATAGTTTATTGTAGTACTCTTATAGTCAAATATGTTTAATACAGAATTAAATGGGGTTTACGTACAACCAAGGATTATCAAAAACTTGGTAACTATCAAACAAATCAAATAAAAACTACAATCATTTGACAAATTCTTTGAAATAATTCAGTAAATCAATACAAAGTGTACAAAATTAACACTGATGTCAGAGCTTGTCTGAATTATCATCAGCTTGCTATACCTGTGAGTCATTCTCACTCATGTGAGCATAACCTGACCTTGGAATCAGTTTCGTGATGACACATGACCATTATTGCTGTTGACATGGCATAACATTCAATTGTATGATTTACATTTAATTTTATGTTAATATAATATTCTATACTATATAATATACATAGGAACTTATTTCCATGCAAAATTTGTATATAGGTTCTTTAAAATTAACTTAATACTAAAAGTTGATATCACATAATAACATTATGTATGTCCAATAACACACAAAATCTTTTCAAACAAACAATTGTTAGGTTCAGTTCCCAACGGGGGTTACTTATCACTACACATTTTGATTGAGAGGTGAGATGAAGGCCAAGTGCAAACCCATTGTACATTACAAGAAACATAGATTCAAAACAACTGTAACAAAATAAACTTATTACTATTACATGTATAATGATTATATTTAATACAAAGATCCTTGGTTGTTACATCTGTGACTCACACTATGCTATTATTATTATTATTTATTTGAACTTGGTCCATATTTAACTATAGCATACATGTAAAATTTAAACTGTTGCAAGTTGGCTTTTTTAAATTTTTGCTGGCCTTACATGCTCTAAAAGTAAAAAATTAAATAATATTACATATTTTAAATTTTATAGGGGTTTTATAATGCCCTTTATGGTTATGTTAGTCAATCTTAATAGACACAATTTCTTGGCTGTTTTTATTTTTCGGTACCTCAAAAAGAAAAAGAAACCCTTATAAAGCATTATTCGGCCACCTTATCTATTATTTCTTATTCTCAGTATGTTATATTCTTAATCTGTATGACCCTCGGTGCGCGAGTCCGACTCACGTTTTTTTATTATTGTGCTTTGGTGTTCAAAGATAAGTGCTTTACATATTCTCATTTCAACAGATATGTGCCCACGAGACTGTGGGGCTTCAGCGGCCATGTGCAGACCATCCTGCACAGCCTGATAGGGCGCGTGCGGTGCCCCTGGCCTATCGGAGGCCGCGTGTCGCTCGTGCTGCCCGACCGATCTACCCTCACTTACGACCTCTATGAGCCCGTCGGAAATGAACATGAAGGTATTTTATTGAGCAAATTGTAAGCCGTAGACGGGCGTAAAATATGACCTTTTCGTCTTGTAGAGGCGTCATTTTGGAAAGTGTGCGTTCGAGAAAAAAAATAATGATCAGGATGTCTTCTAAACCAGGGTTGATAGGCAAGTGCCTAACTGCCTAGACATTTCTTAACGACAACGTCAGTTAACATCAACTGAGATTGTGTTTAAACCTATTTTGCAATAATAATAAAAATATTAACAAGGATGTTACTGCTCACACTAGATTGAATCTGCTAAAGGTCACCAGATGTTGGTCCATTCCTAGCAACTAATGACCGGTCGATGTAGAGTACCATGAGGAAGATCTGGGCAGCACATCAGTAATGTAATGGGTATTAATTGCATATCGCAAAAAGTAACATATCAGAAAGCTCTGTATTAATAATCTATCTAGATTTATTTGATTAGCGGTTGCCTGCAATTTCGTCCTTGTGGACTTGTAAAATTATATCAGAGATCAGTTTATTTCCATGCCATAGATAACGTGCGCGCCAAAATTTTATTGGGATCGGTTCAGACAGTCGTGCGTGAAGAAACAAACAAACAACAGAGAGTCACGAGACTGTGTGTGACTGTCAATTACAGTACTAATTTAGTGTTAGTTATGCAAATGCAATAACAATTAGCTATTTATTTCAAAATTTAGAATGTTTGTGAATTCCTACAAGTGAAGTATTTCCATTTCCAAGCATGACAATACTACGAACGTTTTAAATGAATGTGATGTACGATTCTGCCGAGCAATCAAATAAAACTACAAGAAAATAAAATGTAAAGGCATAATACATCTAGTTTGCCATTGAAATGAGATAGTAGCGACATGATATAACTTTCATTGCCGTATTAGAAAAGTGCTATTTTAGCGACAGACTATAACATGGTCATGATTATAGCCATTGAAGTAGTAGTGGCTAGCCAGGCAAGAATAGAAATGTGGCTCAACATAAATATGTAGATACGACAAATCATCATAATAATATGTATGAATAACCGTGGTAAGATCCCGATAAAATGTATCAATATGAGTAGGTATAATATGGAAATGCTTTACCGTGTTTATACCATTTCTATTACGAGAATTGTAATAAGATAATCTGGAGTAGTCTTGGAAACTCTCAATTTGATTTAGCATTCAAAGGGAGCATTAACTTCAACCCAAGTTTTAAACAAAACCAAGTACATGGAATAGCAAATGAAATGAGTAACGAGTCTTTACATTCCTCGGGAGTTTCAGAAGCAGCAATAAACTGGTACAAATGTTCGCTATAGAAACATTACGTAAGTTTTATATCTTTGCTTTGGTATTTATGTCTATATGCAAATTTAAAGTGTTGCCAAATTAAATATTTGAGTTACTCGATATCGGTTTCATATCGTAAAACACGTTTTACACATTTTTTATGTTCAATGCTACAGTTTAGAAACAAAATCACATGGAAAATTCTTATCGGAACCATTTTCAAACGTGCAAAATGTATGAAGATTTGAATCATTAATTAGCTACTCTATACTAATTTCCACGTTGCATGCATACACAGATATTTGAAAGAATTACGATTCTTTATGTTATACACTCTGCAAATATCTACTCGAATTAGATAAGCAGATGATGCAGGGCTAACGCCACGAGATAATTGTGTCACGACATTAGGCATAATTTTGATATCTCGATATCTCGTGGCCTTCATGTTAGCCTACCTACAGGTCAATAGTTTATAACTAAAATTCCATCCCTATCAAAAAGCACCTTTAGACATAAACTTTATATTTAATGACATTACAATCGAATCAGTCGACGAATTTACGCTACTTTGCTTAAATATTGACAAACATATTAATTGGAAAGATCACATTAAGAAATTACAATTATCACGTTTTGTGTATGCACTAAATAAGGTAAAAAACCTACTGACTTAAAAACAGCGCTCGTTACTTATTATGCGTATGCATATGCCTGGTTAAGCTACGGGGTCATTCTATGGGGGAACAGTACGGACGCACCCGCACTTTTTATACTCAAAAAAAGATTGATAAGAATATTAGTCAAAATAAAATCTACTGAAAGTTACAAAACTTATTTTATACAACATAAAATCCTTACGCTGCCAAGTATTTATATACTTGAAATATGTAAATTCGTCAGAAAATAACCGGAATTTTACACAACACGCGGTGACATACCCTCTAAATTCTCACGTAAAACCAAATTGGTACAACCAACTTCCCGCTTCAAGATAGTTTCGTCAAGACCGTTAGCAATGTCCATAATATTATATAATAAATAATCTGCCTGAAAATTTAATAAACTCATATTGCAGTGCCTTCAGACAAGGTCGATAGATGGGTCATATTATTATGTAACAACTGCTGTGTAAACCTATGGAATGCAATGAACGTATTGAGTTTACTTAGAACTACGTATGCTGTTTTCCCTTCACGTTTACATCTCCCTATCTTTATACACATATCATAAATGGAATTCAAATACAATACAGCGTAACTGCTGATTTAAATGTTATGTAAAGATAAATATAGGCAAAGGCTATGGACTATAGTAATTTATGGATAATTCCTAGTCATTTCCTACATAGATTCAATAATAAGTACAGTCACTAGTAAAATTTGTTAAGTATTTAAATAATTCATTGGAATCATTTATGTAGAAAAGTTTTTTACTATAAATTGGGCATGATTCTAAAACGTACGCTGTAAACCTAAAATTTACATCACTAAAATATAACCACGAAAATATGAAAATAACAACTTGAGAACTACGTGCTTTCTGGATTTGTGCCCGCAAATATAAAACATACCGTAAAAATACAAAATATACCGGTTTTTAACTGAAATTCGCAGCTGTGGTGATTATGCAGAAATCCTTATTAAATTAGCCGTTTCAGTATCTGCTCGGCCTTAAATGAGATGAACCAATGATATATATGTTGTGTGCATTCCTATCTACAATAAGTCAGATGTTTTCAAAGAACTGGTCGAATGCGGCTTTGTAGTTTAGATAATGACGTCGATTTTGTTAATGATAACTGTGCAAACGTTTGACCACGGTGTTACCTGCTGTTGATTGACGATGAGGTCATGCTTGTCTAAATATACGTGTATCATATTCACGCTAGCCTAGCCTTGGTGTGATCCAGGTACAGATTTGGTAGATGTAGAGATCAAGTTTATGATTTTATTTATTTATTCGCGAGACAACACAGACAATAAATTATAAAAAACGTAAATTAGAAATACTGTGATAATTATTGTAATACTGTGCCTATAGTAGAGACATGACGGGAATATTATGTATTTTTATGTGAATATGGTTCCGTATACAAACATAGAACCTACGATTAAATTATATAGAACAATTATTGTTTCGCTCTGTCCGTCCGCGGCTTAGCTCAGAGACCCTTACTACTAGAAAGCTGTAATTTGGTAGATATACATATTAATCACGAAAACAAAGTGGTAGAATAAAATCTTAGGAAAAAAATATATCTTTAATGTTATAATTTTTGACAGAATCTAGCCCCCCCCCCCCCCTTTCCCCTTCCACCTCTATCTGCTAATTGCTATCTGTTGCTTATAAAATCTGAAATAATTCGTATTAGTAGTATGTATACTGAAGTTAAAAGTAAAATATTCTTATCCATTCAAATTACTTTACATCGTCCTGTGTGGGCCAAAACGATATTAGCGTTATACCGTGAACTTATTGGTCCGTGCTACTACGGAACGCTATACTGCTCGTGGCTCGGCCCGCACTTGCCTACATTTATTTTCCAATGGACATGATTGTTGGTCACAACCTTTACAGCTTCCGGTCAAGGTGGCGAGCGAGGAAGGTGCTCAGCCGGATAAGTTATTACTTGCAACTAACCTTAGGGCGCCCTTATATCTTATAAATATTAGAAGCGTTCTGAGGGTTCTGGGTTCGAATCCAGCCGTGTACGGCATGTGAAGTCCGCCAAGGTGGACTACGGCCCATATCTCACCCACTCTCTGTATGAGGGTAGGCCTGAGCCCCTGCAGTGGGGACGTATGTAGGCTGTTGATGAAGATGAGCCTTCGGGCGCCCGCTTTGGCTTGCCGTCCCAGAGTGCGCTGACATCGTCGATTTGAAACGGTGTACCCGTGCATTGTCGTTGTGGGTACGGATCGGTAGTGAATGTCAGTCTTATGCACAACATAATGTTTACACGGAGATGATGAATAAGAAATGTGTTGAGTTGATAGATGATCGCACCGCATTGTTCGCAGATGACGTGACTGTGGCGATATGTCCCGGCATCGGGAACACGTCTGAGAGTGTGTACATCCGCACCTACGTGCATTACTCGCAATGCCACGGGTACCGGTGCGCCGTGCTCAACCACATCGGCGCGCTCAACAGCGTGCCAGTCACCGGCAATAGAATATTCTCTTACGGTAAGAATATCCTGATTTGACAATTATACTCATTCTTCCGTAACATTATTGTTTCGTCGATTTCAGAGTTTGTCATATAAAACTACGCTAAAATTGCCATAGAATACCGTGGTTGTTTCTTTTAAGTTTACAATTACCAATATACTACAATATAGTATAGAAAATAGTCGATAACAAATAATACAAAACGGAACTTATCAAAACAAAGAAGAACTTAAACAGCATGATTTGTAAGTATTTCGTAACTCCGGTGCATGTTCGTACCGTATGTAATGTTGATGGGAGCAAGTAACCTGCCCTAGAATATACTCGATGACTCATTGCAACGATATCTTTGGCAGTGCCAATCTTAGCTGGGGAACTCGGTCATGGGCGGTCATGATTCGCATAAAACATTCGCAATTAATCGACAACTAGAAATGTAATCGACTTACATATTATTGTTATCCAAAAGATAATACTGGCGTGTAAAGGAATATTGATTCATGATTTCATCGATTGCGAATATTGTTTCTCATTTCGTAGATCAACGTCATAAATATTATCGATGATGGTAGAAGTTTTCATAACAGCAATCTATTATTTATTATCATTATCACACATTAATTTTTGTCCGCCTGCTAATCTTAATATACTACGGAAATGCTTTGAATTTTATATTTATAAATTATAACCTAAACATCCTGTTCGCTAAATCATATGCGCCAATATTTTAAGTACTCACTGAAAACAGATGATCTTTCCGTAAGTGTTGTTAGAAGCGGATTAAGGAAAACCAAAATTTCCAGGGGACGAGACAGATGCGTCCACCTGTATCAACAACATCTGACTGTGATCACAAACGCGCGCTTGTGGCTGATGATTTTTTCCAATACGCTTGTGCAAGATATAATTTTCAAGTTACTTTAACGCTTGATTACAATCTGACGGTGTCGTCGGTGATATCTTTTACCTAGGGACTTCCTAGGGAAGGTGCTCTTTATTCCTCGCTTGAAGATGCCCAAATTGTAACCTTCAGGAAACACGGAAACTGGTACTGATCAAAGAAGAATTGAGAGTTTATATAATTTAATAGCATAGTGATAAATTAATGCGATGCGTTTTGCTTTTCTAATTCCTAAATTGCACATAAAACCGCTCGTGATATAATTGTTTAATGGTTCGATGTTAATTATTCTGAAATTAACATTAGTTTTTGGTCGTTTCGGTCAGCGCAGTATCGAAAATAATGTGATATTTCCTCTTTATAATTATAAATAAAAGTACATTTGTTCCGTTGATGTTGGCGTAAAATATATCAATTTTTTCTAAATATTTTCCAAGGATGGAAAAATTTCATCGAACTACAGAGTGGTCTCTGGTCAAAATGGTTGGGAATCACTGATGTAGAGGTGTACAATATCTATACATATAACTCTCATTCGTTAACTGTCGCAAGTACATATTCAACATTATCCCAAGTTGAATTTGTCATTGGCATATGCTCTCCGCTACGCTCCACCAGATGTGCGTTGACCTTAACAGTCCGCAGTAAGCAGCGCTCAACTCCGCGCTGAGATCACGCGCCTAACGCTTCAAAATGTTCTTGTTTCATCTAGAGTGAAACAGGGCGCTAGAAAGAAAATCGAGGACAAATTAGGGCCCCTACCGCCCTTTCCCCCTACCGTTCCCTGAGTGTTCGGCTGCAAATTCGCATCTTAACTTTGTAGTTTTTAACTGATTTTCGTAGTTTTGTTTTCATTTGAAAACCGCAAAAACAATTTCGAAAAATCCTTTTTCATGTGAAACGAAATAGTTTAATCAATATCTAGAACGGGGTGTGACTTAAATGTAAACCATATTTTGGCCGTAATATTCAGTCGAAATGAACAGGGTTTTGGTCTTAGCAGAGTCTACCCGGATGTTCAAGGGTCATTCGTATCTATCCATTTGTAGAGATTATGTACTTACAAATAGCACTAAGGGATTGTTTATTTCTTTGTAACTCAGATTTGTGGATGAATTTTGATAAACATTTAGCGTAATTTATTTATAAAATATCTGGGCGACCGAGCTTTGCTTGTAGTTCTTTAAAAACAAACAAAAACTTTATTTCTGCCCCTGGTTAGCCATAAAGAGTGGAACAATTTGCCACTTAAAAATAATAGTTACAAACTTGAATAAATACATAAAAACAAACAAAAGTAAAAGCAATTTTCCAACCGGGATTTGAACGCGGATATCTCGGACGGAATGACACGTGTGAACCACTCGGCTAAAGTGATTATGTTTGACAGCGTGAAATTTTCCATCATATTTTGCGTCGAATAATGCGAAGAAAAAAACGCATGAAAACTCGAAAACGCGCATTTTCCCAGACATGAGACTACTCTAAATCGATTTTTCGCCCCCAAATACCCCCATATATATATATATATATATATATATATATATATATATATATATATATATATATATATATATATATATATATATATATATATAATTGCTCGTTTTAAAGGTATTAGATAGATATCTATTAATTGTAGGACTTGTTGTGTCGTCGAAACAAAACCGTAAGCGCAGATAAAATTGCTAACACTGTCAAATAATGCAATTGTCTGCATTATA
The DNA here is from genome assembly GCA_910589575.2 of Carcina quercana. NCBI lineage: Eukaryota > Metazoa > Arthropoda > Insecta > Lepidoptera > Depressariidae > Carcina > Carcina quercana. The sequence continues at coordinate 12,621,113 of OU342428.1, read as the reverse complement.
TCTACGTTCACGTTGAATCGACCCATTTATAATGATCATCACAGCCGGCACCGGACCGGTGATCCATGTTGCCGTGCGGTTAGTGCGTGACTCATAATCTCGTCGCATATAAATTCATACCTATTGCAATGAAAAGAATCGATTTTGTCGATTACGGCGGCCCAACTATATGAACACACCCCGGTACTCGTACTTCAGTAGTTTTCTTGAAAATTGTATTTAGGTCACCTCAGTGTTAGCGTTTTGGAATTGTTTGGTATCTACTTATTCTGATCACAGTGATGTAATTGCTCACTTCATTCAATGTTAGAATGGTATTTATTTATGGTATGTTTATAAGAACAAAGGATACCTAACATGCTTAATAATTAGCATGTTTGGTTATTGGATAAGTAACGACCATGCTTTGTTTTTTAATTTAAAGATTTGATTACACTAATTTAGTGTGTACACTTTACAACTTTTTCTGTTGTATTCTTTTATTTTGCAGAAGTATGGAAACATATTAATTTCTTTTAACAGTTGTAAAGAAAAAGAGAACAAAAGAAAAAATATTAAACAACAACTTATCAATTTTAAAACGAACACCTGGAAATTTGTGACAACAGCCTTTATCATCACTAATTATTTTTATTACGGCGTGTGTTGTTTCACTTATACAAAAAAATACGTGTACTGTATTCTTGTTGGAAACTTAATTGGCATTAAGTAATATAAACATACGAAAGTATTAGTGTTCATTATGTGAAATATACATATATTTTGTTGTAATATTAGTTGTGCCATCATAGCTTCATAATCTGCGAAGACTTCGCAACGGAAACTGTTGTCCTATATTCTGTTTGGTACCTACCTACACATCGCGTGAACGCCTGACCCCATCAATCTATTCATTAGTCTGTCGTCGCACACACTTAGCAATAGACGTAGGTATATAGGGAACATTTTATGAAGTATGAAAGGCTCAACTATTCACCATATTGGCTACACACATAGCCAAGGACAAATCATTAACTCTAATCAGTGGCTTTAATGTCAAAAGCTATCACGGCGATGTCAACAAACTGCCCAGTATGTAGGTGATAAAATAAACATTAATGATAATGTCATGTAAGTCCAAATCCAGCTGACGATGAACTCGTTTTTAGCACATCGTCAGAAGAAATGGTAACTGCTGCGTGTGTCGTGTACCTATATGACCAACACGCACCGCTGCGTTCTCCACTGGCTATCTCCGCCGTCATCGAAGTGCATTTTTATATTGAACTTTGGCTTAATCCACAGTAATCATGATAAATGTAAAATATAGACATGCCACCGTTTCATTTCCTTTTTTTAACCCCCGACGCAAAATGAGAGGTGTTTTAAGTGTGACGCCAATGATTGTCTCTCGTCGCATCGTAGCTCTCGAACGGACGGACCGATTTTGATGCGGTTTTTTACGTGAAAGCAAGTTTCTTTGTGGTGGTTGTTAGCTTTATTTGGTAAAAAATAAATATAGCAGTTTGTTGCGTATGGTATTTTTAAATTTTTAATTAAATTTACTGGTTCAACATTCAATTAAGGTTGAGGTTGAGCTTGCTTTCCTTCTGTCCTTCGTATATTTCGTCACTGACCACCACATAAGATGAAATTATTCTTCATACAATATAAATTGGAACTCCTTTTATTTTTTCAGGTCACACGGATGACTTTAACTATATGGTGGAGCATCTGATGGAAAGGTTCCCCAACACGAAGTTGATTCTAGTTGGCTTCAGCCTCGGCGGCAATTTGATTACGAAATATCTGGGCGAGGATAGGAAGAGGCCTCCCAACATAATAGGAGGAATTTCCATATGTCAGGGGTACAATGCGATTGAGTAAGTATGATTACATTAGAATTTATTAATACTAGCTTGTGTGTAATTTTACATCCAGAACTCGAGTGACTTTAGAAACAAAAACGCAGGTTATAATTTGATTAGGTTTGTATGCCAGCAGTAGCAGCAAAGAGCACTGAAAGTAGAGTGAAACTACTATTTATGGATATTTCCGCTTACACCACAGTCCTGGTGACTCATATTGATTGACGCCGATCGTAGTTTTCAACCGACTCAAAAAAAGGAGGCGATTATCAATTCGACTGTATGTTTTTCTCTCTTTATGTATATTATGTAATTATGAATCGATTTTGATTATTTTTTATTTTGTTGATCACATTTCAAATGTGGTCCCAAATTTTATCGAATTTTTTTGAGAAAATTAGCAAAAACAAAATATGTACCCAGATAATTCTACCTCTAAGGGTGAACATTTTAGGGGATGAATGCTGTACACTTTCAGGGCAGTAGATGTCGGTTTCCTAGTTCTTTAAGAACGCGTTAATGATCTGATTTATATTTTATGTAATAGCGATTTTATTTCGTTCTGTGATACATTTTATGCTTATAAAGGATTTTTATAGTCAGTAGGAGAACAATTATTACCAAAAATAATAATGGAACCAAAAATAACACATTTTAAACGAAATACCAAAAGAAGTAACAATAATGAAATCAGCGTCAGCGTGTGAACTTGATGTATGGTTCGAACTCGTATTTGGTTTTTGTTTAACAGGGATTCTCACAGAATGCTCTTTGTACAAAACCTTTTGAAATACAATAGCTAGCTTTGATAAGTAATTACCTAAAAATAGGACATCGGATTATTCATAATCAAAGCACTATTTTAAATATATATTACGTTACAATATTGTACAAAACAAAATGTTATCCGTATAGAAAGAAAGCCTACACCTGTCGCACAGGGCTCCCCTACAGACTGTATGGGATACATACATATACACCATATTATGTCAACTTTTTTTGACAATAAATATTTTTGTATTTTGTACTTATTTAAAGACTTACTGCACAAAGTCAGCTAATCTGTTTTAAAAGATTGTGGTAACAGAAATACAGTGTGAGCATTTTACTGTCGGAATCGCCTTATCCTACAACTGTTTTGTTTGTGTTTGTTACAGCACAATGGTGTACCTACTGCAATGGCAGAACTTCCGCCGTTTCTACCTTTACATAATGACGGACAACTACAGGAACATTATAACTAGACACAAACGGATGTTGCTCAGCCCAGAGCTGAAGACTAGGTACAAGCTAGATGAGAACATGATAGTGTCTGCTGGGACGTTGCCGGATTTGGATGAGGCTTACTCCAGGTGAGATGATTGGATAATTTATACAGTTTATGTTGAAGGTTGTGTAATTTTTTGTATTTTATTTTATTACTACTTACATAATTACTTATTAACTACTTAATTAATTATCTTACTATAATTATGAAAGTCCTATAAAATTTAAGTCCAAGGGCAAATGTATGATGTAATATTTTCCTTTCTTTTTCGTCTTATCGGATCGTTCGCGTGTTTAGATACAGTTATCTTTACAATCACAACCAGATTATGAAATTTGGTCTAGTCTCACTCAATACCTTAGTATTGGGATGTAGTCGGTTTGATTTTTTTGGAATCATATAACGTGTTGATGAATGATCAATGCCGTGTGGTCTCGACTTCAGTATTTCTTATACGACTTTAGTACAGAACCATTTCACGTTTTCCCGCGGGTGTCATAAAATATGAATATCGATAAAAACATACAGGACATGTACAGAAGCATAATATTTTACTGTAATCGCTTCTTTGATCAACTTTTCGATAGTCCAACGTGGGGATCTGCGAGGGAGGCAGATTTGTTGCGAAATGTTAATTTTTGAGCAGTGAACTGCTCTTATTTCAGGCGGGTACACGGCTTTGATTCCGTAGCAGACCTGTACCGGTGGAGCTCATCGGCCTTCTACCTACAGAACATCAGAACCCCAATGATATTTATAAATGCACGTGATGACCCCATCGTACCTGAACCACTGCTGCCGCTAATACGAGAATTCGTCAGTGAGTATATTTTGTTTGTAATATTCTTTCACTATCGCTAGGATACTTCATTAATCCATATAACTAACAATATACTAGAGGATTTGATCCATTAAAGCATTTATGCCGCTAGAATTTTAAAGTTTTGTTTTTAAAAATTAGAGACTTAAAGACTAATTTATCATTCATGTCGTGGCATCGATAGATTTAAATCGGTCAGTGACATAATTAACTTCTTACTTTTATTTTCTAAAAGTGTAAACAAATGAGTATCGTGTAATGCACTAATTAAAATTGTAAATGTGTTTCATTTAACATTGATTTACTGAGTTATGTTATGTGTACCGCAGTTGGTCATTAGCGCACATTTGTTTCGTTAAATATTCATGTGTCGCCTTGACGCGAAGTTCAAGGTAGCTTGAGTAATTTGCATCTTTGATTCGAGACGACTATCTGGTATTAGAGTTAATACTCTTTAACGTTGGCTATAACTTGAACGGTAACCTAAAGTATTATAAAATTATAAGTTAAATATACTCGTAACATTTGGCACTAAATTACATTTTAGTAGTACTCTAGTGATGCTTAAATTTTTTTCCATTCAACATCAATGTGCAATGCATGTAGATGTGGCGTACCATGAGGGAGGCCTATGTCCAGCAGTGGACGTTTCCCGGCTGATGATGATGTGCAATGCAGATATTGTGCATAATAGTTGTAACTTTGTAATCTTATAGTGATTTTTTGATGTACCTCGCTTTATAGACGGACCGCTTAAATGATTCCTCACCCGCACGGTACAGGGGCGCGGGGGTATGGCGACAAAATGGATCGAGAGGGGAGCGGGTGGCAGGACTCATTTAAGCGGCTTACCTATAGAGCTATACTTATAACGGTTTTCTGATAAATAGTGTGCACTTCGCCGACGGTTTGCCCCGCTAATTCCAAATAACAAATTAACCAAATTCATCATATCTGTAGTAAGAGTTCCATTAACTTGATTTTGAAATATTTTTACAGGTTCTCACGACAAAACGATGTACTTGGAACTGTCGCACGGCGGTCACTTGGGCTTCTACGAGGGTGGGTTGATATACGCAAATCCTGTCAACTGGCTGGATCGAGCTCTGGTGGCTCTGGTCGGAGGTCTTCTCATGGCGCACAACAAATGCTCCACTAAAGACGAGGGCACACAGGCGATGGATTACACAAACTCGGATGAAGAACCAGATCTCATTAGGTCCGCGACAATCGTGTATCGCGACCCGTTGGACAAGGCGCAGAAGGCGTGAGGCTTTGCTAATGGGGTACACGCATAACTTATTGTAGGTTATAGTTTATGTATAGAAATTCCGACCTCGCTATATAAGTTCGTGGTGGAGCTGTCAAAATCTACTCTGGTGCCTTTGTTTGGAAAGTTGAATATATAGATTGGTTATTTATGAGTGGGTTTTGTCAGCTCCTATGTATTGAGCGTTAAAAGCGCCGCCAAGCGGCTGCCGTCGGAAGGTTCCTTGTCTGTAGTTAGAGATGTATTCGACAAAAGGAGCTGTGATTTTATACTTTTGGTCGCTAAAATGGGCCCCAATCTGTTATAGGCTGATTGGTAGTAATGATTCATAAATCATCTATCGTGCGCTTGCAATAGCTGCGTGTAACAGGTTATTTACAGGATGTCAGAGCCGACATCGCATGTTTACCACGTCTAGGTAGAACGATTTTTAGAAAAAATACTGAATACTATTTGCAAGTGTCCTTACAAAAGCGGTATTTTAAATAGCAGGATTTTTTCTTCATTTTTAATTAGATATCCATGTTTTTCTTAGAGTCAAATCCAAAAATTTGAAAGTCGAGTATAAATTACATATTTTCTCGTCGCCATTATGACGTTTAGGTACTCGTATCAAATAGTGTACAGGCCAAAGGCTCTAAAGAAATCTCTTCTGATTTAGAGACTTGATGTGACTATGCTTTGAGCTAGTATAAAATCCATATTAATATTATCACTGCGAACGTTAAATTGTTTGTTTGTATGTCCTCACTTGACGCCGTAACGGAGGTCAGAATGACTAGATTTTTGGTGCAGGGGAAGTAGACGGGCTAGGCTACTGTTTATCCCGATCGATTGTTCCCGTGGGATAATTCATGCGCAAAAGGTAGTTAAACAATAAAACTAAAGTTCATTTTGCCTTAGACGTGGATGAAATACGGTGAGAAATAATGCATTTTAACATTATTTATTTGCGTTCTACTTGGTGAGGTTTATGTGATACTTTATTATTATTGACCATTTTAATTTATGCATTTATTGAGAATAAAATGTTTGTGTGTTCATAGATATATGATTAGGTGGTTATACAGTCACCGTTTAATGATTGTATAAAAGAATACCAGTTGTTACAAGCACAATGTTTTATATTACCTGAGGCATTTTGGAATCTGAAAATCGAATAACTTATTCTAATTACTTTCACTGTATGTGTTACTGGGTAATTATAAAAGCAAAGTATGAAATGAAATTTGACATTAAATAAAATTGCTGAGTAATACTGTGATTGCTGTAAGGAATTTATCTGTTAGCCTTATATTTTTCGAGTACTTAAATACGAGATTAACTTCAATCGAGCTTAGATTACTTTGTGACCTTAGATAAATTATTCATTTGAACAAGTTACATTTAAAATTGGAATGTATTCTATAAAAAACCAAGTGCAAGTCACAAGAATGTTCCCCTACAGTATTTAACATAAGATCAAGCAAAAAAGAATCGAGAAAAAACACGTTTCTTGTATAGTGACCCCTGTAATTTTTTAAATTTTTGTCTGTAATTAAAATTTACAAGAAATATCCCAGTGACAGACGGATGGACTGCGAGGCTTAGTAATAGGGCCCCGTTGGGCACCCTTTGAAAACGGAATGGAAACATCTAAAATCATATAACCCAACAATTTCAAATAGATGATGTGACGAGGTTTCTAGAAGACCTTAGCACGCCGTATGTTAGCAAAAGATCTGAACGTTTGTTAATTTGACTCATTCATTTGACAGTGATATATAATTTTTACTTCATATTTTGCTTAAAGCTGTGCCTACACATTGAGTGCCGTAACACACTTTCAATCTAAGAAACAAGCCTATGCTAGGCAAGGGCTAATCAATATATTATAAATATCTTAAGTAAAAACTACTTAAGTAGTGGTAAGGTCTAAGACCTAATAGGCATGATGCAGAGTATACCATTGCCAGGTTATTCACGTTAGGATGATGTGGTAGTTCCAGGCTTGAGATACTCATGCAGTGACGATGGCGCTAGGTAGATGTTGATTCTACGAATATTGAATAGAGAGAGTCTGGTATATAACAGGATTTATACTCGTATGATGGGGTAGTTGAATAAAATTGGGTAGTATTTTTCGATTACGATCATATACAACAAATTTTCTGTGTTTTGGGCACACAGTTTGTTAAAGTAACAATGAATAAAGCTTTTATCTATCTAGTATATAAAAATATTTTCCATAAATGTGATTTCCACCCTTCAATAAATTAAAAAAATATATTCAGATACCTGACGTTATGGTTAGTAATCTACTAGTGAACTGAAATATGTTATTTGCACAAAACTTTTACACATCTACTTTTGATATATTGTTTAAAATAATATCATTTTGTAAATATCTCTCAGGCGATTTCGTAGAAGACACTGAGCCACAAAAGATTTCATTTTTTCTTGTTATATTTACTAAGGGTTGTCAGGTGGACGATATCCCCAGAAGTATTCGCCATTGTACGATCAAGCTCAACTTGAATATCTAACAGCGATTGTATTGAAAAGTACATCTAAATTTTAAGTCAACGCCTCGTCGGCGCTGTCTAGCGGGTATCACTCAAATTTAGAATAGATGTATGTTATATATGCAAACGATTATATGTTCACACACATAAAAATAATATAAACTGTAGTAATAAATGAATCGTTGTCAAATATGACGCGTTTATAGTTACTTAATACCTATGTACAAATTTATATTGCTTGCTAATATATCGGAATGCCTTCAAATAATGCTTCGAATATCATGGAATAACTTATATAGCTGTGTATAGAAATGAGTGTTCAGTGATGTTAAAGTATTACAGTCACAAAATGCGCTGATTGTGTAGGGTAGTAAGAACACGCCACAGCCTCTTCCGTACAGTTGAAAACCGTGAATTATGTGGAACTTGTTTGGAAAGAGTGTGTAGATTTCTAAATATAAAAATCACAGCTAAGTTGCTAAAAAGTTTGTGGTACGCACATTTTTCGAAAAGTTTTTCATTGAAGAAGGCGCATTTTGAGGAATATTTTGTGATACAAGGATTCGATTGAAATCCGCAAGTTTATATGTATAGTTTGCCTTTGTGTGGGGAGTAGATAGTATGTACGATTTTTACAAATTTTAAAGGTAAGATGTTTACAGGTGAAGTTAAATTGGAGCAATTTAGCTCTCCGTAGTTTTTTGAAACTGAAAAACTGACTTTGATAGAAAACATTTTAAGAGTTTCGAATTTGTATCGATTTACTTGATAACATTTAAAGTATTTTATGTGCATAGCAAAATTGTTTCGTTTGCTTCCGCCACTGCCAGGCTGGAGTATGAGAATTGTTATCTTTGGGTAATGATGAATAATAATTACAATAAAAAACAGACTGAGAAAGAATCCTTTATCTTCGATTAGTCCCTTGAAAACGACAGACTGCAATAGAGTCTGCGGCCTACGAATTATTTGCAGACATTTAGTGCTGTCAACTAGAACGCTAAAACAGTCAAACGCCAGGGCTTAAAGATTACTTTTATTGCTGATGCTGTTGACATATTACTAAACATTTAATTAATTACTATTGGACACAGAATCTCTTTGCAAGCCTCCAGCAACACATTGCTAATAAAGGGCCTGGGCTTTGTCAGTTTTAATGTTAATCATTTAGTAAAACTAACTGATATCTATTCACACCTATCCAGTTTTATTGTTGTTGTATAGCAATTTGAAGAATTGAAGTACCACTCGTTTTTTATCTGAAACGATACAATGATTTCTTTGTATTATGCAAATTGTACAAAATCATCAAAAGTGATAATGTTTGTTGCCTATAGAAAATGTAAGCAGGGAAAATTGGGTGATCGTCATTTGAAACAGTTGGCTATGACGTTATTTTGGGTAATGCGTTATGCTTTTATCATTCCACCTCGTTGTTTGAAATTATTGATTTAGTTTTTCAGTTTGTGTCATGAAGTCCTGTAATAATAGACTGAATAGGTAATCTGTAAATTTTGATTTTTGTTCCTATTCTGATCTGTTATATTTTATCACAGAACACACAACCAGTCGCGGGACTTCATGCGTGGAACACATCTTTCACTAGCATTTAAATTGTGAGAAAATGCTGAGATTGTATTTAATATATTGGTTTTCCTTCTGTGATTAATAGCTTATTAATTTATCTAAATGACAATTACTGGACACAAGAATCGGCTGTACTGCTAAAGCACAGAGTCAATATTATTTGAGTTTTCTGGTAATTTATTTAGTTATAGCCTGATTAGGAAAACAAAAAACCTCGCCATGACGCGGAATACCAACATTAAAAATCAAATAAATCAATGTTGCGCCCCAAGGGCAGGTTTTTTATATTTTTGGTCAAGCTTTACTTTGTTTTATTTTGCCTTAGATGTTAATTTATTTATTTCTAAATAAATGTTGATATCAAATGAAACACCTTGTTTTAAATTTTTTCTTTACTTATATCCCATTTATATTGAAATCATTCAATACAAAAAGATTGATAAATAAGTATATTTCTAAGTCAATAATATAAAATTTTAAGAGACGGGTGAATTTACGCTGTCTTAATTTCTAACATGTTAGATCTAACACTAACGAAAAATGTTTTGTAAATGGAATATTAATAAGAACTTTGTCAAAAGAAAGAGAGCAATTGAGCAACTAATGAGATCAAATTATGTACTTTAATATGAGTTGCATGAAAATAGAATGAACAAATATGTAAATATTACAACCACATGGGGAAAGGGCCGAGTTATGTACTTTTAGAGTAAAACTGTTAAGATCAAATTACGTATAAGACATGGTGAATATTCCAGTTACAAATATCACAACATTCTCTTACACTGAACTTAAAAATACCTATCTCTCTTTACAAATACCTACATCTTAGAATAACAGACACATCCATAGTTAAGTATTTTCAAATACATATAAATATAATAGAGTAATTTACAAGTATGTACCTATATTTATTTCAGTGCCAGATCATTTTTTCCGTTAATTAAACACAATTCATTGTATAAACAAAAGAGAGCATGAATAATTAATACTTATTAAACTTACATCAATTATAAAAATAGCATGGACACTAAATATGGCCACTGGGAGAGTAAATGCAATACAATTAGGTACTTTAGATATTTTTTATACAAAAGCCAATTATCATGTTCTTGTATTATAAAATATACTGCAAACTCCTTATAGTTTATTATTAATCACTGGAAAAAATATATTTAAACTGTCTAACTAGACTAATGGAACTGATATTTTACAGTCTTTTTACATTATAATGTTTAAAGTCTGAGTATTTTCAGAATAAATTAAAGCTTTTTACAAAATTTATATCGAGTATTGTTTAAATAAATTACGTAAATGCAATCAAATCATAACTTGTGGTGTCATATAGTCAGCACATAGACGTAGGGTCACCTTCCATAGTGCACGCTATATTATCTAGTTTATGAGCTAAGTGCATTTTGTTTTCTAGTCCTAAAATAATTTGTTCTCTATATTTACTGACATAGATATACAACTCTTTCAAGGCAGAGAGAGTGTCGAACTCGTTCAATTGTTCCACCGAGAGCTGTTGCATGGAAGTGCTTAGTTCCTGATCCGTGACCTGAGGCAACTGAGACACTGCTTGATAGAACCGTATCACCATATCTCTGTATGTGGGTAAGTCTTTAGCGAAAAGTAATTTGTTCGACGGCGAATCTTTACAAAGACGATGTTCCGTTAAAGAACAAGCATCCATAAACGTTTGAGCGATCACAGATAATGACGAATCCACGGTAGCCGTTTTGTTTATATCAAATATAAAATCAGGATTCTTTATTAGATTGACCCAAAATCTTAAAGGTAAACTGTTTGATTTCCACGCGTGGACTACTTCGGGGTTTATTATGCCGTGAGCTCTAGCAGCATCATCAAACAGATCAAACAACCATTTAACAGCTGGAGGCAACACTTCATTTACAGTCAGTATTGTGCTGAAGAAGTCGTCAACAAACTTATGTACTGTGCCTTTGGTAGACAACAGCCTTGTGAGAAATATTTCTGGTATTGCTTTGTGGCTATGCTCTGAAGACTTGTTAACTATGTGCTGGTATTCAATGGGCTTCACTAGGTGATAGAAATGAACATTCTGCTCTGTAATGTCACTGTTGTAAACTCGTATGTGTGAATTGGTGCAGTAAATTCCTGTGCAATTCTTACATGGTATCTTGTAAGGGGTGTTGAAACTGTCGTTTTGTCGGGGTATTAGTGACATGACAGCTGATTCTTTGACTCCGTAATGAGCCAACGTGTTTAGCTTTCGCCAGCCGTTTAAAGTCTTTGTCGTCACATCTTCATCTTGAAGCGTAACATGTCCTCCTCTGCCGTGACGCCATTCCAAATCAACTTCATAAACGGACGGACGCATAGAGAATGGCGTATTTTTAAATAAAGCGTCTAGCATTTTAGCTTTTACTTGTGATATACTGTCACAATCTAAAACTCTACATTGAACTTTTTCGTCGAAATCATCTTGAACAATATGTAGTGTAATTGTTTGATGATCACTCTGTTCCTTTAATAATTTTTCTTCTGACAAAGAATAGCGAGCTTCATGAGTTATGGCATCAACGACACCCTTTTCTATTTGATGCTTAATCGCTTTGAACAACAAGAATAGTGAGGATCCAGCATAATCTTTCAGATAATAATACATGCATAATGCCATCCAGTTTGTAAGCATCTTTTCGACGACGCTCTCTGTTCTTCTTAACATCAACTGAGGATGTTTATTACAAACGGATTTTTCTATGAGTCGTAAGAGGAGAGATTTTAATATATCAGTGGCATATTCCATTTTCCCCATAAGTATAACCATTAACAATGAAGCAACATTGACTTTGTCCCTGATGTTGAATGATTTCTGAGCTTCTAATGTGTCTATAAATGACAGAAGGAAACATTTGTTGTTCAAAAGCTGTTCAAATTGTAACATAGCTGCATCATAATTAGTCCTTGGAGCGTTTATAAACTGGCGCTGAACGTTCAATATCGGATGGTCAGATACACCAGGGAAAAACACTTTCATAACATAATTAACGTGATCAAGAGTAGGTATACCTGAATGTTCCAAATCAGCTGCCAAATCAGACATATCAGTTTGCAACTCAGCAAAAGCCAACTTACACTCTAATCTTACATTGCTTTCAAGAGTGTCCATTTGTATTTGTATTCTCTTATACTCTCTTTCTGCTTTTGTACTTCGGCGTCTGTACATAACTAGTACAATCATGAAAATTAATACTAAAAAGAATGTTCCTGCAGCTATTCCAGCGATCGCCTCTGGCGGGAAGTTATAGTTCCTGAGTAACTCATAATGGAGATATCCAATTGGAAAACGAAGATTTTGACCTATTTTAACTACCACAAGGGGTAAATTTATGTCAGTAATTTGAACTCCATTTTCATCTGTATTAAGCGGTTGCACCTCTGGTGGCGTACAAAGGAGTTGTTGCATTGTTAGACTAGTAACATTGCAAGGTTGGATGCCAATAGTCACAACTACATCTGATTCATCACTCGCTCTCGCTAAATGTTCACCTTCTATTACCAGAGGATCGCCTTTATAAGATTTGATTCTATTTGGAAACTGATAAACATGTGGATCCTCAACAAAAAGCATGTGAGTTCGAGGAGGATTGAAATATTTTTCCAAATCATGCATAGTTTCTACATTGTCCATCACAAAACCGACTTTCATTGCTATTTGCGGCGTACTCGTTTGAGCCTTAGTAGCTTGCAAAATGTCGTGATATTTTTTATTGATTGCAGGGCTTGGACATTCCATTTGATTTGAATTTAAAACAGAACAAGCTGTATGATTTACAGGAATGACTTCATTGCCATAATACAATTTCATTAAAGGTTTCTGAATTGTATGCAAATTAGTACCATGAACAGTAATCATTCTTCCTCCAGAAACAAAACTTTTCAAAGGCTTGATTTCCATTATTGTAGGATCTGCCGTGTAGTTAAATAAATCACCATGCAATGTCCGGTTGGCATTATCTATAACTACAGTAAGTATATTAATAATCCGCGGCACATTTGCTTTTGGCGTGATGCATATTAATCTGCTGTTAGATGTCTGAGTTTTGTTGACAGAACATGGCAGCTCATCTAAATAAGCTGAAACTGCTGATCCAATATTTAAATGTTGTCCTCCGATAGCTAGTTGAGTGCCACCAGATACAGGACCAAGTATAGGGTAAACGCCTTGAAGTTTTATATTTTTGTAACTAAATAACACTGATGATTCTGTATACCCAGCATCATTCTCTACTATAACTGGTGCAACAGCAGATCCATTTGAAAGCCCCGTTCGACATGTTATGCTTACAGATACTTCAAAATCAACTATTTCACAGGGTACTTCCCCGATACGGACTTTCCCTTTGACCTCCTCTACTCTTAAGCCAAGATTACTGCCTTCAATAGTAACTATTGTTCCTCCTTCTATAGGTCCACTTAAGGGTTTAATCATGTCTATTCTAGGTTTAGGGCATTCAGTAACAGGGTTTTCAAGACAGGATTCACTGTAAGAACAAGAATTTCCACACCAAGTGCACTGATATATGGAATTTCTAGTTATACAAAGTGAACAGTCTGCATGCTCTCTATGAGAACCAAGAATTTCACACTTGTACAGTGTAATTGTAATAGTGTCTATATAGTGTTTATGATTCCAAACTACTTTGACACTGACATTGTATTCCCCTACATCTTCTTCATATGAATATGTTGTTTTGTCACATACAATGTAGTGATTTGACTCCACTCGAGCTGGAAGTATCATGTTAGCCAATTCAATGCTTACAATGCATTGAAATCCAGTATGTCCAGGCTGTAAATGAGGTAAGTTTTCAACCTCAAGCTCTAATTCTTTAGGGACATTATTAGGTAGTAATATTGGTTTTTTATATTGTCTTATTCTGGGGCAATGCCCTATGCCATGATTGAGTAACTTTGTAGGATTGTTTTCCCCACTAATTATGGTTCTCTGACACACTGAGGTGTCATGTGTACATCTATTATCATAAATACACCAATTACACGCCCACTCGCTCATTATGCATGAATGACATGTTGTGTGCTTAGAGCAATCATAGAAAGCAAAGTTCCTAGAAACAAAATCCTTATTGGTTTCTGATGAGTGTACTGACAATGGAACATAAACATGATCTTGATTTTGCAATATTTTGGGTCTATGTTTAATATCTGGTGTGGGACATGCTAATCCATTTGAAGTAACTGCAGCATCTATTGGTAGTGCATTACCAAACACACACTTATATTTTGCACCAAATGGCAGTTCTGGTAAAGTTTTAATAACTAACTGTACTGTTGTAACTTCGTTAATTGATATCCTGTCAGGCAGGATTTGTTCAAAATCAATACATTGTTGACCTGTGTATTGAGAAAGCCACCTGGGAGCACTTTGTGTGCCTTTCTGACACATGCTTTGAACAGTGCATCTTTTCTCTAAAGAACACCACCCACAATGTGGATCGTTGGACTCGAGGCATGATGAACAATTTCCATGTTCAGCACACCGCTCAGTTGGAATTTGGATGATTGTGTTTCTCCCTAAGACATACAGAGTTTTCTGATATGGTGACAAAGTTGTATCTGGAAGAATTCTTTGCCCTGGTAAGAGTTCATCACTGGAATATTCTAATGCTTTTTCAGCATCAATTAATACTTTCTTTAATGTTCCATCACTGGTGCCAAGAAATGCTACAGTATGCAGCCCAGTAACTGAAACAGTCACTGAAGTAATCAATGTGGTATTCCAATGAATTACAGACATAGTTTTAATAGGGTATAGCCCACTTATTTTAAGGCCTACCTCACAAAAGTTTAATATATTACCTACAGAACCAACACTTGGGCATTTTCCATCTGATATCATACCTGATATGTAGCCCATATTACGGGCCTTAGTACTACCATTGAAACACATATGAACATTTTCATTAAACTTAATTTCTATTTCTTGTAATGAAAAAACACACATAGCAGACTTAGACATTGGTTCATTAGTTATGCCTTTGGATGGGCTAAATAAAGCAACAAGTACTGGATCTCCAGTCTCTACTCCAAGCTGATTGGCTAAGTTTATTCCTGCTCGAGCAATTTTTGCATCTTGAATTAGATTGTATATTACAATTTCACTCTTACCATTGGTGGTTTCCTCTCTAACTTGACATTCAAGGGTGACTTCAGTGTAGCTGTTGTAGTTGTCATCATTAACACATGTCCTAGCCAAACGAGACACATAGCCAAGCTCTTCATTACCCGCAAGATGAGAATGTTTTTGAATTATCAAAAAATATGCATAGTCACTGGCATTAAATCCATATACATATTGTACAAGGAAATTATCCCGATACTTTACATCTATCTGTACTAAACTCTGCTTGGAGAATGTGAACTGAGCCAGTTGAAGAGTCATAAGATCACGGCTGGATATAGCAGGTACATCATGCCTGTATTCTCCATTATTGGTAAATGTTGTTCCAACATACAAAACATTTGATCTATCCCAAGAGTTATACCTCTCTGGACCGATGAATGCATATGTAGAGGCATCTGCATCGTTAGCTGCCACACTCTCAGCTACGAACTCAGGATCTGCAGATATATCACCCAACTTATATTTGTAGCAGGATCCTTGAGCGACAGAGCCGCAGAAGATCACCATCCTTGACTCCTGGTCTATCACTAATATCTTGTTCACGTTGTCAATTACTGATGTTTTGATATCCGGCGACGTGCACCCGCTGGCATGGCACGAAGGATCGTCGAGCTTAGGTCCCGTGCTTATCACATGAATAGGCTTCAAATCCGGGCTCAGTTGATGAAGCCAGTTCACTGAACCAGCGTAAATTTGACCACTCACTTTGTCGACTGCGAGGTGGTTGAAACGGAATGTCTCATTAGATTCAATAGGATATTTCGATATGAACTCGTATCCGTAAAGCAGAGGGCACCGAAGCCAGATTGTTATGACTAACACAGTTGTGAAAGCAGCCATGATCACATTTTATAGTTCTTACTGAGAGTACTCTTTACTTTTTCACAACCACATCCTATATTTTACATAATATTCAACCCATTTTAAGCTTACAAAAATATTAGTGTAAAAAGCGTTCATCAATGCTATTGACATGGATGGATGGAATAAACAATATAGACTTCTTTTTAAAACTGGGTGACCATTACTTTGAACTCTAGTACTACCAATAAATTTTATAGTATATAAATATGATAAGCCAGATTATTGGTGTAAACAAAAGCGTAGCATTATCCTCTTAGGTGCAGGTGCTGCAGTGTTCCCGAAGACGTCTCGTGGGTACGCCGAACTTAACTCTCTGCAGTAACTGCGGGTAGTCAATGTGCCAGAATGGCTTAGTTTTATTTAAAGACTCACTTTCTAATCATTTTGATGATTATCCCGTGAAAATGAAAAATTATAATCAGGGCAACACTGATACAACTTCCAAAGACATTTCCCTTTAAACTTTTAAAAGCGTTTTATATTCTATTTTATTTTAGCTAGATTCAACCACAGGATTATGAGTACTTACTATAAATAAAATAGGGAAGATGCAACCAAATTAGATTGGGTTGAATTGTATTTTATAGCTTAACGGACATTAAAATAAATCCCACCAAAATAAACACACGTAAAAATTTTGCTTTTTTATTTGGATTTCGCAAGGACTAAATGTCTCAAAAATTTAGTTTCTCGAATAGTAAAATGCTTATTAGATTTAGTTTTCTCATTGCATTTTGAAAACTTTATTATAGGGGTATATAAGACATAAACGAGACATTTTACGAGATAACTCAAAATATCAAACAAGCTCCATACATTTTAACGCTCTAAAACACGTGTGACGTCACAAATGTCACCATTTATATGGAGCGTTTTAGCACCGCGCGACTAGAATTACTTTTCGACGGGTTGTAGTAAAAAAGTATTAGTGGTATCGGGAAAAAAATGGTTGAGGTATTTACCTTTTTACATGGACTATCGATTTAGACAAAAATATTCTTCCATGCATCTTCCCCATTATAATCTTTGGTAATGGTAATGTGTGTGTGGTAATGGTGGATAATATAACGGATAACGAAATCCATAACATGCTATAAAATATACTTCTCATCAGAAAAATAGAAACACCTTACCAAACATCCTTTGTAAGGATTATCAGAAAAACCTATGAAAATTTAATTTGAATTTAGAACATTATTCAACCAGTGGCGTAGCGTGAGTTTCTGCCGCCCGGGGCGAAGTTAAATTTGCTACTTATTTCACCCATATTTTTGAATTCTTGTTGTTTTTAGGGTTCCATACCTCAAAAGGAAATAAAAATTGTTGTATGGGAGCCCCCTTAAACATTTATTTTATTCTGTTTTTAAGCTATTGCATAGCTTCTATCGCGGGCCTTGAGCGCGGGGACCGAATCGAGAAATTCCGTAACGAAAAAACCTCACGCTCCCCACTCCGACGGGCACGGAGGTGTGGCTTGAAGGCCGTCCATCGTCTAACGTCGTTTCAGTTCGGCAGTCTTTGACACGGCGTTGTGTGCGTGCGATTAGACGTATTACTGTTTTATAATTTATTAAGTATAATAGTATGTAATTTGATATAGCAAAGCAAATCCGTAATGTTAGCTAAATATTATAATTATAATCATCAAAAATCATAAATAAAATAAATAAATAATTATAATTGCATAAGTTGATACAAAATGCTATGCAATAGCTTTACCGCGGCAGTCCCCGAGTGCCACATGTCTTTTTTTTAGTATTTTTTGTTATAGCGGCGACATAAATGCATCATCTGTGAAAATTTCAACTGTCTAACTATCACGGTTATGAAATAAGATACAGCCTGGTGACAGACGGACAGACAACCGGACGAACAGCCTTAGTAATAAGGTCCCGTTTTCTCCTTTGGGTACGAAACCCTAAAAAGGAACACTTATAGGATCACTTTAGTTGTCCGTCTGTCTGTCAAGACCGTTTTTCTCAGGAACGCGTGGAGATATCAATAGCAAACACTGCTGTCCCTTAGATCTATGAAAAAAAACGAACTTATAGTTCCAACCATAATAGAAATCCATTCGAACATTAAATACTACCGAACCCTAAAATTGCTCTTCGTAAACATGTGGTCAACGGATGGTCCTTGTTTTAAGTTTTTTGTCCGGCAGATAGACTACCCGGAGCCGACGGTATTGTATTGGTTTCAACGGGACAGGGTCCTATTGTCTTTGTTTCATTTAGAAAGTTGGATAAAAACAAAACATAAATTTGCAAGGTGTTTCAATTTTTCTGATGAGAAGTTTCAACAACGGACGCTATATCAACCGCCACTCGATGCTATAATCACAACACAGGTCTCTACTCCAGCTCAGTGTCTTGATATATCACGAGATGCGCGGCAACGCTTTTCCGTCCCACTTCCACCACAACGGGGTTGAGTGGCTTAGCGCGTTATAATTTTTTGGTAATGAAAAAATAATATTCAGTTGACCTCGTGCGCTCGCGAATGAAAGCTAATATGTTTTATTAGATAATTGACTCGTGGATTTTCCGCGCTTTCGTTACGCCAATGCTATCTATAGATTTAAAATAGATATTCATGTGCAAATGATATTTCGATTATTTTAGACTATTACGTTTTTGACAATTATATTCAGACATAGCATAATTTTATTTTATTTAATGGTTTTTATTATTTGACATTTGTACTAACTTTATTTATTTATATTATATATTTATTTTAATAAGTATAAGATTTTCTGGTTTAATAAAATTAACTACATTTTCGAATTGGGTACACCGGTAATGGCGATATTTTGTGTATTTTACGTTAAATTTTATTTACGCGACTATGTACGCGACTATGTTGCTTTTAAAAATATGTAAATAGCGATAAATACAGGCAAAGATTGGATTATTTATTAGATATTTTAAGTCAAAATGTCTTGATGCCTTTCAGTTTAGTAAAAATTACATGGCCATTATGTTGCTTTAGTATTTAGTAAATAGGAAATAGTATAATATATAAAGACAAGGATTGGATTAAATTGCATATTTGAAATCTAAATGCCCAGCCCTACCTCCCGCGAAAGTAGTGATGGCCGGTATGGAACTTTTTGGAACTGGAAAAGTCTAACGATGGTAATAATTTATTTATTATTGTCGAGAGCTGTCCTTTAGATCTACCAATTCAAATTTAAAATTACATTTAAAACAAAAACACGATTTTCGTCCGTTTCTTGATGAACTTTTAAAAACGCCTGCAGTTGCTTCACTTTCAAAAAAGTCAATTATAGACAGCCCTGAGGCTGAAAAGTATGAAGGTTCATCAAGTTCATTGAAATCTTTTATGTCTGATACTGTTATTTTCAAATAACGCGTTGTAATATTTTACAAAGCGTTCACAACAAAACGCAGTGTTTCAAAATAAATTGCGATATGGCCAAAGTTTATCCGTTGTAATATGATTTGTTCGTTATATTATAGCGTTAAAAATAACACGTTATTTTATTCTAGCATAACGCCTATAACATGATATCGATCAATAGCGGTTTAGCACAACACTGTCTCATACTGATCTGTGGTAGTTGTTTCATATATATGCTATATGCATCTGTGGTTGTTTCTTCTTGGAGACTGGAGTTTGAGAAAAAAGTAATGAAAGTAATTAAAAAAACTGCATTTATGGACTAAATAAATAGAATTTTCGCAGTCATAAAATCGCTGAAGTATACTGTTGGTGATAATGATAAGTTAACTGGACGCCATGGCTGGACTTCAATACCTTCGGATGATGTTCTAAGACCCGCTCCAAATACTGGATCCATCACCAAAATGATGGCTACTATGACTGCCGGTGGTCCCGGCGATCCACATACGCAAATGAACACCTATCGGAGCTATGTGACGATGCTGGCAGACCCCGGTGCAAAAGACGAAATCAAGTTGAAAGCTGCCCAAGAGCTGAGTGAAAACTTTGAGGTATTTTTCCCCCCTTTTTTTAACAAATCATATCTATTTAGTCTCCACACTAAAGGTTTCATAGTTGTTTGTAGACTGTAACTTAAGTTTTGCAATTGTAACCTTTCACCTAAGCCCTAGAGATAAAACGAATGTCCAGTTTGATAAAGTAAACAAGCATCATTAACTACAATGTATCTAGAAAAAGCCGGGTTTTCCTAGTATACACAAACCATCAATTTTTAATATATCAGTCTAAAAATGTGTATAATATTTGTAGGTGGTAATTGACCATATGACTATAATAAAAGCATATTCATCAACATAGTCTTTCATAAATGCTACTAATTACTTAACACTATAACTCCACTGTTGGAAATGAGCCTCTCCCATATATACATATTGCTATTGGTAAACCGCTTAAATGAGCCATCGCCCCCGTGGTACAGGGGTTACCCCCGCACCGCTGTACCATGTGGGCGACGGCTAAATACCAGATAGGAACCCCACTGGGAATTCAACCAGTGACATCTAGATTGTGATTACTACTATGTAGGCATTAGGGTATCAGATAATCAGTCAAATTGTAATGGACGTCAATATTTTAATAAATCGATTATAAACTTGCTCGCAGGTAATACTGAGTTCTCCTCAATATCCACAATTCCTGGACCACTCGTTGAAGATATTCCTCAAAATATTACAAGAGGGTGAACCACACTTTATAGCTGAATACAATATACAGCAAGTGAGGAAACTCATACTGGAAATGATACACCGATTGCCGATAAGTGAAACATTGAGGCCATATGTTAAAAGTATTCTTATTTTGATGTTGAAATTGATGGAAATTGAAAATGAGGAGAATGTACTGGTTTGTTTGAAGATATTTATGGAACTGCATAAACAGTATAGACCAGCTTATAGTACTGAAGTTGATGTAAGTATACAGTACATTAAATTTTCCTTTGTCTGCAACTTCATTTACTTGGACTTTAGAAATTATACGACATAGACCACTAATAGACCGGGGAAAAAGTAATTAGATAACATCAGTCTGTCCCTCTCCATCACATGCCAAATTTCTGCACAATTCATTGTGCTATTGTGGTGCTTCTTGACTTTAGTAATAAACAAGCAAACCCACTTTTGCATTTTTTGTTAGTAGTGTGATTGTACACTGAATTTTTTATAAAAAAAATGCAAACAAAAAAAGAGCAAATGTGCAAATGAACAAAACCTTTTTATCACAATATTAATGATTATTGTTCTCATTTTGAAATATTATTTTTACAGATACACAAATTCCTACAATGGGTCAAAGGCATATACTCTGATCTACCAAATCATCTACCCAAAATATTTGAACCAAAACCAACAATACGGGTGAAAGATTTGTCGGAAGTAAATATAGAGCAACTGCTACAGGAGACTTACACCACCACCCCTATCCATACTGAGAAAAAACTGCTTGATGGAAGTGTGGTCACTGTGAGTATACATTTATTCATTGTATTTCCACATATAATGTTTGCACTTGTCCTTCATCTCTTATATTAAATGATGATTAGGTGTTAAGATCATATGATTGAAGTACTCTCACTCAGAAGCCTTAATAAGGTTGTCTTTGTTTTCTGTGTTTACCAGAACAAAATTACAGTGTGTGCTAGACTGCTAGCTAATCAAACCAAGTAACAGATTGCCCCTCCAGTTGGTACATATATAGGCTGTTGATGATGTGCTTTACTTTTTCAGTATAACCTCATACCTCGTTCTGTGCTGTCACTCAAAGTCATACAAGAGCTTCCAATAATAGTTGTGTTGATGTATCAACTGTACAAACACAATGTTCATCAAGAAGTTAGCAATTTCATACCGCTCATAATGGAAACCATCACTTTGCAGCCAGCTGTTTCTCACAGGTAATGAGGTTAAAGAACGAGAACTCATAAAGAAATTACATTTCACTTAAATGGGTAATATATATAATAACTTAATCATTAGGGTGTCTTTGGTGACATAGTGCATAACGCTAAGTAAAACTAAAATAAAATTAATTTTAAGTGGCGGTAGGTAATTGTTTATCCAAAACCAATCTCGTCTGTTCATTGGATCGATCACAATACACAGATCAAGCGCAACTTGTTTTACTAACTAATGTTTTGAATTAATAATGGGTTAAAAGGGTGGTGCTTTTAACTACCATCTGTTTTTATGTATGGCTATACCCATCCGCAATCGAGGATAACGCAGAATAGAAAATAATTTACTCTCCACATTCTGGTGTCAACAAATGAAGAGGTTTTTATGTCACTGTTTAGAAGAAGAAGAAAAATTGAGCAATTCTTGTAAATACTTATTTTCATCTCAGAAACAGCTCTAACGATTTGGAAGAAATTCTAAGGGTTCGCCGTTTTATTATTATTTTCATTTTATTGGGTTTCATACAAGAAAGCATTACAATTTTGCAAGATTGAGAGGAAAGTTAGTTAGTCCAGATATTCTTATTCTGAATTTAGAATCAAATTTGCAAATTGTGTTTGTAAAAAGTTGTTTAACAAGGCCAGAGAAGTAATTGACCATTTCTCTATTTCAAATCATATCTGAATCAGTTTTATCTCTTTAGTTCTCCATTTTTAAATCATTATTTCTCCGATCTTTTGGTACTGGGCAATCATTTCTAATTCCATTCAAAAACGCAATGCCAGCTCCGAAACAAATTTAAAATGATTACTTTCGTTATTTTCAGACAGTCAGCATCATTTAACAAAGAAGTGTTTGTCGACTTCATGGGAGCTCAAATAAAAACGCTTGCATTCTTGGCCTACATCATACGGATATACCAGGATGTGATAGCAAACCACGCCAACCTGATGGTGAAGGGTATCATAGGTCTATTGACACTCTGCCCTCCAGAAGTAGCTCATCTCAGGAAAGAGCTGGTTATAGCCACGCGTCATATTTTAGCTACTGATCTCAGACAAAGTGAGTGGAACAGATTATTTAGAACTTAATACTTAATCATTAATAGCTTCACAAGGCATAAAGCTCACTGGAGCAACTGTTGGATATAAGCTTCTCTTAGATCATCTCATCGAGGTATCTGTGATGGGATTTTCCATAATAACCATTTATGGGGTCCCATACCTCAAAAATAAAAAAGGAATCCTTATAGGATCACTTCTTTGTCCATTTGTCTGTCAAGACAGCATGGGGATATCAAGTTGAAATTAATGTTGAATACTGAAGTACTGTCCCTTGGATCGGTGAGAAAATAAAACTTATAGGTCATCTCAATGAAAAGATACAGCTTTATTTTAGACCATTTCAATACAAAATGCAAGGGAACCAAATCCTGAAATTTGGCAAGAAGCAAGGTCTTACAGCACAACCATAGGAAATCTGAAAACTAGGATTTTTTAATTATAACAAACATGCTTGGAAATTTGATCATTATTTCAATAACCTTCTCCGAGATAAATCGAAATTGCTGTATTAATTGTATTTGTTGATGCTGTTTTTGATGTTGTTGATTGTAAATGAGTTCAAGTGAAGACAATGAATGTGATAAATTTACTTTAACGCCTGAAGCTCAAGAGACCGCAAGAGACTTAATAGAAAGCTTATTGCCGTCAAAATCTAAAGAAAAAGATTTTTCAATTAAAAAGTTCTAATGTAACATAAAGTTGGTTCTTCAATCGAACTTATATTTTAGATTTAGCATGATTTTAAGTATGTTCGTTATTCATACTCTGTAAGTAACCCTCAGTGTGTGAGTCCGACTTGGCACGCTCCGGTTTTGCACTTGGCCACTGTAAATCCAGCCCAGATGAGTATTTTATCGAGAAACAATTTTTCTTCAGAGTTTGTACCTTACATGGAGCGACTATTCGACGAAGACGTACTACTGGGTGGCGGGTGGACGGTTCACGAGACGCTGCGACCACTAGCGTACTCGACGCTCGCAGACCTGGTGCACCACGTGCGTCAGAACCTGCCGCTGTCGGACCTCGCCATCGCCGCACATCTATTTTCTAAGAACGTGCACGACGAGTCTTTGCCGACTAGGTGAGCAACAGTTTCTCAGTCTCAAAACCAGAGCAGTGAATTGAATTAACGTTTATTTGCAAGAATACAATAAATATTAGTAAACAGGTTGTCGAGTGGCGACCACGTACCGGGAAACGTCTACCCGGCCGTCCCACTACTAGGTGGACCGACGTGCTGGTTAAGGCCGCGGGGAGTCGCTGGATGCAGGTAGCTTGGGACCGGTCGATGTGGCGTGCCATTAAGGAGGCCTATGTCCAGCAGTGGACGTTTCTCGGCTGATGATGATGATAATGAAACAGTTTCTAAAATGGACATAGGACACTTTTCATCCCTATCAAACAAATCGTTCCCGTGTGATAATAATGCAGAGGTTTCGACCTCACTTGTCTAAATAGATTAGTGCAGACAATAATGCAGACATCACCTTTTTATACACTGCAGATTAGGTTAGGAGACACTGCCATCGCTGTAATTTCGCTTTATCACTCGATCTTATATGAGCTTATCGAGAATAGGGCAACGGATATACGAAACCCTGGAAAGCATATATAAGAAAACATTACCATTTACTCGACGATAATTTAAAGTAAAACGCGTAAAAAATGTTTATATTTTTTCAGTATCCAAACAATGTCTTGCAAACTACTTCTTAATTTGGTGGATTGCATCCGACAACGGTCGGAGAGTGAGGGTGCCGCCGGTACGGGCGCGCAGCCGCAAGGGAGGCAGCTGCTCATGCGCATACTAGAGGTTTTCGTGCTCAAATTCAAAACCATCTCTAAGTTGCAGCTACCGGCCCTTATGGCGAAATGGTAAGTTGTCTTATTCTTATGATGTTTATTTCTCTTGTTTTTGCTGACTTTGATGATATAGATTTTTCTAAATTTTAATTTTCTGTAAAGTGCTATATTCCATCCCCATGTATCTGAATCATTAAACCTACAACACAATTACACTGACTGTCGATTGTTAAATTAATTCCTTTTAATTGTTTTTATTATCAAGTGAAATGAAATTTCCGTACGTCATTATGTGACTAGAGTCAAATAACGATGTAATATACAGTTTTGAGGAATTGAAATTCTAGATAATTTTTTAGTCATGTGTCCTAATAGATTAATCGAATAATAGGAATCGTAAGATGTGAGGAATAATCACTATGTATCGTTAAGATCTTACTACGATCTCTGCCCGCCTGTAGTGCTGTTCTATGCAGGAGGCTCACTGTAAAATACTCGATATTACACTTAGTTTACTCACAATCTGTGAAATAAGATACACACTGCAGTACCTGTAGCACTGTGGTCCACCGCAGTTGCAGTTTACAGCCGAGTGTTGCCACCTCGAGTGCCAGTATACTACATTCACATTGAGTATTGGACTAATGCAGCCGACAATTTCGACTGTCAACTAGCCTGTTGTCTTCCAGCAAACAAACAACACCCAGTCCTAATGGCGGTAACGGTACGACCCCTAGTACCCCCACCACACCCGCGCCCAGCACTTCCACTGAAATAAAGGTAGAGGAGGAGAAGCCGACCCCCGACTTCCTGGACAGCCTCTCCAAGCCCGAGGAGAAGGTCAAGATAGGGTTCCCGAGCTCGCAGAGTAACAACCTCAACGTAGGCGACTACCGAACCCTGGTCAAGACGTTGGTGTGCGGTGTTAAAACTATCACTTGGGGCTGTGCTTCTTGCAAGGTAACAATTTAATGATTTGTAAATGGTTTTTTTCTTCTGTTTAAAAAAATGATTTTAAGGAACGAAACAGTTTAAGATCTATAGAAATGAGACTGGTATAGACGTGTATTAGCTTTATTTATCATCCAAAAATAAAATCGACTTTTAAGAAAATTAGTTTTAAAACATTTGTTATTTTAAATTTAGACGACAGCTACGAGTGAGGGTACATCGTCTGCCGCGATCACGGGTCAGAAACAACTGACTGCCAAGGAAACGCTGGTGTTCATACGTCTTGTGCGGTGGGGGCTGCAGTCCCTGGACATATACACTCTGTGCGCGCCCAGGGCGCCCGCCATGCCGCTAGCCTCGCCACAACTACGATCCAAAGAAGAGAAGGAGGTTCTCGAGCATTTTAGTGGAGTTGTGAGTATAACAACAATTATCATATATTTGCAATGCTTCACGTTTTAAACAAAAATTAAGTAGATGCGACCATTATTGTTATTTTCAACAACAAGAAGTAACAAATAAATAACAGATGCGACCATTGCAGCAGGCATGGTCTGGACGAAATTATAAAGATAGTTTGACAATCATGGAAGTTCATTGTTGAACATAGATCGCCTCGTCGAATTGGCTTTTCACGAGGAGATATTTTTATATAATGATTACGCTTAGCGGGCAGATTGCTACCTATCTACAATTTACTGTAGACTAGAACAAGACAATTTGAATTTTATACTAAATCTTAAATTGTAACTTTTCTTTCAGTTCTCCATGATGAATTCTCAAACGTTCCAAGAGATATTCACGGCAACAATCTCTCACATGGTAGAGCGGATCAACAAGAATATGACGTTGCAGATAATCGCCAACACGTTCCTCTCCAACCCGGCCACATCCCCCATATTCGCGACCGTCCTTGTCGAATACCTCCTAAAGAGGATGGAGGAAATGGGCACTAACGTCGAGAGATCCAATCTATACCTCAGGTTGTTCAAGCTCGTCTTCGGATCAGTCAGTCTGTTTCCGACCGAAAACGAGCAAATGCTACGTCCCCATCTTCACAGCATCGTCAACAAAGCGATGGACTATGCCATGACGGCCAAAGAACCCTACAACTACTTCCTCCTATTGCGTGCCTTATTCCGATCGATAGGTGGAGGTAGTCACGATTTGTTATACCAAGAATTTTTACCGCTACTTCCAAATTTACTTGAAGGCTTGAACCGCCTTCAAAGTGGCCTGCATAAACAACATATGAAAGATCTATTTGTTGAGTTATGTCTAACTGTTCCTGTGAGACTAAGCAGTCTGCTGCCTTACTTGCCAATGTTGATGGATCCGCTTGTGTCAGCTCTCAACGGATCCCATACTCTTATATCGCAGGGTCTGCGTACACTGGAGCTTTGCGTCGATAACCTACAACCAGATTTTTTGTATGAACACATTCAACCGGTAAGAGCTGATCTTATGCAAGCACTTTGGAGGACCCTGCAGAATAATGAAGTCGCTAGAATAGCGTTTAGAGTTCTTGGCAAATTCGGTGGTGGAAACAGAAAGATGATGATCGAACCGCAGAGGTTGGAATATCGAGAGACGGACGCGCCGCCGCCGGCGGTGCAAGCCTACTTCCAAGATCAACCGAAACCCATAGACTTCGAGGTTGACAAGATAATAGACACATCATTTGCTGCCCTCAAGTCCAGCACCACAGACCCATTCTATCGTCGTCAGTGCTGGGAAGTATTGAGATGCTACCTCTCCTCATCCTTGAACTTGGATGACGACAGACACACGTTACAGAAACTTCTCAACCATCCGAGCTTCCTTGACGGTAAAATACATTCTCAAAGCGGACCGTATTACAAGTGCACTAATTCTATAGTTCGCAACACGCACCGAACAGCGTTAACGGGCATGTTCGTCGCCGCTGCTATCAAGGAACTACGACACCTCGTCCTGCCGACCATGGTGTCGCTGGTGCGACATTACACGCTAGTGGCGATATGTCAAGAAGCTGGACCTTTCGCTGGCTGTGGAGGTCCAAAAGAAGGTCTCGACGCTTTGATACTTGTTGACGCGATAGCTGTAATAATGGGTCACGAGGAGAAGGAGCTGTGTAAACCGGGACATTTGGCTCTCGTGCTAATGATAGAGACAGCTGCCACTGTTCTCGGTAGCAAGGAACGGGCGTGTAGATTACCTCTTATGGAATATTTAGCGGAGAGAATGTCAGCGCTATGTTACGAACGCGCGTGGTACGCTAAACTAGGAGGCTGCATAGCCGTCAAGTTCATGGTAGATAAGATGGCGCCGGAATGGGTCTACAAACACGTGTTCACGTTTTTAAAAGCAGTGTTATTTGTAATGATGGATCTCACCGGGGAAGTTTCTTCAGGAGCTATTGATATGGCGACAGTGAATCTCGAGCGGTTAGTGCGAGTTTGTGTGAGCGGTCCGTCGGGCCAGGGCATGGAGGCTGACGGGGAAGTCGCCGCGGCTAAAGCTCGAGCTCTGCAAGACGTCCTACAAGAGCTAGTTCTACAGGTTACAAGTCCACATCTGCTTGTGAGACAGCAAGCTATGAAATCATTGGAGCTCATAGCGGAACTTCAGAGCAAGACAGTGACGGAGGTGATGGACCCTCATCGAGAAGTGTTGGCTGATATAATTCCGCCTAAGAAACATTTACTGCGACATCAACCGGCCAACGCACAAATGGGACTTATGGATGGCACTACATTCTGCACTACACTAAAACCTAGACTTTTCACTATAGGTAAGAATTGTCTACTAACCAATATAGCTCTATATTTTATTATTCACTTCAAACCGCATAGACTTTTGACGTTCAAATATAATGTATCTCACACACTCATGCGTGTCATGCTACCCTGTCTTTCCCACTATATTTGAGACACTCATTCAATCTAATTACTTTATTTTGAGTTATCTCAAATGAGTATTGCTAAAGTAAATCTCTGTTATAGTATTTGTAAAATAAAGATAGATTATTACACGCTATTGAATTTATTGAATACTTGTTTTAGATTTGAATATAAACGAGCACAAAGTATTTTTCCGCGAGCTCCTCTCTCTGTGCGAGGCGGAAGACGCGATGCTAGGCAAGCTGCCGTGCTACAAGGGCGTGAACCTGGTGCCCCTGCGTGCTTCCGCTCTCAAAGCCCTCGCTGCCTGCCACTACATCCAGGAGAAGCACTGCCGGGAGAAGATATTCCAAGTGCTCTACAAATCACTTGAGAAAAACGATACTGAGTTGCAACAAGTATGTTGATTTAATCTTTTAAAGTCTGCATATATCCATTGTAGGTTGGACACGAACCTCCCTCGATAGAATTTACATGAGGGATTCGCTCGCGACGGCAGGCGCCTATATTTATACCTTAATTATTCTTTAAATCTGGTTTTTCTTACGAAATATTTCCGTTTCAGAGAAATAGCATCTGAATACGCCTATATTTTAATTACAGTTCTGTTTGCTTTTTTTTTCTTGAATTCACAATACCGTAAACTTACGCTCCTCTAAAATCTTGTATTTACATTTCTCACTGAATGATTGGTTGCAGGCTGGATTCGAATGTATGCAGAAATTCCTATCGGGCTTCCAAATAGACATGGAGATGGTTCACCCAGTGATGCGACCACTCTTACTGACACTCGGCGATCACCGCAACCTGAGCGTCAATGGAGCCAAGCGACTTTCATACTTGACTCAGCTGTTCCCGTCCACATTCAGCGAGAAACTGTGCGAGCAGCTGTTACAACTACTTAAGAAACTCCTGGATTATTCTATGCAGACGAACAGAGGTTAGAGCGAACTAATATTTCTCTCACACTAAGCACATTATTGATGAACGTCTCAGTAAATGAGATGCACAATTAAATGATATATAATACATATTCTAGGACTTATCACCAGTGACCATTGCATTAAAGTATCTTTTTGCTTCGATTAATGCTTTTTTCTTCTTAAAATATCAACAGGCGGTAACTTCCTCCAAAGCGTGTCGAAGAACATGGAGAATGAACAGAAGATAATCATACTGATCGGCATATTCCACCAAATTCCGGCCGCGTCGCCGAGGTTCATCGACGTGCTCTGCCGGCTTATATTCCACACGGAGAAGACGCTTAATATAGAAGCAGGGTCGCCGTTCAGAGAGCCGCTCGTCAAATTTCTTATGAGGTAAAATAAAATTCGTATTCTATAATTTCTACTGATCGAAGAGGCCTGAAGCTCTACTTTTGATTACGTCGCAAGAAGCATATGTGTCTTATAGTAGAGGTACATAATTAATGTAGTATTGCATTTGAATGAACTTTCGTCCGTTCGTCGATTCTAAATACCTCACTTCTTCCCGCAAGAAAGTGACCGGTTCAGGGGTCACTAGTATCGCTCGAGCATACTCACTCACACATGTGCGTGTGTACAAGTTATCCGTTCAAGCCTGCGTTGAACGTAACAGCGCCCTATCGCGCGGTGCCTAAGCTAGGCAGTGATATTTTTTGCGTTTTTCTGCTATTCTTCAGGTACCCCAAAGAGACTCTAGACCTCATAATGATGGACAACAACATTAAGGACCAGCAGTGGAGCAGATTCCTGGTATTCCTCATGAAACATCCGGACGCGGGCCCAGCGTATCGCGAAGCCTTGCAGACCTCTAAGAAACCTCGACTGATGCAACTGTTGGCTGCAAACACAGTGACCACCGCCTCTAACGTTACAACGGCGGACAAGGCTGAGATGCAATTCCAGGCTATCCGTGTGATATCACTGTTAATCAAGTGTGATGACCAGTGGATGTCGACGCAGCACGATCTGATTGAGCTGTTCAAACGGATCTGGTGTAATGACCAATATCATGTAAGTAGATCGAATTGACATATTAGCTGCATGAGTGGATCGATATTGTATTTATTAACTACTGTCAAAATATGGTATTGTAACTACAGCGTATTATTTGGTCGACGAGTACAGCTAAAGAGTAGAATTCACTGCCGGCTTGTCTTTCATGAGCGCTGCAGCCTGGATGTCTTAAAGGCTAGCCTTTAAGACATGAGACACAAGAGTGAATAGGCTATTTTTAGGCAACCGTGAACTATCCTAGACTACATCGTCGCTTAACATTAGGTGAAATTGTGGTCAAACGGAAGCCTATGTAATATAAACAAATGCTTTCATAAAATATTCAAAGGCCTCAAAACACCCCCCTCCCACAAAAAACGGTTTGTTTTTTCCATAATTTACACAGAAAGCGAAATTCTGACTAATACAGGTGAATTTTTTTACCTTTGGTTACGAGTTTGTTTTTGTTTTGTGACAGGAAACGCATAAGAAAGTGGAGAACGTGGACTGCATTCACTGGAAAGAACCGAAGTTGATAGTGAAGATATTGCTGCACTATTTCTGTCATCATCCATCTAACATAGACTTGCTGTTTCAACTGCTGCGAGCTCTGTGCGACCGGTTCATACCTGACTTCCAGGTAACAAATATTATAAATGCGGCAGTGTTTGTGTTTGTAACTCAATCAAGTATAAACAGAATGCTCAATATTATTTCAAGTAAATTCTGTAATCATAATTAATGTGAATACAAATAACATAGTGTTAGGAATTGACTATTAGCCCACTATGAACACGTTTATTGCTATTCAAGTTGACACAATATTACATTGATAGGAACAATAAAGAGCATCTCCAACGTTAATTGCTATTTAATTTCTCTTAATATTACAATGAAATACGATGCGACATCTAAATAATGCTCTATTTTCGCTAAAGTTCGTATCACTGAGCAAGTATGGAGCAGTCTAAATTTTCAGCGCCGCTAATGTCATACTGACGTTAGAAAGTTGACGTGGTTTTTTTAAAAACTTTTCGTGACTTCTAACAATAGATTACATATTAAATAGTAATCATATGTGTTTTGATTTTAGTTTCTCCGCGACTTCCTCGAGAACACGGTTGCCCAGAATTATACAGTTGAATGGAAACGTTCGGCGTTCTTCCGGTTCGTGGAGCACTTCGCCACCGACGCCATGTCTCAGGAGCTCAAGGCCAAAGTGCTGCAAATGATCCTCATTCCGTGCTTCGCGGTCAGCTTCGAGAAGGGACAGAAGATCGTTGGAGGACCCCCCGCGCCCTACCAAGACAACCCCGACAATGTAGTGTCGGTGTTCATAAATAATGTGAGTATTTGATTTTTATGATTTAATCATGTATAAATATGTATTTATCGTCACTTTTTGGAGAAACATATGAAATAAAATACAGTACCAAACTTGTACATAACAATTTGGCAATTTGAAATGAGTTAAAAAAAATTGGGAATGTAAAATCATTTCCAAATCTAGCCGTGTTTACTTAGCTGACTCAATGTCCCAAAATGAGTGTCGGCCCCGCCCCGTCTCTAGAGCGCGCTACTCCTCCCACCTCGCGACTCATTTCGCCCTTAATTATTACCGAAGTGTTTTATATATATAATTTCAGGTGATAGACCCTGAGAATCCGTTTGCCTGTTCGGACGCGGTCCGTATTTCACTGCTACAATTCGCCTGCCTACTACTGGAGCAGGCGTCTGCACATATCCACGACGCCAATAACAAGAAGCAAGGAAACAAACTACGTAGGTTGATGACGTTCGCCTGGCCGTGCTTACTCGGCAAGAACTACGTTGATCCTGCCACTAGGTGAGTTCCTTATGCCTTTAAGATATTTTTGGAGGAAGTAGAACAGAACGTAAAATTTCAATTTAACAGTAGTTAGGATTGTAAAATAATAAGTAATTAAATGGATTTTTTTACAGAAATAGGCTACGTTTCATTATTATGTCAATTCATTTCTAAGCTCTTTATGACGAATAGTTTGACATGTCTAATTCTATTTTTAGATACCACGGACATCTCCTCCTCAGTCACATCATAGCAAAATTTGCGATTCACAAACGGATCGTATTACAAGGTAAAGGAGAAACAAATATTCTAGGATCTAATGAACTTTTCATAATTTTGTTTCGATTTTTAAAATATAATTTTAGAAGGCAGCTGTCTCAACCGGAGTTTTTATTGCAGTATTCCACAGTCTACTGAAAGCCCATGCAGTAGAAGCTCGGTCAGTGGTGCGACAAGCTCTAGAGATCTTGACACCAGCAATGCCGCAACGCATGGAAGATGGCAACACTATGCTAACTCACTGGACCAAAAAGATTATCGTTGAGGACGGGCATTCCGTTCAACAGCTCTTCCATATACTTCAGCTTGTTGTCAAGCATTACAAGGTATGCATCTTATGGTACAGCTTGTGTTAGAAAACACAAGTCAAGTGTACACTATCTTATTTGGAATTACCTGAAATTTAATAAATTGAATTTAATATTTTGAGGAAGCGTTTGCATCCGGATCCGTTATATTATAGTCTTTGCACGAATCGAAGTGATGCCATTTTCAGTTCCACTTTCAAACCTGCAGTACGTATTTAACTCCTTTATTTGTGATCTAGGTGTACTACCCAGTGCGTCACGCTCTAGTGGGTCACATGGTGGCGGCGATGCAGCGTCTCGGGTTTTCCGCCACCGCGTCCTTGGAACACAGACGTCTGGCCGTCGACCTCGCGGAGGTCGCGCTCAAGTGGGAGCTGCAGAGAATCCGCGACCACACGCACGATGACTCTATGGTAAGCTCACTATTTATGTTTTAGGTTGGACTTTCAGGCCAAGCGCAAACCACATAACACGGAACAGTACAAGGGTACAGAAGGATCACTTTGCAAAAACATTTAAATAAATAATTACCCTTGCTTACGATACAATACACAGACCCTAAAATGACGTGCACCTTTCTTTCTATCGAACTAACGAACTCGGTTTCTTCTAACGCGATTTTTGACGTAATAAAACCACCCCTGTGTGATAGTCTTACTCAACAATTTTAGTAAAACTGATTGTGAAATACTAGGTCGATCTGACAAGTCTGAAATTTCTCAAAATAAATTAGTTTAAAACTAAACTGCTGTTTTCTTGATATAACTTGCCTCATTTATGAATGAACTAGCTTTGCCCACGACTTCTTCCGCGTGGTCTTCAGAAATTATCCCACGGGTAGCTGTAAGAAATTTCTTATAGAAATAAGCTTCCTTTTGTGTATATTTTATCTGTTTTTTGTGTGTCTTGTATTTTTCTGTGTACAAGACAAATACAAAAATAAAATACTTGTTTAATCGGGTCTTTTCCAGCACTTCGACTATCCCTATACAAAAAAGCAAGGAAGGAAGGACAAACAAATAAAGAAACAATCTCACTTTCGCATTTATTATATCAGTATGTATTTGTCATAACTTTTGTTTTGTTATCAGGGTGTTTCATCGCCAAGTGGAGCCCTGAAGCGCAGTTCGTGTGACGACTCCTCGGACGCTCGCAAGGCCCTGAACACTGGGTGGTCGAGCCCGCAGGCCAGCGCCTCGCGGCACGAGCCTGACGCGGCTAAACCTCTGGAGAGACAGCACGTCGACGTAGTCGTCAATTTACTGCTCAGGCTCGCTTGTCAGGTGAGAGATCTTCTTTTACTACTTCTTTAGGTTAATCCAAGCCCTTTGAGTTCACATGTCAAATACGACAAACTGTGAGATCTACCATTTGGTCATGTTTTAATATTCTTGTAAACGTGTAGTTTCAGTTGGTTTTCTAATTTAAATTGTCAAAGAGACCGTTACTTTAAAAAAACGCTGAACTGTATCTTGTATGTTGGTTTTTAGGTGAATGAAGGTGCAGTATCGTCGTCCGGGGCGGCGGGGGGCTCGCCGGGCGAGCAGTTGTCGCGGCGCTGCGTGTTGCTGCTCAAAGCTGCCCTCAAGCCCGACGTGTGGCCACATCTCTGCGAACCCAAGCTCTCCTGGCTCGATAAAGTGAGTGCACCATCCAAACTGAATTAATTATAAGGCTGTAAAACATTGTTGCATGCTTTTTTAAATCCACAAGACTTGACACAATTTCATTCTTTCTTCAAATATATTTCTTATAATACTTTGTTTGTAACACGTTAGCTCCGTTACACAAAATAATTTCGCGTAACTAGTAAAAATTTCCCTTAAAATTACAAGCTCCTAAAAAATCGTCCCGGGCATGTAATAAATCGTAATCGTCGCAATT
The DNA here is from genome assembly GCA_910589575.2 of Carcina quercana. NCBI lineage: Eukaryota > Metazoa > Arthropoda > Insecta > Lepidoptera > Depressariidae > Carcina > Carcina quercana. The sequence goes on along the minus strand of OU342428.1, from coordinate 12,585,904 downwards.
TACAACAATACATAATTTTTAAAATAACCTTATTCTAAAGTATTCTGCATAGCGGCAACAAATTCATACGAATTGTAAGATTTAGTATTGTTTATCACAACTTAATAAATAGTAACTGTGACATCACTTATGTCCTTGTGTGTCAGGTATTCACGACGGTGGACACGAATGGTGCGGCGTGTGCGAACGCGTGCACAGCGCTGGAGCTGCTCCTGTTCTTGCTGGGCGTGCTCCGCCGGGAACAAATCCTGGTGGCCCTGAAGCCGCTACAGCGCGGGCTGGCCGCGTGCGTCGCCTCCACTAACGCCAAGATCGTGCGCCTCACGCACAACTTCCTCGCCAAGTTGACTACCCTGTTCCCGACTGAGCCGTCCGGCGCCGCTCAGGCTTCCAAAGTACGTTGTTGTTCAAAGTGTTTGATCACAGTACAGTACAGCATAGTGAAACCTGGGAAAGGATACCGGGTCTAATTAATTACTTTCTATGAGCATGAAATCGCGGACATCAGCTTATAAATGTTAAAACACGTAAAATGATTCCTACTGTGACTATTTCATAATGACTAACACAATTTCCATTGGATATTTTCACCACAGACGAAGTAGCAGGCAATACTTAGCATCTTTATAATTTATTGTCGAATTTTTAATATAGTAAAACTATGTCCGTTTCTTTAGCACGAAGAACTAGAAACGCTGTACGCATCCGTTAGCAAATACGCGTTCGAGGGTCTGGCGACATATGAGAAGTCTGCCCCTGGCGGCGGGACGGGTGCGCTGCTCGGGCCACTGATGATGCTGAAGGCGTGCTGTTCATCCAGCCCGGGGTACATCGATCGTCTCCTCCTGCCTCTCATGCGGGTGCTACATCGTATGGTGAAGGACCACGTCGCCGCGCCCAGCCCCGACGCCAGCTCCTCAGACTTACTTGTGAGTGACATATTACGGTTCGCTTTATATTATTGGGTCACTCTTTTTTCAAGTGCCCTGTTATTTGAAAGGCTTGTAGGGGCACTCTAAAAACAACTTTCTATGTTTCACTCTTTCTACCAAGGACTGAAAAAGTGTAATATATTTAAAAGAGTTTCATTCTCAGCATCAGATAACATTGAAAATACATTGATATGTTCTGCATTTTAATTTTTGGCACATATAAATAGATACGCTTATGATGGATTTGGACGCCTCATTTGGAAGCCGCCAATTTAATGAAGTATTTACCGAACTTGTGCAAAAGGAATAGAGTAGTTTGTCCCACTTCTTATTGCCTGGTTACTTCTAAAAAATCTAATCATATTTATTTATTTGATTCTTTCTAGTACACTTTATGATCAACATCGTATCTTAAAATGAAAATTTTCAGGTAATAGTTATTTTTGATCTTATTTAAAAAATTTCGTTATATTATTTTAACTTCTTTCAGATATTGGCGTTGGATCTCTTGAAAGGTCGGCTTGCTGTTATGCCCGTCGATACAAGGAAAACTTTCATTGGGACCATACTCGTCGGACTCATTGAAAAGTCCTCTGATGTTAAGGTAAAATAAATATATCTTAAATCTAATGTAAGTTCATTTTGATATCCCAGTTCTGTATAAATAGAAGCAGTGACTTCTTAAGTAATCTTTAACAACTTTCACTGTAAAATTTTGTAGTTTATCAAAATTACTTTTCTCGGCTGTTCTCATTCCCAACTTGACCTCTGATCATTAAATATTTCTTTTTAACCGGCTTCTGTACAGGATAAGCTCGCAATTCGATTGTATGTTTATTTATGTGTATGTATGTTCCATCATATCTTCGGCAGTTGAAAACCTATTGTAATAATTTTTTTTATTGAAATGTCTATAACTAAGGAGTGGTACCGTTTTAAATTGAAAACTTTACCGACTTCGTCAGCAAAAAGTCGGTTTTCGTAGCATTAATTGTTTGTTATCGTCAGGTTATAAAAGCGGTGACGCGCATGGTGGAGGAGTGGGTGAAGTGCCGCACGGTGAACGCGCTTAGCCCGGCGGCGGTGCCCACGCTGCGAGAGAAGTCCATCCTGCTCGTCAAAATGATGCAGTTCGTAGAGAAGCGGTTCCCGGACGACACCGAGCTCAATGCGCAGTTCCTAGATATTATCAACTATGTCTACAGGTAATTATTTAACTTGTATCTTGACTAATTAACACTTGATGAACTTAAAAAATATTACGTCTTCAAGGCCAAAGTAAAAGCATTTTATTATGCAAGCATGTGCTATACTCGATCACAACGCCACTGAACATAGTCGAGAATGTAACCAAACATTAGCTGTAAATATAAAAGGTCGGACTGTAAATGATTTGACCTTTTCCCAGGGACGACACTCTCAAAATGACGGAATTGTCCATGAAGCTCGAGCCGGCGTTCCTAGCGGGGCTACGCTGTCCCCAGTCGAGCATCCGCTCCAAGTTCTTCGAAGTGTTCGACCAGAGCGTGCGCCGGCGCATCTTCGACAGGATCCTCTACATCATATGCTCGCAGAACTGGGAGTACATCGGACTTCATTATTGGATCAAGCAGTGTTTGGAGTTTCTGCTGGTCACCTGTGTTTCTAGTGAGTGCTGATTTCATTATCAACAACATGGTACTGTGATCACAAATTCGCCTGCGAAGCGTGGTGATGGAAGTCTGGTGTGGCAATCCATGAGGTCATCAGTGAGAAATGATAGGCGACTTTATGTTTATTGTTCCTATAATTTTTAGGTACTCAAATCCGGCTGTCGAACCCCAAATACCTGCTTCCGAATATAACAGCGGTAATCAACTGGGCGGACAGCGAGGACCGCAAGTCGTTCGTTATATTTAGCAGCGTGAAGGAAGAATCCATCGACGGTTTCAGCGACTCACTAGAACCGGACAAAGAGGACGTACTCGACATGGACTTGGATTCTAATTCTAATCAGAAAGATGATCTTACTAAGAATGTTCCCAACAGGTTAGTATTATGTTCCTGAGATTGTTAACTAATTCACAAATCTTAATGCAAGCCGGATGGAATATAACTGGCATTGTCGTCAGAGTTGGATTGTTGAAATAAGCTAACATTCAGAACGCGTTTCAACTTTTCCTAATAATTAGTAATGTTTTGGTTATCCACAACTAGGTAGACTAGAAGTCAACCGAATGATCCAACTTTACATAGCCGCGTTCGGGAAGTTACGGCATATCTTCTCGTCCAAAATACCACAGCATCTAAAGTCAAAGTTGTATTTTCACAGACAACGTGCCCTCAACCAGATAGTGGCGAAACAGTCTGAGTTCCTAGATCTAGCACGTCGGGTGCGCACGGAGCAGCTGGTTGTGGCGGCGGCTCAGTTGTGCCACATGGACGAAACCCTGGCGCACCACACGTGGCTGAGACTGTTCCCCAAGTGGTGGGCGACGCTCGACGAGAGGCAGCTTAGTGTAAGTACATATATCACTACATACTCCATAAAAGCATTCCACATTATCCGATCCGATACTGTAATCAAGCCGGAGTAAAAAGCCTGAATACGTATCTGAATTCCACACTGTCCGCTACGATATTTTTTATGTATAATATGATGATTGCACTTGACCTCCGCCTCAGATATCATTCATACGATTTATTTTGATTGGCTTTCGATATTGGTGTAGGATCGGATATTGTGAAAAGCCCCCTAAAAAGCAACAGGAGCTGGAACGTTTTTAAGATTTTTTAAAACAACACAGATTTAACAATATGCGAGGAGATGAAGGGCAATACATTGATACAATCTGAATCTTTACGATACTTTTAATTTTTAGAAATGTGGCTATCAAAGACTTAACGCAACTATTGATAACGAAAAGCAATGGCGAAACTTTTCTTTTATTAGACGGTGATGAACGAGATGCCTGCATTCGTAATATCTGGCGTACACAACCACCAAAGAGATCAACCCATTAGCGCATTGAACACTTTCGTCGAAGCGCTGGCGCGTTGCAATCCGCAAGTTGCGATCAGACCGTAAGTATTGTGTTATATCCATTTGGGTCAATCATATTTATATCTGTGCCAATTGCGTGCGTTCATTTTTGAATAACGTGCGCAAAATCGTTTGCTATGAATAATGATACGCTTAGGAGGACGGAGGCAAAATAAGCTTTATAGTTTTTTACAGTTCGAAATATAGTTTCGTCTCGTTTCAATGCAATGTGTTTTTTTGTGTGTGATAGCTGCGCACCTTTTCAAGACCTATCGAGATAGAACTTGTCAACTCGGTACCGTTACCATACCGGTATACGCAACGTTGTATCCTTATCTGCTATCCGTAGACGAACTAACGTCAGCGACGTAGCTCGACGAGTCAGTGAAGTGGCAAAGGGCAGTCCACATCACCCGATGAACGGAGTTCTCGAGTAGCAGTCACTGGGAAACGTTTAACGGGCCGTCCCCCTACTAGATGGACCTACGACCTAGTAAGGTCGCGGATAGTCATTGGATGCAAATGGCTCAGGACCGGTCGGTGTGGCATACCATGGAGGAGGCCTATGTCCATCAGTGGACGTTTTCTGAATGATTATGATGATATGCAACTTAAAGCAGTGCTTCTAAAACAATATCTTCAATTTCACAGGCCTATAATGAGGTTCTTAGGGAAGAACCATAACCTATGGCATCGAATGACACTTAGCTTGGAACAGCTGGCAATAGATAATCCTAGCGGTCGTACTGTGCGCGAACAGCTCGAAATATACGACTACGAAACGGAAACCACAACCCCAACAGTGAGTTATGCTATCTCATTTTATTCTATCTGAATTATAATTTCTTCTTTTGTTCTCCATGTGTGATGTGTAATTGTTTTTATTGCAGGAAATATTAGAATCCCTCAGTGACATGTATGAACTGTTGCAAGAGGAAGACATGTGGTCTGGTCTTTGGCAGAAACATGCGAGATATCGCGAGACTAACCTAGCCATCGCCTACGAACAACAAGGATTTTTTGAACAAGCTCAGGTATGCCATTTTATCAAGCTATTTAAGACTACTTTATGCTCGCGACTTCATGATTAGAGCTGAAATTATCACTAGGGAAAACTTTATATAGATGATGATACTGGGATTGTGTTAATATATGGCATTGTATAGTTGTATGTCAAATTTCAGCCAAATACGTTCATCAGCTTAGAAATGATTGTTACAAACATCCTGAATTTGTGAGTTTGAATATTAAGAAAACATATCATACTAGCATAGTAAATGTGATAGTGAAAACTGAATGAACATAGGCAATTTTCTATCCCGTTCCAATGAGTAGTTCTCGTGTGATAGTTTCTAAAGTCCACACGGACAGAGTCGTGGATAAAAATCCTAGTTCATAACTTAAAATTAAATTGTATAATTCATTGAATTCAACGCATGAACTCTTTATTTCCTAGTCTGCTTACGACGTGGCAATGGCGAGATTAAAACAGGAGTATTCAGCAAACCCGTCATCATACAATATGCACAAGGAATGCTCGTTATGGACCGAGCACTGGACTAAATGCGCCAAGGAGCTGAACCAGTGGGACTCGCTGCTAGAGTTAGGTTTGACCAGGAGTATTCGAGATCCCTTCCTGATATTGGAAAGCTCGTGGCGGAATCCTAACTGGCCGACGATGAAGGATGCGCTGGCTGAAGTGGAGTTTAATTGCCCAAAGGAATCATGTAAGCTCATCTTTTTTGATATTAATTTTCTATTTGAATTATAATATTGTTTATTTGGTATTCGTTTGTGAAGTTTTAAGACGAAGCATCTTAAAGATAAATATATATTCTATAAAACGAGTTAAATAAATTTTAATCAGTGTGTTTTGTGTAACTCAAGTGGAAATGAAATCACCTCGTCGCAACTTTTGCGTTCTGCGTGTTATTCCCGTTTCCTACTCTCTCTTTCTTATCGAATGACTAGTATCGTAAAAGTTAATTTTGACGTATGTCCGAGTGGCGATTAAACTTTTTAAAGGGTCTTCCCTCCTTCGGTATTATTGTGATAATCAACTGGCCTATTATGTCAGTTCTCAAGGGATGAAGTTTATTTTCGACTGTATGATTATTGTACACATATTTTTGGGTCTTAATGTGGTGTCTGTAGATATAATGTTTATGTCGAGCAGTGGTAGAGTTGCAATGTAATTGTACAGTGTGGCTGGTGAACCTGTACCGCGGCTACCTGTGCATCTGCGCTGGCGGCGAGCAGCAGCTGTCCGGGGTGGAGCGTCACGCGGAGGCGGCGGCGGCTCAGTGCCTGCGCGAGTGGCGACGCCTGCCGCGCGTCGTGTCCCACGCACACCTGCCGCTCTTGCGCGCCGCACAGCAGCTCATGGAGCTGAGCGAGGCCGCACAGATACACACGGTGAGGACACATTTAACAATAATTATACCTACAAAGCTATTATTATTATTTGTAAATAAGGCAGGCAGCTGATCCAGCTATTCTCCACTTCAATTTCTCTCGCTGAGTTGACTTATTTTTCTAGTCTGTTTTAACGGCGTTGACACTTGGCGCGGTGACTACTTCATTTGATAGTTTATTACACTTCTTAAATTGGGGGTTATTGTGTGAAGGGGTGTCCTCTCAAACGAGTATTACTGTCACGTACGAACATATTATTAATATTCTGTATGTCATAATGTCCATATCAAAATCTTAAGAGTCTCAATCACATGTTGTGTGTAATTGTGCTTTTTCTTCTTTAAATTATAAGCTCTTGTTCGCAGGGCCTGCTGCACAGCCGGCCGACGTCGCTGCACGACATGAAGGCGATAGTGAAGACATGGCGCAACCGGCTGCCGGTGGTTGCGGACCCGCTGTCGCACTGGGGCGCGATCTTCACGTGGCGCCAGCACCACTACCAGTTCATAGCGTCGCACTATGACTCGCAGACGGAGCACGCCGCCAACCACAGCATGCTCGGAGTGCACGCCAGCGCACAGGTCAATAATCTATCACACACTATCCGACGTCATCAATTTCATACCTTCATACTTTAGATACCTAGGGGTACTCGGTTTGGTTGGTAGGGTATTTTCTATGTCCGCCTGGCTAGCTAACACCATGTTACCTAAGCCTGCCGCCAAATGCAAACATCAAAAAATACACCTACAATTGATGCAAGCACTATCACAAGTATCGATTTATTTGTGTGTTACAGGCCATAATCCATTTCGCGAAAATAGCAAGAAAGCACAATCTGTCCGGCGTGTGCCTGGATTCACTGCACCGCATTTACACCATCCCCAGCGTCCCAATAGTGGACTGCTTCCAAAAGATCCGACAACAAGTCAAATGTCACATACAGATGTCCTGGACCGAAGGCAAGGACGAGCTACAAGAAGGCCTGGACATGATAGAGTCTACTAACTTCAAATACTTTACAAAGGAGATGACGGCAGAGTTTTACGCGTTCAAAGGACTCCTGCTAGCGCAGTTGGGTCGTTCAGAAGATGCCAACAAAGCGTTCGCTGCGGCGGTGCAGTTACACGACACCCTTGTAAAGGCGTGGGCGCTGTGGGGCGACTACTTGGAACAGATCTTCATCAGAGACCACCGGCAGGTCTCCGTCGGTGTATCCGCTATGACTTGCTTCTTGCATGCTTGTCGACACCAGAACGAGTCCAAGTCCAGAAAATATTGTGCTAAGGTAAGTGTTCCTACACCTACAGCCTGTTTTATCGTTTAGTATTCATCTATTGAATCAAATATCTTGATGTTTTTCGTGTCTCTTTGGCCGGGAGCGGGAGGGGAATGCCATGGCCGAACTGTCGGTTGCTCTTCTGTGTCGCCCGGGATGCGCTAACTCATCCCTAATATGCCCATTATTGTTCAATTAGTGTGCCGGGATCTATACTTTATGGACTATTTTCTTTGTACCATCATTTCGCATACGTTGGAAGCGTGCCAACAATCGTCATTATTATGTATTTGTATCCTATACCTGGTGTTTCTTCCCAGGTGCTCTGGATGCTCAGTTTCGACGACGAGAAAAATAGCCTGGCGGACGCTCTGGACAAGTATTCTGTAGGGGTGCCGCCCGTGCAGTGGTTGCCATGGATACCGCAGCTCCTCGCGTGCTTGGTGCAGTACGAGGGAAACGTTATACTGAACCTCCTCAGTCATGTAAGATATATATAAGATATTGTTGAAGCGGATTATTACGAAACTTGTCAGCCCTAGTACACAAAATAACTGAGAACACTTTTGGTCCAAAGCAGAAACTAATGTGTATGGTCACAACCATACTTTCTATTTGTATGTTGGTAAACCCTTTACTGATATGAGCACTGAGGTTTGAGCTATTTATTGTGCGCTAAATAACTGCCATGCTTCCGCAAAGTAAACGTGCAACGCGGGTTATATAGGGCAAATTTTGAGAAATATTTATAAATGAGGTGCAAATTTAATGCTATTCGAAAATCTAAATCTGAGTTTTGAAATGACATCAAAAACATAAAAATTGGTTCGAAAATTTACGAGCTATCAAGCTTCTGTGCTAACTAACCCACGATTGATTTAATTTTTTGCTCGCTAGTATTAGTTATTAATATTTTAGTTTTATTATTGAAATTTTTTTTAATTTTTTTCGGAAGACCAACAGCCAAAATAACAGTATAACACAATAAATAGTTTACAGAGAGCCAATTACAGGTCCTCACTATTAAACAATTGAAAATTTCAAAGAAAAGCGAAGCCACTTAACAGAAGGTTAAACTTGAGTAAATAACGTATACAGTTTTCTTTTTTTCTTCTTTTTCTAACAGCGCTAGTAATTTCTACACATTGTACCAATATGATAAATAATAATAGAAAATATAATAAATAATACATTTAAAAAATAGAATTTAAAAAAATTTTTCTCGACTAATCGAAAAATGCTTGACTCATTAATCGCCTTGCCAATGCACAGCTAGTGTTGAATAGATCTAAATCTAATGCTTTGCATAAACTGTTGAAGCTTCGACTCGCACGCCATATGAATCTATTCCGTCTCATCATGTACAGCCTGCGGCAGTCCACTGCTGGACATAGGCCTCTCCCAGAGTGCGCCACTCGATTCGGTCCTCTGCTCTCCGCATCCATTCACGTCCGGCTACCCTACGTAAGTCGTGGTCTCCACTCGAGAACTCGTCTGCTCCAGCGACTGTCTGTCCTTCGGCAAATATGACCAGCCCACTGCCACTTCAGCTTGCTAATACGGTGAGCTATATCGGTCACTTTGGTTCTCTGACGGATCACTTCGTTCCGAATGCGGTCCATCAGAGAGACTCCGAGCATAGCCCTTTCCATAGCCCGCTGAGCGACTTTAAATTTGTGTATCAGTCGTGCCGTGAGTGTCCACGTTTCGGCTCCGTAAGTCATCACGGGTAGGACGCACTGGTTGAAGACTTTTGTCTTGAGGCATTGTGGTATCGACGATTTAAAGACTTGACGTAGTTTCCCAAACGCTGCCCACCCCAACTGTATCCTCTTATCGGCTTCTCTCTCGAAATTGTTTCTACCTAACTGCATCGTTTGCCCGAGGTAAACATATTCTTGAACAATGTCGAGAGTTGTTCCATCGACGATTACCGGTCTCGGAACGACGAGATCATTGAACATAACCTTAGTTTTGTCCAGATTCATTCCGAGACCTATACGTCTAGAGGCTACATTAAGGGTGTCCAGCATTTCCTGCAGTTCCTGCGGGGTTTCTGCCATGATGACGATATCGTCAGCGAAGCGTAAGTGGGAGATGTACTCGCCGTTAATATTGATTCCCCGGCCAGTCCAATCCAACGATTTGAAGATATCTTCCAATGCGTTCGTAAACAGTTTCGGAGATATAACATCTCCCTGTCTTACTCCTCTACGCAATGGGATAGGTCTTGTTTGTTGGTTTTGGACTTGGACGGTCATCGAAGCGGCGTCATACAGACATCTCAGCACTTCGATATATCTCCAATCAAGTTGGCACCGCTGCAGGGATTCCAGAACAGCCCAGGTTTCAACAGAGTCAAAGGCTTTCTCATAGTCCACGAATGCAAAGCACAGGGGCTGATTGTACTCTTCAGTCTTCTGTATAATCTGCCGCACTGTGTGTATGTGGTCTATGGTACTATAACCCTGTCGAAACCCAGCCTGCTCGGGAGGTTGGAACTCGTCAAATCTTCGTGTGAGACGATTTGTGATGACTCTCGAGAACAGTTTATAGGTGTGGCTCAGGAGAGAAATGGGCCTGTAGTTCTTCAGTAGGGTTTTGTCTCCTTTTTTGAAGAACAAAACTGTGATACTCTTGCTCCACGCCTTTGGAGTTCTCCCTGATTCTATGACGGCATTAAATAGCTTCTGTAGCTCAGTCAACACAGGCTGACCACCTGCTTTCAGAAGCTCGGATGTAATGCCGTCATCGCCAGGGGCTTTTCCGTTTTTAAGCTGTTTGAGTGCCAGTCTCAATTCGTCTAGGCTTATTTCGGGTAGCTCGTCTGTGTAGTGCCGGGTAAGCCTGGCTCTAGGATCAGTTTCGTGGGGCTCTGCTCTTATAGCTTGTTGCGCGTACAATCGACCATAAAAGTTCTCGATCTCAGCCGAGACCTCGTGCTTGGAGGTAACGATAACGCCATTTGAAGTTTTCAGTTTCGTCAGATTGCTTCTCCCTAGTCGCTTGGCGAATACTTTTGATCCCCGGTTCTGCTCGATCGCCTCTTCTATGAGGCGTGTGTTGTGGCATCGGAGATCATGTCGTATCCGCTTGCGAATTTTTCGGTTGAGCGTCTGTTGATCTGACTGCTGAATGGCTGGGCTGTTTTCACGTCTTTCCCTCATCAGGTCCAAGGTTTAGGTCCTATTCCGTCTATAAATAACAATTGTATCATGTTTCAGGTTGGCCGGTTATTCCCTCAAGCAGTATACTTCCCGATCAGAACTCTATACTTGACGCTGAAGATAGAACAACGGGAGAGACACAAGTCTGCTGAGAGCCTAGCCGCTCACATGCCTCACCAAGCGAGTACTGCCGCCGTATGTGTTGGTTTCAAATTGAAATATCTCCTTTTGCACTATCATATGTCAATTATATTGTCAAGATTCACTTTAATGAATACTGGTGAAGGCTCAGCTCACATAATAGGCTTGTGTCCACTAATAACAAATGGCTTGGTTTATAGTTGCTAATTATAAATGAAGACACGAAGGTGAGAAAAAACCAGTCTATTTCTCAAAAAAGTTAAAGATTATTAATATTTTTAGAAAATGAATTCGAAAAAAATAGGCATTAGGTCACGTGACAACGAACACGAAGAACGCGGCGCAAGAAAGTGTGACGTCACGCCTCGCAAAACATCATTGTTGTTGTTGACGTTTTCATATCACAGAGCAGGTTATTTCGCGAGCTGTGACGTCATTCAAGACGCCATGACACTATTCAGCGTTTTCGAGGGAAATCTAAATGGCTTTTTTAAAATACAAAATACGTAATGTAAATATTGATTTTTCTTTAAAATATAGTTTTTTTGGGATAAAATAGATATTAAAGTATATAATTAGCCAAGTTTTCAAATTTAGTCAACTAGCCTATTGGGGCACAAATCAAATGAAAGAATCGATTTCTTAGTTATGCTTATTCTTTAATTCTTATTATAAATGTTATTATAGACAAACTATACCGATCTTTGTATTGTTGTACAACAGGTCGGCCCTAAAGTGAACGAGGGTGCGTCGACGTCATCGGGCGGTTCGAGCGGCACCAGCTCTAGCGGCGAGACGGGACCCATCAAGGCCACGCTGCCGATGTGGCGCTGCTCCAAGATCATGCAGCTGCAGCGGGAGATACACCCCACCGTGCTGTCCTCTCTCGAAGGGATCGTCGATCAGGTCAACAGTAGCTTTATTTATTGGATATTAGTATTTTTGACCACAATTTACATCATTCATAACAATGATATGATGATCCCACAGATGGTGTGGTTCCGTGAGAACTGGTACGAGGAGGTGCTCCGCCAGCTGCGCGCCGGGCTCGCCAAGTGTCACGTGGTCGCGTTCCACCACCGCGCCGCCGTCGCAGACGCGACCGTCACCCCGCACACACTCAACTTCATCAAGAAGGTCGTCTCGACATTCGGCATCGGTCAGTGGACAATGCACACCTACATATTGGGTCTTATCCCCTTTTCACTAGCTTTTGCCCGCGAAGTTGCGCTGTTATTTTTATTTTTAATGACTATTATGCGGGGTGATATGTCATAATGACCTCGCTTGTCTGGCGGATTGGTGATAGCAGTAAGATGTTGGTGTTACAACGTAGGTGCTGCAGCACATCTCGCCGTTTGCTCCACCAGCGGGTAGAGATGGGGTTGTATTATTCTTCACACGTCATCACATTAACACTTATCTGATTGTATTCCCGATTCCTTAAATATTATGTATTCACAGCTGCATCAGAGAGTTTGGCTCGTCGTGCGCACGCGACGGTCCAAGACCCAGTGTTCCACAAGATGAAGGGCCAGTTCACAGCAGACTTCGACTTTACCCAGCCTAACGCTATGAAGCTGCAGAACCTCATACAGAAACTTAGGAAGTGGGTCAAAATCCTCGAGGCGAAGACTAAAGTGTTGCCTAAGTCAGTATTATCTTAAAATATGTTTATGGTTGTAGCTTTCGTTACCTTTGGTCGTCGACCAATGTTATTATAACATGTGTTTTTTAGATAATTATTATTCATTGCTAAGTTCTGGGTAGTATGCGACGTCAGATCCTCCGGTACTTATAGGTTCAATCATTGAACTTCAGAAATTATCCCGCAGTAACGCTTTATCGGATAAACGTACGTGCCAAATTTCAAGATTGGTTTAGACGTGAAAAGGCGTACAGAGTTATAGCAGTTTTTACCATTTATAGCATGTGTGATGCGATTAGAAGAATGTAACTAATTAGCTGGTAACTTATTTCTAAACAATACGTTTAGTGGTATTGTAATCGTATTATGTTCCGCAGATCTTTCCTGATAGAAGAAAAGTGCAGATTCCTGTCCAACTTCAGCTTGAAGACGGCAGAAGTGGAGTTGCCGGGCGAGTTCCTGCTACCAAAGCACACGCACTACCACGTCAGAATAGCGCGGTTTATGCCTCGCGTCGAAATCGTACAGAAGCACAACACCTCCGCTCGGAGGCTCTACATACGGGGACATAACGGGAAAATCTACCCTTACCTAGTGGTCAATGATTCTGGATTAGGTGACGCAAGGCGTGAGGAGCGCGTCCTACAGCTGCTGAGAATGTTGAACCACTACCTCGGCAAGCAGAAGGAGACGTCGAGGAGGTTCCTTCACTTCACCGTGCCCCGAGTCGTGTCCGTCTCGCCACAGATGCGTTTGGTTGAAGACAATCCCAGTTCCATTTCTCTGTTGGATATTTATCGCACAGAGTGCGCTAACAGGTATGTTGGTTTATTTATTCAGTTCATATTTATTTTTATCTGGATACGCCAAGGGGCAGATATCTAGTGGAGAACGGTTGGGCACGTTTTTGATAAGCATGGGGAAGGGGGAAGAGGTCCGCTGCGATAACGCTAATTGACATCTGTATCAGAGAGAGACAGCATGAAAGACATCAACGTGCGGGTTTCCGAAAAAAGTTTTTGTTTTGTTTGAATTGTATACCTGTGAAATGTTATCTTGTTTTAGACGTAGCACGCCATTTATTTTAATATTCTGCTTTTAATAGTTCAACATCTTTGGCCTTCGAGGCAAATATCCGTAGCGTTAGCTTGAAATAGCATATATTTTGTTATGCGCTCCCAATATGACTTGAGAGAAACGCCTCTCTCCCTCATGAATAAACAAATGTAGCCTCGTGATCCGAACCTGTGACTATGCAACCCTTGATAAAAAAAATTCAATTTAAAATTTAAACTGTTTAATACATTTTCCAGTGCGCAAAATATCCTTTTAGAAAATTATGTGCGCCTGGAGAGCTGCACAATTCCACAGCTACCTGGAGCAAGTGTCCGGGGGCGATATAATAGCGATTAGCATTACAAATCTGTATTTGTAGTTAAAAACATTGTTATTTACAGGGGTGTGGAGTACGACGCGCCAGTGGCTCGGTACTACGAGCGTCTGGCTGCAGTGCAGGCTCGCGGCTCGCAGGCGTCGCATCAAGTGCTCAGAGACATATTGAGAGAGGTACACAAGCCTATCAATATATTGTATGGTTAATTTCAGTCCAAGAGAAATAACCGTAAATAAAAAAATATAAATCATACATTTCAGTAACTCAAACAAATATTACACAACACTTAATTATAGTCTTCAAATTCTAAAGCACTTAGCTTCGAAACACTTTGAAATCATCAAAGAGACTTAGAATGTAGTTTCTGTGTTTGTTTACGGTAATTTCTATTCAATTGAAACGAATATTGTTACTATTTGACGGCTGGTGACGTCATGTACCCGTTCATTTAAATGGCCACGGCGGGTGCGTGTGAGAGGACGACATGTTTAAATTTTTATACGGCATTTTACAGAAAGAATATATGTCATTTTTTGTGTCAGGAACACTGTCATGAGCCCACTCATATTGTTTCTGAACTGGGATATGATATTTCCGACATCCACGGGGTAACTGGCAGTGATCCCATTATAAAGCCGGGATGACACGACCAGTATTGTTTTGAAATATTTTTGGGTATGGAAGCACCACCCCATGTCATCCTACGGGTGACGTAAAAACCATCTACTTATGCAACGACAAAATCTTACTGCGATTACCAAAAGGCCTGGCAGGCGTGCTGATTATGAAAATCAAATGTGTTGATCTAACAGGGAGGCTATGTCCAATAGTGGACTCATATGCATCCTACAATGATGATATTAATTTGTCACAAAGGTACAAGCCACCATGGTGCCAAAGGGTCTACTCCGTGAGTGGTCGTCGGCCACCTTCTCGTCTCCCACCGACTACTGGACGTTCCGCAAGATGCTGACCCTGCAGCTGTCGCTCGTGAGCTTCGCGGAGTACGTGCTGCATCTGACGAGGCTCAACCCCGACATGATGTACGTGCATCAGGACTCGGGACTTCTCAACGTGGCATACTTCAAGTTCGACGTGGACGACACCACCGGTCAGTTGATTGATGACATTCCGTTGATTTCACGACATATCAATACTGCACTAACAATATCCGTACGTAGACAATATTTCAGACGTTTTGCTTCAACTTCTGCGCATGTTTTCATTGTAATACTCTACCAGCTTCCGTGTTCCCAGAAAGTTACTATGGCGCTGGTCCCATACCGGGCGATCTAGGGTCAAAGAGTTGTAATCTTCGTTACCACGCGTCACACACTCTATTTTTTTAATTAAAACAATATGTCACTTGATAGTTCATCGCAGGAAGATGAAAGCTACTTTTGTGTAGCCTAGATATGATGAGATGCGATGTAGCTGATTTGATTTTGTCTTGTGTGGCTATATTTATTTGAAATCCTTGCGAAGTGATCCTTCTGTAATCAGAATAACAATGTATTGTATTATTGTTGTTGTTGTATTCTATGGTCCATCGAGAGGTTATCGACGGTGGTTGGTTTGGTTTGGTGGTTTGTTTGAGTGTGCTGGATTTCTGCTTATATTTCAGCCTATAGTCGTCAGATTCAAATTAATTTAATCACTATGATTGGTATGGTATGATTGACATTAGTATGCTGCCCCCAAAATCACGCTTCGGTCGTGGTCCACCTGGGTGGACCACGGGAACTTTTTCTTGTCTCTGATCCACCTCAGTACGCCTAGGTGAACCACGGAAAGTTTTCGTGACGGCCCACCTTTATAATAAAATATAAAATAATGTTGCAATCTTGCTATATATAAATGATGATGACGATATAATATAAAGACAGGATTTTTAAACAAAGATATTTCTGTAGGACTCGTTTTTTTTCTCAATTGGAATAATTCCAAGAGCTATCTGTCAACGACCTAGACGGCGTTGATAGACGACTAACTGTCAAACAAATTGAGGCAAAGAGCTTCAGTCGTTCTGCCTAAGTATAATGTTGAAAAAAATTATGAAATTAATACGTAAAGTAACTTACCTAAATGTGACCAGGACGTATTTACAAAGTCATATTTTGTGAAATGAGCCGAACATATCATTGTGAGCTTACATAAACGGCGGACAAATTTTAAAAGTATCTAGTCTTGCAGCTTTTATTCACGGAAGTTAGACTGTTTCCGCCTTTGGAAAACGATGTACCCCTATATGTTTAAAACTATACACAATGCAATATATCCACAAACTATTATCGATTTCACATAAACATCAGGAGTTTCCGTTTATATTTCCCCAAGAGGATGTAAATATTTCCCTGTAAAGTCCAAAGTCGACGAAAAATGTGCCAAACGTCATTTACCTAAGAACTTTGCCGTAGAATATACAAAGAAGGTCCGCTTTAGGGATTGTCTTTGACTAGTCTCTAAAGAGTTTAATCCCGAATGTGGAGTGTATCTATCCATCTATAATAAAACTATGAACTGAAAAAAACTCTCTCGTTGTAGTAATGATCACATGGAATTAATTTTAGGAGGATCTATAGAAATCTTTGATTTGCATATTACTCATCATTTAAGTGAGTAAGTAAGTAAGAAAAAGTGTCCGTGGTCCACCCAGGCGAACTGTGCAGGTGGACCAAGACCGAAGCGTGTCCAAAATTGTTTAAAAAATTTAACCCAATCCAGCCGCTAGCGAAACTTATTTAATTGATTTACAGACAATGTGTTTGAGAGTACCACACCGCACCGCTATTGTACAAAACAACTGTATATTTCTTGCAAATAGTTTTTATTGGTGTTTGGCGTGGCCGTCTGGTACATTCGTTACGTGTAAGATATTTTATTGACGTACGTATTATAAAATGTTTTGCACTTCGCTTCGAATGACTGAGTTGTCTTGCTCGTGCATCACATCTCTAACTAAATTAGCTTTTTTTTTGCTTGTGGGAGACTACAAATGCTAACGTAACTTAATATCTTACTGAGTTTGTTTTTCCTTATTTGCTAACAACTTATATTTTTAGCAGCCTTCTTATGATAACTTTTGATTAATCTGAAAAACGAGCTTGCTATAAGGAAAATAATAATAAATTCATTACACGTTATTTTTATTACACTTGTGCACCTTTAACCTTGTTTACGCTTGTTTTGTTTACGCCGGGTGTTTGTCTGTGCTTTGCAACATTCTGTTTAGAGTGGGTTAGTCTAGAAATAATGACTGGCGTTTTTTTTTAAAAAAATGCAATATATACTTCTCATCAGAAAAAACGAAAAACCTTTCAAGTTTATGTTTTTTAAGGATTATCAGAAAAACCTATGAAAATTTTATTTGAATTTAGATCACATTATTCACTATTAAACAACGTTTGACATATATTCCTCAATATACACATTTTTCTGATAATCCTTACAAAACATAAACTTGCAACGTGTTTCGTTTTTTCTGATGAGAAGTATTATGTTATTAAATGATTTCTATTTAGATCTAAGGCATAGTAGAACTCGACTGCGCTAACAGAGACGACGACGACGGTGCGGAGCCTTTGCGTACATTCAATTTGGACAATATATATATATATATATATATACATTTTAAAGTTATTAATTGCCTAACTGAACTCAATTTTGCGTAGGACATTGGCCCAGTTTCACTTGGTTGAAATCGCCGCTAAACACGAAGCTTTATGACTGCAGTGTTCCGTTCACTAAACTGATAACTATTGTTTTGTTGTTCTTATAATTTCTAAGAATATTAAATTTAACTTCATGCTTAGAGATAGTCTCGTGACATCTGTATTTTGACAAAGTTTTAACTCGTTCGTTGCGAATATTTAATCGGCTGCATAGGTCCACTGTTGGACATATACATTATAGATCGACACATCAAACTAAGAGATCTGTCATAATCACCAACTTTGCAGTTGGTGACCGCCGTAATATGGTGTTTTACCTATTCGCTTCTAGCTGTATTATGCATACAGCCAGGGAGTGAAACGCACTGCCAGCGACGGTATTTTGACAAAGCTACAATCTGGGTCTTTATTTCGAGGGTGAACAGGCACCTTATAGCTAGACCAACGCCGGTAGGCCAGATCGTCGGTTACCATCAGGTGAGATCCTATTCAGGCGTTGTTCTATTTTCAATTCAAAATATATATATAAAATTGGGTGGATTGACATTGCGCGGCGATCCTATTCTAAAGCCGAGACCACACGGCCATTGTTAATGCATAACCTTGCCGAAATTAATTGCTTTAAAAAAGGGAATTCGCACATAATGCTTCCATACACAATTTCTTTGCCGTAATCTTTTAATATAGAATAGTTGGCTTGATAAGTAATTATCTAAAAATAGGCGATAGGACTATAGTGTCGCTAAATGAATATAATTAACGTACAACTTTATTGTCAGCACAATTAGCCGTCAGCTAATGGTCCTTGGATGGCGTTTTGTACTTGTAATAATAAAAAGTAGTGTGTCAATCTGAATATTGTGATTCACCATGAAGTGGTATGTTAATACTCATTTCGCGACATTACAATCCGATGTCCTATTTTTAGATAATTACTGCACAAAGCCAGCTATCCCATTTTTAATGATAATGGTAAAATACATTTATTTTGAAACTTTTATCGTCGAAATCAAGGTGATGACCCGTTGATATTTCACAAAAATTTAGGAACAAAAAACAGTTTTCAGAATTCATCTGTCGGCGCCAATCAATGCGTTAACAAAATACATTGAATGTTATAAAAATCAATAAGGGAATTAAAGCTGAGCTGTTGAGCATTCACAATCCTGTAGCTGGGATACAAGCATGACTCCTTTGATACGACGCTAGTTCAAGATCGAGAATTTACACGTCACTCTCAATTTACATACTAAGCCATATGAAATGATCGTTGGTCCGTTGTTACATTGTGTACAATATGTTGCACACAGGAGAACTGGATGGAAACCGCCCCGTGCCGTTCCGGTTGACGCCAAACATATATGAGCTGCTGACAAATATTGGGATCACTGGACCCCTGACCGCGTCCACTATCGCAGTAGCGCGATGCCTTGTCACGCCTAACTTTAAGGTAAATAACAAAAAGCCTTAATATGCCAACTTAGCACTGTAAAATCTCTTAAAATAATCCCTTTTATTTCGATTAGGTCAGAAGAAATATGACATTGATTAGAGAAGTTATAGCACACAACACGGGCAATTTGATAGGCGACTTTCATGCCAATTTCCTCTATGATTGTACCGTAACACACTCACGGCACTCTCTGGAGATTGGCACGAAATTGACCTGTTTTTGGCCTGTGACTTGTTTTTCTCCTATACGTACTCTCGCGGAATATCCTAACTCACTGTAATTCTGTACAACGTTGTCACTCAAAATGAACTAATACAAAGTTTAATTTAGAGAACGATATGACTTTTAATTTGTTAATGTAAATAGGGCTATATAGGCTAATAAATGTAAGGCTCTAAAAAGTCAACTGCTGAATGTTCTTGTTGTAACTTGTTAAACTGATTGTCAATGTTTATTGCTGCGCCCTGGTTCACAGATCCAATCAATCCTACGCACGATACTACGAGACGAGATGGTGACCGGCTACAGGAAACGTTTGGAGGATAAATCTGGTCTGCCTACCACCGGCACGTCCAACGAGAACAAGCCAATGGAGATGGACAATGAGACCATCATCAACATGGTGAACAAGGCCGTCACCGTCATCATGAACCGTCTCAACAGTCTGGCCGTGTTCGACGGCCCCGACAGCAAGGTCGGCACTCTGGTCACAGCCGCCAACAGCCTAGACAACTTGTGCCGCATGGACCCCGCGTGGCATCCGTGGCTGTAAACCCCAACTGCTGTTGGGTGTTTGCAACCCAACAGCAGTAACTTGATCTGATAACCGAATGAAATAATAATAATAAATTTAAGCAATTTGATTAACATCCATTTGCGGACGGCAAAAATAAATCACATACAAAATTTGTCACCAACGATGCATAGATAACGTTATCATGTTGTTTATTTATGTCTGGAAACAGTGGCAAGTGAGATTTTGTTGCATTTAGTACGAGTGCCTTTTGACATTGAGATATTCGCGCGCATACAAATCGTTTTATCTGCGAATAAAAGGGGCGCTAACGTTGAACGCAATGGAAAAGTTTGTTAATCGTATGATTTCTGTGTAGTAATTACTTTGTGAAGTGAACAGCATGGCCAGACATGGCATCAATTTGTAACGATAATGTTGTAAACTGTGATTTTTCATATTCAGAGAGTATTACATTGTCTGATTATTATTATGAATCATTTTATTGGAAAACCCCAAAACACCAATTATTGCGCTCGCGTACGTGGAGTAAATCTGATTGCATGTGCATGAGTGACTAGTGCCAGCATAGGTGAAAGTACGGGGCCAGCATGCGCCGGCGCGCCGGTGACGGCTACAACGCAGGCCGCCCCCCTGCCCGCCTGCCTCCGCCCCGGCGCGGCGCAATCTCACTCGATCGCTAGAGATAGTAAAACTGATTCCATCACGCTAACAATGGGAAAGAAAGTGCAATAATTGTAGGATAGTGCAGGAACTGTTTGTGCATGCACCAGAGCTGCGCGACTTGCTTGGGTTACAGGTGCTAATGCCATGGTTTCATTTGATCTCATCTGTATCGTAATTAATGTTCACTGTTGATTGTACAACATGGTACAACATAATTGTTTTTAAGTCGGTTCTTCCAACAAGTTTCTGTAAGGGAATTATTTATAATGCAGTGTCAAACATTTGTATCCATGTGAACAGCTAGGACCTCCAGCACAACTATTCCTTAAATGCGCATGTAACAATTATGGGGGACCTATCGCAAACAACCCTGTATCCGTAACCCCTAACCATAAACTGTATATCCTTATAAATAAGATGTACGAGACCTAAGGTAAAAGACGAATGGAAGGATTAAAGTTTTTAAGGTATGGCTGTCCCACTGCCAGCCTGGCAGGCTCACAAGGTGTCGAACGAGGGTTTGAATGTCCACGGACGGGACAGGGAAAAGAAAGGAGTATTTCATAGGTGTCGTGAGGGTATTGGAATGAGACAACAATAAAGATCAGGTCTGGTTTATTGTCATTTCTTACGTCTGTATATAAAGCAAAGCTGACAATCTAAATGCGTCATTCTTAACGAACTAGGAAGAGTTGCGGAATGCGAGATTTATATCAGCTGTTAGCTGGACATGCGTTTTTAGACGTTCAGAATCGGGTATTTGTAGGTGACATTGTGTGTCGGTTTGTATAGGCAAGATTGTTGTGGTAGGTTGTCTGTGTCGTGGAGGTGTCGCGTAGTTGCCACCTAGCAGCGACGGCGGTGGTGTGGGGCTGGCGTTGCTAAGCGGCTGGCGGCGACGGCTCGTGGCGGGCGGCCGGCCACGTCGGCGGCGGGCGCGGGCCGGCGGGCTGCGGGCGGGCGCGCGCCCGGTCCGCCGCCCCCGCCGCGCCGCGCCGCCGTCAGTCCGCTCCGCGGCGTCGTGCTACGCGCTGGTGTGCCGCTCGCTTCACACCCACACACCGAGTGTCCGACCTCCTCTCTAACCGACCGTTTATGACATTCGACAACCCCGCCCTGTGCATTTTCCGAGTTGCATTTCGATCAGTGCGAAGAGTGCATCGCCTATGAGCTAGCTACCTGTAGCGGCGGTAAAACGGTGGCTCCTCTCGCGTTTATTTATGTTGTCGTTTTGGTGTGGTGAATATTTGTGTTGTACGGCCGATAACCGTATTATCTGTGCGATCGTGTCGGTGGATATTTTTGATCATCGGCTTTTGCGTGAAGGTGAGTGAAATATTTTGATCCTACAATTTATCGTTATTGTTGGAGGCGAGTGTATGCCGTGACGACGTGGCGGTCGGTCGTCGCTCGCCTACGAGCCGTCAATATGCCCCGGAATGCCTAGACCGCTATGTATCTACTGTGATTGACGGCGAAAACTCTCAATTGTCAATTTCCCTTCCCATTGTTGTATTGTCGTTTTTTTGCCCAATTTTCATTGCGTCATATTGTTGACGTTCACATGTTCTTTTTATATCCCTCCGTTTATATGACGTCATCTACATTGTGCATGCATAGTGATGTGTTTCCAGGAACCATATCTGTTTCCGAGATGAATACTGTTTTCGTTGTCGGTGATGCTTATTAGGTTCTTATTAGAGTTGGTCCTATCCCACTATCTCATACGGTGGACGGAAGCGAGTGAATAAGAAAACATGTAGGAGAGCGGGCCCGCGGGGAGGTGCGCGGGGAGCGGGCGGTCGGCGGCGGTCGAGCGACCGCATTCCGTGTGGAATGCCGGATTATACGCAATGTCAGTGTGACCACTGCCTTCGCTGCACTGCACATTGCATATTCGCAACAGTTGTTCCGAGACGTCGTCGTCAGTTTCTCTATAAATATTTTTTTCTAGTTGCAGGGCGCGCAAGTCTCGACGCCCACTCGTCGCTATATTTAGACTTTATCAATATTATTAAGTCTAGGGTCCGCCTATTTATAGAGATATACATTTGTATGAATTCTAGACTTTCTAAAGCTAATACTATTTGAAAAGATTTTTTTCAAGAGCGTTATGATGCAATGGCTTAAAGGATTTACATTGATGGTTAAACTAGAGAGTGTATATTTGTATTTGTTTGTTATGGTTTGACAAACATGACTACAAATTGCACCTATAGAACGAAGCACTTCATTTGTGGACTAGATCTGGTGCGAGACTAGCCTCCCAAATAGAAATAATAACCGTGGTAGGCCATTTTCGTATGTCTTCAATACTTACCGTCATTTTATTATGTCACCTACCACTAGCATTGTCAATGTAAGTAGCTTCTATCATTTGTGAGCAGCAAGTACCTAGGGCAAAGCGGCATTAAGCGACATAAATAATATTATAGGATACGATAACAAATAACAAATAATAGATCGAAACAACTCATCATGTGATCATGTGATCATTTATCACCTCCCCTAGTATTTGGTCTAGTCTCAGTAGTTCAGTTGTTTTGTTCGGGACCAGACTACTGAGACAAAGTATCAATGTTCTAGAATACTCTCGAATGTGTTGAAAATTTTTATGTACCCTACCAATATGTAGCTAAACCCGTACATAAAATGCTTTGAATGGTCCACAATACTCTAGAATATTCCACACATTTGAGAGTGTTCTGGGATGTTCCACAACGATCTAGGATGTTTACAAAAAATTCTACAACATTCCAAAAGTTTCTGGACTGTTTTAGAAATTTCTAGAGAGTGAAAATTCCAGGCCTTATATATTCAAAAGCACGTCCTTTAGGTAAAAACGGGACCAAACCATACAGCGAAAATAAACCTACCAAAACTCAAATGGGGCAAAATCAACATCCATTCTCTACCATACATAATGTAGGGACAGTGGCGCCAACAAAGCACTAGTAGCGCCTTTGATGCTTTGCCATGTTTCATACAATTTGTCGTGAAGTAATTTGGAACTAAGATGCGTCAGACTGAATGGGACCTTCTTCATGGATGGGAGATAGAGAGTTACCACACCATATAACTCCCTTGATCGTACGGGACTCATTTCTAGTTTTAGCAGCACTCACATCGTACACTTTGTTTATTGATTTAAATGTTTGTTCCCTAATACTTCTATCTTTACATCCCTCACCGAACTACTGGTATGTACTGAGGTATCAACAGTGCGGTTTGTCGCCATTAGAACCAATGATATAAAATTAATCTCCGTAGTTCGGCCCCGAACAAAACAACCGGACTATGTATACTAGACCAGATTCATTTTTTTATTAATTTTAAAAATTACGGTTCAGGGATTTTAATGTTTATGCTGTTCACGGTTTTAGACGATATACTTTTATAATAATACTGTCTACTAGACAGATTGCGATTTCTTCGATATTGTCGAGGATGAGACACGCTTGCCTAGAAATAGCCTATTCACACTGGCCTTTAAGCGGTCCAGCCAGTAGCGCTCAGGAAACAGAAACCGACAAGGAATTCCAATGTGTGGGTCGTCAGCTTCCTCATAGAGCTAGGGGAATTGTACGCATGCCAAATTTTAAGGCAATTTAGGAGCAATCAAACTTTAGCATTCATAATTTAGCAGCAATCATGACTCAGTTACAGCGAGTTGTTTTTAGTGTGTCAGCTGGAGACATGGGTCTCCAGCTGACACATGCCAGGAAGGCAAACCAGTGAGGTTAGGGCTTTAGACTATAGTCAGGCATTTAAAGCACAATGAGAGCAATGAGAGCCAAAAAAATTAACGATCACATTGATAAAATGTTGGATCTACGAACGAATTACCGTGTGTAAGCTGGCGACCCGTGTCACCAGCTTACACATCTGTATCTTCGTAATTATTCAAGTTACGATTATGTATTGTACCTCATATTTTAGGGCAAAATAGCAGCGCCAGGCGCCAAAATTTTCGAATCTCTAGTGCTAAAACTGTTTGAGCTACGAGCCGATATGTGTGTGTAAGCTGGTGACATGGGTCGCCAGCTGACACATGTTGTATCTCTGAAACTACATAAGTGAGAACTTCGTTTTAAAGATCAGATGAGACCATACAATAGGAGCGTTCACGAGTCAAAATTTCAAATCTCCTGGCTGTCTAGATTCAAAGTTATAAGCAAAAAACTATTTTCCCGCCAAAAAATTCAAAATAATCGCACGGACGCCGCTGAGCGGGCCGTTGCCGTTCCGTGCGCTACGCTATTACAATAGAGTTTCAACTTAGCCGTCATTGTTTTAAAATTCATTTTAACCTGCACGTTCGTATCGATTCAATTGGTACATTGTGTTAGACCAGGAGCCGACTGAAATAAGCAATGGTATACTACCGATTAACTTCATAGAGAGATTACGAACGATCTTCACCAAATTTGAGGTCTAGCTAGAATCTAACCCTTCACCGTTGGTGCATAATTCAAATCTACTAATTTAACTAATACGGAATCAAGATTTAGTTTTGTAATGAATCAACATATAAGAAACTAGCTTCTTCCCGCGGCTTCGCCCGCGTGGACTTTAGGTTTTATCCCGTGAGAACTACATGGCGTAGTACTACAAAATATCAAACTGACGCGAGACTTCCTGTCGATGACGTACCATTATTCTAAAATCGCGATCAAAATACGGGGGTGGGGGCAAGAGGGTGCAACATTCTCAGACCTACCAAATATATGTAAAAAACAAAAAAAATTGGTCAAGCCGTTTCGCAGGAGTGCGACTATAAACACCTTGACACGAAAATTTAATATATTAGATTGGATTGCAGGATTTTTTAAAATGCTAAAACACGTCATTTTTATTTTTAGTTCATAACACTGAGTATCAATTTTCATGATATTGACTTCAAAAACAACAGAGTTCCCATACAAAATTTAATCCCCATTATATATCCGTGAAACACGTAATCCTTCCTTTGTTTGAAATCTAATCGCTTACCAATTTTCATGGGGCATTATTTTTATTCCTTGTTGATTGCTGTGCAATTGCATGGATGTCAAACAGACTCATGCTTTACTATATCTGATTAGCTCATCAATTGAAAGGCTCCAGGTATACATAGAGCTGTAAAATAATTTCAATATCACGTTTTATCTAGACGGTGGCGCCATCTATCGGTGAGGTGTTAAACTATTTCGACAACCGTAACCACCGAAAACAAACCTAAATGAATTAGTATTCAACTAACTTTATGGACTTTATATCGATCAACAGCCTAAAAAATAAGTTTCAAGCTTATAGCTCTAAAAATAACGATCGATACCTCTATACGACTTTTCATCCCCCCTTTCAACTCCTTTCGACAAAACCCTTTTTTCGCATTAAAAAGTAGCCTATGTTCTTTCTCAGGGTCTAAAGATTGTCTGTGCCAAATTTCATCAAAATCGGATGAGAGGTTTAAGCGGGATAGCGTAACAGACAGACAGAGTTACTTTCGCCTTTATAATATTAGTAGGGATAGTAGGGAAAGTACGGACTAGTAGGGATAACACTTTACGGTGTGATATAACATAGTATAAGAGGTATATGTGCAACATATACAGCTTATATCAATATGATCAACAATTGTTGAGCTCGATATCCTACTAATATTATAAGTGTGAAAGTTTGGATGTTTGGATGTTTGTGACGCTTTCACGGAAAACTACTGAATGGATTTGAATGAAACTATACAATAATATAGCTTATACATCAGAATAACATATAGGCTATAATTTATAAAGACATATTGTGTAAATTGTACAAAATCACACGTATAATATTAGTGGGATTACATGGGAAATTTTGGCATAACAAAAACGCGTTGCCTAGCAACCGACCATAGAATATGTAATTCGTATATACAAACTTTCGCGTTTATAATATTAGTGTGAAGACTATTTGAATGTACTACGTCAGATATTGAAATTTCTTTTGTTTCTTTAAACTATTAGCCTACGTAACAGAATAAACACTATTTTGTACCTTATGCTGGAAATGGAGATAGATGCCTTCTATGCTTATCGAACAAGTAGAATATATCCTGAAGTATACGCGGACAAAGTCGCGGGCGGAAGCTAGTTTAGTATATTTTCAGTAGCAATTATTGAATAAAACATGATATAGATTTCTCAAACATTTATTTTTAGTTATTTTCATATACCTCTTATATTGTGTTATATCACACACACCATACAGTGTTATTATAAAGTGTTATTTCTTATATGTTGATTCATTACTAAACTAAATCTTGATTCCGTATTAGTCAAATTAGTAGATTTGAATTATGCACTAACGGTGAAGGGTTAGATTCTAGCTAGACCTCAAATTTGGTGAAGATCGTTCGTAATCTCTCTATGAAGATAATCGGTAGTATACCATTGCTTATTTCAGTCGGCTCCTGGTCTAACACGCTCAATGTACCAATTGAATCGATACGAACGTGCAGGTTAAAATGAATTTTAAAACAATGACGGCTAAGTTGAAACTCTATTGTAATAGCTTAGCGCACGGAACGGCAACGGCCCGCTCAGCGGCGTCCGTGCGATTATTTTGAATTTTTTGGCGGGAAAATAGTTTTTTGCTTATAACTTTGAATCTAGACAGCCAGGAGATTTGAAATTTTGACTCGTGAACGCTCCTATTGTATGGTCTCATCTGATCTTTAAAACGAAGTTCTCACTTATGTAGTTTCAGAGATACAACATGTGTCAGCTGGCGACCCATGTCACCAGCTTACACACACATATCGGCTCGTAGCTCAAACAGTTTTAGCACTAGAGATTCGAAAATTTTGGCGCCTGGCGCTGCTATTTTGCCCTAAAATATGAGGTACAATACATAATCGTAACTTGAATAATTACGAAGATACAGATGTGTAAGCTGGTGACACGGGTCGCCAGCTTACACACGGTAATTCGTTCGTAGATCCAACAGTTTATCAATGTGATCGTTAATTTTTTTGGCTCTCATTGCTCTCATTGTGCTTTAAATGCCTGACTATAGTCTAAAACCCTAACCTCACTGGTTTGCCTTCCTGGCATGTGTCAGCTGGAGACCCATGTCTCCAGCTGACACACTAAAAACAACTCGCTGTAACTGAGTCATGATTGCTGCTAAATTATGAATGCTAAAGTTTGATTGCTCCTAAATTGCCTTAAAATTTGGCATGCGTAGAATTCCCCTAGCTCTATGAGGAAGCTGACGACCCACACATGGAATTCCACCCTAGCAGTGCGAATAATGAATGAAAATAGCTCGATTTATTTTTTGCTATGCAGCTACGTTCCTCAAGCCAGTCTCCGTTTACGAATTCCATTTTAAACATTCATTATTCTTCTGCAACACTTACAATCGGTCGGCCTATATGTATAGCCAGTCGATCCCACCTCTATTATGTGTAAAGTGCAAATGTAGCAACATCGTGACATTACTCGTGATCTCGTATATTACATCGCATAATGAGCTCGATAGTGCGTGCTATATTTCGAAACGCGTCCGTCGCCGCTTCCGCCCTGTGACCTACAATTCATATTGACTTGGACGGGTATCTCCCAAAAAGCGTCGCAAAACTTCGTTTGGATGTATAATCTCGTACTAATTTCTTGTTTAGACTCACCCTAATGCTTTCATCGAAGTAAAACATTGAGTGTAAAAAAATTCTATTAGTAACGTGATACGCTTAAACAGGGTCATTTTTCTTAGCGTCAGATAAAGTTTGTCAGAAAATAATGCCAAATAACGTATATAATTTTTTAAACGGATTATGTATCCAAATTGTTTTATCTGCGTGTCCGTCCGTCCGTCCGTCCGGGTCTCAGGTCAAATTTACACAATCTCTGTGAACTTTAATATCGTTTCAGATAGCTAAACACGTTTCTTTATAATGATTCTCTTCTTGGAACAAGTATCATATCTCATTGTTTGTTTTATTTACAGCTACGATAACTACTCGCTTAATCATTTTAATGTTTTCTCAGTTTAATTTTATGTTCTTTATAAACTACTTTTCTAACGTTAAATTGCTATGTAAACACTATAAACCAGATAAAATGTACTCGGTATCCGGAGTTCCCAATCGACTAATGAGAAAAATGAAATACAACCACGACAACCGTTCCAAGATCGCGAATGTTGATGCGATGCATTATTATCACGGACGAACACAAATGCGATTGGTTTACAAAACTAGCTCTATTTTAACCTTTGCAGCGGCGAGAATAAAAATATTATCCTTGACATATTACTCTAGGTATAAAACCAACTACGTGAGTCGCTATACTTTCCGAATCGAAATGTCGTGGTATTTTGATTACGGATACCTGCCTACCTGCTGCCTGCTCGTACAAGAAAATAATTATGCTTAAACTGAGGTGAAAATAATTACTTCCTGGTAAACATGTTGACCAGCGAACTGCGGACATGACCACCACGGCACACTACGGCAAGCTCTATACGAAATAAAAGCGATATCGTTCTCGCTAATTAACTTAAAACCTCGACAGTTGAGCTGTTTCAGAGTTGTTTTGTTTACACTTATCCATGCTTACATTATGCTTTCAATTGTTTTCTTACGACAGAATTGTCACTTGTCACTACCGACGCTTTTTCGTTCGGACGGTGCTCTATCAGCACAGCTATCAGTCGCAGTGAACACATACTCCTAATCGAATCACATTCAATTACGACCAACTAAATCGGTCAGGATGTCAGCTTGGCGATACAATGATAGGGACTAGGGAGTCGTAGTTGAGTTCACTTGTTTGTTGCTACTTATGTGTGATTTGTTTGTTAGATTCTTATTGCGTTTCTTATTGAGAGGTCTTGGTATTGAGCATAGCGTACGTGGCCTCAACAAAATTGTACACGTATGGGTGTATACGTTTACTCGCGCGTAATTTTTCTTCGATATTGCTCTTTCGAGATAACCGCGCGAGCCTGAATACTAGAGTCGAATCACCAACCAACCACACTGAAGATTTTTAGGAAAACATGAGCCACTTTTGCAGACCTCCTCTTTTCCCTTTTGTTATACGGTATTATTTTTCAAAACATTATTACTTATGAAACATCGAATAAATATGGTTTTAATCAGAACTTCCGTGAATGAAATGAAGGCATTAGTCCCTATACATTACACTCAAATACTAAAAAAGTTTACTGCTATGCTTAGGCTTAGGTATGAGCTTAGCTTACACAATGAGAAAGACATTTAGACGCAGACGCATTAATTTAAATAATTGAACGTTACAAAATATCTTTCTCGAACACTCAGTATCGGCAGCTCGTAATAGTCTCTAGTAAAGTGGTCCTTGCTTACAATTCTACTGTTTGTAGGTGTAAACCGATCTCTTCGAATGGCTAAAAGCCTGTCCGTAGGACACTTATGGCTTCTCGTTTTTTTAGCAGTAGCGCAACATTGGGGCATTCTGAGAAAATATTTTCAAAACATTTAAAAAATTCTGATACGACTTGAGAAAATATATACGCGCTCTAACATTTTTGAAAGGTGTCTAGACCTGGCGTCTCCGTGCTGACGCCTAGTGGGAGTAATTTCAGAAAATCTTCATTATGGGTTTCTAAAATTCGGAGAAGATATTTTTTTTGCCTCATCTTGCCACACGACCGAATCGAAATGTGTAGCTCCCCTGTGTGTCTTAACGAAGCTAAGTATGCTCTCTGAAAGTCAAAATTGAGAATCTTCACGGTCTTTGACTCAGCTTAACGATGTGGTCATACGTCGGCGGAAGCCGAGAGAAATCTGATGTGGAAATAACGTAAGAATAATTTTCTACTTGGATAGTTAGCATAACAACTGCTTAGCGTTTATATTTGTGTTTGTACTTATTCCTTTTCCATGTTGATGAATTCATAGGTAGGTGTTTGAAATTTAACTCTTCAATTGCCTACTATTTTACAAAATTATCAACACGATAAATAAAGAAATACCAAGATAACATCGCATTTCGCGGGAGACGCCCCTCCACAATAGTTGTAGCATGTCCACAATAAATAGCTAAATGGGCTGAAATTAACTAAAGATTGATTATATCTGCGTACGTACGTATATACATATATGACAATTCCTGTCCATTGATATTTATGATTCGCGTGTTCATGTACTCATCCAGAGCAATTTTTCTAAACTTAAATAGAATATCAGGAGGTAGGTAGGTAGGTATAGGATAGGTATTTTGCTTTGCAGATGAATATTTCTTTAAAATAGATAATGGATTTACCGATAAAGAAAGGTTTGTGTATGGTCTTATGGATTTTTTAACGTTATTCCGGTGCCGGCGAAATTTCAAAAACGGCAATGACATTTATGTTCTTATTAATTATCCACTTCAATCATTCGTTTCACGATTTTGGGTGTTAAAATGGCTAATAACTGGTCAAGCACCTATTTGTTTATTACAAATTTGTTGATTTGTGCTGATTAATAAAGTGTTGATCATATACCTAGTGGATATTTTACAATATTGGTAAGTACCTACCTACACGTATTTACAATCTTCACAATAATCTGTGATTTCTTTACAGATCATGTCTTTCTCCTCGCTTTCGTCTCTTTCGGATGACGAAGAGATTTATGAGACGTTGCCGAGTTTACAGTGTCAATTTTTTGGATAAATATAAAGATACTTATTTACCAAGATGGCAGTACTTCACTTGGCATTATTGAAAATATACGACATACTACTGTAAGGAGCAAGTCGATATATCTTATGACTTAGTTGTTGCGCCTTCTTTTTGATGGAACGGGTTCATTTCAAGCATTGTTAGGAGACACCATTGATATGAGCAAATCGACAGTTTGTCGTATAGTACAAAATAATAACAAATGAGATTGCTAAACTGTTTCAATTTTATAAAAATGCCGGCTTATACAAGTGAATTGAGGCAAGTGGCTAAATAGTTTTACGAATTATCAGACTTTCTAGTGACAGTGTCGTAAACGAAGGGCAGTCCCTTTAAATTGAAACATCCGAGCGGAATAAGTTGTGACCGAAACAAACGAATAATTCGATTTCTAAATGGACCGATGTTAACTTGAAATAGTGATTTAGTTGTATAATGACAGTCTCACGGTGGTGAGTGGTGGTGAGGTGAGGCCCTGGTAGGTGTATAGGAGAGTATAACGGTTCCGTCGTGTTTGCAGAGGCACGGGCGCGGGCGCACGGGTGTAGGCTCGATGTGTGCGTGTGCGCAACACACAGATATACACAGACGCTCGCTCGGAGCTTAGTCCGTGGCGCGGACGTTGAACCGAATACACAAGGAATTTCTCCAATGCCGACGCTTCATTTGCAGACGAAGAAGTAAATTGCCGCAGGTGGAGGGGGTGGCAAATCTTGCAAATGCCCTGCGCCCATAAAAAGGGAGAGATTGTTTCTTGGAAATATGTAGATCTCGCTTATCTAGTTATCATACAGGAAAGCTAATAATTTAGAATAGAATAGAATATGCAACAAAAACTAAAGGAACCTTTTTTCAATCGGTTTACTTATATACCTCTAGAAAAAACAATTCAGATCTTTTTCGAGTTCCTAATAAGAGCTCTTTCGTAAAATATAAAATTGTATAAAATATTGATCATGTCTACGGGACACAATACGCAGGCGATTGCTTGACACAAACACTATTTACAAACCGTGTTTACAAATTCTGCCTCCAGCGATTGTGACTGTTTAGTGTTAGACATATGATCAATTATTGCTGATCCATTAATCAACTGCGTAGATACGCTGTCAGGGTTTAGATTGGTAAAGGGTCTCGAGCGGCGATTTGTCGCAGGCACGTGTGCAGTCTCGCAACGCTCGCCAGCCGGCCAGCATACCAGCACAGGGAGCGGTCTGTCGCCGCTGATTACATTTGAAAATCAATAAGACCGCGTAATAATATCGTTTTTAGGGACTGACTCGCACTTGTCAGCTTTTTAGGGTTCCGTGCCTCAAAAGAATAAAGGAACCCTTATAGGATCACTTTGTTGTCCGTCTGTATGTCAAGACCCTTTCCTCAGGGGTGCTTAAAGGTATAACGTTGAAATTAATATCGAATACTCAAATCTGCAGTCCCTAGAATCTGTCAAAAAATCAAATTTCTAGGTCAACGCAATAAAAAGATATGGCTGTATTTATGTACGTATTTTTAGACAATTTCCTTAGATAATGCAAGGGGATCAAAACGTATAGGGTACTTCCCGATGCCCTAGAATCCTGAAATTTAGCAAGAAGCAAGCTCTTAAGGCACAACCACAGGAATAAAGTCTTTTATGTTTAGAATCATAACTGTATAGATGAAAGCCGTACATCAGGTATGTAATTTAAATGCAAAGTAAAATTTGTTCTTCAATGGGACTTACATTTTCGGTAGAGCATTGTTGGGTGCGTATTACCTTGCCTATCGTTTATGATTTTAAGTATGTTAATTATTTATATTCTGTACAGAACCCTCGGTGCGCGAGCCCGACTCACAATTGACCGGTTTTTTTAAACTAGTATTGTAAAAATGTTAAAAGTTCTGTAACAAGTTTGTGAAAATTCGGAGCTCATGAAATTAACGAAAAAAGTTATGAAAAACTATACATATAACTTTTTTGTAGTGTTCCGATGAAAGAAATCAAGCACGACTGATCCACTGACTAGCGAATACACATCGATATAAGCTTATGTAACCTATTACGTAACAGTTTGAGGTCTTAATTGCAATTTAAGATTCAAATAGTTTTGCATCATTGGTTGGTGAGTTGGTACTTGGCTAATAATGGATTGCATCATCCAGCATTCACTTTAAGTTTCGACACTAGCTAGCACTAGTGTGCATGAGTTGCACGTCGTTGCACAAACATCCGGCTGAAGCGACCATCACTAGGTGACGGGCGACATTTTTGACGGGGCAACGACGAAATCGCTGCTTGCGCTGATTTATCTACACGTGGGACCTACTTTTGGTCTGTGACGTCCGTCAGCCGGTCAAGAGTTAAATATAATAAATATGTAACATTTCAATAGAGGGCGTACACGTTTTATTTTTTTTAAACACTCGTATGTAAGAATCGTATGGATTATAGAATCCAGGAGCAGTTTCTATAATATCCGTTTCTATAAACGAATTACTTCGAATTTGCTTTATTTCAAAAGGCAAAAATAATAACGATCTGATATGCAATTACTTATATAAACATGTTTTACCAATCCACCTGTTAATTTTTTTATAGAACCTATTCCTACATTGCAGTGTGACTCGTTGGACCTTTTAAAATTTATCAATATTACAATAATATTTTGAAAACCAGTTTGAGAATTTTGACATTAATACTAATTCGATTTTGCCCAAAAAGTTTGTTGTATTTGTTTCGTTTATATCAAATCGTTGTTTATACCTGCTTCTGAAGGTTGACTTACAAAAAATAGATGTATTTTCCAATACCCCTATACTGTAGTTACAGAACGTGCATGTTTCTTTTGGCATCGCACACTTGTGGGATGTATGGTTGCTATATCGAACCAGTAGTTTCAAGAAACCCAGCTGACTCATTCCACCGAAAACATTTGAATAACTAATGTATGTAAACAGGTTTCAATGAGTGACTAACAAAAACAGCTTTATTGCATCCTTCTTGATGCATTGTTAAATTTAACTTGTTTTATTTCAGTAAATGTTTTGACACAAGGTTTTGCTAAATTCGAGCTCCAACTTTTGTGAAGGACAGAAACCAAAGAGAACAGTTTGTGATGAATGGGACAGTGTTACACAGCCTATATTTGGACGAAACAAAGTATAATAATAACAAGTGAATTATCTTTAGGAGCCTGTAATCAAACAAATAACTTAGGCCTTAGATATAGTGATGTTGGAGGAAACCGGCCAAGTGCGAGCCGGACTCGCGCACGAAGGGTTCCGTTCCATTATTTATAAAATTGGTAAAAACATCAATTATGTTCATCAACGTCGCGACCGGTGGTTACGTTTTAAGGAAAGGGAGATTGTTCTAAAGGGGTCGCGAGGTATTTCTTAAAAGGTTGAGCACCGATGGTCTAGGAGGAGTCTAGGATAAATAAAACCCTGTGTTGTGTGAACAGTGGGGCGAGCGTTGGGTGCGGTGCGGTGGAGCCGAGCGGCGCGGCGCGGCTGGGCTGGCTGGCTCGCGCTTGCGAGTGGAGTGAACGCGACGACCTTGGGCTCGTGCCTGTCCGCGGACGTTCGTTGAACGCGCCCCTCTCCCTGCACTCCCCGACCCGCACTTACCCCTCATCTCTCGCACTTCACAACTCGTTTGCGGCCTGCTGATAACTCGAAACTAAAATAAAATTAGAATCAAGCCCTTTACATACAAAAATTGGTTACAGACTGACTCGATGACTTGCGCCGGCGCCATAAGTATTACAATTTTGCAGGTACATAGTACGAGTAGGTACGAGTAACAAAACTGTTTTTACAAAAAGCGGTTAATTGTCTTAAACTCTTGGATAAAAGAAGTTGTAAGTAAGCTTTATTGCAATCTCTTGTTTATAAAATTCAAATTGTTAGAATTTCATTTGTTTTCAAAATGAACGCTACTTTATTAAAATGTACACAACATAATGTACTCTAAACTTGGTAACATATTTTCGGCTTCGGCGCAACCTTCCGCACCTTATCGGGTCTTTGAACTGTACCACGTCCTTTTATGAAAACAATATGATTCACAGTTTAAATTCCAGCTGTTTTTGCAATTTTCTTTAAGTGTATCAACAGTGTACCTACTTGTTCTAAATATGTGTGTTACTCATTCATTGTTGCATACTAAATTACTCATTCATGAAGTTGGAGGAAAAATTGTAACAGTTGTATTGTTAAATTTTAAAGCAGCTATGTTCTTACATAGTTCAATCTAATTTGTTTGTGTCTATCCAACACCAACTGTTTATTATATAAATTATATCAAATGATTTAAACATGTGTGTAATTTTTTTCGTTTGTATACTGTGGGTGTGTGAGTGTGGTGGAGCTAAAGAGCGGGAGATACACGCCGACACTTTAGTACATACATAATATTAATATTATTATATATAAAGAATAATTTCCTTTGCAATCTCTTTTATCTATTCTGTAGTAAAAAGAAATATGTGTCTCTATCAAGACAAACCATGCGCCTTTTATATCGTAGTAAAACCAGCTTATATTCTCCGCCACCGAACTTATGAAATAGTCACTCGCTACGCTCTGATGTACTCATATACCACAGATGTAATAATAAAACTGCATTATGTACAACATAATTCGTATAATGAATTCACAAATACATAGGTAATATAATAAACAAGCATCGAACATTGCTTCTAAATAATGTTAATCTGATTGAAGGGCAAATTTAACTATGCAGTGGAAATAACACATTATACTCGTAGATCTGCATCACGGTCAATGCTTCAACTGCAAATGTAAGTTTGAAATCGAAAAATAATAATCTTTCATTGATTGTGCTGTGAGGTCTCACTTGGTTCTAGTTGAGTAGGAAGAACCTTATAGTTTTGATGTGCGTTTGCAAGTTAAAATGTAATGGTCGTATCTTTTGATTGGGTTGACTTAGAAGTTTCAAGCACTTGATACTTTCAAGGGATCGTATATAGTCTTTGGTATTTTTCAAATTGAAACCTCTACCTGGTGCTGAGAAAATGGTTCTTGACATACAGATGGACGGACATCAAAGTTTTTTCCTCATGAGTTAGGAGACCCTAAAAACTGCTTTATCCATGTAAAAATTCAAAGTAGATGCGATTATTCGGAAACACGACTTCACATCTGTATAACATATACACCTAGGTAGTAGGATGCATAGATAATGGAGGAAATGTTATCTATTTCATAGGGAGGGTAGCACATTACATTTATAAAATAATATGCAGGTAGTTTTGCTATCGCAACAAATTATTTAATGATATTTGAATCGAATCGGAAAGATTTAATCGTTATAAGTGTTATAAAAATATGAACCTTTCTATTGATCAAATTGGTAATGGCAAGAGCTCGTGAATGGTTGTGATGACGACGCAGCGATTTGTCTACATTATTTTCGCAACGGCCGGCGGGTGCGTGGGGCCCGGGGCGGGCGGCGGCGGCGCCAGCGAGCGTTGACCGCGCGCAGGCGCAGCCTTGCAGTATTTATACACAGATGCTGCAGACACGTATTAATATTTGGAAGAGATTGTACATGGCGAGACAAGAAACATAGTATCAACAAATCCTTGTATTCCAAGGACGTTGCTTCTATCTCTCTCTCTATCTTATTTACTGTGAGATCTACGTAACGTATAAATGAAACTTTAGTTAAAATCCCTAACCTGCAGGTTTTGTTATTCCTGGCCGAACCAAATTACACTGTCAGCCAGTGTCTGTGATATTATTGTCTGCCCCGTTGATTGTGCCGACAAAAGATTATTTCAGTGACTAAAAGTGCCAGTACTTGAGTAGAATTACATTTCTTGAGTACCGACGTCTGGTACATATAACATTTGTGTAGTAGGTATAGTAGTATCCGCTGTCCAGTGTTCATATTGTTATATATATTGCTGGACTAATATTTGCTCCATCATTTATTCAGCGCCTGTAATCTGAGTACGTGTTTAGGTACAAAGATCGATGAACTCAAATACTATCTATAGGTATATAACTGATAATTGAGCGTAAATGAGAACCGTCTATTTCATAGATCGATGACATTACCAAAGAAATCTCAGAGCGAGGTTTCTTTTATTGCGTGGGCTCATGTTTTCGCATTTCGGTGATTGTACATATGTGGACGAATGTCTTGAACAATAAGTTAATTGGGATATTCTCTATTAATATACTTGAGCTAGTAAAATGCCATGCCAATCGGATAACTAAACTTATTTTACAACATCCGATCTTTTATATCATTTAACCCAAAGGTTTTCTTTACCTGAATATAGCGTGAATGGAATTTCCCCCAATCCGGTTAGCAAGCGCCCAGTAGAAGGCGCTATAGTACCTTTCGTTTCTCGTATTGCCTCGCCTATTGCGCTCGCCCTCAGGATGCGTTCTGCAGAGATGAAAACATTAGGTATACAAAAGATTGACTGTAGATAGTCCTTCCTTTATACATAGATACGTATACCGTTCGGTGGGTCGTGCATACAAACAGGATGTTGTAGGTTTTTCCTTGTTGTGCTGTAGGCGCGCCACGATGCGACGGCACGTACCCGACGAACGTACGCGCGTTATTAACGGCGTGAGATATATCTCGATTACAAACGATATGGCATTACATCTCGTTATAAGATTGTTCTGTTTCGTTGTTTAATTGGAGTCCGTCAGTCGTTGATTTATTTGCATATCTATCGAATAGTACTCAGACAAACAATGTGAACATAATTAACGCGTCCAAAAAGAACTAATAATCGACTTCAGTTGCCTTAAAAATACATTTTTTGTTGATTTTCTCAAAAAGCGATCAATCAATTTCGATAAAATTTATATGGGACCACCTGTGAAGTATGTTCTACCAAAAAAATAAAGAATTATCAAAATCGGTTCACTACTGGCGGAGTTATCGCGTAACACACATACAAAAAAAACATACGCGTCGAATTGAGAACCTCCTCCTTTTTTGAAGTCGGTTGAACCTGAGGTATTAGGCGGCGATTAGAACATGGTCAAATTCAGCAGTATTGTATGAGTGCTGTAAAGGTGGCTAAGGGAAGTATAAAAGACCAGTACCAGAGGAAACCATACAGGGCCTATGCAGGAATTTTGACATAGACCTGTTTGGATTGACGATTGGCGACACTATATGTTTACTATACATTACATTTTACTATTTAACTGTCATTAATCAATCATTCATTGTGGTGTGGATTGTCAAAAGTATTTCGGATGTGTGTTTACTAGTTGTGGGTGGCTGATGATTATGATGGACACAAATTACTAACAATAACGTTTGGTTTTATAGTCTTTTCATCCCAAGAAATGTTTCCTTCGATACTAATTTGTTTTGCCTGCGTGGGTTACGTATGAATGAAATAAAGTGTATACGCTAATCAAACATAATCGTCTGTCAGTTTAAAAGGGGAATGGGCTCGTCTCTGTCAGCTAGCTAGTATATCGTCTTTAACTTTCTCCGACCGCACAGGCTGCAAGGCTGCCAATCCAAACAAACAATAGAAACCATCAATTTATAAAGTGGGTTTAGAGCCGTTTGTAAAAGTGCATGGATATAATGTGACTGATAAACCCATACTCAGTATTAAAACAGCATCGTGGCTAAGTCGTTTATTACCATGTAACTTTTTTTTAATATTTGAAGATTTTCCCATAAATTGTAGACCATTAGAAGACAAACAACACCGTGTTCAGGCACTAGCAGTGGTTTTTTAAGGGAATCTAAAGCTTACGCAACCAAAGGCTGCACCGTCTAATTCTCCAAGTAATTAACTTGCTGGAAATGAAATGCGAAGAGTTAGCTATGTATATTCTCTGCGTTTGTTATTGTTATCTGTCGTTTGCAGGCTGTCTGCGTTGTAAATTTCAAAGAAAGTTTTGCTAGTCGCACTTTGATAAGACACCGTGTCTATACAGCCATACGAGCGAGTTATCATAGGTACGAAATACTATATATATAAAGCTATAAAGTATAAATTAGTGATTTATTATAAAATTGATATTCTTTCAACCCCTTCTTCAATATTGCTGAAATGTAACCAAATTGACGTAACTTTATTTAGCGATTTCAAATGTTTATCAGGATAAACAAAATATGTTTATTTTCAAGTCAAAGATGTTCTCGGAAACATTCAGATTTAAGAGGCTATGTTGGTAAGACCACGTGGCCGTGTTCAAGGTTACATTGTTTTGTAGCTGTCCCTCTCCGAGCCCTATCCTACCCGAGGGCGTACGGTGAAACAGCATACATTACGCGAAGTTATCCACCCGTTATTTGGATGTTTCGTAGTCCAGGGATCATTTGAAGGATACAGTATATTATG
Source organism: Carcina quercana (assembly GCA_910589575.2). Lineage (NCBI taxonomy): Eukaryota > Metazoa > Arthropoda > Insecta > Lepidoptera > Depressariidae > Carcina > Carcina quercana. The sequence goes on along the minus strand of OU342428.1, from coordinate 12,546,344 downwards.
TAACCATTTTTTTAATACAGTATACTAATGAAATTTCAGATGTCGGTGGTTTTTCCAAATTGTTCTAAATTGATTCATACTCTTGTAAATCAGGTTCAAAGTTGGGGATTTTTATTACCGAAAAATACAATACTTTGACGCCCTGTAACTCTGGAAGTATATATTTAAACGAAAATCTGACTCACCACCGACACAGATATTTGTTTCTAGATTGTGTCTTGAAAATTTCATAGATTTTCATAGCTTAATACTCAAAATATGACTGGACTACGTTTGTATGGTCGCTTTGACAACAGCATACCCTCTTAAACAACACACTTCTGTTAGGTGTACATATGTGTTATGTTGCGCATGATTGCGCGCGCAATCATGTTTCTAATTAAAAAAATTGTATTTGTTGTTGTATTGGTAGGAGTTTATTTCGTTATTAGATCTGCAGTGGTTTTCCTGACACAGTTTTATGTTAACTTTGTATCTATTGAATATAAAAATGATTATAGCAAACTATTTAAACAATTATTATTAAGGAATATATCCCTTGCACAATAGGTTTAGAAAAAAACACTAGGCCCATAAGAGCGGTCAGTCAGAGATACCGATGTATAAAGAAATTAAAAGTAACAATGTATATGGTGCATGTGTGGAGGTGCATCCTCCCTCGTATCCTTAATGACTTACATATAAATCTGGCAGAGGAAATCGAAGTACTAAATAATAAACAATTAAAAATGTTATGAAGCGATTCCTCTTCCATAGTAGGTGCAGGGACGCGAGGGGGTGCGCCCGCGGACACTTGCTCGAGGTAGCTGTGGAATTGTGCACCAGGCGCACATGTTTTTCTTAAAGGAGATTTTCCGCACTGGAAAATTTTCAGTTAATTTGTACTAGTATTAGAAATAAACAGTTTAAATTATTTTTTTCAGTTTTACATTTAAAAGTAGAATATTGCATAGTTTTTAATGTTCGTTAAATAATGCTCTTTTTGAACCCTTTGCGACATTCATGACCATAAAGAAAAATACTGGCATGGCCGTTTTTATTGCTGCCTGACACGGTGCAAGGAGGTCTTGTGTTTAAATCCCAAAATATATTTCGTAAAATTGTAATGGTAAAAAGTCTATTTAAATAGTAGATATCTGAATATAAGTCAATCAGAGCGATTCAAAATTTCTAACGGAATATGTTTAAACAGTTTTTGAAGTTTTTATTTGTCTGAACTCGCATCACGCTTAACCCAGTTGGAAAAAGTGAAAACAGTATACGTAAATCGATTTAAATAGTCCACGCGCAACATTTAGGGTTTGTTTCATTGCAATCCAATCATACGATATGGGATTTTTTGTTTTCAAAACACGTGAAAAGTTGGTTTACGATAAAGACAGTTGGGAATATTATAAAATAGTCATTGTCAGCTGCTAAAGTCAGGTAGGGAGAATTCTGACAATCCAGTAGAATATAATAAAACCTGGGAAGGAAAACAAGTTCTTCAAAATCAACGTAGATGAAATTGCGGGCGTCAGCTAGTTCTATAGCTGAGATATGAAAAGTTATCGAATGTTAAAGGTAATCTGGTAAGGAAACTAATGTTTTCAGCTACATAGAGCTGGGTCTTGCGAACTATATACTCGTATAATGTTGTGGAATTGACAAGTGCGCGCTGATTAGCGACAGGACGTAGAGCCTTGTTATCGGCGCGATAAGCCGGGTTGACAGATTGTACTAACCACTTTCTTTTATCTGACCAAAACGGCTAACTCAATGTTTGGCAAACGGCCAAACCTATTGTTATTTCTTTCCTGTTCAACCGTCGGAAACTTTACCTTGAAATGAATGTTCGATTATAATTATTTTCAACCGACTTCAAAAAAGGAGAGGTTCTCAATTCGACTATAAGTTTATTTTTTAATGTTTGTTACCTCAGAACTTTCGACTGTGTGAACTGATTTTAATTATTCTTTTTTTAATTGAATTCTGGTGCTTCCCAATTTGGTCCATTTCTGACAATGGCATCCATGAGAAAACCACGTAAGTCTAAAATTTGCTGTAGACTTTTAGGGTAGTTGAAGACGGTTTCTTAGTTCTTTTTGAACGCGTTTATTATATTTTCCTCGGTACTCTAAAGATATAATGGAAACTAGTCCCGCTTTTGGGGGGTCGAGGAATCAGAATGAATTTATGAATTAGAACATTAGACCCATAACCATTGATTGCAATGATTCAATTCGTTACAGAATAGAAGAATTATACTCGTAGTATTTCGTGAATAATTTCTTATTATTAATCCATACAAATAACATTTCGCGAACGTAAACACGACTCGGCACACTCAAGATCGATTTTAATGGTAAAATACAGTGCACAATAAACGTCCTTCTTCGGGCTCTTCAAGAAATTAAGCCAGCCAGGCTAAGAAGTCAAAGGGAGCTTTACCTATTTATAACGTTTAATATTTTTTATTATTAAACTGTCCTAATTATTCCAAAAGCTATTTTAATTATTTTATTTTTGGTTTCTAACTAATATGTTATGAATGATAGTCATTATATGTACAAAAACTATAATTATTCGTGGACGTTTTCCTGATAATTAATTCGACTAAAAGTAAATAACGACTTACTCATTTCTGTAAAAATAATGGTTTTGGAATTGCTACGAGGAAATACTGGTTCAGAAATAGTCAAGTTATTATTATTATTAATCTTTGCCTTATGTAGTTGTAGACACTCGTGACTTCATAATATTAATAACAATTCTCGAACATCATTAAACACGAGTATATTGTAAGATTGTGTATGTAGCTCTAGGCCGATGGCAGCGGGCAGCAGCGTGGTACCAGTGAAGATGTAACAAGTGTGCATCGGGACTCGAGCGGCGGGTGCCGGGGGGCGGGCGGCGATCGATAAGGGGCTCTGGGCGTGGGCGGGCGCCCTCCCACGTCAGCTGAGCCTCGACCAGACGACCGCCGCCGCTACCACCGGACCTCAGTCCAGATACTAAAATAATATCACGCTTTATGTCCAAATTAAGACTTCAAATTCTTATTAGAATCTCTTACAAAACCCTACATTGCACTTTGATATGATTCCTTACTATTTCCGTATGCAAAGCAGCGTGGCATCTAAAACGTTCAAAATAAGTTCTACTACTTCCATCTCAGTTTCTTTTATATCGGATATCAATTTCTGTTTGTATTTTGTATGGATTTATAGAGTTTAGATACTTGAATTACTAGCGCAGTCGAGGGCTGCACTTGTCTACTGATTCAGGATAATTCCCTTAGCACAGAAGACGTGCTATAAAAAGTCATTCTATTTCTATTTTAAAATAGGATCAGTCTTTGTATTTTTCATAACTTAACATTCTCCCCAAGTTGGCCACAAATTGAGCAATAAAAGCTGTGTGTCAATATAGATTAAAAGCTGTCGTAAAAGTAATCTTTTTCATACTGTTACGAGCTTCCACGCTTTCTTTTGTTTGTTATTCGACACGAAGGAGATAGATGAATTGGTCTCCCTTTCGCACTTGACAATTCTTATGCGATTATTCGAGAGCTTTCAACCTTAGGCATTTCTATCCGAAACCAAGGGGATAGACAGATCCGCCTCTCTCTTTTATTTATATCTAGACTTTTCGAGAAGCCCCGTGACAATACTTTTACGTATAGTGTTTTATTTCAAGTATTGTAAAAATATTTAGATCAATAATTACCATTTCATACGTCTCTTAATCAACTTCTTTGGGAAATAGTAATCGTTGTTTAATTGTAATTTCACTGTATTTACCTACTGTATATACACATTACATATTTATCAAAACTATCGTCGACCTATTGCGTAATACCCGAAGGATTTCTTCATAAGTCTCGTACAACGACAAGGAAAATTCAAAAGAAAGCGAGCATAAATTTTCCACGTGGGCGGTACCGCTCGCCGTTGCAAAACCCTTGCTATAAATAAACGCAACAAAAGATGTTACAACGAATATGAAGTTAAATATAATAATGGTTTCAAGGAATAGCTGTTTGTAACATTGAAGCAATTTCAATGCGAATCGCAATAATAAAAGCCGGTCATATGATTTACCTCTTAACTATACTATACGATAACCATCTCGCATGCAGTTTTCAATTGGATGTATGTTGGATAAACCAGGAGAGTTCCTCTCCCAGATATTTTAGTACTCCCAGGTCTTTAGCAAACGTTTTGCTGTTTTGATATTAGACAGGAACCTGTGATGAACTCAGTTTGCCATTTAACACTCGGAGTTTCCGTACATTGTTTACATTGTTGATTTGTATACCCCGTCAAATATATTTTGTTTTTGTAAATACTCAGAAATGTGTTTAAAGTTGAGTTTTTCCTTGTACAGGTCGTTAAGCCAATTTATATTGTGATTAATAACCTTGTATCAAATTTTATTGGGCTGATGTAAAAGTGAAAAATACGGACTAATTATTGACATTGACAAGAAATCCCACCAAAATAAAAATACGTAATAATCTAAATTTTTTATTTGGATTTTGCCAGAATTTAAAGGCGAAATATATAGTTCCGTGAATAGTAAAATGCTTATTACATTCAGTTTTTCATTGAATTTTGAATGTTTTCTTATAGGGGTATACAAAACATAATACTCTAACATAATGATGTGACGTCACAAAATACGCCCGATTTATATGGAGTGTTTTACCACCGCGAGACTAGAACCGTTTCTAGATTTTTCTAAATTTCCGATATTTCGGCACTATTTCAAGCGCCATGATCATGGAGCAACTGGATTGAAAACGAATCAGTACAAATAATTATAATACCATGATAATTTTAAAATATTTATGTACTAAAAAGGTATTAGTAGTATCGCAAAAAAATGATATATATCTTTTTACATGAACTATCGAATTAGACCAAAATATTTTTTCATGCAAGTTCCCAGTCCTTTTCTGTCACTTTAACGATCCCTATCAAAAAAATCAAGTTATTACGTCGCTCCCTTACGATGTAAAAGAAAGGATAAACAAACAAACTCACATTTACGTTTATAATATTAGTATGGATTGCTTTTCAACGATAATCATCCCTACTTCCCTACTTTAATTAATTAATTTATTATTATTTAATTTATATTTAATTATTATTTATTTAATTAATTAATTTAATAAATAATTAATTAATTTAAGATATTAATATTAATTATTAATATTATTAATTAATCATCATCATCATCATCAACAGCCTATATATATCCCCACTGGAGGGGCTCAGGCCTACTCTCCTACTGAGAGTGTATGGGCCATAGTCCACCACGCGGGCCCAGTGCGGATCGGCGGACTTCACATGCCTGTTCAAGACATGCAGGTTTCCTCACGATGTTTTCCTTCACCGTTAAGCAATCGGATAATGTACTTGAATTGAAAAACAACTCATAGGTACACGGCTGGATTCGAACCCGGTACCCTCAGATTGAGAGTCCGCGTCTTATCCATTGCGCCACCGACGCTTTTATTTATTAATTAATAATTATTAATTAAAAATTAATATTTATTAATTAATATTATATATTATATTTATATTTTATTGCTTGCTTTTCAACGATAATCATCCCTACTTCCCTACTTTAATTAATTAATAATATTAATTATTAATATTATTAATTAATATTATATATTATATTATTATATTTTATATAATATTATAAATGCGAAAGTAACTCTGTCTGTCTGTTACGCTTTCCCGCTTAAACCTCTCAACCGACTTTGATGAAATTTGGCACAGACAATATTTAGACCCTGAGAAAGGACATAGGCTACTTTTTAATGCGAAAAATAAAGTCCACGCGGGCGAAGCGGCGGCCAGAAGCTAGTATAATATAAAGTAGTTTCAAATCTACATTTTGTAAACCTAGCGAGTTGTATAGAGCTCTATTTATCTCGATTTATATTCCAATCATACGGCGATGGTCGGCCTAATCTTATCTGTTGATATTAGCATGCGCCTCGTTGACTCTGGAATGCACAATAATAAAATATATTTGTAAGTAAGACACTGGTTCTTTTTTGTCTGTTACCCATACATATTTACCTTTAAATTAAACCATGCCGTACGAAGAGTAATATAATGTTTCGTTTAATCATCTTCGTTGGTATTGCGTGATCTATTCTAGTCCTTGTTATAATGAGTCAAAAAGCAATAGTATTTGCTCTACTTTTTGGAATTCAGTTTCTTGTTATCACAATGTTTTCTCCGTGAGTTTGTGAGAATGGTACTGGCATTTGATGCCCAACCATAGTCATAAGCATCAAATGATTGCACTCGGTCGGTGTTTGGTTTTGATCCGTTGACGATAAACACTAAAAATGCTGTGAAAATGAGTCGTGTATATAACGTGATGCTATTCGTAACAGGTTTTCCACGAAGCGTTCAACATTTCAGTGTAACGATCAGCAGGTGAAAGTCGTCGCGATCTACGTATATACATCTGTTTTCTATTCGTTCATATGACGTAACTCGGCATCATTTCGGATGGACAGAGGATTGATTCTATATCGAAATAAAAATTATTCGTCTATAACAGGTTTTACCAGCAAATTACAGTGTTGATTCGTGAGTTGCTGACAGGTTGTGAAATGTAGGTTGTTTATTGAGGTTTCGTATTGATTGAATCACGGGCGATAGACTGCTACGGTTTGTCCGCATCAGAGACCAATAGTTCGTAAGGTTCCCGTCAGGTGCTTCATAGATCCTGCTCGTAAATAAACTACTTTTATATTGGGGAGTAGTAGTTCTCTGTGGTGCCAGGAAACGTGTACCGGGCTGATCCCCGCTGATGGATCGACGATTACTTTCTGAATCCCTCGCAGAGTAGTCGCGTGCAAAACCTAGTCATGTTATACAAATATGTTACTCCAATCTTAGTTATTATCATAGTAAATTGGAGCACTACGTGGGAGGTCGGCTAATTAGTGTTCTGACTAATACTTAAAAATCACGATTATTTTGTTATCTTGAGTAGTGTCACAATAAACTTTACGATGATAAATTATTTGTAAATCACGCGAAGTTAGACTCGCGCACCAAGGGTTCCGAACCACCAGGGAAAAGTAAAGATGAAATAAAGTTCATTTTCTAGATTGTATAACTAAAGGTTTTTTGAAGATTTCTTAAAAGCCATACCAGATCAGATAGAGAACTCGCGCAAGATTTTTGTAAATGTTACAGGAACCTTTGGTGCACGAGTCGTGTGACAATTTTCATATTGAAACAAAGATGTTAATTACTTTCTAATTTCGGAAAATACTGATATATATACAAATAGATATACTCGTAGTATATGTGTCAAGAAGCGTACTTAGTTTTGTATGCTAGTGTAGTATGATAGAATAAACTTGTGATGTGACAAGTTTATTCTTCGTGTATATTCGTTTGTTACGGATCTCTGAACAGTAAAGACTATTTTATTTAAGTATAGTATGTTATTATCTCTATAATAGCGTAAACAATTGATAACGCAGAAAAAAATAATCGACTGCAAGCTTAGATTATTTATATTTTGTACCAGAGTGGGCTTCCCGAGCCGTCGTCTATTTTTTAATATATTATACTAGCCACCTGCCCCGGCTTCACACGGGCTATAGAGCATGCACCTATGCCTACATTCTTGTATCAGAATGTAACACACTGCCACACAATTAATATCTTACTTACATCTGCGAGACCTAACACCGTCCGTGCGCACTTACTCGAAGCGTTTATTTTCTGAAGTCGAGCGTATGTAGTTAGAATTTACGATGAATCCTAAAATATTCATTTAAAATGCTATTATAATTTGTATGAAATACTCAGTGTGAGTAACGTAGTTCAGTCTAAAAATTAAAAAGTGGAAACAATTTCATTTTTCAAATTGTAGATTATGTAACCATAACTTGATGTCCTAAAAAACGAAATACAAACGTAAAACGAATGCTAGATTTTACAAATCAGTCTAACTTTATAGAGGTAAGTACGCACGGCTACAGGTCAAGCTATTCATTTCAAGTATAAGCTGAACTAGCACCATGCGAGATCAGCTTATACTGGAAATGTATAGCTTGATGTGTAGCCGTGTGTACATATATAATTTTCTGGATGCACTAATTAGTGGTTAAATAATCATTTGCCATATACTTTGTCGCAATCTTTGTCGTGTATGAGGGCTGTACGAGTGTAATATTTTGAGATATTGCATTATTTTTATCTCACTAAGAAACGTATCCAATAAACAAGATGCACTGACCTGTAAAGTTCGTGGTTATGTGAAGTGATCTTTATCCTCCTACCATGACCTCTTTTCTTCTTCTTTCTTTTTCATAATAAACAAAAAGAACAAAGGCTACTTTTCATCGCGAACGAGTAAGACATTCCCGTGGGATAATTTCTGAAGTCCACGCGGACGGAGTGGCGGGTAAAAGCTAGCTCGTAATATATCTTCCTTCCTGATTGTTCCTAATCTATAAGCACTTGGATTTCTGATCCAACATGGCTCGTGTCTGCATATAAAATATGTAACGTTCCTATTAAAAGGTTATCCACAACATCATCCTACACGATAACAGTTTTATCAATGACAGCCAGCTCACTTATCGCCTGCTCTCTGACACAGCACGGCACAGTGCAAAATGTGAGTCACCCCTCTGCTCTTTGTTACATATTAATCGCAGGGTACAAAGGGAATGTCCAATTTGTAACTTAATCTTATTTTTATAGTTTTATGTCGAATTTCCTCTCTTCGTCTCCGCTTGTACTAATTCTCCGGAGAGCGAGGGTTCGACTCCAGTGTATCAAAGTCTGGCATCAAACAACAGTGTTCATAGCACATAGCCTGGGAATATAAGATAACATACGTATATAGCAAGTACCTCATTGCCTTGAGTCTTCTGAGAGTTCGTTTCCATAGTACGGTCGTATCATCATTTACCTCCACTCGAGTTGGTCAAGTGTGAAACCTTTGTGCAAAAAATACTGTTGACTGTTGACGTTTCAAATTCGGCCTGCGCTTGTACACTATTTAAAAAAATCAAGTATAAGTAGATTTTTTGCATTTATTTTAATAGTACAAAATCATTTTTTTTTGTAATAAGTGACAGCGTCAAATGTCATTTTATTGACGCCATCTTTGTTTTAAACGTTAAGTCTTACCTGTTTCGTGGGTTTCAAATGTTTTTGTACACATAAACTAAACCAAAATATACAAAAATGTTAACTAAATCACTTTTATTTGATAATGGCCTTTTAAAATTATAAGTGTACAAGACCAGGCATTGGCTCCATACATTCGCGGAACGTGTCATTTACAAAATAGCAAAGCAGGGAAAACCAGTATTTTAAAATCCGCTATAAAATCAAAATTTGGACAATCCCAAATGCAATACAATCTATAAAATATGCAATCATGCATGTATGCACCGCGTGTCTGTACTGATCTGTGTGTCATCAACATTATATGTAACTCGTTAATTGGTTACTGATTTAGCTTGATCTCTTACAACATTGTAGGTACATATTGTAATTAAGATCATTTCCAATGTAAAATTATTGTTTGCCCTTGTTCATTTCTGTAATTATCTCCCAGTATCTATCTATACCACCTATAAAAACCGGCATTTGCGAGTCGCACTCGCCCACCGCGGGTTCCGTACAGAATATGAATATATAACAAACTAACAATCATTAATAAAGCCGAACAATGTTCTAACAAATGCACCTGACCTGAGGTTACATGCGCAATTGTTTATTTACACAGCTTGCAGTTGTAAAGAGGCGATTTTCATGTGATATAATTTGAAAAATTATACTTTTCAGATGATTTATTCCTGTAATTGTGATTTAGGACCTTGCTTCTTCTAAATAACTACATTCAAGTACAGTATAAAAATTATATGCACTTATGGATTGTCTATCTAAAAGTACTTTTGTACCTATATTACATTCGCACTTGCTTATTCGTTCTCAGCGTAGGCATTCAGGGAAATGTTGTTCAAAAGAGAATATGGCATGGTACATACAAAGGTGTGTTGATATTTATGAAGCTGTATCTACAGACACGAGCTGGCCATATCATGTGGTACTAACGCTCCACAAAAGAATATTTGATTAATCTGGGCAGCTAAAAATCAATTTTTAAAATCTTATTGGTCATGACAATAAAATAGTCGTACAATTTAAAAATAAAAGGTCTGGCAGCAGTAATTTAAGTGTCCATAACCGCGGAAATACTTGTTAAGTCAAATGCAACACCAAAAATAGCTCAATTTCGAACAAAAATTGATTTATTTGGAAAATCAGTTTATATTGTGCGAAAGATACTCCAATTAATGATTTGAAACATAGATTTTCACATTCTGAGTCAGAAATGAAACAGAAACAGTTGAAAGCCGGTAAAAAAACAATTCTTTTTTGATTAAAATTTTCGAAATTCGAAAAAATTGTAGAGTGATGAAGAAGATGATTCTGAAGAAGAATTATAGTTAAATAATTATATATTAAGAAAATTAAAATGAGGGTACTATTTCTAACACTCTAACATAATATGTTAAATAAGCTTATTTTTGAAATAAACGTTTCTATTGTAATAAAAACACGTGGAATTAATTGAAAAATGAATTTAGGATAATCAAAACCACAAAAATAATTTTGCCCGCCCAGATTGATTAAATACCCCTATGCGCCCTGTAATAAATACCATATAAGCATCTGCAAACGATGATATGATGCTAAGATATGATGATAAAACAGACCTTCTAAGAATACTTCGAAACAGGATTTACCTGACTCCGCAGATTATTACTCATAACCACAGCGTCTGAATAGAGCCGTTTTATTTTAGAAATAAGGTTCATTGTACTAGTATGGGCGCAGGATAATTGTACAAGATGAGTAATGCACTTTGTTAGATGTTTATACACAGAGCAGTAACAATAACAATTTGTCTGCCAAACATGCCTACTTGCGATCTACCTCTATATGCAATGAATAAGGGGTTTAATCTGATGAGTTTCATTCAAAATATCTGCAGCGAAGATGCTCGTCGAGGTTGTTTCCGGATTAAAATCAATTAGGATGCACACACAAGCGGGCTGCAACTTAAACTACACGTAAACTGAAAAATATTGAAGGAAAAAAACCAACCTAGTGCCAGTCTAGCGCACCAAGGGTTCCGTACAGAATATGAATAATTAACATTCTTAAAATCATGCACTACAGAAAATGTAAATTCGATTGAAGAACCAACTTTACTTTGCGTTTACACTACATCTACATCTATCTATCTATGGCTGTCAACTGCAAAGTTATGTTTGGAAACATAAAAAATGTTTTACCTAATTAAAAATTTCTGGTTTTCAGATTTATTCTTATGGTTGTGCTGTAAGACCTTGCTTCGTGCCAAATTTCATGATTCTAGGTCAATTAGAAGTACCCTATAGGTTTTGGTGCCCGTGCATTTTGTATGGAAATTGTCTAAAATACAGCTATTATCTTTTTATTGTGTTGACCTATAAGTTTGATTTTTTCACAGATTCGAGGGACGGAAGACAATAGTGTTCGATTTCAATTTCAACTTGATATCTCCACGCATTTCTGAGAAAAAGGGCCTTGACAGACATACGGACAACAAAGTGATTCTATAAGGGTTCATTTTGGGGTACGGAACCCTAAAAAGTATCTAGCATTATGTCAGCGCTAAATATTGTATTGCATAGTAAAATTACTTGTCCACCTGTATGTGGTCTTCCTCATTACAACCGTTATTATTTGAAGATTACACGTTAGTTGGATCATAAAATGATATCTAAATAATGTAAAGGATGATTCGAGAGCGAATTGCCAAATGAATGCATCCGTGTCTGTTCATGTCTATTCTAGTGGCTCTGCAGATTCCATTAGCGTGCAATGGTTACCGGTTAGTTCTGGGAAATTCTGAAATGTTCCTGAAATTATTATGAGTATTTAGGAGGAGGTACGAGTAACTTCTGGTCTGTGTTTTTTCATATTTTATTGAAGCTACACGTATGAAATTTAGGCAATAAAAACTAAAGGTTTTTATCGAGTAAACTTTAGAATGAAAACATGATTGGTGTAAATTTTCTCGAATAAATTTCAAAACGTTGTTTCAAATCACATCTTTTAAAATATTTTTTTCGTCACACACCGTACTGTAAAAAGATTTACGTTTACATTTTATATTAATTTGTAGGTAAACTCAGTACCTAGTAAAGATTAGTATAATTTCCTCCTATACGAAACCGTTATTTAATAAATTCACTATTTGTGTATTTTCGCTTACGCTATTTTACTCCGGGCAGTATTGCACTACACCTTTCCTACTTCCGCAGTGAGAACGGATGAAGTGCAATCCAATTAGGAATTTTAAATAATAACACGGTAAAAATACATTTTTTTATGTTAACAACATTAACTTTGCAGTTGAAAGTCATACATCGGGCATGTAATGTAACTGAAATGAATCGGACTTACATTTTCGATAGAGCATGATTTTAAGTACATATGTTAATTATTCAAATTCTGTACGGAACCCTCGCTGCGCGAGTCCGACTTGCACTTGACCAGTTTTTGAATATGTGTGCGTGTTGTGTCTGCATTTGATAAATATGTATCTGAATGTTAAGAATCATATTCTGAATATTGAGTGTATTACGGAGCCAGCACTAGTTACGAATAAATAGTTTGATACCCCAGTTCATACAGAGCCATCTTAGCAACTTGTGAATAAACCTTTGTGTGCTATATGACTTATATTATAATTAACTATTATTTTAGTCTCGTATCCTTATAACACTTGGCTGTAATGTAAGGACGCCTCGTGAGGCCGGCTAAACACGAGGCGACTCTGATGAGAGAAACAGCTGAGAGTCAGCTGGTGTTGACGCGGCGGGCGGGCGGGCGGCGGGCGGGCGGTGCGCTCTCGCCTCACCGAGATCTACATAACGCCCTGTGCGCTGAGTTCATCGCTCAAACTAACTATAGGTACTGCGAGTAGGTACGTACGCACAGGCTCGCAGCTCCAGACGTACATACGTTACGACAATTGAGGGGCCACCACCACGATTGAACGTGCGACTCAGGAGATATTGCGCACAATCTAATGAAGTTCTACTGTTCTTGGAGCGCTTCGCCGCCAGTTACGTTCATACTCGTGCTCGCTTATTCAATGATAATTCTTTATTAAAAACGCGTAACTATTTATTTGCGTAAACCACAACAACACCCGCTTTGTTAGTATAATTTGTTAGAACATCTTCCTCGTTGAATATTACGAAACTCATATTTTAATGCTGGCTGGTAGTAGGAAAGTAGGCAAGCGGTTGAGAGCGAAGTATGCGAAAAAGCGGGCAATTAAAAGGTTGACATCGAAGGCCGCCAGTTCCGCGTGGTGTCGCAACACCGTCGCTGGCGCAGCGCGCGGGCCGCTCACCTCGCCGCCGCCGCCTGCGCCGCGCCGCGCGGGTCACGCGCACCTCGATCCCTTTCTAATGTACTTTCTATATCTTACACACTGCCATCGTTTATATCTTCGCGTTACCTTCACGCTTTTCTAACGTTCACCTTTCTGGTACATATCGGATTACAAAGCGAATTCTCCATTAGTGCTCATTGCGGATGCAGTCCCTCTCCACTTACGGTCGCATGGTCCAGTTATTTAGCGCTGTGTGTGCTGCGCGTGCATTCTACATGAACATTCCTACGGCGGCGCGTCATCCTCCGCTGTGCTTGCTTCGTTCGATACGCGTTAGACATTTAGCACTGAGACTTGTGCGCTGACCCCGTTGTGCCGCCGGCGGTTGCAATATCTCGCTGGGTCTTCGCAATTTACAACTACATTTCGTCACACAATAAATCATCTCTTGGATGATATACCTGCCATAATTTAAAACGAAATCGAAAGTATAGTGCGGTTGCACAACGCTATTGTCCTCTTGTACTCGACTGCGGTATGTAATTCGTCTGCAGCCTCGAGTTGTATCGAACCATCTACTCGCGGCGGTCGGACAGTTTAATTAGAGCCGATAGCGATATAAATCCTACCACGTCGACGTCGTCGTCTGTTAGAAAGTGCGCGTGACGTAACAATGCAGCTCCACCACTACACGCCAGTCTCCGCAGTCTCCGGATCGTGACCGATCTGTCCGCTATCCGCTATGTAATGTCCCACTCTGTCACATCCACTAACATTTACTATTATATTATATGATTGACTAGACCTTCTCTAATTACAACTAATAACATTTGCTTCCCTTACTAGCCGTAATGTGTGTGGCATACAGATGGCCATGACTTTTAACTTTTAGCTGTATCTTTTAATAGAATATGTAAAGGTATGCATGCCACTGTATGCCAGTAGGCGAAATACCGAAAAACACAGATTAGGAACTAGTTACTCCGCCGAGAAACAACGTGCTTTTCAATAGAGGTGTCATTTGAGAGGCTATATTCATGTGTATTTGCATAAGTCAACTGTTTGAGGGTGTGTCAATCATGCACAGGAGACAAATATATGTTGTTACTGTAGAGGCACTAGTTCATTGGGTCGTGTACTGCTGTAGAATCTACTTTTATTGCATAGTCAGTCAGTATATCTAGTGAGTTGTTCCGGGCTCCGGGTTCAAGCCCCAGAATTGCCCTAGAACGTCGACCGTTTCATACGCGACAATCAATGAGGGCCGCACGCGTGCGGCAGGTGGCGGGCGTTGTCATGCTACCTCACTCATGCCTTACAAGTAATTCACCTGTTTCTACAGCTACACGAATAACGACTACTAATGTAATCTTTTATAGTGGTGCATAGTCAACGGATTTGGCCAGCAAAAGCAACAAAATCTACTATTTAACTAAAATCACAAATTGACCATTTTTGTGTATCCTGCACTCCTACGCGGCTCATCGTTGAACTATTCGTTGGCATCGTACGAACTAATCGATGCCTATTCGATCCGGTGCGCTGTTCTGCGTCCGCGAGTCGACTCATCGCCGTGGAATGCCGCGCCAGCCAGTCCTTCGTCCAGTTTCTAGTTTCCAATATCCGTATATCTCGTGGCGCATACGATACACTGTCACACAGATAATTACGTCCATTCGTCCATACACGTATTACACAGGAATGTTGCTAGTAAAGAATTATCCATTGCTCAACCAAATATTAAAGTATAATTATGAGAAGCCTTTGAAGTCGGATAAGGTTGTAATTTTAGTAACAGCTATGTTTGTGATGAATTTACGCAAGCTTAGGCAAATGTAATCTTAATTCGGTGTTCTTAATAACCCTGTAAATAAGTTTTTTAGGTTTAAGTCTATAATAATGATGTAAACATTCAAGAAATCTTCTAAATAATCTACCGTGATACATCGTGGCTACAAACATGGCTGCTGCGCTAACCTGCTGAAATAAAATCATAATCGCTAGCAAAATAACAAAACTGTCCACACTTGAACTGAGGACGTGTTACGGAGTAAGTAATGCTTGTTTTCATGGAAATAACACATTTTGTAATGTGCTGGCGGTTGCCGACATGCTTATCTCTGCTAGATAAATAATGTCGCAACTCTGCTCTCTGTTCGCGCCCGGCTCGACATACATACCGACACAAATATTTTCGTCTAGTCTAGTGCATTTACTTTAGTTCACGTGGCACAGCGCACGCGCAGCAGGGGACTGAGGAAATGTCAGACAGATGCACGGTATTTAACTAATGTTACGTTATGTTCGATGTAGGTTAGATATTGAGATTGTTTAAAAGTTAAAGGTCATGTGGCGGCTTCGGTACTGTAACGTTTTTGAAACGCTAGAATTGCTCTAAGGCCTTTATAAAAGTGATTTCGATTTATTTCGTCTGGACAGTTGTTTTGGATCTAACGAAACATTTCTATTTTTGGTATACGTTCGACAAGACTGAACTCTCTAAATTTGTTAACATAGCACTACACTACATAGCGATTCGGTTGAGAACAATGAGGGGAATTCGCACATTATGTCAAGAGATGCGCACGCGGCGGTCTCGACGGAATTCGAATTGCATAACATACATACTTCATAGAAACAAGAGATTTACTTACGTGTGGTTGAACTCGACCACAGACTCGACTGAATAAAATGTAGGTGCCTTTCTTTCTGGGTTAGTGTCTGAAGAAAAAAATGAAAAATTCTGAAATCCTTTTAGAGTTCCGTATCCAAAGGGTGACACGAAAAGCCTTTTTTGTATGTTTTGTGCTCGATCTTCCGACTAAACAATACTCTCACACAATGATAATGTCTTCTTTATATGTTTATTTAATCGAAATACCACTCACCCATAACTAATCTTCGAAATATAACTATAAATACAGAAACTCGAATTTTGTCAGTTATATAACACAGAATTTTCAGCTGGATGAAATCGGTGACAAAAACATGTTTGGTTGTTGATGGCAATGTTGGTATCGCAAAATATACTGGCAAATAAATACAGTGAAGATAACGATTCAGACGTACCACGTAATTGAATACACTCCTACTAAAGTAATAAAGATTAGCTGAAATTGAATAAACAATTCTATTATATTCAAATTAGAATTTTAAACGATCATCTACGTCTTTAAGTCATAAACCGTAAGACAGAACCGTGGTTAACGTTCTGGCCACTGCAAGTCAGTCAGTTAAACAGACAAACAAGGTTCATTTGATGCGTTACTTACTCTAAATAGATTCAATCATTTAATCATCATCATTCATCAATACTTACATTTGACCTTACAAATATATAACACTGCATATAAATTATAAAAAAATACAATACAAAATACAAACATATTTATTGGATAAAACAATTGAGTAACAATAGTGTAATTTAATAATTGACATTCAAACTAAAACTTGATTTTAAAAAGGAAAAAAAAGTTTAATTGTCAAATGATATCTATGTAACAGATAGGCAAAAACAACGGTGGCCCATTGTGTTTCGAGAATACTGTGAAAATATTGGCTCGAGGATTCCAATTCAGCCAGTATCTTGCCATGCCATGGAATTCTACACACATACATCTAAAGCTATCGAATATAAAAGACGAGAATGCGCGGCGGCAGATCAAACTCATGATGTTAGTTAAGATGCCAAGTTAATGATTAACATATGGAAACCTTTCCGAAAAATGCAAAAATTTAACAATTAGCATGGACAAGCAATTGAAGTCAGTCTTAATTTAGTATTCGTATAAGCAGTAGGTACATAAGGATTGGCCTAACTCCGGTTCAGTAGGAAATCTAAAGTCGTCCGTTTTCGGTGACGTGATTAATTGTATTAATGTGGTTTTAAATCACATCGCCGACAAGCCACCACTCCTGCGTCCGTCTGCCTCGCTCGACGACAACTGGTTTATGTAGGTAGGTATATTGACATTCAACGCGGTCCTCGCTCTGTCTGACCATCATATGAATTTTAATTGTCCCTGTGTATTTGATAATGACCAGCTAATTACCAGATTAACTGTAACAGGTCTTGATTTTAATGTAAACAATAAAAGTTGTCAAACATTGAGTGCTGTTTTAGTGATGGTTTTTAAAATTAATGAACTTTTATAGCTTTATTTAGAGCGTAAGGCTTGAAATGAATGTTTGTTTATCTACATCGTAATTTAAAGATCTTTTAAACACAGTGATACCAAAATCGATAAATGAATACTATAAAATTAATAAACAGTGTCAGAAAACGTTCTGGTGAAAGTATACTTCTCATCAGAACAATCGAAACAGTTTGGAAGTTTATGTTTTGTAAAGATTATCAGAAAAATGTGTAATTTTTGAATATATGTCAAATGTTAATGTTCTAAATTCAAATTAAATTTTCATAGGTTTTTCTGATAATCCTTACAAAAGATAAACTTGCAAGGTGTTTCGATTTTTCTGATGAGAAGTATATAAACGTACTTACAATAACCCGTGTATGGAGGTTAATATCAAAACTAATGGCGACCGCGACGACAAAATAATGGTCACTAAGATCTTCCCAGCAGCACCTCGGCCGGGGGTCTCGGGGATGACGTCACGATCTTTGACCGGATGAATAAAACAGGAGGCACGCGGCTACGTGCGAATTCAAATAAGCCCCGGCTTGGCTGCAAGATGCATTAGCCAACGTTGGTTGGTGCTGCCGGTCGAGCAATCTCCTCATCTTTCTCATGATGTTACACGGAGTTGTGTGAAACCGACTATACTATTTCTTTTTCTATTTTTGATACGAAGAGTTGGGAAATGAATTTCTTCAATTTTTAAATTTATTTTGGCGTCAATTTATCACCATTTTCGGAAAGGCGTAGAAGAAAGGGCGAAATAAACTCTACACGTATATACCTGTATTATGTTACTTAGGTAGGGATAATGTTGTGTTTTGTTTCCCCAAAATAATGTTGTTTCAAAGTATAGTCTGGAGATATACGATTTCATGCTTCTTGCTGTTTTCGCATCGACACAATTACGTTGCTTAGAGAGAGAGATAGGTTTGGGTTCCTCGAAATAATATTCCCGAAAAAACATCCTGCATTCTTTCGCTACAGTTCACCAGAAGTGTAAATAGGCACCTTCTAGACCAACACGTAACATCGTCGACCTCATCGTCACTTACCATCAGGTGAGATTGGACAAGTGTTGGTCTATCTTAAATTAAATTTTAAAAAAAACACCTTCAACATTTACCGAATTCGAATCTCTGTTCTATTGATTTCAAATCAAATGAAATTATTCATTTCGTAAAACTTAGGTACCTACAGGTACAGTTGTTATACTTTACTGTATAACATTGTTATACTAAGGATACAGATCGATTAAGTTTTGCCCTGAAATGGGTGTACGAAAGGTTTTTTTTTCTTTCAAAATAAAGATTGCATAACACAATACATTATAATCAATAGCAAAATGCAAATACAACAACAGAAATACAACAAAGAATTATTACAATTGCAAAAATATTAAATTTTAATGTACAGTGTCAAAATACAAAGAGTAATTTACATGTCATTCAAACAATCTTTGATTTATAGTAACATTTTTCAATTAAAAATTTATATATGTATTCATCGTTTAAATTCCACTTCATCATCTGTATACTCCCAATCATATTATAGTAGATCTCAATTCATCAACCAAAAGTTTTACCTTCACAAGGACAGTCATTTAAGTTTATTTAGCCGACTAAATCGTCGTGTAGCTCTACTTAAGGGTTTCCTTACTGTACGAGTTGATAAAAGACCCTCATGATTACTTGTTTTACATGAAAGCTGCTATTCTGCGAGTACTTTGTACTGCAAAGGACAACGTTTCTAATCCCCATCGGTGAGTGTTGGTTGGAATGTGACGTGATCGCTCCTCTAAGTTGTCAAACACGCACGCTCGTTGTTTGTGTTCGTATGATAATAGGAAAGCAGCTAGAGCGTGTCGAAGGTCATTGCCGCGCGCTCCCTCCCTTGCGGCTTCGAGCTCCGACCCTACGTTTTGGTGTATGTATCATAATTACCGTCCTGATTGCCGCGCCGTCGACCACTTACCCGGGCCCGGGGACGACTTGCTTGTTACCCATTTATTTTGTAATAAACTATGTATGTTCGACGATAATGAGATATACATGTGGTTCAAGTTCGCGACAGTTGTCTGTAGGCGGATACAATGACACTGGAGTACAAAAATATGTATCCACATTTGAACCATGTTACATTCACCTTTGAGTGACATTTCCCTCAACACACTACATAGGAACGACGTTGACGTTACATTTCTGTTAAAAGTTTTAAATCAATATTGATGATACAGGTACAGATAAGTAAGAGTGATGATAGCAACACTTATACAAAAGCGACGCACGCTCACATGGTTCCAATTTCAAATATTCAGTCAGAAAGGCACATACAGAAAGAGACTTGTATTTTCTCCACGACGATTTTGCGAGCAGAACTTGATGAGAAAAAAATCAGCCGATTCCAAGCAACAATTTGCTTTCTAGTCAATCGCGACAGTTATGTGCACGAAGGATTTACTTAGACGAACTAAATTACACAAGTGAGGACAGCCATTGAAATAATTGAGCTCGTGCATTGCCGTTGTGAACTGCAGGCGCAAGAGTTAGATTCCGGCTAGACGAGGCTAGAGCGTGCTACAGCGGTGGGTATAATCGTAGCTGCAACTTGCTTTCGCGTGGGAGCTGCACTTGCCTCTATTTAATCGTTCTTAGCTACTATTACTGCAAAATTAACATGCTCATACGTTTTTGCTTGTTGCGTATTCTCTCACTATCCCACTGCTCAGTGTGTTGTGGAGACCGTTCCAATTCGCACCAATTACGAGTGCCTTGTATTTTCAAAACATTAACACGGATTATGTAGAACGGAATAGTTGCAGCTTGAAGATTGATATGTACGAATATCATGTATCCATGAGTTACACGCGCATAAGCTACATTTAAGACTTGGAGGATCGCTTGTAGATGCTTGTAGCTAGCACTGTTCTGTGGCATATTCTATATTCTAAATAAGCATTTCTTAACCTTTTTCAGCCACGGAAGTGTAGAAAATTTAGCGCAATTTTCTAGGACTCCTTAACATTAGAACAGCAATAAATTTCGGCCCATTTGTATTAGTTTTTTATATTGTTATAAATGCGTTTAAACATACATCATTTTTAATGAAAGAAATACCTCAAAGCGCAGTGGTGTTTAATCATTTCGTCTAGTCCAGAGATGAGATAGCGGACCCCCATACATATAATTGCGGGAAGATTGATTGATTTATTAGAAAGATGATTGTAACGTAGTCAACGTTTATTATCTTACAAGAAACATTTTAGTAATCAGTTTTACGTCAGGAAGGGTCGCAGTTCTCACAGTATTAATGAAACCCGTGCCGTAGCAAAACTGCGTACCTACGTATCAGGTTGAATCTCCTCATTATTGTGCCATAATACCCCCGACCGCACTTTATCTCTGCGGCTTCGGCTGTCGACACAAACCGCAGCGCGTGCGCCAGCCTTTGAGCTTCTACACCCGCCCGGAAATAGAACCAAATTAAACTATAATTGTACATTTGTAGGACTTAGTAAAGCCGAAACCTGGCCACTTTGATCCACTTCAATTCGACTCTGGAGGTACAAAGGGACTCTTCAAGTTTGAGATTGCGTCGGTGATAGCTCTAAATTTCAAAATACGGTTAGACCTCACCAGTTCGTTATGAGACACTGCAAATAGATAATTTGCATTTGTATCTTAATCCAACACTTACAGACCAATCGCTAATCCTACACAACAATCCGTAAATGAATTTAGCTGTCCCATATCTCACGAAGGTTTCCTATAGAGCTCCCCTTTGTCTGACAGCAATCGATGTGCATTATTCGATCTCGGGGTTGTTCAACTTGCATCGGCGGGCGAAGTTTTCCACCGCCCACGCCTCGTCCGTCGTCGTGCCCTGAACACGGATTAGTTCCCGACTGTAAAATGCAACAGGCTGTTATTAATGCCACATGATGGCTGTTCATTCACAACTGTCGCGTGAATGGACTCCATTAAGGGCTGCTAATTGACCGGCACCGGCACAATGAGGTGGCACGCACGCACGTTTTATTGTCATCCAAACACGGGTGACCGTCTATTAGAAATGCCACACTTTCTATGACTGATGGTGATGACTCTATTACTGACCGTTTCAAGACGTACTAGAACTAATAAATATTTTGTTTGATTTGTTAGTTTTTGTTCTTTTATTAGTAGTAAGAAAGTAATGTTTGGTTTCTGCGTGATATTTGAATGAATTCGAATTTAGGAAGTCTGTATGTCAGTCGAAATAGCTCGGAGAGTAATCTAAACTGAGTGACAAAGGGTAGTCGACTGGTCACCCACATCAGTCAATCAGCAATCGCTTGAAATAGCAGACCCTAACATGAAGTAGGGACTTCATGGACCGTAACGATCTGGTGGTCGTCATTTCAAGCAACTCTATCATTACCTCCTCGGATGCTTTCTGCCGATGATTTTTTATAATAGCTCCCGCCGAGAGATATAAATCCCGCCCGTTATGATCCGCCAGCGTCTCGTCATGAGAAACCTTTACATATTATAAATTAAAATAAAGCATGATGATGAGAAAATCTTTTGGTTTTTGGTAAATCAATAATGTTGTCGTATTCAAATCTCGCAACGACTTTTCGTTGTCACCTTACAAACAGTCAAGGTACATTGCTCTTAAAGCAAATTATCGAGTTTTTGCTGGTAAAGTACATATTTAGAGGTGAGGCGCGGCAGGGGGGCGGGGGTGGCGCTATCGCAGCGGCGGCACGGCGGAAGAGGCGCCCCGTATCCTGCGGAAGATAAGCGCTCATCTGCGACAACAGCGCTGCAATCCAATCGCAATCGCAAACTACTCGCTTGCCGAGCTTCACTTATTTTGCGGTTTGAATATTGTCATTTGTCAATTCAAAGGAGTTTGGTCTGTCGATATATGTTTCCTTAAAACATTTAAAATTTCTCGCTGCTGTACGCTGTTGCAAAACTTTTCGTCGTCCGGTTATAATTTATAAAAAAAATCCCCAATAACTTGTCGTGATGATCAGCCGTACAATAATATATATTAGAAAATGATTTCAAAACCTCTTTAGCAAATAAACTCACCTCACCTCAAAACTAGGTGTGATGCTAATGACATTTTTTACATTGACTGGTATGTGATTGCGTGTGCGCATACCAGGCTGCGCACTGTTCGTAAAGTATGCTGAATAGTTGGTGCTCCATTTACGTTATCGCGTTTGAAAAATAAACATTATGTTTAACATTTTATGACACGAAACTTATAGGGAGATTGTTAAGAGATAAATGGACCTATCCTTTGGTACAGAGGCTGAATGGGGAATTGTGTTTTATGTATTACGTGGCCGTATCTAATACTCGTAATTACAATGATTGAACTGCCGTGGAACTGGGTGGAAATACCGTGCCGTGACCGCATCCGTTTACACGTATCGGGACGACTTTTGAAGCAGTTGTGGTCGGAAACGGAATAAGGAAAATGATAAAAGTTCCACCAATACATTAAATAAATCTGTTCAGCTCGGACCAAACAATATTTACAATTGTGTATTTTTAAATATGAGAAACCGTATTTTTTAATGAATACGCAAGTAGACACTACAGGAACAACGCTTGCAGACCTGTGATTCATTGATCAATTGGAACTTGGAACGCTAATTGTGGAGTGATTCGACACAGCGACCGTTACATATGTCTGTCTGTACAGGCCCTAATCTAGGACCGCCGCGACAACTCTACATCCATGACTATACCAAACACAAACTTTAATTAGATCCATAGTTGGCTGGAGGCTGCATCTTTCTAACTCTAATTTGTGTCAAATATACATACTCGTACCTAAACGATGTTTCTATTTCATAATACTATATCAATAGTTGGACCCGTGTTAGCTGGTGTAAATTGGAGCTTAGCACACCTAATCAATAAAGGCTAATCCGGCACGACAGGTGAACAAATAGTGGGTATTATAACTTCCGAATAATCGTGTCGTGTTATGATCCGTGGTTTGTTCGTTGACAGCACACCGAGCCTAGCTGCGGCTCTGTCCGTTACACTGTATATATACGAGTATGTACTTAACAACAGCGTGGAGAATTCGCTCAATTGTTATTCAGTTCAGCTATCGAGCGAGGCATGATGCCGGGCGACATCGACATTAGCCCGCGATGGCTGTCTATTGCCGCGCGCTGAGGTCGACGGACTGAAGCGACCAGCGAACCCGCCCGCCCAAAAACTAAGCTCCTTTTTTGTGAAGTAAAGTCCTCTCTGCATTTCATTTTACTCTGCTTCCAAGTTGCACTGCGCTCTATCAATCTTTGTATCATTCATATCGCTATTCACCAATCCGCATTGCCAAGCTTATTGAAATTAAAACGTGGTGATCTGAGGGAACCTCATGTTCAACAGTGGACTTATGCAACCGACTATTAAAAGACCAAGAAATTGTGACACTTACAAATTTGCTATTGAGTATTTCAATCTACGGGCGAAACTTACATATTTCAGGATCGGCTGATAGCAAGTGAATATTGCGGTGTTTGCAAATGTTGCAATATACAATAAGTTCTCGTTTTGTTCGTTTAAAGTTGTAAGATTTCATCTCATCATCAGCCGGGAGTCAGTCCACTGCTGGACATAGGCCTCCTTCATGGACATTGACAGGTCCCGAGCCACTTGCATCCAGCGACTCCCCGCGACCGTAACCAGGTCTAGTGTAAGATTTAGTATATGTAAATTCAACTACCAATAGCTGTTTGAAATGTGTATTCTCTGTGATGGCGTAACAGCACGCTTTTAATTCAATCTAATTAAATGATTCAATACTAATTTAGTAACCGCAATTCATTGATTAACTCGTCCATTCAAATGTTGGATGATCAATTCATTGCAAGCGGGCCAACTCGTTCGAATATTTCCTCAATAGTCAATGACTGAAGTAATGAGGTTAGAGTTAATCGCATCGTTACTGCGTTCTAATTGTTTTCGGATGTGACTTTATATCTTTTTTATTAACTGTATTAGACTATCAAGATACAAAGAACTCACAAAGTAAACTAATAACATTCGAATTAAAGTCATATGTGGTGGTATCTGTTTTATTATAGAAAATAAAGTTTATAACCAAAAAAATACTTTTATCATAATACATACGAGAAAGTAAAAATGTGTTTATTTAAAAAGCTACCCGCTTGTTTATTTGAAGTCGTTAATTACTAAAGGTTTACATTTAGTATCAACATATTTCCAAATCCAAAACGTTTTCATACTACATATATTATTTTATCCCAAAACGAAAATAAATTTCTTTGTAGTCGTGCCTTCCACTTGAACCCCCTTTTAAAATACCTTATATTCCCATTACCTCGCCTAGGTGGTTCAAGAATAATTTATTTATCTAATATAATATATTCCACTTGTACCCAGTACTTGTACTTGATCACAATGTGATCACAATGTGATCAAGTACAAGTACGATGATGTAGGATGTACTTGATCACAGACAAAGCCAAGAAAATAAAGCTATCTTAGCGGCATTATTACTTTAAACTTATTTTTGTTGCGGACTTCCAAGTTCGAGGGATTGAAGAAAAACACGAGTCCAAAGTTCGGTGTTTATTGGTAGCACAGGTCCACAAACCAATCTTCAAAATCACGGGTCCCCCCAGCAGAATGCGTCCCTGTCTCACTGGGTCCAAGTCTTCTGCACTGAGTCCGTCCCTGGATTCTACGTACAGAGTCAGCACTTCACTTCAGTTTCTTCACTTTAAATCGCTGTTTACTTAGAACTGAACTCAACTGTCGTCGAAGCTCGGCTCGCGCTTATATATACCCGATATTGTTTCTAGATCCTTCGCAGTGATCTTCAATTTTTCACAATCTTCAGAAACATTCGAGAGCCTTCCACGCTTTCTTTTGTTGCTATCCGACACGAAGACAGATAGATCCGCCTCTCTCACACTCGTTCGAGAAGTTTCCATGCTATTCACAAGAAGGAGATACCTCTCTTTTCATTATCGCTAGGCTGTTCGAGAAGATCCGTGACATTATTAAAGCTTAACTTTGGATTATTTCATGGGTTCAACTTCAATTATCAACTATTCAAAAGTTTATAATATAATGAAAAATACTTAGTTGTAAAATGAATGTTGCTTTTTAATGAAGAATGCATGCATGTACGAGTATATATGTATAGTTCTAGGATTTTACACCGGTCCCGCAATCACTTTGTATTATATAGCTAAGTATTTCAAGTGGTTTGCCGGTGAAGGGACTATAATGTAACTCGAAAAGGTTAACTCGCATACGTGCGAAGAACAAAGATAATCAAAAAAACGGCCCACAATCGCTTGCCTACTTTAGGATTAAAATTGCTCCCTCAAAATGTAACGATACTGCCACATTTGTCTCTCTGTATTTCTACATAAAAGCGCCATTTCTGTTTCTGCAATTATAGTTGGCAATGCAAAGGAGACTTTAAATACGGCGAATAAAACGATAAAGTAGGCAGTGTATGTCACAATGTGTAGAAGGAATTGTAATACCAAACGTTACGAGTATTAAACAATCAATATCATAAAAAAGCTTCAAACAATGGCAACAGTTTGAAATGGGTGTAAAATATAAATAAGGAAAGGTTTCACGATACACGCTGACGACGACGCGCCCACTATGCCACAGGAAACCTTGTGATAAATTAAATTTCCAATTATTTTTAATTGGGTTTGAATTTTTGCCAAAAAAACGACACCAGTTGTTACCGCATGGATCCATCTTGAATCCAAGGTAACTGTTAAATTTCAATTTGCAAAATAGTTTTTAAAAATTTCCCGTCTGATATGCTTTCGAAATTTAGGTGTCTGTCAAATGCTCCGCAGCGCAGTATTTTCAATTCAAGTTAGATTCTTTTGGTTATTTTTTCGTGTATGATTGTCTATAGTACGTTTTACTGGATCCAATCCAGTCTCGTTGGCCGCGGTCCAGGAATGGGCCATCCTCGGTTCAAGTGCACGTCGTTTCCTGCCTCCGTAGTACGTTTGATCCCCAGTGGCGCCGCAAGTCTAAGGACGTCCAATCTCTATAAAAAGTAGATATACCCGGTCGCACTCTCCGAACCGTCAGTGCTTTTCGGGTTATAATCGTAGCTACTGTACAAGTTGATTTATACTTTGGTAGACTCAAAGCTTTATGGCTTTATGAAACGGTAAGTGAGCGTATTGTTTACAACTGCAGTATGTAAGAAATTAGTATTTCCTGCTTTAGATCTTGTCGGCGGAAAATGTCTACTGGAGCATAAGTTTCCATTATTATGGAGTTCTTAATTGAGTTTGAAGTAAGATACTGGAGATAAATTAAACCTTAACATTAAATTGCACGAAGCACAATCACATCATTTCCGCTGTCTCGCTCTGATGCCAGGAGACGGTAGGTGTTGAGCGTTGTTTCAATATGAGAAGGTTGACAGGTCATAATGTGGGTGCGCGGGTTCCGTGGGCGGCCCGCCCTGCCGGAGCCAGTGTCCCGCCCGCCCTCGCTTTCCCAGCACTTCTTATAGAATTAGCGTTTATTAATGGAACCTATTGTGGCGGAAAGGTTGATCGAATAATCAGCAGATTAGAAAATGTTTTTTGTTTGGAAACTTGTGTTATTGCCTCGCATACATAAAATTAATTCGATTCTAACTAGATACCTTTCTAGTGCTCAGTATGATTTTTGGTTAGCTCCCGAAATCTGAAGTTGCCTCAATGTGCCGTCAAACTAAGGTGTTAATAACAAAACTTATCTACATTGTAAATATGCGCTAGTATTTTTATGTACATGAATGTGGATTCGTGGAAAACTGAACCAAGAAATACTTGGTTTTAATTTAAATTATTATTCTTAAAAAATAATTGAAACGTATCTTTTGACTGTTCATTTCCGTTAACATAACTGTTGAGTCGCTGGAGGATATGGAAAATTTGGCTGAGATTTTGGGAGCTTAGTTCTATAATCTAAGGATACTTGCAATGTCACGTGACGTCACACCACGAATGTCTGACACAGTACGCCATTTTGTAATTTTTAGATACGTTTTGGATCCATTTTAAGGGTGGAAATTATAGATTTCAAATTAATCAACTTGTTAATTGATTTAATTCTCATGTGTTAGGCCAAATGTTAGCAAAAATTATCCATAAGTCTCGCCCACGATGTGCGTGCGGCTGATAAGTTCACCGTGGTCCGATAACACTGACACCCATGCATGGCATTTGCGTATTGCGTCGTGTGTTGCAGACATGTTACGTTCGCACGGCACCTACTAACCTGCGTATTTGAAAGTTATTGGTCATAAAAACATACATAGATATATGTATATGTACCTACTTGTACGTGTGTGCATTGTGCTCTTATAAATAACAACGCAATCAAAATATAAACCAGCTGTAACGCGACTTTTTCGTGTCTCTCACAGATTGTTTAGGTCATTTTAGATGTAAAAAGTTGAAATATTAACTAATCATAAATTGATTCGATATATCGTCTATAGTGAAGCGCGCCTGTTGATTTTTTATGAGTTTATGAGAAATGTCGTTTGCCTGAGACTTGAGAAATTATCTTAAAGTACCGTTAACCCATAACATTGTCTATAACTGAGCGCCAATCTCATTGTATTTGTTGATGATACTGATTTACTATAAGTTGATTAACTGATCTTTCAGGATTTCCATAGTTTCGTTCTCAGCAGTCGTGTCACCGGCGCGAAAAACAAAACTTCCCATAGAAGCTTTACATACATACATTTCACAATTCTGGAGTTTCACAAATCACTTGAAAATGACAAAAATAATTGAAAATATTGACAGCATCCTAACACTCGAAAATACAAGTGTTGTTTTACTTGCATCAGTTTAGATACCACCTACATTAACATTATAGTCAATCGTCAACTGTGTGGACGTGTGCAGTGAAACGAGCCCTGCGTATGAGCAGTAACACAAACAATCGGTGTTTGTATACGAGCATATGTTTGTTATTGGAAAATGTTGCCAAACTTAGGAATGAAGCAACTGCTCTAGTATCTTCTATACTCTGTGCTATTATAAAACTAAATGTGTGATGCGCATTTAAAAAAAATATCATTTGTTTATGTAAAAGAGAAACAATCCCTCCATACATTGTTTTGTTATCTCAAACTGATTAGGCAGCGTTTTGGATGAACGCTCCCAGAAAGCTTTATTATTTTCCGACATCTTCAACCATTATCGTCATATTTCAACCAATTCACATAAAACCTTAACTAATTATACACCAAAATCTTCCTCAGGAAACACTCTGTTGATAGATATACACCGCATGAGAATCCGTTCAGTAGCTTTTGAGATTATCGCGAACAGACAGACAATCGCGCCGCGGGACTTTGTTTTATAATATGCTATGATTATGTGTGGGCTTGCTTTAACACCATACAAAAACAACTGGACACAATAGGGAAAATTCAACCAAATTAGATTGAAAGAAATCCCACCAAAATAAAAATACGTAATAATTTTGATATTTTATTTGGATTTTGCAGGGATAAATGATTAAAAAATGTAGTTCCTCGAATAGTAAAATGGTAATTAGATTTAGTTTTCTCATTGCATTTTCAACATTTTATTATAGGGGCATATAACACATAAAAACATTATTTTACGAGATAACTCAAAATATCGAACAAGCTCCATATATTTTAACGCTCTAAAGACACGTGTGACGTTACAAATGTCACCCGATTTATATGAAGCATTTTAGAGTGCTGGCTCAGCTACCTTTCATACCGGAACACAACAGTGCTGAATGCTGTTTGGCGGCAGACTTAGGCACCATGGTGATAGCTAGCCATTCGAACATAGAAAACAGATGTTGCGTCATGATGATGTTTTGTCAAAGAAGAAATAACCTGTGCACCGATGAACTCACATCGGATCAAATTACGTTACGGGTTGCATTTCCCGTCTAATCGCGTGATCATATATAGTGGTAGATATTAAAATAAAATCCATCGTATCACGCGAGAAGATCACGCATGGTACGGTCAAAACAAATAAATATTTTTCCATTTCATCACGTTCTAATTTATAAAATTAAATGTTATTCACGGTCATAGGTTCATTTAAAAACATTGATGAGTTTACCGTATGAGAAGAATATGTTCAACATTCACTTCTGACCAGGTGAATGTCTGTAATTTGAGTTTAATACATTGTTTCATAAAACAATTTAACACTTTACAATAACAGTAATTGAACATAGCATTTGCATGTAAGTTTTTCTACATTACACTCTTCTGTGAAACACTGTTATGAACGTTTTTGCGTATTCCTGCAAAGCATCTTGACTGTTAAACATATGCCACTTAAAACACTGATTACGATTCGCTGGCGTCTCATATTTATTTAAACATGAGAACTTGGGTCCTAACTTGTACAAGACACTTTCAGTGAAGCGAAAACGGGATGATCTCGAGGTCAGCCATCTCCCACGTCAGACGCGAACGTCAGACGGGCGACGTTCGTCGCTACTGAGTTCTCTTCACTCTTATGCAAATTATTTCTCGGAACGTCTCGTCTGAGCGAAGACCGCTCACTGAAATCATCGTTTTGCACTCGAACTGACATTTGGGATTCCCACAAAACGAATATTGTCCTTCGTAAACCGCCGGCTCCGCGCTCTACACATATTTGTTTTACTAATTACTCCGGTTTTCGAATTAAAGTTCGGGTTCGTTTAATACAAGTCGTATTTCGTTTCAATGAGCTCGTTGATTGCGTTTGATGGCTTACGAATACACGTAGATGTTTTAGGTTAAACTGAGTCATTTATATGTGAAGAAATGTCTTTACTAGAATTTTATCTTGCGTTAATTTACAGTCAAGTCACAAAATGAATAATTTGATATATGTAGAATCGTAAATAGAATAAAAACAATATTATCGACAAAGTTCGTTTTTCATAAGACTTCTGTTTCTAACTATCTGGACTTTATACACATACCGTGTTTATAATTAGACGGTAATAAAAACGGTATATTTTGAATTTTTCATTTCAAATATATGTATGATTGAGGAAAACGGTACAGATAGCTTTCCTTATCTCACATTTTCTTTGTCTCGTCAATCAGCTACTGAGAATCGATAATTGAAATTGAATATAAATGATCGCTCACTTATGGATCGTTAAGTTGTCCCTCAGGGCGCTATGGGACACCCATGCCGTCCCATTTTTAAACCAGTGTTTGCTCTGACTTTATACCCATTGAATATACAAAATGGTGTTACGTCACGTCATTCAATTCCACTTTCTTGTGCTCACCCCGAATCACACACCTGATACGACAACTGTGCCAAGCGGTGTGCGAATACCTAAGTTGTTGGCTGTTTCTGCTGATCGAATAGGATTGCTTTATACATTGAATGTAAGACCAATGACCATTCTGTTTGTCAAAGAATTAGACCCAAAGAAAATCCTTTGTGTGAATCACGTGTAAGTAAATAGTTTAGGGATAAGTCTCAAAGATTTACGCTTTGTAGTCGGTCCTATTGGTCGCTGGCTAGATCGTGTCGAATCTATGATAGGGCTTATTAATGGTAATGAGTGAGGGTCTGGCTGGGCAACGCGTCCGGCCGTGACCCTGGCGCCGCTCGCCGCCGCGCCGGGCACTCATCTCTCTACGGCCATTTACATGACAACCAGCGACATCTCTTGCAAGATATTTGCGATCCTATCATTCAAGTCGATTATTGGATTTACAGAGAATTTTATTAATCCTTATATCAACGCTACTGTCTGCGAATTAAAATTCTTCAATTGTTATTTGAATAATTAATTAATGAAACAAAGTTGATAATCTCAAAGGTACTGAATGTAGATAGATCTACTGAATTGATAGTCAAATACACTTTTGTAATTTGTATTGTTATACTTTTAAGTACACAACTGCCAATATACTCGTAATATATTTATTATTGTTAGAATTGCTTATAAAGAACACACTCATAGAAAGCATAAAGAAAATAGTTAATTGCAATGCAGTCGTAGTAATACAAAAAAACGAAGGAAGTTGCATATACTCGTAACTCGTTTTTAGCCTAAAATTGCAGGTATTTTTGTACACGAATTTGCGTACAACCATACAATCATAATTATATATTCAATCGTAAAGCAATATGACAAGGTTCATATATGGTAAAGCAATTTTCTTGGTCAACTATACAATTTTGAAGAACTAATTCGAACATCTTCACTCAATCCAAATCAAGAGCTTCTGAGAATCACTGAGAATCGGTATCCAACAAGACAGGTCATAAAGTATCCAAAGGTATTGATTTCACCTGGTATTCGAGTGTTAAATGTTTGTCACAGGTGGATGGTGACTAGGCGATGATCTCAGTACACAGGCAATTAGAAATTGATGTTTTTGTCATAATGTATAGGTGGTTCAGGGTATCAGACGTGGTAGCTCAGTTGGGTAGAGCGTCAGTCCTTGAACAATCGACGTCTGGGTTCGATCCTGGTTCGTACCTATGAGTTTCAATTTGTTATTCGGAATTTATTTACGAATGATAAAAATCATTTACCATTGGCTTTTCGGTGAAGAAAAACACCGTGAGGAAACCTGCACACTCCTGAGAAGAAATTCAAAGGTGCGTGCGAAGTCTACCAATCCCCATTGGGACCGCGTGGTTGACTATGGGCCATACACGGAGTGTAGACCTGAGCCCCTGCAGTGGGGACATATATAGACTGTTGATGACGATAGGTGGTCCTGGGGTTGGCGCAGGTCAAGTCTTAGGGACCACATTATGATTAATCCAGCATTATTTAGTCTTAACAGGAGCGCTAATGAAAAAATATAGGCAGTGAGTTCGTGTGTTCGCGAGAGTTCTGCGGCCTGTTTTATAATAGTAATAACCTGAGAAATAAACTATCAAATGTCATGTCATTTTCATAGTGCCCATTAGTCCCCGTTGATTGGCCGAGAAGTTGAAAATGGCTAACATTTGTCAGTTTATTTCGAATTGTCTTTTTGACATCGAATCAGATTGGGGTTAAATTGTATTTTAAATCATAAAGGGCATTATAACCCTCCTAGAAAATTTGATATATCTAATAATATTTAATTTTTCACTGTACTTTTATAGCATATAAAGCCCGCAAAAATTCGAAAACCCTACTTGCACGAATTAATTTTTGAGCTTATGGAGTAATAAGCAAGGGGAAATCCCCGAGGTAGAATTACTGAAGGTGTCGGCTTTATATATTCCACGAATGCAACGTAAGTGGGTAGAGTTACCCGAGCGATGGCGCACGCGCAAACAACTGATAGACAAAAATGGTGGTTGGCATTTTCCTTAAGCGTTTTGGCGGAATTGCATAATCAGCAGATATCGGTCGACCTACAATGATGATAGGTTGTTTTTACACATTGTATAAAGTGTGTACTATTGTTTTTTCTGAAGTCTGAAACTTTTAGATGTGGCACTTCGATCAATCTAAAGCGCCGAGGATATCGACTCAATCGAGAAAGTATACTGTTAAAATATTTTGTAAATCCTTCGTTTTGGTACCTACTTGAAAGAAACCATGTAAACCTCAGTCTATAAATAATTAATCATATCACTAAACGGGGACAGTCGGTTTGAAACAACATTACCGACTTCAAAACAAGGAGCAGGTTCTGAATTCGACTATGATTAGTTTTTTACCGGTTCTATTCTAATCGCAAGCAATGATATAAGAGCGACATACACATATGTACTTCTCCAACGACTTGTAGTGCGTTGTATATTCAATGCTCCTACTATTATCGTTTCTAAGAACTCAGTAATGAGAGGAAATGAATAGGTGAATGCCTGAGTACTTTACGTGCAAATTGTCAAGATAACACAAAAATGTCTCTTATCGTGTAATCATCTGCATCCGTTGTTTATGTCATGTATGTGCTGGAATAATTTGAAATGGATCAACTGTGATGGATCCGCCCACAAGAACCTGATAGAAAGATTGATAAACAGGAAATTGAATACTTGAAGCACCTTTTTCTAAAGCGTGGTGAGGCCACATGGAGATAGTGTTGATATCCTTTTTCCGGTACAGAAAATGAAAGAAACAAATACGAAAATCAATCGTATACATATACGTTAAGACGGCAGCATCACGCTGCACATTTCCCTAACGTAGTATGGGTACGTTCTCTTAGTGCGCGAGTCCAACTCGCACTTGGCTGGTTTTTGTACATGTATAATTTTGCGATGGTACATTTCTCAACTGATCGCACCCGCCGACGTCGGTCGTGGTCGCCGCTCGTCCCCGCCAGCTTGCCACAGTCGCTGACACAGATTACGGCGCATCCACGCAGCAGTCGTGATGCGCCATGACAGCACCACCATTTAAAAGGCAAATACGGTCACGATCGATGCTCTCGCGCCTGATCCCTCGGTATCGGTGCGAACTGCCTCGGGCCAACAACATTCATGTGATTAGGTAAAAATTAAATTATAAATTAATTATTGTTGGGACAAGGTCGGCGCCATCACGCATACTTTCTAATGCTGATGATGTTTTTTTGTGTGGCGTAATATACAATACATACTTATACCATTTGCGGGCTTGTGCTTAGTATAGTTAATTAAAAATCCTTACGAAGGAATTCATTATATTGTCTTCATTTCCTTTGTACTTCATTCTGTGTTCTGTTTTTGAATTCTACGACTAATATATACCAACAACTACTCCTGGAAAATCAACTAAAGTTTTCCTACTCAGCTATACAGCAAAATTGTGTCTTCATCTGGAAAAGAGACCAAAGTAGTGTTTTAAAGTTTTTTTAAAAAAGCTATAGATAAGGTAATCCGTGGTGGATCCCCTTATGAACTATGCTGACGTAACCTGTTGTTTGTTTCAGCGTGAGCGCGCGGTGCGCGTGCGTCGCTGAGCACGGCGGATGGTCGCGCGCGCGCGTGCGATGTCCTGCTAGAGCGCGCCATGGTCGGCGTCGGCGTGGCGGAGGGCGGCGGCGGGCCCCCCGACGGCTACTACGGCGAGTACTACCCGCCGGAATCGTACTTCGTGCCGCCGGAGATGTGCCCCCACCCGCAGCAGCATCCCCAGCACGCGCATATGTGCACCGTCCACGCTGAATACGGTGAGGCTCAGACATCACTATCAATACATAATAATATAAAGGTGGAAATGAGTTTGTTTTGTGAGTTTGTCCTACCTTTACTTCGCAACAGAGAGTCAGAATGACTTGATTGTTTTATAGAGACACTTGAAGGGCCAGAGAAGGGTGCAGTTTCATTTTCCCCAAATCGAAACATTCAGGATAATTGTCGCAGATGTCGCAGACAAGAATTATAAATTTTGTTTTTGGATTTGAATTTGCACTTGGTCTTCACTTTAAATAGGAGATTACTAGGGTAAAACATTTTTTTCTCAAATCATGAAAAGTAGATAGTACAGAAGACCATATTCCGAACTGAAAGGAATACTTAACCCCTTAAAGTGTCGATAACCAAATTTGTTATATGAGGGGTTTTCGTCATTTCGCAATCGACACAGAAGGACGTAATCAAGGAGTATGGCTGCAGAGAACGCGAAGGCGGTTTTGTTCCGAAAAAAATAATGTGCCGATTTAGGGTAGGATGTGGGAGGAGGAGGTGGAACATTTTTTAAATTAAATTTTATACCTATGAAATATTATTCCACCTATAAAGTTTTATTACACCTTCCACGGCATTAAATTTTATACTTTGATTTGTTTATTTTATTCATCTGTAATTTTATCGGCCTTATTCATTTCAATTACTAATAACAACTTAATATCTGGATAGTTTTATTTTGCAAAGATATACATATTTGCTATCGCTCCACGCGCCAAAAATATAAATAATAAATAGTAACAAATATAAGTAAATGTAGTTAATTAGCGACTAAATGCCATTAGAAACATAGTTGCAAGTTGTGAAACAAGAGATATGCACTTACTGCAATAAATGTTTTGCATACTCACTTGTTTATGAAGAATTATTTGTCGTAAAACAGGAACAAAACTATTTTAGTGACAATGCTGAGCGATAAACGTCGAATTAATTGTTTGATTTATGTTTGTTCCACTTCACTTGCGCAAGCGCTTTAACCTAAATAAATAGGACATTTCTAGATTGTCGCCGACGAATAGATGTCTTCACGACGCGTCGCTAGTCAATGTAATATATTCTCTATATAGTATATTCGTATACGTATAATGAACTAATATTTTTAATTATTTAAAAAAAGTTCCGACGATAAAGGTTTCGTACTTTTTTACCATAAGCTTTCAAAATAGGATAGTTGGCTTTGTGCAGTAATAATAGGACATCAGATACTATACTGTTCACGAATAAATTACTTTTTGGTTTTATTTGACAATTCCCGGCACTTTAACTGCCTCCGTGTCCTAATGGCTACAAGCTTTACAATCCGGAGGTCCCGGGTTCGACTCCCAGTGGGGTACCTTTCGGTAATCGGTTTGGTTGGTGGTAGGGCATTTTCTATGTCCACCTGGCTATCTACCACCATGTTACCTAAGTCTGCCGCCAAACAGCAGCTGGTATGAAAGGTAGCAGAGCCAGTGACTCATTAGATTGAATCACCTGGGTGTGCTTACCATCCAACGGCCATATTGTCACTTACCATCAGATGAAATGAAGGCCAAGTACAAACCCATCATACATTTTTTTAAAATTATTTATAACGTAAATCAATTTACAAATTGTATTTGGTCATTTATTACGATTGCAGTCATTGATTACATAGATCTCTGAAGTATTTTCTTTATAGTGAAGAGAGAATTATCTACGTTAATGAAAATTCTCTCAAAATGATTCTATACAACATTTCTTTTACTAGACTATTCTATTTTGAAATAATCATCATCATCAGCCGGGAAACGTCCACTGCTGGACATAGGCCTCCTCATGGTACGCCACATCGACCGGTCCCGAGCCACCTGCATCCAGCGACTCTCTGCAACTCTAACCAGGTCGTCGGTCCATCTAGTAGGGGGACGGCTTGGTAGACGTTTCCCGGTTCGTGGTCGCCACTCGAGAACCTTTACTCCCCACCGGTTATCGGTTCTTCAAGCGATGTGGTCTGCCCATTGCCACTTCAGCTCACTGACTCGTCGAGCTATCTGGTAATATAATTTTTTGGTTCGATTTTCCAATAGCGCTATTCCCACGATATCGGCCATGCATTGTCAAGGATTTTACTAAATAATCTTGCATGTAAGGAAGCGAATGCGTAAACACAATCGCATAAAAGAATCACCCAGATGTACGCTCTCTCGACGTTCCAACCACACGATTGTGTCAGAAAATTAAAGAATAATTGAGTTTAAAGTGGGAAAGTCTCTGCGGCGAAACAAAGAGATTCAAGGCCTTTATGGGATTCACAGCGTACAACATTGCCCAAGACTCTCTGCGGTTGCATTGCCTTGCAATCGGGCCGCTGCGCTGTAGACGCTCGCTCGCTGCCTGCACAGGATCACGAACTGTCAATATTAGGCATAATTCTAGTTATGGCATACGAGTAGAACAGAATTGACTAATGGCAACAATAAAATTGACTTTATTTTATTTACTAACAAAAATATGGATTTTGTCTGATATAAATAAATAATAATAATAATAAAATAGTCTAAGTGGCTTGGATTTTTCGTATCAGGGTTTCTTACATCAATTGAAAAAATCACGTTTGTTGTATGGGAGCCCCCCTTATATATTTGTTTTATTTGAATTTAATTATTTATTTTTAAAGTGAATATATAAATACATATTCTGTGAATATTTCAAGCGTCTACCTGTTGCCGTTATCAATATCGAGCTAAAACGAGCAAAAATATCACGTTTGTTGTACGGGAGCTTTCTTAAATATTTATTTTATTCTGTTTTTTAGTATTTGTTGTTATAGAGGCAACAGAAATACAACATCTGTGAAAATTTCAACTTTCGAATTATCACGGTTCATGAGATAGAGACTGGTGACAGACGGACAGACAGACAGACGGACGGACAGCCAAGTCTTAGTATAGGGTCTCGTTGGTTACCTTTTGGGTACGGAACCCTTAAAATGAACGTGCTATGTTTTTCCTTACAGAGTTCGGAACCTTTGTTGCGTGAGTCCTACATGCATAAATAAATAACTGCTTTTTTCATCCGATTATTTTCATTCCCGAATAAATATTAGGTAACGTGTACCGGGACGTCTCCCTACTAGATGGACCGAATGCTTGCATCACTGCTAACGTTCGAATATCCTCCTCGACACATGTCAAACTTGCAATGTATTTTTAGCTCGCTGTTTGTATGTCGTCCTTGCCTTTGCAACCGATCCGCCACGCCACGCCGCCGTCCTGTCCTTCTCGACACCAATACCACGAACTACGGTTTCAGTGAACATCCAAAACAAGTTGATTCATTCATAAGCGACGGAGTTACGGACCGGAACGTGTAACGTCGGTGTCAAAATAAAACAAGACTAGCGACCCGTGTCGCGGCTGTGCCGTACCGCTACTGGGGCCTAGATGTAGACGATCAAAATCCCATCAAAATTTTATTGTAATTGCGAATAGTATTCAATTTGTAATTAATTCGAAAAAGGAAATCCTAAAGATATAGATCCTACTTTAGATACTTACTTTTTTATTAGTAGTAGTTATTTTGAGCCAAAAGTTTAACTTTGACCGCCTCCGTGGCCTAATGGCTAAATGTTGGACTGACAATCCGAAACTCCCAGTGTACTATTGGTACTAGGTTTGGTTGGTACTGGTACGCATGGCTAGCTAACACCATGATACATAAGTCTGACACCAATTAGCATTGTAAATAGCACTTTTGTGTTCCAATATGAGATGCTAGCATCCGCTATTCGCATTACATTGAGGATTCTGGGGGCGTACTCTTACCATCCATTAACTTTATCAGCACTTAAACCAAAAAACTATTTTATTATAATTTTATCTATATTAACCATGAGATGAAGGCCAAGTGCAAAACCATCATACATTTAAAAATCAATATAATTTTAGTACAAACTCAAATCGAAACCAATCTGTGCATCTACCATGAGTTGATGCAGGTGATAACGTAAATCGAATACTATCGGAAATGCTGCTCAGTCGAGATGCGGGTGACAAGGACAGCGATAGTTAACGATAGCGTGTCCTGCGTAAGCTCATGGTAGATGCACTGGCAGTAGGCTCCTATATTGCCTGACTCATTGAGTTTATTTTGCCGGGATCATTGGCCGTATGTGGCGCCGCCGCTGCCGCTGCCGGTGCCGTGTCTGCTGGTGGCATATTACAGTCAGGGACATGTAAAGTTTATACATATTACTTTTATTCAACTTCCGATGGCAAAGTAGGTATTTTTGATCGAACAAATTCGTAGGTAGCCTTTAATCTTTCTTTTTAGGGTTCCTTACCTCAAAAGAACCCTTATAGTATCACTTTGTTGTCCGACTGTCAAGACCATTTTTCTCTAGAACGCATAGAGGTATCAAGTTTAAATTAATATTAAATACTCACATCTGAAGTCCCTTGGATCTGTGAAAAAATCAAACTTCCAGGTCAACGTAATAAAAAGATACGGCTGTTAGAGAATGCGAGGAATCCAAAACCTATAGTGTACTTCCCGTTGATCTAGAATCCTGAAATTTGGCAGAAGCAAGTTCTTAAAGCACAATCACAGGAATAAATCTGAAACCAGGATTTTAACACAGTAAAAATAGATTTTTTATGTTTACAAACTTAGCTTTTCAGTTGAAAGCCATACATCGGGCATGTAATTTAACGGCAATGTAAAGTTTTTTTATTATTGTAACTTCATCTGTGCAAAACTATAATAATGAAATTAAAAAATAATACAATAGTGATAGCGACGTTTTAGCCTACCGTCAGTCTGTTACGAATTCTTTCTACCTTATTAATGGAAACTATTATAAAATTTCCAGGTGGCATGCCGGTGGTGACGTCAGCAACGATGATGCCGCAGCTGCTGCCCCCCGTGATGGACGAGGGCATGCGGCACTATCTCGTCCCGCACCCGCAGGCGCATCCCCACCCCCACCACCCGCAACACCACCAACCACCCCACCACCAGCCGCAGCACCATCAACCGCCTCCACACCATCAGCCGCAGCACCACTATGTAAATATTGTTATTTATTATATCTTCTAATTCTTCAATGTTACTATTTTGATTATTTTTGGAATCACACTTAGCTTGTTGTAAATACATAGCATTTTACTTCAATGAATATACCGCCGCTATCAGAAACGCATTGCGTAGAGGAGAAAGGATGAAAAACCCTACAGCTGTTGCATATTTTTAAAATACGTTATACACTAATACACTCAGATCAAGGAACTTTTTTACACTTCGTCTCTTAATTCTGTGAAAATGACTATACTATATTAGTTGGTAGTAGTACATGATCGTGATACGTGTGCGTCACAGTCACATACATCCAGAAGTCACCAATTATATATTCATCACCATCAGCCCAGAATCTTCTGAACATATGTAGGAAGATTTATATGTATAACAGGTGTATAACACTCCTACATCTTTCTAAGGAACCTTCTTCATATACCAGTTGTTCTTCTTGTGATATAATTTTTTAATTCAGAAAAATGTTCATGCTATCCCTTTCGGACATGTTTCGCAAATTAACTAGCTACTTAGGTATTAAAATGTAAACATAAAATAGATAATCCTGCAGAAGGCAACCTATCATCATTTCTTCAAATAAGTATTATCTATAAATAAATGGATTTTACGCGTTTTTCCCTTCGTCAACAAAAATAAAACATAGTGTTTATAGCAATATGTACAATGTTTATAATGGTTTATAAAATGTTTGAAAATTAATTCACTATTTCCATGAAGGTAAAAAAATTAGGGCGGGCGGCAGACTAACATCTTTTTAGCTCCGTGACTATTTGAAATAAAATTAGCAGATTAAAGAGCGTGTATAAAACTAACACTATGTAATAGTTATGCCTTGGCTATACGTATGAAAAAAATGCACCTAATTTGACAGTAGTTCTGTCATGCCGTAGGGGCTCAGCGTGGGGTGACCGCACTTCATAGCCAGAGTTTTTTCTGAACATGTACATGAAGTATCAGGCGATACAGCCGCATTGAACTTCCGCTGTGTACACTTTAGCTTCAGGCTTATAATGCATGATCCAGGATAAAAACACGCACGTGGAATTCTTGTACATGGAAATTAGTGTCAAAGAAGGTTCAGCCAAGGCGAAAAAAAAATCAATTTTGTATCTTAATTCCGCTACTGTGCTAAATGGGTGTAAAATATATGGCGTTGAATTATTGACACGATCAAATATTGCACCGTCTCGTTTTTCACAGCCAAGGATTTGGTGTCCCTACTTCAATTTGCTTACCAGACGCAATTTGCACGAAGTACGTCGTGCATTCTTTGCCTGTACAAACTTTGACTGTGTAAAGGTCCTCTTAAATAGTATTAGATTCCAATCCCGCGGGTGAACGGGTTGAATATTATTGAATCGTGTCGATAATGTAAGTGCAGCCAAACTATGCACAGCCAAAGTAAGGCACTGGACTTTATGTACGGCTGTCGCTGAATTCCGCGCCTGTTTGATGTAAAGTGTAGGGTGCCGTAGCCAGTTTGACTTTGACATTTCATTTAACGAAAATTCGTGCAAAGATTTGTTTATTTTTGGTGCGGTATATTTACTCGATCGATTGCGTTATTTACTTTGATTAAATTCTGACAATATCGAGCACATTTATATTTCTAAATATCACGCTGCTTTGTACATAAGCATTAGGTCCTGTTAAGTATCTCCAGTGCTATACGATATGAGTTAATATTGCTGCTTGGAGCGTGTGAATTCTGTAAAACTTGTTAGCTATAATCGAAGGAAATGAATAGCTGTGTGTTCTCCTTCTGTGCAAACAATTTCCGTTGATTTATCGATTGTTTCGCTTGTAAATTCACAGATGGTTCGCTTTTGAAATCGTTTTAAAGGTATTGAATAGTCCGACCGTTTTATGTTTGCATATAAGTAATACGGCTTGTGTGTTATCGGATGGTTATCCGTTCGTGGTCGTAGTGTATTGGCTATTGGCGCGTTATCACCGCGCCAGTTGGTGGTACGTGGCGGTGACGTGCCTTCTCTTGCCACACGGATTTTCATTACACAAATGCCATTTATTTAATGTGCTAGTGGAAATGAGTGACTCTGACCCAAAGAAAGATGACCCCACACAGAAAACAAAGGTCAGTAGCTAGGGTGTACACAGCTTGTTTCATAGTTAATTACATTGTTGTGTTTTTATTGTGAACATAAGGCCGACAAGGTCCTTCTAATATGTTATTTCATATCAATTGCTCTAGCTATTTTGTTGAGTGTAATAAATTGATAACAAATGTAAACATGAGTCTTAGTGATTTGTTGTCTTATTAGATGTTTGTTTTCGATGATCAGAGATCCAGGGTGAAGCTATTTCATATCAGAAATTGCATATATGGCTGTTTACTTTTAGTTGCAATTAAAATTGAATTGGTAGTCCAAATTCTTCTTGTTTATTGAATCAATTTGACCTTTTTTCCAGTAATATTAGCAAAAACTAGATGTTGATTTGAATTTTAAAACAAAATCACAATGTTAATTTATTTGATCACATCACCACTTACCATCTGGTGAGATTGAGGACAAACTTAAGAGTTGATATTATAAATAAAGTTTTGAATTGATGACTAAGTCATCTTTCAATTAAAAGCAGAGTGCATGTTTAGATCTCATCAGTTTTTAAATATCTTCCATTGACTCTTATATATAAATGAATCAAATTAACTTTTATAGCTGTTCCTGCAGCCTTTTCGTCTACAAATCATTTTGCATAAAGACTTGGATGACAGGATTGACAAGCTCTATCAAGTTTTTTCAAGTAGTTTATATATCCAGTACTATGGCAATCATATTTATGTAATCTAAAGTACATGCAAACAGCAACTGTTAATATTATATGGCAATTTATTTAAGCAACCTAGCAACAGTATGTACAGTGCTGATGACAAATCATGTGGATGAGAGCATCATCACTTCCTCGGCAACAGTCTGTTTTGCTTTACTTTTATGTGTTCAAATCACAGCAGCATTATATCGCAAAGAACAACATATATTTAAAATCCTCTAGAAACTATCTTAAGCAGTCAAAAATTTGACTTTTTAAAATTTTAAGAATACTTGTATGTTTCTTTCCAAGGAGAGTGAGTCCAACTCGTAATTGACCAATTTATCTCCTAATTAGCCCCAAATAGGTCCAGCCTGTACTAGAGCTATAATCGTCTAGTTATAGTTGTGGAATTGAAACTTGTGGAAATTCAAGATCAGTAGACATACTCTACTAAGTATAATTGGTATGTCAAATATCTGATCTCAATGTTTCAGGGCCCTGCAAACGGCTCTGGGGGTCCGCAGCACTACTACAACGCCGGGTACGCGGCTCCGCACTACCACCACGTGCCGCCGCATCACATGCAGCACTCCCCGCCCCCGCCCCCCGTGTACAAGGACGAGCGCACACAGCGACAATACTCCAAGCTCAAACAGAAACTAGAGAGAAAGCACCACACCCATAGGAATAATGGAATCGGTATGTTCTTGTTGGAACAATTTTTAATTTTATTTTTAGGATTTACATATAACATAAAGTAAGAACAACAGAGAATAGAGTAAAGCGTATGGTAAAAGTTCGCATTTAGAAAGCCTTAAGCCGATAAGGAGCTGGCTCTGCTATTTTTCATACTGGCACACAACAGTGCTTTTAATGCTGCTGTTTGGAGGCAGACTTACGTAACATGGTGAAGCTAGCCAGGCGGACATAAAAATGCCCCACCACCAGCTAAACTGAGTTCCAATAGTACTAGGATACCCACTGGAAATCGAACCTTTGGATTGTTAACCTAAGTGTGTAGCCAATCGGCCAAATTGTGTGGCCTCCCTATATCATCCCGAGGCTGTCGTAAAGGGCGACTTAGGAAAAAGTTTCAGGAGATGAGCAGCAGCATCTACCTTTGCTTAACATTGTGTTACTGCGATCACCAACCTATTTTCCAACTGTGGTGATAATGGTAAATACCCTCATGGAAGGTTGGATGTAATAATACAATTATAAATTTAAAATGAATAGATCCATGAGCACATAGCTGGCACATGTGTTTGGCTTGGTTTTTTTAACTCATAATCACATAAAATAAAGTTAATCTTTGCATTAATCCAATAACCTTGGAATTTGTGATAAATAAATTATTTTTATTATTAAAACCACTAATTTGCCCCTGGCCCATATCCAACTGAGGATTTACTGTATAAATGTTGTTATCGATTTTCAGAAGTGAACTCTGGCGCTAGCACGCCGTCGTTATCGCCGCGGAAGGAGCAGAATGGTCGTGGGGGCAGCGGCGGGGCCTCCTCGGGCGCGTGGTCCGAGGGCGAGGGCTCGTCGGCCGGAGCCTCCGTGCAGGGCGACGACGACGACACGCAGGCCCTGCTAGATATGCTGTCTGCCACACGCACCCCACAGGTAACTAGATACATGGAAGAATATCTGAGAAGACTTTGACGTCTTACATGCCGCCATACACTTCATATTAATGTCTTGATATCTATATCCGGTTACTATTCCCATACATCGAACATGCATGTTTGTATTTGTATGCATTGTTTAATGTTTATAGGTGAGCGATATGACACCGACGA
This sequence comes from Carcina quercana, assembly GCA_910589575.2. Classification (NCBI taxonomy): domain Eukaryota; kingdom Metazoa; phylum Arthropoda; class Insecta; order Lepidoptera; family Depressariidae; genus Carcina; species Carcina quercana. The sequence continues at coordinate 12,501,951 of OU342428.1, read as the reverse complement.
GCGCGCTAGTGCAGTGGAACTCGCCGCTGCCGGAGGGCGTAACACAACCTAACGTGGAGCTCACGTACGACCTGCTGCTCGGAGACCGCGGACGGTACAAGGCCATCTACAGCGGGCCTTCCCTATCGTGCCGGTGGGTGATACTCATAGACCTCATGACACCTCACCGATCATGTTATGAAACTATGTATATGTAATGACTGTATGTTGCGTCCCACAGGGTGCGGGACTTGCGTCCCGGGTGCGAGTACTCGGTGTGCCTGCAGATCCGCGCGGGTGAGCAGACGGGAGGCGCCAGCGAGGCGGTCACGTTCCGCGCTCCCGCCGCCCCGCCCGACCCGCTGCCGGCGCCCCGCGTCACCCAGCGCGCGCGCACCTCGCTGCTGCTGCGCTGGCCCGCCGCCACCGACAACGGCGCCCGCCTCACTCACTACTCGCTCGAGATGGATGCGGGCGAAGGGTTCCGTGAGGTGACGCGTCCCCGCACGCGGCAGCACACTGTCAACAACCTGCGTCCGCAGACACGGTACCGGTTCCGCATTGCTGCCGTCAACGAGATCGGTCGCGGTGAGTGGAGCGAGGAGACTGTGGTATGGACGGCGGGCGCACCGCCCCCGGCGCCCGCGCCCCCTACGCTTCAGCGCGCCGCCGCGGACGCGCTGTCGCTGGCCTGGGAGCGCCGCGCCGACGAGGAGTTCACGCTTCAAATGGACGACGCTGCGCGCGGCCACGGCTTCCTGCCCGTGTACTCGGGGCCCGAGCGCACGCACCTCTGCTCCGGCCTTCACCGCGCTACTGACTACCGGTTCCGTCTGCGCTGCGAGACAGCGGACGGCCAGGGCCCTTGGTCCGTCGAGGTCACATACAGGACGCTGCCCGAGCGCCCCGGCGCACCTGGCAGGCCCGCGCCCCGGGGCAAGATACACTCGCGAGCTTTCCGACTGCGCTGGGAGCCCCCGGCGGACGACGGTGGCGCTGACGTGCAGCTGTACACTCTGGAGCTGGATGGTGGAGACGGATACCACTGCGCATACCAGGGTCCTGAGCGTGAGGCGCACTGCGATCGCCTGCAGCCCGGGACGCCGTACCGAGCGCGCGTGCGCTGCGCCAACGAGGCCGGCGACAGCGAGTGGTCATCCGCGGAGACCGTCACAACTGAGGCCACATGCCCGGCTGCGTGCCCCGCTCCTGAGCCGGCAGCCGAGCCCCGTGCTACGCTGGCAGGCCTGCGCTGGCGGCCCCCCGACTGCAGCGGCGGCGCACCCCTCACCGAGTACCGCGTGGAGGTAGAGGACGCGGAGGGTGCAGTCCGTCTGGCACACGTGGGTCTGCAGTGCGAGTGCGTGGTGCGTGAGCTGTCGCCCGGTCGACCCTACCGCGCCTGGGTCGTGGCCTGCAACAAGGTGGGCGCAGGACCTGCCTCTCCGCCTCTAGCCTTCACCACTGCGCCTGCGCCTCCCGACGCGCCCGACATCCCGTCCGTCACCGTGGAGAGTGCTCGCTGCGCTCGGCTCGAGTGGAGCGCCCCCAGGGATAACGGCGCGCCCATTGTGGATTACCGTCTGGAGATGAGCTCCACTAGTGTGGACGATGCGTTTGCGGAGGTGTACCGCGGGGTAGAGACCAGCTACGTAGTTGGAGACCTGACGCCGTTCTCACCGTACTTCTTCCGAGTTTGCGCTACAAATGCGGCGGGTAGGGGCGCGTGGTCGGGGATGCGGGACGCGCTCACGCCCCGCGCTCCCCCCGCACCTCCCGCCGGCCTGCGACACGAGGCGACGGCCAGCAGCCTGCGACTACAGTGGACCCCGGCATCGTGCTACGGCGCGGAGGTGTTGCGGTACCGCGTGCAAGTGAACGAGGACGCCTACGAGACGGAGGGCCCGACGCCCGAGCGGGTAGTGGAGGGCCTCGCGCCCGACACGGTGTACCGGGTGCGCGTGTCGGCGCTCAGCGAGCTGGGCGCGGGCGCGTGGTCGGAGGAGATGCGCGCTTCCACCCGCCCACCGCCCCCCGCCCCCCCACTCCTGCGCGTCACCCAGCCACAGCACAACCACCTGCGGCTCGAGTGGACGCCGCTCTCCGAGGGCACACAGTACGCCGTGGAGATGCGCGCCGCAGACGGCAAGGAGTTCCGACCCGTGTACCGCGGCTCCGCGAGATCCTGCAAGGTAACATACACACATCTACATATTACGTATTTTCATTGTAAAACAATATATGGACAATCTTTGTAAGAAGACAAAATAAATAGTTATATTCAAAATTTTACAAATCTAATTAATATAAGTTAACTGCAAAGAATTATCTGGGATATTATTTATTTATTATTACGGTTTGACAATATGACTACAAATTGCACCTATAGAACGAACGAAGCGTAAACTCAATATCAACTTACAACTTCAAATTAAGCTGCATCGCATCACGTATCTAGATTGTAAATTATCGTTCTATTTCACTGGCTGGTTAACAGTATTCATTTCCCGGCATGATAATTTGATCTTTTAGTTTTAGATAATCGCGGGCACATAGCCAGCTACCCTATTTTTAAAGAAACTGTTAAAGTTTTGTGCGAAACTTTTTGCTCTGAATTATTGGATATAAAATTGACAACCTCATTTGTAAATTTGCTCATTGACAAATTCATTAAAGATAGTAACAATTTATCCTAATACGATGTTTGTGTTGTCTTCAGGTGAAGAAGCTCCGTGAGGCGACGACGTACGAGTTCCGTATCCGCGCACATGACGAGCGCGGGGGGCGGGGCGCGTGGTCCGGCGTGACGTCAGGGCGCACGCTCTCCGCGCCCCCGCCGGCGCCCCGCGCGCCCGACGTGTCGCTGCCCGCACCCCGCGCGCCGCTCGTCACGTGGGAGCCCCTAGAGGATGCCACCTACGTGCTGCAGTGCGCACGAACCAAGGACAACATCTACAAACAGGTCAGTTACGCGACGTTATTTGCGCGCAAAATTTGCTTTCGCGTTCGAATTCGTCTACGTGTACTTCAGAAACTATCACACTGGAACTAATTTCTTGATCGGAACAAAAGTAGCATATACTTGTCCGATTCTTCAACTATCCTTGAAAAAGCCATTCTGACTCTTCGTTACGACGTAGAGGAAGGACAATCAAACAAATTTACTTCGATTATCTGGTGCCCTTAACGCGGGAATTTGAAGGAATGTAGCTCGGGACCGTTCACGGTGTCGTATCACCCGTGATATGAAGGGCTATGTTTAGCAGTGGACGTTTCATGACTGAGGATGATATATATTTTTATATATATAATGTAGTACATATAAGGCGTGGACTACATATAATGAACTATAACCGTATAATTTGTTAATCTAGATTGTAATAAATATAATAATAAGTAATTTTTTTAATAACTTCCAGTAGCATCACTAAAATATTGGCCTGAAAACAAATCTAATTTTGTAAGTCAGGCATCAAAGTTATTATTAACTATAGTTGATCTGTGTAATATTGATTTACGATTGAATTGTACTGTACTCGCTACGAATTCAAAAAACTTAATTCTAGACATTCAGTTTCCTATTTTTAATATAAGATAGTCGACATAAATAATAAAGCAGTAAGCGAAACAGTTATTTAGAACAGAAATCTAGAATGTTTAATGTGTCAGGTGTACGAGGGCCGGTCTCCGCAGCACCAGCTGGAGGAGGTTGAGTGCGGTGCGGAGTACCTGGTGCGTGTGAGCTACGTGCGCGGCGGGCTGGCGGGCGCGTGGTCACCCCCCGCGCGACTCACGCTCCCAGCACCGCCTCCACCCCCGCGCACACGACGTGTCAGACACCCGCGAGCACTATCGCCAACACAGGTACATACACACATCACACACACATACACACCCTCTCTGTAAACCAACCACTTTATACTCTGACAAGTTCGTGCCCGACCCTTTCTAGAGGCCACAGACGTTGTGGCGAGGAGAACCGTGACGTCAGCAGGGGAAGTAGGGTAGGGAACGCGTCCTACCCACTAAAAGAGGGTAGTGCGTGTAAGATATTATCAGAGTTATCTATAAATTGGCCCTGTAGGGCCGCTTTTTTATAGTGTAAAGCCAGGATCTTTCGGCTGCATAAGTCCACTGAAATGGAGCGAGAAATTGTCCATGTGGACTTCGGAAAGTATCCCACGGGAATTACTTGCTCGATTGGGATAAAACGTTGCCTATGTCCTTTTCCAGACCATCAACTATCCCTATACAAAAAATCAAGTTATTCAGACCCTCCTTTACGACGGGAAGGTAGGACAAACAATAAACTCGTTTTAGCATTTGTAATATTAAAATAACAATGAGTGTGGAGTATGGATTAACATGATTCAAATTACGTATTAGTTTTGCTTCGATATCAATTTTTTTAAATTATCTTTCGGCATTTTTCAAGCTTTACCGGAAGAGTAGTACATTTCTTATTTGATTCATTGACCTCAAAAATAATTGTTAGGAATTTAATTATTGTAAAAAAATGATTTTTTAAATTATCAAACAGTGAGCGAGAGAGAGTTATATCTTCATTTCCACATTTCATGATCCTTCCAACCGATATCGTAAAACCAAGTTTTGGTGTCACGCGGTAGGTTTATGTGAGATTTAAGTATCGTGATCATCAATTTAGCAACAAATTTATCTGCCTTTGCTGATGTCCTCCAACTAACCTTTTTAATTCAACGATAGCTACAATATTTGTTCACGAGTAAATAATGTTTGTTGTCAGACTGCCCTGCTGATGGCCGGCGGGTTCCTGCTGCTTGCGGTTGCGGTAGCGGTGCTGGTGCAGCGGCTGGTGGAGCCGCGGCCGTGACGCGCGCTCGCGGCGGCTAGACCCCGCGCACTCGCTACCATATAGAGACCGGCGACGACATCAGTGCCGTACCTATAACTCGATAAACACATCCATATAACCAACTCGGTAACTACATGTATCCATCATCGATGTTGATTGCGGAACGCGCCTCACAAAACTAAACAAAAATCAACAGTTCCAATATATAAATCGAAAATGAAATTGTCATTTTTAGTTTAGTTTTAGAACGTGCGCATCCGATTCGACACCGATATCTCTTTAATAACTGTATTTAAGATTAAATATTTGTATTTCGAATAGGGCATTTACAAAGAAATATAAATTACGTAGTCATATTTTTCCGAATTTATTTTGAATATTCCGACGGCGTATATTGCTACTTCTGTGCAGCATACATAAATAAAATATATTGTAAAACTGTAACGCCTATGTATGTACTCGTCGAATCAATCGGTATCGTTACTCTACGGTGTTGTTTCGTGCAGATATGTATCGCTTTGTATATCTTTCGCTTTTGTACTGATACACTCTCCGTAAAGGGCCCAGCGGTAAAAAAAGTTAACATTTTATATGTACATAGTTGTGTAGATAAATGATATCGGCGAAAGCGCTGTGCCACCACTATGTAACGTTTAATGGTACGAAATATATTCTGTCTTATTTTATCTAGGTACTATTTAATAATAAAGAAAATATATAAAAAGGATGAGCTCGTATAGGTGTTATTGAGATGAATGTTGCGGTTGAGTATTGGTGGAGTCTATTTTGTCAGATAGTTAATTACGTTATTATATTGAAGGTGGAACGCGAGCGGCGGTTGGTGGTCGGCCGCCGCGTTACGTATTGTTGCGTTGGCGCGCGAGCGAAGCGTCAAGTTGACATTTCAGTGACGTATACTTTGACACACGAGGGCTATCTCCTCGGTGTCGTATCTTTATATTTCACAAAATATCTTCACATCTAGTCTATGCTTGTAATTTGTTATATCGTTGTCTTCTGTCATGAGATGGACGTTGTATTTATTTCATCATATTATATCAAATTTTTATATAGGTGAATAGTAATTTCAATATATTTATCGGTCTTCTTGACTTCGTATACTTTACTCTCGTATATTGTAATGTTTTCAATCAGTCTGTTGCAATGTTTTTATCAGAATAAGTGTAGCGAGTTAGCGACCAAGGTGCTCTATTATTATTATAGTTCTGTTACGGGGGACATGGACCCTCTCTGCAACGAGTTTCCAGTGTGCGTGCTGTGATCACTTCCTTATGCGAATGAGACTGATTTTTAAAAATAAAATGCTTTCTTTCTATACAAATGTTTCAAGAATACTTTCGTACTTTTTGATCATGAAGTGTGCTGTTTACATTCACACGGTAGTTACGGAAGATGGGTATTACGTCCTTTGATTAGCACGTTAAAGCATCCATTAGTATAAGTGAGGAGCGTGCCGCGGTGGCGGCCAGCGTGTGCCACGACAAGGCGCGGACGAATGTAAACAACACAACCCTGGCAACACAGGCGTGGAAACACAAACCCGTTCACATAAATATAATCCGAATACTTAGTTTTTATTCATGTAACATGACTTTTATTGATGACATTATCTAATTAATTATAGCGTAATTTGTTTTTAAATTTAGAGATTACGAATTATTGAGATTGTTACCACCCGGTATAAAACTTAAGGAATTGTTGAACCCATTATAATTTTTAAGGATTTATGTCCGAGTGTAGGATTGAAAATGAAATAGCTATGAATCCCATACTAGTGTCAATGTTTTCATATTAAAATCTTTATTAGATAAATTGTTACAGATTTCATTTTAAGTACCAATTAATTTCATCGTATTTAAGATAAATAATATTGTATTCATTGAATTATAGTAAATTATGAATGGGATTTGTATTTAAACTTGATGTTTCTTAGTGTCATTCGGTATTGAATGTTGTTTGGAAGTTTCTTATTGATAACATGTGCATCATAGACGTTGTCATTGTCGCCTCATCGCATTCAGTGTCTACTATACGGTGACGTCACCGCGTGGCTCGACGCGGCAACTGTGGCGCATTTAGGCTTAAATACATACATATACTTCGTAAATATATGATATTTACTTCTCCTGTGATCAGCTTCTATACTTCCTTTTCTTCGTTAATTGTTATCCGGAACATTCCTAGATTTTCCTTAAGTCGAGGAACGTATTTTTTAAATTTCTGTGGTAGCCAAAAATCACTCCGTGCCTGCATCAGTGAGGCACAACTGACACGATAAGCATAGCTTACTGTGTTTACAAAAAATATGATTTTCGAAAATTTTATAAAATAACGTGCAATTAAAATTTTATTTATTCTTTATTGCTTATAAATAATATTTATTCTTTAGAATTTTATCAATATATTATAGTGTCGTAATGTAACTGTAAAGGAATCGATGTTCCTAAACGAGTTTTGTAAACGTTGTACAATACACCAATCGCAGGCTAAATTGTGTACTACGATCAAGCATTCCAACTATATTCCACTTGTAAATAGGCCTAACGAATTCTACGACTTTATAAATGTACATCATGCTTTATATAAATGTAAATAGAAGTGTCGGACATCGCGCGAGGCGAGTTGCGCACGCGGCGCAAGTGGCGCCACACGAGCGCCACGTGGAAATTATTAAGCAGTGTTGAGACTAAATGTTTTCAATTAATGATAATATTACCTTAATGAATTAACGGGGATAACATCTCATATTGTATTTGTGTTTGAATTAGTGACGTATAACGAAATGTATATGTTTATAATATAATATTTGATGATGTTATGTATACAATTTATTAAACATGAATATATCAATAAAACTATATTTTGTGTACGACGAATGTTTAATTTTTATTCTACAAAATAGTGTACATGCTACATTAAGTTTGGAGGACAGAATGAGTTTTATAAATAGGCACTTAATTTTTTCAATATGAAATTACGTATAAAATAACGGAACACAACGTTTTACTACAAAATCCATATAGCAAAGTTTTCCATACAAAGAAGACTAGAAATACTTTTGTACTATGAGTATTAAAAATTCACACTTACTCTTCGAATCGTCAATAGAAAACTCGTTACGGAAACCATATGATTGTGTTCAAGGGAACAATTGGCACGACTTGACGTTTTCGCTGTAGACTTCGGTGTAATTGGTTAAATAGGACTCTTCCTCGAATGATATCTGATCGATGCAGCCGTTGAAGTTGTTTGGGAACAATTTCTTCGCTGTCCTATCGTCTTCAGTAATACCACCTGAAAGAGACAATTAGAATTGGCTAGACTGTGAGAGAACTTTTAATTTAATTCTTTTACTTTAACATGTCTTAGCCAAGTTTTCTCTTAAGGCGAAACAAATTACTATGTTATTGTTACAAAAAGGGGACAATTTATAGTCTCAAATTTACTGACACATATTTAAAATTTTCTCTCACAGTTACAAATTCTTACCGATATAAAGATCCACATTATCATAATCAGGTTCCATCATCAAACCAGGCTCTTCGACGTAAGCCAGGAGGTGGTCCACCGTCAAGCTTATATTTCTTTTCCCCAACTTTAAAACTATCGTATGCCATTCAGCATCGGCCAAGAAACCAGCGTGTGGCACTAATCTCGACAGATGTCTATGAGGCTCTGGATGTCTGGGACCTTTGGCACTGAACACTTCCACTTCGGTTGTGTTTGTATGATGGAACGACCACACCAGTTTTATATATCCATTCTCAAGACCAATTCCAACGTAGTCAGTGTCCTGGTAACATAAACGAACAGTTAAAAAAATCCTGTAAACTGTGCTTCGACAACAAGTTAGTGGAGAGTATTCTACCAAGCTACAGTTGTTCATTACTGTTGCTGGGGTTAGAATTGCTTATATCTGATTATTTAATTGTTTTATATTGTGATTTAAAAGGTCTCTTACAGGATAAAAATACGAAGATGTAACACATACGCACTGTACAATTCACAGCTACGATATGTTAGGGAAACGAATGGGTTAAATTTACGAACAACGACTTTTTTTAATGATGAAGACTTTTTAGAAGAATTGACTGTCTGAAAACCAAATAATACAAACCATATCAATCCATACAAGTAAGCCATTGAGTTCTGCCGTAGTGAAGTTAAGAGCGACTTGGGAAGGTCGTGATTGGGTCAGGCCCAGTCTCTGTTCTCCGACTCGATTGCCAGGGGTGTTCTGATGCCCCAGGGATAGGAGCGCGTCGCCGTTGAATTGTGGAATGGTGACATTAATTTCTGAAAAAGTAATTCAAGTCATTACAACTGCATAAGTCCACAGCTGAGCATGAACCTCCCTCATATATCTCTACAACGAAAAAGGTTTCCAAGAGATAATTTGCCATACGGTTTAAGACATTGATTTCTAAGAATTCGTTAGTCCCTTTCTACGACATCCAATGTATGTATGTATAATGACTTGACCTGGCTTTCAGATTGTGTGACGATAAAGCTGTTGGCATGGAAAGTGTGCTCACCCAGAAGCCACAATCTAATGAGGCGCACACCGCACAAGCAGAACACGACAGTGCTATTAACATTGCTGTTTGGCGGCTGACCTAGGTAACATAGTGGTGTCTAGACAGGTGTTTGTACTTTTAAAAACCCATGTGGCCCAAGTGCGTAATGGAGGAAACAACGTAAGAATACCTGGCGTATGCGGAGGCGCGCATGGTCTCATAAACGTTGTTTGTGTATATTTTTAAAATCAGATATATTATTTATGTTATCAGTTTTAAACCTTTTCAAAATACATAACGTTTTCCATTACATTTGAGAGTCATTTCACCTGATGGTAAAGTGACGGTAAGACACTAACTCTTCCGAATCACTAATACTGTACTGCACCGCCAGATCACGGAGCCTAAACACGACACATCTCAGCACCCACTTACTGGTTTCACAGTGAGTCCCAGCATACCCCGCCCTGCACACACACCGTCCCTCGCGACAGTGTCCCGCCGGGGCGACACACACGGCCGGCGTGCAAGCCGCGTGACGTCTGCACCGCGAGCCCACCCCCCCTGCGCAGGCGCACACCGCACGCCCCCGCTCCAGCACGCACGTGCCGCCGCCGCACGTCTCACCCCCGCATGCTGTTCCATCGCAGTCGTCGACATTTTGGGCTTCTGCGTAGAATAAATAGACATAAAAAATGTAGCTAATAATCATCAGCTAAAATATATGTATACATAAGACACAATAGACACTACACTGTACACAAAGTTATTGCATTTTTAAGTAATGGACTCACTGTGATCCTCTCAACACAGCAACAGCCCTAAGCTAAGGTCGAGCGGGCGGCCATCAAGTACATTGAGAATATGTGTTGGACAACTAGACATAGTGATGCTATGAATTGATCAAGCCAAGATGACAAAAGACTCAAAATTGATCAATTGTAAATTTTCCAATTTATTTTATAGAATTAATATAGTACGACGTACAGAACGGACGTTCCCCGCCTCCCACCGATCCGCGATACCTTACCTCCCCCGCAAGAAAATAACCCCGGTTCGTTACAATGGCGCGCGAGAACGTATCGAACGTGATCTGTTAGATGTATAGGAATAGGAACCGATATCACGACATTTGTTTGAAGTGTCCGGCCTGTATAAGACATCAAAATCTTCGATTTTATATTGTGTAGGTATTAGGTACAGAAGACTGTGAGGTCTCAGCTTTAGAATATGAGCCTTGACATCCTGTGGGTTGGCTTGGGTGTCGTTAAAAAGGACTAAAGGAAAATTTTATCATATATGCTGCAGCATCTTTTGTTTACCAAAAACTACGATCACCCAGTTTTTTTGACTAATTTACTTACCTATAATATTTTGTTGTTCCAATGGCAATAAGATATTATTGACGTGAACATTTCTGATGCAGCCAGTGAAGGATTCTGGAGGTCCTGACATAGCGTCGAAGGGCAGGGTGGCAAGGTCTTTGGCACCTCCTGAAACAATTCCGACATCATTCTCTATTTTATTCATAAAGCACAACAACAAAAATATTTCTCACTTTAGAAAATTGGTGAGCAGATTAGCAAACCATTGATTGTTAATGTCCATTCAAAGTCTGAACCACAAAATTGCGTTTCATTTAAGAGGCTATGTTGGTAAGACCACGTGGTCGATTTCAAGGTTGCATTGTTTTGTAGCTGTCCCTCTCCGAGCCCTATCCCACCCGAGCGCGTACGGTGAGACAGCATACATTACGCGATGTTATCCACCCGTTATTTGGATGTTTCGTAGTCCAGGGATCATTTGAAGGATGCTGTATATTATGTAACCATTTTTTAAATACAGTATAGTAATGAAATTTCAGATGTCGGTGGTTTTTCCAAATTGTTCTAAATTGATTCATACTCTTGTAAATCAGGTTCAAAGTTGGGGCTTTTTATTACCGAAAAATACTTTGACGCCCTGTAACTCTGGAAGTATATATTTAAACGAAAATCTGACTCACCACCGACACAGATATTTGTTTCTACATTGTGTCTTGAAAATTTCATAGACTTTCATAGCTTAATACTCAAAATATGACTGGACTACGTTTGTATGGGCGCTTTGACAACAGCATACCCTCTTAATAATAAAAACGGGCAAACTCAAGTCGGCTCGCGCATCGAGAGTTCCATATCTTGGAAGGAAACGACCAGATAATACATATTAGCACGCAATAAAGCAATATCATGATATTGTATGTTTTTTTTCTTCAGTTAATTATGATTATTTCAATTTACAAGTCAATAACTCCTGAAATAAGCAACTGTTGTCAGACGGATGAAGTCGCACTATAAGAGATTTTTAGCATCTTGGTGCGGTACCCTACATTGGTCGTTGATTTACTAAATCGTTCCTTGTAAGTCCACTCGACCTGTAGGTGCTGTAAAGTGTAAAAGGTCATCGTTACTACAGTTTAGTATCGCGAGCACTGACCTAGCATGATAGTGGCGTTGCTCTTCGTGTGAGGATAAGCATGTGCCAGCATGGCTTCAGTGCTGATGGCTCCGTCCACCCACACGTAAAGTCTGCTACCGTAGCGGCCAGCCTTCACATTGTGCCATTGAGACATCGACAACACCACACCACTTCTGACGAGAGAGGTCATTCCTGAAGGGCGATCTGGAAAAATACATATTTACAGTCGGATCAAGCACAATTGTGACAACAAGAAGAAACGTATTAGCCGTAGTAAATTTTTTTTCTTCTTCTGAGGTTCATGTATATGTAACCAACAAACATATTTTAGGAATTTACTCATCAATACCTTTCATTTTATACTAAACACGATATTTGAATCTTATTTTTGTTTCCACTTATGTCCCCCATAGGCCGCCATTTTGAATTTTATGTGACATAATATAGCCTTTTAATATACTTTATTATGCCAACAAAGATGTAAAATAAACACTGCCTGTTTCTGACAAGCGACTATAAAGTGTATATTAAATTATAGGGGTACGGAGCTTTTGAAGGTTACCTGTCCATCGATACTCCAAAAGACCCCCTTGCATCCACAGAGTCGTGTAAAAGTGCGGTGTCTGGACAAACAAAACGAGTCCTCGCGCCTTCGCTGGTTTGACTTCAGCCTCGAACGACAAACTCACGCTGGATATCTGACGAGGATGCATGATGACATAGGATCGAACGCCCGTGAAGAGAACATCAGTTGGTGTCAGGTCTGAAACAAATTTACATTTTTGTAGCTAACATAATTTGATTTGTAAAGTATGAATTATTTAATTTACCTTGATCGCAATGGACTCCGATTTTCCCGTAAGGACAGTCACATTGGGGTTCCTTCTCAATAGTCATTACACAATGGCCCCGGCATTTGGTCACGGAACGATCACAGGGGCTCTTCATTGATGAGCAAGTCGCTCCAAACCAGCCTTCGTTACAGATGCATCTGACAAGCAAAATGATATGAGTATGGATACATGAATCAATGAGAAACTGATAATCTGGATTGAAAAAGTTCCAATATAGCAAAGTAACAATGACCAACGTTACCCATAGGTCGCTGGTGAGTGTATACAAACTCCTCTTGGTGCGTTACATGATTTGGCGGTGCATTGAGAGACTCCACACTGCCCAACTCCACGGCCACCTACGGCCTTTGCTGAGCTAATAGCTTGACCTGCTACTTCCCAAATACAGCCTCTCCAGCCAGTGTGAAGTGGCAAATCATGAGGTAGCTCATGGAAGCTTTCAGATGGGTGGCCACCTAGAAAGTCAAAACTGTATGTTGTAATTTAATTCTAATCTGGTCGGATTGAAAGAAAACGTTAGCACGAACCAATATACACGTAAGGCAGTAGCGTCATTTTTGTGTCACTAGACGGTGCATTTCCGGTCACATTATGTCGTGAGTCAACACTGAGGCCACCGCTGCGTCCGCGCCTCCATATTCGCACGAAGTGTCCTCCACGACGCGGACTCAGCGCTCGAGCAGTAAATATGCGGCGAGGGCCTGAAGCATGTAATTAGATGATCAACATTTTTAAGACAAAAATTAATTCCAAACAATACAATACTAATACCTACCACTGCCCATATTCCACGTGAGCATTATGTACCCCTTCACAAACGTCAAAGCTAAGTGTGGGCTTCGTGAATCATGCCGTCCATTCTGGCCGACAAAAGCAAGTAGTGCTATTTGATCCATATCAGAAGTTTGAAAGCGTAAGCGCAACTCGAAGCGGTCAGAGTTCATTGCAGATGGAGACAGGGGATACATGATGTATGATGATGTACCTGTGTTGATTGGAGCTAATGACGGCCGGGTGATCTCCACATCTGACAAAATTTAAGATAATAATTAATCAAAGTCGTTTTATAAAACGACCTAGCAATGATCAGTGCGTCGAATACTTACTGTATTCGCAGAAAATTCCATGTTTTCCATATGGACACAGACAGAGAAATCCACTGCCTGGATGCCGAACGCAGCTACCGCCCGACTGGCATGGATTGTTCTCACAAACAGACTGATTGCAATGATCGCCCATCCAACTGAAATGTAATGTAATTATGGCCTCCTTGCTCCATCATTTGTACGCTGTTTAAGACATTATTTCTAATAGCATCGTTACCCATTAGCGCAAGAGCAAGTGTAAGTCTCTCCATGGTCACTACAAGACCCTCCATTGTGACAAGGTCCTGACAAACATGAAAGTGATGAACACTCAGTCACCTCTCCAGCATCGAGAGCATCTCCAAACACGTCACGCTTTTCACCATTAACCTGAAATATTTCGAGTTACACACACATTAACAGAACAAACAAAAATCTGCCAAAGATTTAAGTGACGCAATGCTTACGATTAAATCCTTTATGCATCCAATAAATGGTTTATTATCCGAATCTTTAACTTCGACTGAATTTCCCAAGTAGAGCGTTGTGTTGTAATTCAAAGTGGTTATGTTAGCCACTTGTCCGCCACTCATGGCGACTGTATCGTTGAGACGAAGCGTGGCATTGCAATGTTGTTCATTTACATACAAATCTAATCTGGAATAGAAAACAAAGCTTCGGTCATGTCAGTTCAGTCTTCACGGTAAATAAAGATGCGTAGTCTACCTCGTTTCGATTTTCATGGGGTAGCCTTTGTTAACGAAATTCTTCAGTTCGCTTAATAGCATCGTTTGATAACCACAGGAAAACTTAAACTTGAGCAGTCCAGAATCCAAATAGAGTTGCATGTAGATTCCTTTTGCTATGTCCACGTGCATTAATTGCCCATCTGATATTAATGTCTTTGCATTAAACTCTATATTAATGGATGTGGCATTAGGAGCTTTGTGAACTATAAACGAATTTCCACCAAATGCAGCTGATTTTATTGTAATCTTTTGTTCGCAGAATCTTCCACCATAATTAAAGAAGCAATGACACTGAAAAGAATTTCAATTGATATTGAATATTAATTCGTGGGCATATTATACCTCAACATCATTCACTTACTCGGATGCCATGTGGCGTATTAATACAGGTTCCGTGATTATTACAAACAGAATCTGAACATTCTGATTGAACCGTTGTGTACATGTAAGTCGTATTATCAAAACCTGTCGCTACATCCATTGCTTCGGTAGTTGAATACGTAGTAGGTATGCCTATATCCGTTGCAACAAGCTCTGTGGGCGTATCTGTAAACATTTTCTCCGTAGTTGTGTCCATTTTAGGAGTAGGTGTCATTTCAGCTGTCATTCCATTAGCAGTACTTTCTGTAACAGCTGTCGTGTCTGTCTCAACATAAGTTGGTAAAGTTATAAGTTCTGTTGGAATAGTATCCTTAACAGTTGTTGTTGTGGTTTCCGAATCTAAGTCTGTAGTTTTAACAGTTGTTAAAGTGGAGTTATCAAACGAGTCTTTAGTGTATGTTGTAGGCTCTACTTTAGAGTCATCTGAACGTATTGTTCCTTTACTTATAGGCTCTGTTGTGTCAACTTCATTGGATAGTGTTGTTGTAGTTCCATCTCCACCAGTTACTTCATAATCAACACCTTTGATTGTCGTAGTTTGTTCAGTAGTCGTGTTGGAAATGGTCTCTGTAGTGACCTCACTAGTTGGGACCACCAGAGTTGAAGTAGCAAAAGCTTCTGTCGTAGGAAGACTAGAAATCGTAGTTGTTGGTCTTGAAATACTATCATTGCCAATGTAATATGTGGTAGGTATTATATCAGTCGTTGTTAGGTCATATAGAGTAGTGTAGAAAACGAATGAGCTGGATTCAGTGTGAGGTGTCGGACTGACGTATTCACAGTCATATGTAGTATCGTCGAGTATGAGACACTCGCACAGTGGTCCAGTGAGGCGTGGTGGACACGAGCACGTAAAGTTGTCCACGCCATCGATGCAGGTGCCTCCGTTCAAGCATCTGAAAGGTTAAAATAGTTTATCGCTTATAATACAATAACAGCGATGTTTCGACAGTCATTATTCTACCTTGATTTTTACCACAACATGAGACGCCACGTTGCGAGTACATGGTTGGCATGTCATAACGCAGGGGGAAGCGTGCTCGCCGACTTCAAGTTAATGAGACACTACTTTATTAACTTGCATGATCAGAATATAACAGAACCACGTTACAGTAACACTATTATTTGGTGGGTAAAATTCGATAACAAGTTGGTAACTGGTACTACGAACTTCTATGACCTAGAAAAGCCCTTGGAAACGGTACCCTAATTAGTGATAGATTTTATAAACTGCACATTCCCTATCTATAGGAACGTGCGTAGTGCACTCTATGCTATGCTATGGTAATGTTGTTACTGGTACCTCGGTCCCAGCATGCACTCGTCGTACTGCAGCTCACACCGCTCTCCGTGGTAGTCAGGCACGCAGTAGCACACCCTCGTGCCGTCTTCCACGACGCACAGCGCGTTGTTGCTGCAGGCGTCATTGTCGCAGAACTCTATCTGGGTCTCGCAGCTTTTGCCAGTGTAGCCTATACCAATAAATGATGAAAGTTTTATTGTTAATAATAATTTTTGAATGATGTTCATTTTATTTCAAGATCTATTGCAATTCTTACAATTGCCCTAATAGTTTATACAATGTTAAATATCCAGAGTTTTAATATAATTTAAAGTGGTGTACAGAAAGTTTACTGAAATATACAACAAAATACAGGCTGTTGATTTGCTGTGTGCTTACGAGAATGGTACACGTATAATACGTATCTAGACATTTCTTAGAATCCTATATCTTTTATACGAATTTTTGGACAGATTCATCGAGGTAAAATAATATGGAGAGACCGTTTTGATTGCCGTGCGATTGCAATAATCCGTTCCTCTCCTGAATGTCGTAAGAAAAATGCAAAACATCTTGAAGTTTCTAAAGTTGAATATTTTTTGTCACAAACATTTCTTCGTCAACTTACCGTATGCGCAAGCGCACATGTAATCCGCATACGCGTCGATACAAACCCCGCCGTTCTGGCATGGATCTGATTGGCACTCGTCAATTTGGTCCTCACACGTCTTTCCAGCCCAACCTTTAAAGCAATTTAAAGCAGGATTCAAAACAATCCTCTTCTTACTTAATTCAATCACTACGGTGCTTCTCATGGTGGTACGCAAGCGAAATCAAAGTACCTTAATGTTATGCAAAATATGTTTCCTCTATCTGACAACGACAAAGTCAACAGATTTAAAACTTTACATAATCCAACATCGAATTCAAAGTTAATTTCCGAAATAATTTACATAATTTTAACAATAAATACAGTTTTATTTAAGAAAAAAGTCGTTTATTTTGCCGTAGTCGAGTATTAGTTTAACGTTCTTCTTGATTTGAATAAACAAATGTAGGAAATTAGCATCATGTTACAATTTAGTCTCCTAAAATTTGAAAGTACAAATCTACGTGTGTGACCGGCTACACGCAAGTGTCACGGGAAACCAACTAGAAACGTTCGTTCAGTTACCTGGTGCACATTTACAGTAGAACTTGTATCCGGGCCCCTCTATGCACAGCCCGCCGTTGTAGCACCGGACTTCCTCAGTAGAGTTGCAGACGGTCTCGTCGACCTCACAGTGGGGGCCAGAGAACCCTGGTATGCAGGAGCAAACGTAGCCGTTGGTCATGTCGATGCAGGTGCCGTTGTTCATGCAAGGGTTAGACTCGCACTCGTCGTAGTTCGTCTCGCAGTTGTCACCTGCGAAATTCGGGGTTTTTGTTATTGTCTGGTTGTCTATTACTGGACACTTCTGCGTGAAATGAGCAATGGATTGAATATTGCTGCAAGGTATACAAAAGTATGTGTATTGAATCTACTAAGAACCCTAAGTCTTATATATGCTGTTCAAGTGCATATCCTGTCACGACCTACAAGTACGCTACTACATCGAAACAGTGTTTAATTTCGTGTTTTTATTATTATTTTACTTTATGATATTATTTTTAACCTTTTGCATACTTTCATTGTTTTGATTAATATATATTTTTTTCGATTTTTCTGTACCGTGCATGTGTTTTCATGAAAAGCGTCGGTGGCGCAATGGATAAGGCGTGGACTCTCATTCTGAGGGTTCCGGGTTCGAATCCAGCCGTGTACCTATGAGTTATTTATCAATTCAAGTACTTACTTACATTATCCGATTGCTTAACGGTGAAGGAAAACATCGTGAGGAAACCTGCATGTCTTGAACGGGCATGTGAAGTCCGCCAATCCGCACTAGGCCCGCGTGGCGGACTATGGCCTATACACTCTCTGTGTGAGAGTAGGCCTGAGCCCCTGAAGTGGGGCCATATGTAGGCTGTTGATGATGCATATGTCGCTCGTGCCAAAATAAATATATTTTGTATCCTATTTTCAACCGATTTCAAATAGAGGAGATTTCCAATTTGACTGTATGTTTTTTGTATTACGTTACGCGATAACTCCGCCAATTATGAATTGACTTTAGTGATTATTTTTTGTTTGGTAGAGCATACTCCAGAGGTATATATATCGAAATTGATTCAGTGCTTTTTGAGTAACAAAAACCAAATATGATAATTCTACCTCTAAGGAGACGAATGCTTTAGATTTTTAGGGCAGTTGAAGTCAGTTTATTCTAGTTCTTTTTGAACGCGTTAACTATCTATTAAAGCTGTTGGCTTACAAAGATTTTGAATTTGAATGTTATTCGATACCATGTGCCTTGTGCAGCTAAATAACTGTTTAAAAGGTTCACCAATAAATCCATCTGGACACGAGCAGTTGTACGCAGCGATGCCGTCGATGCAGCTACCTCCGTTGAGACAAGGGTCCGACCAGCACTCGTCCCAGTTGGTCTGGCACTGCACGCCCGTGTACCCGTCCACGCAGTAGCAGGAGTACGTGCTGAAATAATGATACAACTTTGTTCACAATATCACAGTTAAACAAATCTAATATCAACAGCTGTTCCGGTATGAATGGTAGCAGAGCCAGCACCTCATTATCTTGAGTCTTCAGGATGCGTACGTACTATCCAACGACTTTATCGTCACTAATCAAAGTGTAAGTCCATTACACGTAAATACAGAAGTAGAAATAAGAACACCCTGTAGTAGTAAGACCATAATATTAAGACGACTTTTGGTACGTATTGAGAACTCAACACAGAATGGGTTTTCGTGCATGTCTGTCACCGTGTTTCTATAACTTTGTATTCATATCTATATTTTAATGATTTTCCTTCTTTAGTTCATTCCTATCTATCTCCCTCATTTCCACTGCCTCCTGTCATAAGTAATGATAAACTGTCACGCAATAGTCGCTTTACTTCGTCATCACGGTATAAACAAGGATTGTATAAGGGACCTTGCGCATACTGTGCCGGTGGGCTCTGATCAACACCACGGACAGCATAGACTAGACTTTATATGTGATGTTACACCACCTACATCTTTCAGATTGTTACCGCTTTTGTTATGGGTATTTCTTTTAGTCATTTTTAAAGGTCCCAAAAGTGCGCGATACGCTTGATGTCGCTGCACGTCTCCTGGAGTGTGTATGATTGACGCCCGTTGTATGGCTGCGTATATTTATAATAGACTATATTTAAAAATGAACTTAAAATAATAATACAAAAGGGAATAATGGCAATGACCCCAACCTTTTAGACATAATTGTGTGTTGAGACAAATAAGTGTCCGCTTTGCGTGTGTTGAAATGGATGAAAGCCAATCCCAGCTGGGAATTTTTGTGCACACTTGAATTATATATGGTTTTATATCACGTGATGTTTAGATAATATTATATGATTATAATATTTTGTTTGAGTCACCAAAAACACTACTATTGTATATCTTATACCTTTAAACGAGCAATTCTTGTTTTAAACTTAAACCATTAAATGAGATATATAATTGCAGAACAAATACGATAAGTAAATATATTTTTAAAACTTAACATTTTCACCAAATTCTCGTAAATACCTAAGTAAGAATAATTACCAGCTGATTAGAATTGAGGTAAGAAGAAATAAAACGTTTAAAATTATTGTTTCGATACTGAGCTGGCTGTCGGTGATGAAAATTGTTGATTCCACAGAAATGATACATACCTATTGACATCGTCGATGCAAATCCCATGCAAACACGGGTTGCTGAGGCAAGCTATCCCAGCAGTTACCAGTCGGACTGTCGCCAAAACCCACCAGATCACTTCCAGAGCTCTGGCTCGCCTACTGACCATATTTGGGGCTTGGTTCACTTTATCTAAGGCACATATTTTATTTATTTACGCGTAACGCAGGATAGATTTGTGTTTACGGATCGAACAAACACAGCAGTTCGTGTATCCACTCAACCGTGCAGCAATAAAGAGCTACCTATAAATCGTTTGCATATTTTATGGCTATCATTTCATTTATTAAAAATTCACTTGGCTAGTAAATTAAATACACATTTTTACTGAATGCATTGGTCTTATACTGGCTAGGCTTTAGTCAGAAATACAGTCTAATTGTGACAAATGATAAACGTTGACCGTGTTAGCGCTCACTGGAACGAGAAATTGGGTTTCGTGGGTAAGGTGCGGTTTACCTAGCTGTTGTCATGGTAACCGATAAACACACAATGCTGCCTGCCTTCAATCTACCATCAACTCATTCAATTATTGACAAAATTTCCGACGCCCTGTGGATATATGAGATATGTGTTATGTTACCCATCTATAGACATCCACCCATGTTATCGTCTACAGACACGAAGCTGCTATCCACCTTGTGACAACAAGTGTTTTATTTAAGTTCATCATTAGTTTCAAAAGTACACCGATGGGGATGGCCCTCCCTCATAAATCGCCACAAAAAGCTTTGATGGCCTTGATTGAATGACAATAGCTCAAGCGTGTAGAGCTTCAGTCTTCGAACAATCAAGGTCTGGGTTCTATCCTGGCTCACACCAATGAGTTTGATTTAGTTATTTGGAAAAGAAGTAGAAATGATAAAAATCACTATCATTGGCTTTTGGGTGAAGTAAAACATCGAGAAGCCTTCACACTACTCCTAGAATTTAAATAATTATAGTTCAAAATATTGACATTTAAAAAATTTGGCTTGAGTAAATCTGAAGTGTAACCCACTCGTATCTAAGTGAGTGACAACCTTTAGCAACACAGGAAAAATACATTGCCATTTTCTCCTATATTTTATAGTCATTGAGCTTAAAAGTTGCCTACATACGTTAGAAATACCTGGGATTACATAATACGATCAGCTTCATGTGTAAAAACCAACTCAACATGGGATATTGAATCCCATATGTTGAAGTCTAATTGTTTATAAGGATTTTATTATATATTTCTCTCAACAAACACAAAACAAACTATACTTGTTAAATTACATACATCTTGAATCCAACATAACGTAATAAACAGTTAAAATTAACTAAATAAAGCCAACAATAAGCCAGTAGGCGAAGTAAGGTCGCCGACATAGCTCGACGAGTCAGTGAGCTAAAGTGGCAATTAGCAGGCCAACCGATGAGGAGCAAAAGGTCTTGAGTGGCGACCACGTCCCCCTACTAGATGGACCGACGACCTCACGACCTAGTAAAGGTCGCGGGGACTCGCTGGATGCAAGTAGCTCGGGACAGGTTAATGAGGCATATCATGGAGGAGGCCTATATCGAGCACTGGACTTTTTATGGTTGATAATGATGAGTAGTCCAAACCGACACTCTAAATGATTGCCGGGTATCGAGTGATCAGATCAATGATCAATGTATGGAAATAATATGTACTAGGTACATAAAGTACTAATTATTGATTCTGTAAATCAATGTTAAAGATTATTTTAAATATCCCGCATTTTTATTAGCCAATAGCAAACTTTATTTAATATTTTTGTTAACCAATAGCATTGCTGTACTGCATCATCTGTTTTTCTTTGACACTTCAGTCTGTACAGTCAAGGTGCGTTCAGAATCTAGTAAAGATAGCTTTCTGTATTCTTTGACTGGTCAATAAATAAGTATTAATGACTAATTTGTTTATTTTGATTATTTCCAACGTAATAAACTTTATTTCATAGCTCTGTAACCTTTTCTTGAAATTTTAAGTTGCGTTGAAATAATAATAAAAGTTTGACAAGTGTTAAACTTATACATAAGATATGTAGCTTCAGAACGTCAATTAGATGTGAAGTGAAAGCCGAGACAAAACGGACGGACGAGAGTGGTGTAACAAAAGATTCTGCAAGGTTTCTAATTAGCTTTTGCTTGATCAATGAGTTTCATTTAACTGTACCTAGTTATTTTATTTTGCTAAATCCTTCCTCTGAAACCAACAATTAATTAAGCAGTATCAGGAGCAAGTGTTTAATTGAAAATTCAATCTAATTTGGTCGCCCAAAAATGGATCCGGGTATCCTTTGTTTCCACCATTGTGATCACAAAGTATTTTGTACGTTACTACCTGAGAACTGCCCAGTGTGCAAACAAAAACTTGATAGGTATGACTACAATCTACTTCCGTTTAGGTAAGTCTGCATTTTAAATTTAAATGCGTTGAAATAATCGACGCAAATTCAAGTGTCTGTAGTTGTTGCTAAGCGGCCTATTAATGTGTTACAGAGTGCCGTATCCTTTCGTCAAGGCTTCTCAACATCCTCGAGCTATAGTAATGAAGCCAACTCATGGAGATTTTCTCAAGTTAGTGCTCATTCTTTTCTTACATCGTTAACGTAACAATCAAAGCAGGAAGTGAGTCAGTCACTTTATCTGCTGACTCTTTCAAAACCCGCAAGAAGGTTAAAATATGCATTTATGTAAGCTGCTAAATGATGCACACTACTTTGATTAAAAGAAATTATCTTTGCCATTGACTTAGCTATTTTTAAAAGCTTGTATGTAATTTTATGTTTGTGTAAAAAAAATTATAGCTTATTATCATTAGCACCCAAACTAATCGGCTGCTAAAGTCCACTGTTAGATATGAGCTTCCCTTATATTTTCGATTGACACGCACACTATATTGAGGATTTTATAAATTATAACCGGGACTCAACTGGGACAAAAGTAGCCTATGTCCAGTCTTTCAACTATTCCTATACTAAAAATCAAGTCATGTTGACTCTCTATTATGACTTACAGACAAACAAATTAACTTTCACATTTGCAATGCAAAACAAAAAACTTTCAAATTAAACACATTTGATACTTAGTCAACAATATGTAATAAGAAACTAAAATGTGTGTGTGGTGTGATAAGAATAGTTGTATAACATAAGGGTCTGTGCCCACTGTGTGATGGGAAAACATATCAGTAAAAGTTCAGTGAACTGGAACATTCTATTTGAATAGTAAAACAAATTTTTTATGAGATGTATCAGTAAAAAGTTTTAGAAATGATATTACTATAAATATTACAGGAAAACCTAGGGAAGATCTAGTATATTTTTTGAGAACTCATAAAAAAAATCTTTTCAAACATAGTTATACAGTCAGTAAAATAAACCTTATTTCAAGGTAATAATATCTGTAAGTTTCTTTCCATGGTTCAGAAATCTTAAAATACGTAATCATCAACATCCTATATATGTTTCCATTGCAGAGGCTCAGGCCTACTCTCCTACTGAGGGAGAGAAAGAGTCAACACGGGCCCTGTGTGGATAGGTAAAATTCACACAAACCTTTAGATTTCTTCTAAGTAGTGTGCAGGTTCCTCACAATGTTTTCCTTCACCATAAAGCCTATGGTTATAATTTTTATCATTCGTACATAAATTCCAAAAATACATACTTCTATTGGTACTTGGAGAAGTACAACTCGGACTCAACAGATTCCACTATCTACTAAGATATCCAAAATCTCATCATCGTAATATTTATTTTACAATATTTTATTAAAAAGTCATGATTATTATAAAATATTAAGATGTCCTTCATAATGCATTGAAAAACCTGATCACAGGTAAATCCAATTTTGGATGGTGTAGCTGTTTATTATATTAACATTTCTAATTTAAAATTTTCAGTGATTACTACAATTCAAAGGACCTCCATATAGGCGTGACAAACTCCACCGGCTTTGTGATAGAGTTCAGTGAGGAAGGCATCCGCAGCGTAGACCCTTCTACCAGGAGCTGGAGTAACAAAGAACCGAGTGCTGACTGGGACCAATGCTTGCTGCTGGAGCAGTTTGATGAGTTGTGGAACGAAATCTGGGATAGTGTGTTGTTAAAGGTGTGTAATAATGTTTTCTTACTTTTCAAATTTTAGACAAAAATAATATATATTCATATAATGCTAGATGGGTATCAGTCTTGAAATATGTTTTTAAGGGAATCCAGGGTTAAACCAATAGATCTATCAAGGTCACAGTGAATGGTTGGGCCTGGCGGACCACCACCCTTGTCTCAAAAATGAGTCTTGAAAGAAAGCGTATCCCTCTAGACCCCCAGGATATCAAATTTGATGTGATTTATGACTGGGATAACCTATGTTACTCGTATACATATACACTGCTGATTTTGAAATAGCTAATCAATTATATTTCATTTTATTGGAACTTAACTGTTTTGTTTCTACTTTGTTAAGGCCTACCATAACTCTGTCTGCATGGTAGACTGTATGGTGCCTTTTATGTGGTAACATGTTTGGCAAGGAACGGACAGCTTTATGAATTTGATAGATTAGCAGCATTAACATGTTTTAGAATTCCTGGCTAAGAACCATAACAGAGAACATGCAAATTAGTATTTAAGCATATAAATAAGTGTTATCAATGTCCACTTCAATTATTCAATGGTACTTTGATCCTATTGTTCATTGTTTAAAATAGTCCTATTTAGTAGATCTGGCAAGGGATCAGGTGTGGCTATTGTTTGTGTACTAATACTGCACTGGACTTAAAAGTCCAGGTAAAGCTAAAACAAAGTACATACAATAATAATACTTTATGATTATAAAATCGAAGAAAATGGTTTAAAAAATTGACACATATGGGATTCGAACTTTCGTCTCTCGTCGCTACAATGCGAGCGCAATGCGCCTCAGTGTTTATATTATTCATGTCTTGTAAGTCGAATGCAAAAATATGTATCAAATTTTAAACCATGTTACATTCACTTTTAATTGTCATTTCCCTCAACACGCTACATAGAAACAAGCAGGAGTGAATGTGACATGGTACAAAAGTGGATACATATTTTTGTACTCGAGCGTACAACCATTTAGAAGAAACCACATATATTGATGAATGTTGTTACCTACATTAAACTGCATGGAAACTTTATTACTGTACATTTCTGTTGTAAATTAATTAGTCACACTTGATATTTTTCCGTGTAGTTGCTGCGTACTGCAATTCACGTTTGAGGAAATATGTTTGTACATTTTCAGTATTTACGAATTTTTATTCAATTAATAGTAATCCCATTGTATTTATCACTTCTGCGGACTTCAG
Organism: Carcina quercana; assembly: GCA_910589575.2. NCBI lineage: Eukaryota > Metazoa > Arthropoda > Insecta > Lepidoptera > Depressariidae > Carcina > Carcina quercana. Next base: position 12,476,663 of record OU342428.1, on the reverse strand, counting down.
AAATTATCCAATGGGAAGTACATGTTTGATTGGAATAAAAAGTTCGACTATCCCTGTACCAAAAATCTAGTCATTCTGACTCTCCGTTAAGACGAAAATAAAGCACAAACAAAGAAACAAGCTCCTTTAATAACAAGCTATCATCATCACGTTTCAGGTAAGCCTAAGCCCGCTATGGGAGGCGGAGAGGTACGACGAGGAGAGTCACAACTGCTTCACGTTCGTGCTGGCGTTCCTGCGAGCCCTGGACTGCGGTGAGCTGTCGGAGAAGGCGCAGGACCCCAAACTGTTCTGCAAACAGTATGTCGTTCCCCGCACCTCCGCTGCAGGGAAGTATATCTCGTTGTACAGGCAGCTCAAGAGGCAGAGCTTCTTTGTGCAGAACCAATGATAGATCAGCTGGCGGTCACGATACTTAACTGGTGTCAACGAATTTTTACTGGTTTTACAGAGGAATGAGAGATTCGGTTTCTTGCTATGAAATCCAACTAATAAGGAGCCTAAATTAGGCAGAACAGAGACTTAATTCTGTAATATTTTATTTTTTGGATACAGTTTCTTCTTCCCATAAATAGTTTGTCTTGTTGTTGTTTTTACACTCATAAGTCATGAATTATTGACATTAGTGACACCAGTATAGTGCTTCATGTAATTTATATAAAAGTATTTATCTATTTATTCAGTATTAACTGTGATGTTTAATGTTTATGATATTTAAGATACTTAAATTCAAATGCATTTAATTTAGACCAATGATGAATTTAGTTTGTAACTCCTATAATTTCTTCATATCTGTATGTGCGTGAGCGATACTGTCTTGCCAATCGTCCTTAGCATTATTACTATGTAAGATTACTAAATGTATGTTTATGTATGTTAAATGTGTGTTACATAAAGAATAGCGCGCTGCTATCATGGTCGGAGTCAGTTTTATAAACTGTACTGCACCTTGTTTCCACGAAATATACAACGTGTATAATTCATACGGGCGTATATTTTTATGGCAATTTGTGTTGGCCCTAAACAACATATTTACATGAATTTCGTTAAGATAATTAAGCACGCAGTGTATTAATTACATCTGAAGATATCGATTGCTTGACGGTTCTTTTTACGTAATATCATGACAGTTCAATAAATCGTTTATCCTTTGTCTAGTCAATTTTTGGACGCAATACATTGCTGCTCAGTCGTACTTTAAAAAAAGATAACTCTTTATTAATTAAGCTATTTAAACATGATTTGTACGGTCGTAAACAATATCTGGATAAATTATACATCGGTATGAAATATACACGCTGTATAAGAGAAGAGGACAGTTAGGCGTTTACATTTACTTAACATAAAATGACTTAGGGCTTCTAGGTGAGCATGCCATCGGGCCACGAAGGCCAAGTGCAAACCCATTATACAAAAAGAAGTAAAAACAACTTAAAAACTTTGCCTATATTTGTTTAACTAGTCATCATCATCATCAGCCTTTAAACTGTACAAATCTGATCTGTCTACTGTTGATAGGCCTTCCCATAGTACGCCATCATGACCGGTCTCGGTCGATGGTCCATCGAGAAGGGACGGCCTGGTACACACTTCCCAGTACGTCCAAGCAACTCGGTAATCCAATCTTCGATGTGGCCTGCCCATTGCCACTTCAGCTCACTGACTTGACTAGTGATAAATAACTAATCTGCATGACAGTGAGTAGTGTCCATTCTTTATGTAGCATACATACTTTTATGTTAATCTGTGGAATCTACTTCGAATGTATTCACAAAGTGTCCTCTTTCCCTAAAGTAAGTAGCATTCGTCATAATTATCACATATCCTTGCTGTAATTATATGAAGAGTGCAAAAAGTGACTTCGTGGCTGTAACCGAGGGATTGTAATGTAGTCGTCAATTAGGGTTTTCTATGAATTTACAATACTCAGACTAGAATAAAGAGATAGACGGTGCACGTTCCTTCTGTTTATACTTTTGATATATAATAATGTGGCAATAGAACATTTTTGTTAAAATTCTTTTTTAAAGTATAGGACGATATTTAAACGTTGTAGATCTTTCGCATGTTATTATTTTATTTATTTAGAAAATATAGCTTATTTAATAATTACTAAATGAGCAGCTGATAGCCAAGATCTTTTTTTAATGAAATTGTCAGTGTATTTAATAATTTAATGTCTTAAAGTAACTTTATTAACGAAACCAGTAAATGATTTGGAATGTGTTTACTGACCCATTCAAATATAATTTATTTACAGCATCAACAATATATGCATTTTCTATTTTGTATCGTATTAAATCTTATCTGGTTATTTAAGAACTTGATTTGTAAGAAAACAATAGTTATATTGCTTGAGTTCTATACAGACATTAAGATTCCTCGTATTGAATGTTCGACTGACTGAATGCAGCTTTAAATAGCAACGGTAAGAGTGGAATGTTCTCCTTCTATCTCTTTATTTTACTCTGAGGTAATCAATACTGCTCATCTACTACTAAAGTATGCTCTGTAAGTTTCGTAACGAGTTCTTAAAAATGCTGTCGGGACCGAATACTCCATGAAATGCTGAAAGTGAAAAAAATATTCATTGGATATTTTTACTTTTCAGTTATGTACTATTGCTATCGTATTATTATTCGTATATTTCTGTGGCAAAGCCTCAAAAACCATTACAATTTAATATTTTTATTAGCCCTCGTGCAGTTTTGATATTTGATTGATGAAATGGAATGACATTTTTAAAATATAATTTGCATTCAACTTAGTCTCTCCTATTTGTATAAGATATTTATTTGCCTAAGATTGAGTTAAAGAAACAAGTCATATATAAATAATTTTTAAAAGTATTTAACCTCCAAGGTGTATGATCTCTTTGGTCAAAGTCTCCGGTTCCGACAACCTTTTTAAACTACCCGACATTTATGTACTTCCATAGTTTTTAGGGTCGTGTATGTAATGACGCCATAGTCTTTGTATCACATGTGTAGGGATGTTATGATGTGCTTTACTCGAGTTAACTACCACTTTCACCTTCCCTCATATTTAGAATATTATTTATTTTTAATCTTAAGTTTAACAGCTTATATGGTCACACTATCAGTTTGTCATTGTTTCAAATACATATATAAAATTGGCCACAAAATTATATCATACGTGGCGAGCAACTTTTGATTGATCAAAGTTACTGTATCTGTGTGCAATTTGTTCTCGTACTAATTTGTGCTTATAAAAATTAATATCGAGAAAAAAAATGGTCATAATCTGTAATTAGCAAAGACTAACGGAATTCTGCTTAGAATGCTTCCTTACTAAATTTATGTTGCCATAATCTTTTAATATAGATACTTTGATTAAGTAATTACCTAAAAATAAGATATGTTATTATAATGTCGTGAAATGAATATCATTAACGTAATTTACCTGCCTTTACGCAGCTAGATGGCGCTTTGAACAATAATAGAAAAATCGTGTGTAAAAATGAAAATTGCGATTCCGTAGGAAGTTGGGTGTCAATTTTACTTATTTCGCGACATTCTAATCCGATTTTCTATTTTTATATAATTACTCATCAAAGCCAGCTATTGTATTTTAAAAGATTATGGCAACAGAAATTTAGTATGCAACTTTGATCGAGCGAATAACCTCAAAGGACTGCTGTCGATTGCAGGTATACCAGTAGGCTACCCGTGTTTTTCCCTAGTAGTGACTGTAAAACAGACAATAATCTATATGGAATTTCACATATAGTTTTAGAATATCGTTTTTGCCTAAGTTTAAATTAAAAACGGCATCATATCAGGCTGTACTTTGTAAAGTATAGAGCGTCCTAACGTAATTTGCAAATGTTAAAAGCTTAGTCATTTGATATATAGGTTATAATGACGTATATTTAAAAATATTTGCATCACACCGTGGCAACCGCACTGCCTCTTTACGTGGAACGAAATGGTGTCATACGAAATTTTACCGTAATGATTAATATATTGCTTGGTTTATGCGGTTATTGAATTCTGTTGAGGAAGGAATAGAATATAACTTCACGGTGAATCACAATTTTCATTTCTTATAAATAAATTACTTTTGATTACAACGCCATCTATTGGTAATTGTATTTACTACCGAGTTCAAAGTTTCCATCATAAAGTTGTAAGTACGCTAGTTCAATTCATTTCTCAATGATTTAACAATTCCAATTGACTATCACAACTGCTAGTGTGGTAATTCGTTTTTAAATAAAAATTATTTTACTTTAATGCACTTTTTACATATATTGCCTAAGAGGCTTCCAGTATCATCTGTGAGAAAATCAAAGTGACGTCGCTTGGCCTCAATCATAGAATGATGAGGTGAGATTTAGTCGACCTGGGAATTGAGTTCTGTCGAATCTGTTATATTCTGTTATTGGCTGAATGGAACGCTTAGCGTTTCCTGGATACCAATTAAATTTATTCATTTATATACTATCGAATATCGTCTCGAAATTGCGAAACAATTCTGTGCAATGTGTTTTATTTAGATGCCGGTACATATACTATTTTAAATTTATTTATTCTAATATGCATATGTTCAATGTATAAAAATATTTTAGGCGTACTAAAGAGTGTGTAAAAGTCACCGCATTCGTTCAGTTTGCTCAAGAACATCGATTATTTCATTACTATTACGGATATGTTCGGAAACCAGATGCCATTTTAGGAGCTTATTGAAATTCAGACTTTGGAATTTTATATAATTTGTACGTTTATTTACATTGATAATTTTATTGAATACAGAACAACGCTTGGCCACGGTTTAGTTTGTCTAATCTAATACTAAACTTATTTGTCTGATGATACGTAGTCTCTTTAAAGATCTTTATTTCTTATAAGAATTATATCCTATTTATGTAGCACACCTCAATTAATTTTACGATTCCTCTGCCCCAAGGTTGTCTGGAAGAGATCGCTCTTAGCGATAAGGCCGCCTTCGTGTACCTTTTGTATTCCCTTATCTGTTCTGAGTTTTTCTTTGTTTTGTGTGTGTAATATAATTGAATTTACAAAATTCACTCACATAAGAAACTTAAACAAATCATAATATGTAACATACAGAACTAACTTTAATCTAAAATGAATAAGTCGAATAACATCGATTTTTTAAAATTAATTCGTATTCTACTTTTTCCGTAATAACAGTAGAGCGTGGACTGAAATAAATATTTTTAGACATGAAAGGGTATTAAAATGATTTGTTATCAATCTTTACAAAACTTCTGGATTTCCGAACATACAATAAGCCTAAGACTAGAATGTACTATAGACTTATAACTTAGATGTGATTATTATAATAGTGTTTACTGCTGTATTTAAATAGTACTGCTTTAGTTTCATCGTTCAATAAGAGCTTAATTTTAGAATTAAGTGGAATCAAAGACTTACCATTCCGGCTGACGAATAAGTAGTTGTATCAACTGCCTTATTCTGAAACATATGTAGCCGAGAGGCTACACGCTGGGTCGTCATTTACGGGCTTGACTTGATAGCTGATTAGTCACTTTTCCACTGACTGACAGTAAAATAAACCTAAAAACTACATATGTCGTCTGAAACACAAAAGATTTGGACTTACCGCGATCGTCTAAGTCGAAAAAAAGCTAAAGTTGAGATATAACCATGGATGCTCATTCATGACTAGTGGAGCCATCTATCAGTGGAGATGTGGCCAGTTAAAAAGACTTAAAGTAAGTCGGTGATAACTGATAACAGACTGTCATAAAAGAGTGCCTCGTCATTTACTGCTACTCGCGCATCAGATGTTACTTTAAAGAAATTATTTTTATACATTGCACTGCGTCAGTGACTATCGCAATATGCGAGCTACTGCACCGATGCGCAAGAGAGCAGTAAGTGCCTTGCGCCTGATTATCTTACGATAAGACCTAAGGCTGTATTTAATTAACAAATAGAAAGTCGGCGAAAGGCCCTACTCTTCTTGCCTAATTTGACTATTCCAAAAGATCTCGAGACCAACTATGTATTGTGTCCACGCCTTTATAAGAACAGTAAGTCTTTGGCTGACTTAGTTCCTACTCAAACAACACACCATGTGACTTGAAATTGAAGAAAAAAAAAAGATCTCGGAAGAAAAAATTTCTAGGTGCTATGTTTGAATAAAATACTTGTTAAAATTGAATTTCGTTTGTTTTATTTGTGTTTAATAAAACGCTTATGTATTTTTTATTATTAATTTATTGATTTTAAACATATGTATTATTTAACCTTATAAAAAAATCTTTACATCACATTTAATGAAAATACTGCTGGCATGTTTGTATAATTAATAAAATTGCGCCACTAAACAAGTATCTGTTTGACATTTGCAGATCTTCGCAAAAATTATAACTGATTTGGGTAGCGATGTTTCGTCGAGGGTAGAATAAGACTATATAAACAAATGAAACTTATTGAATGGCGCATTCTATAAACATAAAATACTGTATATAACATTGTTCTAAATTAAGGGGTTACTTTGACGGGAGCAGATTCTACTCCGACCCAGAATACAGCGCCGTTGAACGCGATTGTAGCCCTGCAAGAAAACAAACTATAGTAATGAGACACTGCACAACATTAGTAAAAATCGTACTGTAGTAACGGTTGAATAATATACTATCTTAGCTCTGGTTTGCCATAACCCACAGGAGCATATAGGGATTGTGTGAAACTTTAGTTGCTTTGACCCCGTCACAGACCTTTCTTTCTATTCGAGTCTACTTAGAACGGTCAGACAGATTCATGCATGTTTGGGGCGTCAAGTCCGAATTTCCACGAGGGGATTTGCAATCATCAGCACGCTTATGGGGAGGTCCTACTCCAATCCGAAGTCACACATATTGTCCTACCAATTGTAGTTATTATGGCAAATTCTCTCACGCTCATTCGTCATCTATATGTTCAGAAATGTTAGCTTTACCTAGTGACAAAAAGGCATCGCAATTGGCAATCGCAGTAAGATAAGGACATCTGGCATTCAATGACAACCCTGGGAAAATAGGTGTCGGGTTTCAGGAATTTGAGACCGAATTTTTGAGCAAGTTGTGGCTAAGTAGAAGTTTAGTTGATGGTGCGGCATTTCAATATGGCCAGACTTGCCACTGGCCACTGAAGTCTATTTTGTTCTATCCCGGAATTGAAAGATAACAGCTAAGCTTCTCTAATTTGAGTCTGTCTCAGCACTGTCTTATCTTCATTTACCATCAGTTGTCATGAAGGACAAGTGTAAAAATAGTCCTACCATTGTACTTCTCAATGACTGCTCCTGAGAGTCGCTCGCACCCAGCGACACCCCTTGACCTACACAAATTGGTATTTTTTTCCGTTAAGCGAGATCTCTCACCTGAACTTAACCTCGTCATTGAACCCAGCGGGAGGAGTCCACTTGTAGACCACCGTCTGTTTGTCGTCTTTCTCGTCGTGCTTCTTGTGGGTGACGGAGTTCTAAAACAACAACGATAGGTACAATAAATATGGAAGCCTAAACTCAATGCCGACGGTAAAATGATACATATAAATTGGCAACAGGACTTGAATGGACTTCAATAACGAAGAATACATAAATAGATATCATGTGCGTCCGTGAAAAAGTAACCTATGTTACGTGCAGCACTAACCTGTCATCCAAGAAAGGGGGAAAAACCTGAACTTTTTCTTCCCACTAGTTCCCTTAATCATTACGAAGGAACTAACGGGAATAAAAAGTACAATTAGTTACTTTGAAGGAACTGTCAAAAGGAATTACTGGGAATGAACGGGATTTCCAAAGAGCTAATGCCGAATAACGAGTGGGGCTTTCAATTATATTACCACAGGTTTTATTTATTAATTAGGAAAGATTGATAAAAAATTTGTGTAAACAGTGCAAACAAAAAATGCATTCAAGTATTCTATCATTAGGTTTATTAAAAGTGCGGGTTTGATTTCAAATGTCTCTTTTGTCACAAACAATATCCGTAATCCAAATCGTTTACGATAAAACCGCCCGCATAGCGTAAACAAAAAATTAAAGACGTGTGTGAGACCTAGAAACAATCTAGACCTTCACCCGAACGTACGTGTACCTAGATTTATTGATTAGGCCTTTGATTAGCTGTCAGGACACAAGCAGTAATTTATGATGAGCTAGTTATGTAGCTGCCTAGTTGCACCGTGGTGCAACATCGGATATCCTGAGTCAAGGTTTTATACCTTTACAATGCATGAAGAATTTAGATCTTATTGCAACAGCGTAAGATCTTAAACACACTTCGCGGCCCTACATCTGTATAAAGTCACAATTGACAGACAAATGTATGGTTTGAACAAGCAGTTCCAGTGTCCTTGGCTTCGAAAGGTAATTGTGCCTTCGAAGTTGGTTGTTGTGGTTTGCTTGTGTCAGGGTACTTTAAAAAAATTTGATTCGCTATTTCGAAAACTTTGTTACCCTTCCTATCACTTCGTAAAGGAATAATATTTTATACCGATTAAAAATGTTGCTTTACAAAATATTTTTGAAATGTAATGTGATTCTAGCAATCACTTTAAAAGCGGTTGGTTGCTTGTTGGGTCATTATGGCAGCTTTAGTGTATTTCGAACTTTATACAGGCCCTTCACTTAGGCACTCTGATTATTTATTACAATTACCGCCTCCTGATACTAGATTAATACACTTGAAATTACATACAGGGGTGCTCAATTTGAAAAATGATCGATATCGAACATAACCACATTTCAAGAATACATATTTTTCTTCGTGTATGGATGGAGGACAAAAATGATTCTAGGAATCAATTTATTCCATTATGAACCTACGGCCCTATAAATACGAACTGTTCATGTTAATGTGTGTGTTAATGTTAGACCAAATATCGGTTTGTTCAGTTAACTTCTAAAAATTGACTGTCATTGTCCACAAAAATTTATCGTGTAACTGTTCCTGAGGTATGGGAGCGGCACGGGATTGTGTTTGTCCAAATATACAATAGAGACATAACACACCCTCCTGTGCCGCTCTATACCTCAGGAACAGGATCAGTTATGCGTTAGACCTGTATTTAGGAGTGGGAAATTCCGATGAATAGGTATTAAATGAAATTTCATCCCCTTTTTTGCGTCCTTAGGGGTGAAACATTTCCTTCGATCTCAAAAGGCTGATGATGAGATTAAAAAAGAAGCGTCAAAACCGGTTCACAATTATTACTGGCTGACATGTTTGGTAACATACGACACATAACCACTGCTCAAATTGAGAACCTTCTTTTTGAGGAAGGTTAAAAATGGCAAATCAAATCTATTGGCTATGTATGAGTATTTGTATCCCAAACCCGGCTAGAAGGTGGCAAGTTCTCAAGTTATACTAATGATTGACGACGAACCTATTCTTAGCTCATGTGGCATTCGAATCCGATATAATCACTAAAATATCGGTTCACTATAAACAAATCACAGGTGTTTCCATTTTTCACGACACGACCTCTCACGTTGACCGACCGGCACAACAGCCTTGGATGACGCATGATGCAACGCCCCTAAACAACTATGTGCAGGTTAAGAAATCCGTATTTATCCGACGGTTGATAAACTAAAAATTTAACAAAATACGCTAGTTGTAATTAATCTTAACCACAACCTAATAAATTAAGCGAAATGTCTGAAAAAGTTTGCAATACCATTTGCTGATTGACTAAAGCGAAGCGGACAAAGGTCTTCCCGTCGACTACTAGAGCATAAAGCTACTTTATGTGTGTTTGTATGGACGAAACTTGATATATACTCGTAGGTTAAACGAATTTTTGGATTTTTTTGTCGTCGGGGATTTTTGATTGTAGGGCTGCTTCCTCCAAAAAAATTCAAAAGGGGGTACTGGATATATCCGCCATATGATATCTAATTTCGATGCGGTTTCGTTATTTGAAAGTTTAGTTGAATTTTTAGTAGAAAAGTCGAAAAACAGAAAAAGACGACAAAAGTAGAAGAAATTATACAGATAGGGATTTATAGAGCACCTAACTGCACCTGAAACCATTTTCTCTTCTAAGAACTGACTGGCTCTGTGGGGCTCGCGAGGTCTACAGCTCACGGAGCCACTATAAACTAGTGGCTCTCGTACTCTCCAATATGCACTAAAATTCCTTGTTCATCATCACCATCATCAGCCGGGAAACGTCCACTGCTGGACATAGGCCTCCTTCTTGGTACGCCACATCGACCGGTCCCGAGCCACCTGCATCCAGCGACTCTCTGCGACTCTAACCAGGTCGTCGGCCCATCGGCCTGGTAGATGTTTCCCGGTATTTCCTTGTTACACATTCTTAAACCATCTAACCATTAGCTTATTTCTACGGAAGCTAGATCGCTTTGTTCTCTTTGTTATTTAAATGACAATGCGCAAGCGCAGCTTTAAATTGCGGAAATACCATGAGATGACCTAGATCAAACCGATCAAGTCTGCAATAATTAATTACAATAAATATCGAGCATTAGTTTCTTAATCTGTTTATAATATGCCTTAAAGGGGCACGACGTTGGCATAATTAATGATTTGATTTGAATGAACGTATGTTCTACTGATTTTACTCCTGCTGACTACAAGCAAAGCGGGGTAGGTATGTTTATCTGAGTGTATCTTATACATATGTATATAGAAAACAAAATATAAGATATCTTATTGACCGAGCGAGCGAAGCGGCTCTGCTGCAAGTCTAACAAAGTTATCATCCGTTAGTTTAGGTATTGATACTCCTCTACAGGTCATATTTTACAACCGATCTGGATGAAACTTGGTATACAGGTTTTACGACTTTTTTTGGCCGACGGGGATTTTTGATCCAATAATTGTTATGGTTCTTTTGCGAAAAAGTTTGTGCTCGCGAGGTCTGCTGTTCGTTGTGAATGTTGGTGTTACACCCGACGGATGTAATCTTAGTCACGCTGTGTTTATAGATTTAGTTCTATCTGGGTATCAAACGAAAGCTCTTCTGCTTTCTTGTTATATGCGACGCTCTAATTAGGAACTGAGTTATTTTATTTTGAATACTAGGCTGTTTTTACATATACCAGGCCAGACTTTCACTTCTGTGGAAGTTAAACTACTGTTAAAAATGTCTTTGCGAAAGACTCGAAAATAATGAGTGTACGTAGAAATATTGTATGAAAACAGCGAGTGTGACCTACACCGCATCTGACGAAACCGTAGGATGGAAGTGTGCTCACCTAGAAGCATCAAGTTAATGCAATTATTAATTAGCGGAACACAAAAGTGCTATTAACACTTCTGTTTGGCGGCAAACTAACATAACATGGTGGTAACCAGGCTGGCATAGAAATGTGCCACCACCAAACCATCATCATGCTGAGTCGGAGGACTTTTTGGCACAGACATGTACATACTTACCTGTTAATGTTTTTTTTATTATTATTTTTTATTTATAGTTGAGAAATATATTTTCTTTTTAGTGTGTTAAGTGTATTCTTTTTATTGTCACACACTCACACACACACACACACACACTCACACTCACCCTACCTGTAAAGCATGTTTTTTTTTTAAATGTTAAAAATATTGTAAACAACAAAGAAAAATGTCATCCATAGAGAGAGCCTACACCTGTCGCACAGGGCTTCCCCTATGACAGACTGTATGGCTATACTTTTGTTACACAATTGTTTATCCAATAAATATTTTTGTATTTGTATTGTAAATTCTGTGCCAAATAAACTCTTTTCTTTCTTTCTTTCAAACCTAGGACCAGAAAGGTAGGACGCTGGGTATCGAATCCACGACCTCGGGATTGTAAATCCAACCGTGTACCTACGGCGACGTTTGTTTTGTTGTTCCGAACACAATACCAATATTATTTTGAATAAATATAATTGACTTTTTATCACTATTGTATGCGAGTTTCCCATTCGTACTTAATCTGATAACGGCTATCTGAGCCCTCTAAAACTTCAAGCTCCTTGACTTGAAGACATAATCGTAACCCACCATTGTTATTTTCGAGTTACCTCCAAATTAAAGTTGATTAACCTTGCTTACTTCACGGTTAGCTAAGCCTAAAGTTACGTTTATAAAATCACGTGACATCACGCATAATGTGAACGTTCAGATGTAATGCACAATACTGCTTACTTACTTCCTTAAAATTCACTATTGTGTCACATTGTGTGTACGAGGTTTTTTGTGGAAAAGACCTTCACATCGGTATGAACGTTTTGCGACATTTTTTCCTAGTTCAGATATGTAGTTTCCTGGAAATTGCCTTTGTTAGGTTCCTAAAATAAAGGCTAATGGTATGACTGGTTTCTATTAACTTTTTTGAAAGCAGAAAATTATTTCCGTTTTTATGACATGACATATATTGCATTGACTAATGTGTCATTTGGCTCAAAGAAGTTTTTCCTAGGTAACTCATGCGCAGTAGCCGTGGTAGCTCAGTTGGGTAGAGCGTCAGTCCTTCAACAATCGAGGTCTGGGTTCGATCTTGGATCGTGCCAATGAGTTCCATTTTGTTATTCGGATGTTATGTACGAACGATATAAATTATTACCATTGGTTTGTCGGTGAAGGAACACATCGTGAGCAAACCTGGACACTCCTGAGAAGAAATCAAAGGTTCGTGTGAAGTCTACCAATCCGCAAAGGGCCCGTGTGGTTGACTATGGCACTCTGTGTATGAGAGTAGGCCTGAGCCCTGCAGTAGGGACATATATAGGCTGCTGATGATGAACTCACGCGCTATAGCAATGAAATGGAATAAGTTTACCCGCCCTTTGCCCTGTTTGAATGTTCATGACTCAAAAAATTTACAATAACATTCCAAAAAAACATACGAGAGACAGAAAATTAGTGCAGTGATAAATTAAAATGTTATGTAACAATCTGTTTATTTATTGTAATTAGTTTAAATTAAATTTGACTTTTATTATTATTTCATTTGCATGTAATTTAGTATTATTTTAGATTCATTATTATTTTTGGCATATATGTGAATATTTGTCGCAAGGTTCAACATAACGACCATTGTTTTATATATAAGATCTGTAATACTAATAATGTTGGACAAATAAATTGATTTTATTTGAAATTCTGGCAAGGAATGCCAGTTAGCCGATTGAAGTTTTTATATTTATGAGCAGACAGCTACTGGTGGATAATGTTAGTGCAGGTTGGGTAGTATTGTCGTAATAGAACACATTTTAGTGCTATTTACCCCTATGTTTGACAGAGGCAAGATAGCAAAACTTAAATGCGGGAACCGAACATGTGAATTTCGGATCAGGTTTGTTTGTTATTGCTTGTAAATACGAGTTTTTGGCTTTGAATCTCATATTATTTATTTTATTTTACTTTATCACTTGTTGCACTGAACTAACAGGAGTAACAGGGTAATCTATTATAATGTACAATTTATTAGAATATTTTTCTCGAGCGCTTATTTATGTATATTTTTTTCGTACTGCATTTTTCTCTCGATCATGATTTCATTACCTGCTACCAACCACATGTTACGTGTGAAGCCGTAAATGAAATTAACATGTCATTCCTAGTGGACTGGGGTGCAATTCACTGAGCACAAACATAGTTGTAACCTAAGATAATTTGATATTGATCTTTGTTTGCCTAGGAAACTAGATATTTCATCAGCTAAGATATCCGATACCCGTGAAGTTGTAAGTGTTTGTCCTTAGTGAATTGCACCGCTTGTCTCGTGCGATGTTGACGGTATACTCACGGCTGGTGCTCCGCAGCTGAGCAGCTTGGCGAAGGGATCGTTGGAGGGCACAGTGAACTTGCCCACGATCTTGTCTCCTTGCCGCGCCTGCAGCAGCAGACCGCGGATCGTGTTCGACTTGTCATTGCCAGAGATCACCACTTCCATGGGCGTGCCAGCCTTCACCACCTGTGGGGGAATAGTATACATAACTTAGGTATCGAATATATGTAAAATATATCTTGTGCGGCTTTCGTCAATAATGGACGAAGGTCTTATCAATTAGCCCCGTCCCACACCTACCGATTCAGTTCTGATCTGCCTAGAACGGCCCGGGATGTTTCTTGGTTGTGACGATCGGTACATTTTATATTGCATTCTACCTAGATCAGAACAGAACGGAATCGGTAGGTGTGGGACGAGGCTTAGTATAAATTCACGCACAAACATTATATGACTGACGCAGCTTTGAATCACTCTCGTATCAGATAGCTTTTCCATTTTCAAAATATGACACACAAAAAAGAATTTATATCGGAATCTCGTATGGAAATTTCCCTTCTTGATATAATAAATGTACCTTGGTGCTAGTGGTGATGGTGTATGGGGGTGAGGACCGCTGCGCCGACACGGGGTGCTGCGGAACCATGTCCTGGCAGGCGCTCTCGGGGGCTCCGCTAGAGTACGCCTCCGCCAACGACACCACCGAGACCGCCAACATCGTGTACGTGAACCACATGTTTCTGGAAGAGATACCACCGTACAACATTGTACATTATGTGTTGTGCATCCGACGACAAGACAAGAACGATTGCAGGCGACTACATTTGTCTCTTCGTTCTTCTAGAAACCGCATGTATCATCATCACCTGGTCTGATCAGGTCAGGTCAGATACGCGAGTATCATATATTTCTCGTCCAAAATACCTCAGCGTCTATACACAAAAGTCTGTAATCAGTGCGTGTTACCAGTGATGACATAAGGAACTGAAACGTGGTAGGTACTGTGGACCGAATAAACAAGCTCAAAGTCACTCAATTTCTCTCAGTGCCAAAATCCGGAACGAGGAAATCCGTAGACGAGCTAAGTTCACCCACATATGTAGCTCGACGAGTCAGTCAGCTGAAGCGGCAATGGGCAGGTCACTAGCTAGAAGAACGCATAACCGATGGTGAGTAAAAGTTCTCGAGTGGCGACCACGTACCGGGAAACTTGTACCGGGCCGATCTCGTAAAGGTCGCGGATGCAATGTGGCATACCACGGAGGAAACCTATGTCCAGCAATGTAAGTCTTTGTTCGTTCGTAATTGTCAGGACAAGATTTGTATGATTTGAAAAAATTGTTGGAATAAATAGCACCCATGCGAAGCCGAGGCGGGTGGGTCTCTACTGTTATCGATACTTTTAGATTAATTTATTGTAACTATTAGATTACTCATTTTGATGGAAAATAATGTGAATTATCATTAAGATCGTTCTGAGATTAGTCCTCTCTCGCAAAGGAAATAATTTGTCCGCCGTCAGGATATCGCAATAGTCTGTTACTGCAGCAGTGGACAGGTGCATTTAACTCGTGAATCTCTGAACAAGTGTGACAGCTACATTATTTATTATTTCTGTACTCCGAACACTTGCTAAATTAAAAGCAAACACAAATGAAAGGGGGTCATGGTCTTTTGTTGTTCAGATTTCAAGTTTCAAAGCTATAGCTAAGACGGGTCTTTGAGCAGGTTCTGCATGAGCCATGGCGTAATCTCCCCAGATCAACAACCAGCTGCCTATTGCGTATATAATATGTATAATAAATATAAAATAACACATATCGATTATGTCGAAGACATTCAATGTTAGATTCTATGTTTCTGATTGCCGTGACCTTTTATAAATATAAATGCATTTATATAAATATAACACGGTTCATGAAGCTCAATAAACTCCGGTGAGGTCAGATCAAAGAGAGAATGTACCAAACGTTAATAATTATAAGTCAAAGGTATCAAATGTTTAGCGTGGAACGTTGGTACCAACTTTATCCACGGTTCCTTTAGTTTCTTATGAATAGTGGGTTTGCACTTGCCCTTCAATCTCACCTGATGATACGTGACAATAAGGCCGTTGGATAGAGAACGTGCTCACCTAGAAGGTACACGCTTATGAAGTGCTGACATGCTTGTCGGAGCACAAATTCTAGTAACCATTGGCTTCATACTTAGGTAGCATGCTGTTTTATATTATTTTTTTTAGTTTTGAACGAATAACAAACGTATTGTAGCCGCGCAATATAATTTTTTATTTTTATTAAAATTAATGTGACTAAATACGTACGAATTTTACTTTGGATTCGATATTTGTTTAATTTTATTAAATTTATATAACTAAATTTTATATTATAAGTGTCACATACTTTTTGACCTTTCAACCCCTAACCCCTTTTAGGTTATGAATTGAAATTTGTAACAACGTGTATTCAATTGATATAATATTAAGAAAGTATTTATTAAAAGTTCCACCCCTTAAGGGATGAAAAAGAGCAAAATTGTTATTTGTATTCCTTTTAAATAAAATATTTGAAAAGATCTTTTAAAATACTTAAAATATAAAATACAGTGTTCAACCTAGGATGATTGGACTTATTAATGAGAAAAATATAACAAAACTTAAATAAACTTACAAATCGATAATGCATAAGGTGATAATTTAAAATGCGAAGCTTTATTTTCGTTTTTTTTTTACATTACATTTTTAATTTATTTAATAGAAACTTAATATTACTTCAATTGAGATATCAAAAAATAAATGTCCTGTAACTATTTCATTATTAATTATACATTAATTTAAAGTTTTAAGAGGATGAGAATGAAGAGGAAGTAAGAAGTATTAATGGAAAAGGAAAATATATTTTTTATTCAATGAATATATATTTCATTTTACCTTAGATTTAGTCCGAGTGCGCACGCGCCGTCCGTCTAGTGCAAGATCCAAACAACTTTTAGCTGCAATATTTGACGACTGGTTATATATTACCGCCTCGCGACAAGGCCGAAAAATAAGGGCCGGGGCATATTGAGGATATGAATTTGTCCATACTCCGATTTCCATGCAGTTTCGTAGCGAGAGTAACTATACATAGTAATCTAGCTGTATTGAACGAAAGGCTTTGATTGGCTTACTAATTGATTGGCATAATATTATATTATCGCCTAACCTGTTGAGAAGAAGGTAAGAAACTTGCATTGATCCCCTTGTCAATGAAAGTATGATAGTACCAATAAGTAAGGTTTTTGGAAATTCTGCCCCCAAGGGGATAAAAAAGATTGAAAATTTTTTGGGATTGGAAACATCGATACAATCAACCATTCTGAATTCGACTGATGGAGTAACTATCAAGCAGGCAACGCTGCGGCGGACCCACGACTTCAGTTTCAGGTTTGTAATTTTTTTAAATTCTACCCTTAAGGGAAAGAAAAAAATTGAAAATTTTTAATAGGCAAATCATTTGGGCTTGAAATTTGAAAAATCGATACATTTAACGATTCGGAATTCGACTGATGGATTAACTGCATGCAGGGAAAGCTGCGGGCGACCCACAAGTTTAGTTTAAGGTTTATTATTATTATTATCATCTATACAAGACAGACAAGCAATTGGTAGCAGTAATCGCATCGAATATAATTTCCATAAACAGATTAGTCGTAATCAACTAAGGTATAGCTTGGTGATCGTAGAATGACCTTAGTGGTACATGACTATATATTTATATAGTCGCCTTTCATGATGAAAGTAAAATGATTCCGTGGCTCGGATGGTCCCGTACTCGCCTTTAACTACTTATTCCTTTTCTATTCATTAAATGTTCGTTAACTGGTCGGTTTATCATTTACAATCTCTATCAATAAACATGGAACCATCAGATCCATGGGATCGCCATTAGAATTGATTGGTACCACGCTGGAGATGGTTTGCTGATCGCTTTCAGATGTCATTATTACAAATGTGTTGATGCGTTCTGCACAACCATCATTCGTTTCATATGATGATTATTCAAGCATGATAGGCCAGGGTTAAGGTTTAATTTGTCTTTTGTATGTAAAAACTGAAACAGTGCAAAGCACAAGATGTTTTCTTTCTTTCCTTTTCTAAAACTCGTGTTGTGAGTGTGCATCACAGAAAAATTATAGATCTTCACTGCAGCGTGCACAACGACAGCAAAAATAACAAAATTTTGGCATTTTCAGCAGTGTCATGGAACAGATACGGAGATAGATATACCCGGAATAAAACATGGATCATAAAAACCACGTCAACAAATTAACGCGTTCAAAAAGAAATAAAAACCGCCTTTAGTTGCCTTAAAAATTTAATTTTTGTTGATTTTTTCAAAAAAACGCTAAATCAATTTTGTTAAAAATTATATGGGATACCTCTGAAGTATTCGCTACCAAACAAAAAAGAATCATCAAAATCGGGTCAAAATTGGCGGAGTTGTCGCGTAAGGTACATACAAAAAAATACAGTTGAATTCAGAACCTCCTCCTTTTTTGAAGTCGGTTGAAAATGAAACTCTACTGCTCAAAACTATATATAAATCCCCTTCTGACATTACACGGGTTCTCCTCAGTGCCTATCATCACATCACAACTTGAACTTGATTAAAAATATCTAACAACAAGGCATATTATAAAAGGGCCATAGTATTTCATAGCTCTGTCCATTGTCAATATAGTATCCCTTAAAAGGACACTGCTAGCAGTTTACATATTAACGTTGATGACGTCACAAAGCCTTCGACACCTATCGATCATTGTTAGTAAATTACATTATATATAATTATAACGTAAAAATTGTGCGTAACGGTGAGTAGACGTTAAATAGTAGCACTACTCACTAAGCAAATCACGACCGAGTTGAGCAATTCTTTAAAATCACATGTCATCACAACAAACCACAACGCTCTGTTTACAGAATCCATTCCGGGAAAATTTGGAAAGATTCAAAGATATATAGTGGCGACGACGCAAAAATAAGGTGAGAAATCATAGCTTCCAAATTGCCTAATTTCAATTGCGTTGTTATTATTAAAAAGTCGGAATTAGAAAGAGATTAAAAAATTAGAAATAAAAAAATATCTATAGCCACGAATTAGCCTACAGATGGGATGCTGCCTTGGTACGTTTAATAAAATAAAACCCCTATTCTATGACTCAATACTCTTCTCCGTCTTATTATTATTCTAGTTCCTATATAACGATTTGAACAATAGTCGATGAGTGTCAAGAAATGAAAATTTTGACGCACTATGCGGTCCCTTAACGACATTAATTTCCTGACATTATAATCGAACTTAGGTAATTACTACACAAAGTAACTATCTAAATTGAAATCCCTGAAATACTGTGATTTCCTTTTGTTTTTCATATTTTCAATATTTTGTACCGACACCGATATGAGCCGGCGGGCAGTATATGATTGCCGAAAATTTCAAGGTGTGCAAAAACAAACTCACGGGTTGCAAATACATTTTTCCTTAGTGAATTGCACTGCTGATTTAACCAAAAGCTACAACCGTTATCAAATCAATCGATATCAAAATATTTTAAAATATCGAAATTGTAAACATATACTCGTACCGCAATCATAACTAATTAAATCAATTAATATTCATACGAATTTATTAATTTGTTTACAACCATATTTTTTTTTTACTAGTTTTCAATTGATTGTCGTCATAAAGGAAAAATCCTGTCATAAAGCCGGTATTCCCCGGGCACAGGAAAAGTTAAACACCTGCAACTGACTGAAGCAGATTTTTTCTCCTTCATCATAAATAATTAATCATTGCATGGTAATGAAACATAGGGGCATAAGCACTGCATTATTTTCTCAACGCACATTCCTTTTGATATATCTTGATTAAATTATATGTCCAACCAACAGTATCATCATCAGCCAGGAAACGTCCACTGCTGGACATAGCCCTCCTTCACGGTACGCCACATTGACCAGTCCCCAGCCACCTGCATCCAGCAGCTCCATCCTTCCCGCCACTTTATCCAGGTGGTCGGTCCACCCAGTAGGGGGACGGTCTAAAAACTCCCCGTCGATTATCGGTTCTTCGAGCGATGTGACCTGCCCATTGCCATTTCAGCTCACTTTACTCCAACAGTATATGACTGCCTTATTATTATCGTACGGCCGATATCCTTTTTTTACGAAGGGGAATCTTCAAATGATACCCGACTCCTTAGGGGACGAGTCGGGTTATGTGAGATTCTTTTCACTAAACCCCTTCGGTGGCCATCCGCTGCGCATATCAGAGAGCTCTGGGTCCTCCAGAGGAACGTCGCCACTGACGGTTACAATTTTAAATGTAAGTAAGCTATCACCACGCCTATCTGGCGGATTGTTGATCGCCGCAGTATCTCTACTGTTCACAGATAGTTATTGTCTATTCCCGTCATATTAACGTAGCCGCCTTGATGAGGTTGGTTTATACGAGGTACATGTAGACAGGATCGGAAGTAAGTCAGTCGACTGTTGATTATTAACGTGGACTGACTTACTGGGCCCGAAAATAGAACGGGTGGCTAGTCAGCTGGACTGGCTTGTGAGAGCGAAGTCAGCACTGGACTGGGTGTCTACACGAGCCCAGTAGCAATTCATCGCTGGACTTGATTACTATACTGCCATATTACTGACCCTGTATAAACCCCGCCCACATTAAGATATGGGAATAATGTTATATAATTCTATTCACTCTTTTCTCTCCCGGCCAAGTAAAACAGTTCAAAGTAGAAAATATTCAAGATAGTAGTAAATACAACATGGTTATAAGGAAAAGGATCACACTAGTTATAGTAGTAATAGAGATATACAGTCTTACCACAAAAAAGATAAACAAGCTTTAGACACACGTTTTGAAAAAATGTTACCACAAATGCATGTTTAGCCGATGTCAGCTTAGACACTGCTTAAAAGAGGGTTGTCAAAGCGCCCATACAAACGTAGTCCAGTCATATTTTGAGTATTAAGCTATGAAAATCTATGAAATTTTCAAGGCACAATCTAGAAACAAATATCTGTGTCGGTGGTGAGTCAGATTTTCGTTTAAATATATACTTCCAGAGTTACAGGGCGTCAAAGTATTGTATTTTACGGTAATAAAAACCCTCAACTTTGAACCTGATTTACAAGAGTATGAATTAATTTAGAACAATTTGGAAAAAACACCGACATCTGAAATTTTATTAATATACTGTATTGAAAAAATGGCTACATAATATACTGTATCCTTCAAATGATCACTGGACTACGAAACATCCAAATAACGGGTTGATAACTTCGCGTAGTGTATGCTGTCTCACCGTACGAGCTCGGGTAGGATAGGGCTCGGAGAGGGACAGCTACAAAACAATGCAACCTTGAACGCGGCCACGTGGTCTTACCAAGATAGCCTCTTAACATAAAACTTTAATTTGAATTGTAGCCTGTCATAACATTCTCTGCCGGAATTCGCAATAGATTTCGTAGACTTTGTTGATTTTAATGATTTTGAAGACGTGGAATTAATGGACAACTATCGTGACCGTTTTAACAGTGCGAATAAATACATTTGAACATTACAACGAGCGCAACTTTCGAAAACGCTACAGATTTAGTAAAACTTTCGGGGAAATTATTATTATTATTCATTTATTTCAGGTAACAATGACCCATAAGGATATATACAATACAATAAAATACATTAAGTTAAACTACTACACACTACAAAAATATTCTGCACACTTATTTACTATGGCACGTTAGTGCCGCTCTGGTGGTGTTGGTCGCTATCTTTCCTCTGAAGCGACGGGTCAGCTTGCAGGTCGGGACTCGAACCACGAACGACTTGAATGATGTACCGTGGCGTGACTCCAGCTGCGCCATCCTCACGGTCTAGTTGGACCTCTGCTATATATATTCTGTGACGTCCTGCATGGTGGTGATGAAATGTAGGCGTGACAGATACGTGGCCGTGGTTGGAACTTCAGCGCGCAGCAGGTAGTTGGGCCCTGTGGGTGCGGTTCCGCAGCGGTTCCGAGTCACTCGTTTACGGTACGCCTTTTTCGTCTTGACTTTCTGAAATACATCCTCGTCCGTGTCATCAAATCGGACGCGCGTCCGCTGCTGGCTCGTGGTCGTCTGCGCCTTCGGTAACACCGGCTGCTGGGCTTGAACAGTTCGTTTGTTAGCGACGAAAACCACTGAAGCAAAATCACGTCGCGGTGATTCAGCTTCTTTGTGTCCAGCAGCAAGCTGTTTCACTGGAGGCTGAGGAGGCTGGTGACGTCGACATGGTCACGGTGACGGGAGGCAGCTTGTGCAACTCCTTCGCTACAAACGTAGGCACGTCGTCAGGATCGGTCTCTTTAAGCACAGTGATGATATCCTGCAGGCTCTTCGGTGTCCCTTCACGTCTGTGTGACATCATCTGGTCGCTCTTATTGAGAGCCGCGTACTGCAGCTTCCTCGCCGCAGCTATGTCAGCCTCGCTGAAGCTTGACTTACATATCTGCAACGCTCTGACTTCGTCCATCACATCCAGCTTCTGTTGCAGGAACACGAGGAGTTCGCCACGAGTTTTTCCTCGCCCATGACGCTGACGTCGCAGCGGCTAGCGCCACACTTCGCAATTTATAATAAAATAAACGTAGTCACGTCCACACGAAACCACGCATGACTCGAGACGAATAATCGTTGATATAATTAAGGACGATATTCCTCACGATAGCATAAACTATAGCTCAATTTTAATATTCGATTCACAGATTCGATTGAGAGAATAAAATTAACCTGACACCTGACACTGACCTCATGTCAGTGAAAATCACGTTCCATTGGATGTATAAAATTGTTTATTTAAAAAAGTTTAGCATTGTCAATCCACCAAATGTACGGCTACAAAAGCAAGCGTGCGTTTATATATTACATAAAGTATATATTTCGTATATTTTTATAATGTAGAAATTACTGAATCAAATCAATTTGATAAATAAAAATTATGTTAAATTTAAAAAAATGCTTTCAATGAAACGTTTTCTAGAGGTGTCAACATAAAATAAAGATACGTCAAGATAAATCGTGCCCAAGTAAACAAACGTTGGATATGGTTTTGTGGTAAACAAAATTAAACAATTGTCTATGAAACAGAAAACAGAAACAGAAACTAATCTCAGCATCTGCTATGGCAGTAGCCATAGCGCTGGTTTTCAGAAAAGCCCTATATAGTATGTAAGGCATTAAATATATGTGTAAAAGAAGTGTATGTGTGACTTTGCAGTGATTATCTTTTTTATACTGTCTAACTAAACTGGTATTTAACTGATGAGTTAAAATATTTTTTGTGGTAAGACTGATAGTAGATACCTAAACATCTTGTGACGGTTAATTCTACGGAACAGTACTGGCATGACCGTACACGCAATTGGCCGTTTTTGACTTTTGAGGTCACTATAGGTTTATAGACCTAGACGATGTTTTATATGTAGAACTGATAACTACGAGTATTTTACTATTGACACGATTAGAACAAAATTGATCAAGTTTACGAGTTTGTCTATGTTTAGGGTATCGAACCAGCGATGAAAAAAAGGTATCATTATAATCTCACTCTCACGACATATTACAAAGGTAATAGGAATGCGATCGAATTAAAATTTGGAACAGTTATGGGAAATGGTTCCTGCCTGATAATTTCTATACACATAATTTATTTTTTCTTCTTATATAAACCTCAATCACAAGATCGATTCAGCAGATAACGCCGATAAAAGAGCCGTTTCTTGTATGTACCCTCTTTTTAACCTTTCCTCATACAGTATATACTCAATTCCTGGCCTCACATCACAATTAACCATCGGGGTTAATAAATAACCGCGTGACAGTACGAGTTCACATATATTGAGGTGGTGCAACCTACATATATAAACCAACAATGGCTTTAGGAAGATAGCCGAGGCGGCGCGAGTTTTTAATAGAGATGAAACGGATAGTGATTTGGCCGGATAACGGATAGTTGACGGGTATCCGTTTCATCTCTAGTTTCTACCCGCAACTTCATCTACGTTGATACCAAACATAACTCCACGCTAGCCGTATATCGGGATAAAAAGTACGTGCATGCCAACTGTAATCAAAATCGTTTCAGCCGTTTGGTCATGAAAAAGCAACAAACAAACAGAGAGGCCGATACGAACTGTGATATGTAATGGTGATGGTAGCTCATTTCATCAGCTTCAAGCACAGGCGTCAAGCGTTCCCTATGAACAATGCCTTTAAGTTTTAATGTTTTCATACTTCGTAGCACCTTTAAATAGTTTATCTATTCGATAACAGATGACTCTTTAAACAGTTTTCTTATTTCATGTATCCAGAGTCATATAATTATTGGAAAAATAATACAATAATGACACTTGTCTATGGTTTTTAGTAGCGTTTGCGGTGTGGTGGTCGATTTATCAATATTTTTCGTAGAATTGTTTCCAATATAGGCGGGAACTCGTAATTAGTCAGTGAATCGCTGCAAAAATGAGCGTCGAAGAAGATGTAATGAAAATACAGAAAAAACTGACCAAGATGACATCGGATGATGGAACGGTAAGTGTAGTTTATTTTTGATTCTGATTTTAGTTTCCGAGCTTTTGTCTTTTCAGTTTACAGATTATTTAATGTATTTCTGAATCATTTTCGGGTATTTATTTGTGTTATGCCTCTTTAACTTCATATCTGTTCTCACTATTGGTGTTCTAGCTATTCAAACGCATATATCCTTTTATTTATGCGGTGTTTATTTATTATTGGTTGATGCTAGGGCTGACGTTTCACTCCGCGTTTGAAAAATAATAAATATTGGTTACAGGGTCAGGAAGAAGCATTGGAGCTGTTGAAAAACCTTCAAACTATGGCTATCAACCTGGATGTCCTCACCAAAACGAGGATAGGAATGACCGTGAATGCTTTACGTAAATCCAGCAAGGATGAGGAAGTGATATCCCTGTGCAAAACTCTGATAAAGAATTGGAAAAAGTTTTTATCTACTCCCAACACACCTTCAAAGGACTCAGGAAGTTCTTCCAAATCTAAGAAGGAAGGTAAGGATAAAGATAAGAAAGATGAGAAGGATCGGGACAAAAAACTTCCTGCATCATTTCCACCACAGACCAATACTACAGATGCTGTCAGACTGAAGTGTCGTGAACTACTCACACAAGCTCTAAAGACCGATGGGGACAACCCTAGCTCCTGTGCTACACCTGAGGAGCTTGCTGAAGAACTCGAAGAATGTATTTTTTCTGAATTTAAAAATACTGATATGAGATACAAAAATAGAGTACGTTCAAGGGTTGCAAATTTGAAAGATCCAAAGAACCCCACCTTGCGCACAAACTATCTAAATGGAGTTATATCCGCTTCGCGTCTTGCTAAGATGACACCTGAAGAGATGGCCAGCGATGAGATGAAGAAACTGCGAGAGAAATTCATTAAAGAAGCCATTGATGACGCTCAACTTGCTACAGTTCAGGGTACAAAAACTGAAATGCTCAAGTGTGGTAAATGCAAAAAGAAGAACTGCACTTACAACCAGTTGCAAACAAGGAGCTCTGATGAGCCTATGACAACTTTTGTCCTCTGCAATGAGTGCGGCAACCGCTGGAAATTCTGTTAAGACTGCATTTGACACAAATCTTAGGATAGTGTACTCATTTTCTCATACAGTACGCTATTGTATCTAGTAATTATAATTTTAACATGAATTTATGAAACATTGTTTCTATTTTCCCTTTCTACTATATGACTGGAATCATGTTAAGTAGATAAGGCAATATTAGTTTTACATGAATAAATTAAATCTGCTTGTAAGTGACCTCATCAGTTTTATTTCAGACAGGATATAAGGAATAGTCCAGAATAAATACTGCAATTTCCATTGGTTACAATATTTATTTATTTTTTACAAGAGAATTTGTCCTGTTGGACTTAGAGAAACTTGTTTGTCTTATAAAAGTGGCACTTGGTACAATCAATAAAATATTAAACATTTTGCAATGTGGTCACAAATCTATAAATTACAAACATTATACAATTCTTTTTTTCATCTCACTAATGCAATTCACATCATCCAAGTTTTCTGAAATTTGAATCAGTGTTCTATTTCTACTCTATTATTATTGTCAGTTATTTTTGAATATTTGCTAAAATATATAAAATTTGCTGCGGAAGATCAGAGCAACAGTTTTAAATATTGCTACATACATATACACTACAAGCATGGAATTTTGTAACATTTTGGAATTAATGAGTTCAAATAGTTTCGACCAGAATTCATTCCTGATGCTTTTGGTGTGAATATTTGAATTGATCACAAAATGATAAAGGATGAATGTGCTTCTCTCCTCCTGACATGCCCTGGCCAAGCAACATGATGCATATTAGATAAACCAAAATGGCCAGTATTGCTATAATCTAGTATGGCAAGCTACACTTTGGTGAATATCAACAGTTTATCCTTTTTGGCTTAACTAAACTACATAATAATTAAGCATTTATAACAAACTTAATGTAAATATCACTTATTGTAAAATTAAAATAATCTATAACAGTTCATCTTATCCAACTACAAGTTCTCCAGTTTTAATTTTGACAAATAACTTCTCTTCATTGCATATATAATTTTTGCCGTTCATATCTAATTTGAGATCAGTTGCAACATCTTCGTCAAGTTTAGTAATAGTGAAGCTCACGTCTTGATTAGCAACGAAGCATTCTGGCGTTAATGTTTTCTGGTAGGAAAAATGCGTTTTCAGATGCTCCCTAAGGAAATGCGACTGTACGACAACGAGATCGCAGTAGGAGCATTTGTGACTGCCCACATGCAGGAGGTCATTGTCCTGTCTATCGTGTCTTCTGTAATGATTGCTCAAAGCATCTTGCCTTTGATTCGTATAAGGGCATAATATGCACATGTGCAGCTTCCGATCTTTTGTGGGAGATGGATCAGATGGGCTGGACTCTTTCCCGTTCATCGAGCGCCTACGTTGTAATAGCCTTAATGTTTGTTGATCACTGATCGAAAATTGTTGGAAATCTGTTTTTGGTGCACCTTTTGGCATAGTTTTAATTGCCAACTTAATGTTGTCAGGGCTGTCTTCTTGTTTATCTTCTTGACTTTCAGTTTCAGCAAAATCGTTGCTATCTTTCTTTCTTTCAGCCTGTGCTTCGTCGTTCATCTGATGTTTCCGCATGTGCTGGACGTAGTTTGCGTAATATTTTACAGAATAATCACAGAGTTCACATTTATACCTTTGCTTTGATCCATGTAGAGATAAGTGAATTTTATACTGTTCGCGTTTTTCAAATGCTGAAGGGCACTTATGGCATTTGTACCGTTTTTCCTTTTGGCGACCATTCTTTAGATAAGTAGGATATATAAACTCGGGATTGCCGTGCATCAAATAGCCAAATTGTGGATCTGCTTGAAGAACTGGCGGAAAATGATCGTTAGGTTTCACTAATTTGTCTTTATCTGCTAAACCTCTCTTTTGCGCTTCAGTCTTCCTTTGGAATAAGTCTGTACCAGATAGGGGTATGTTTTTGAAATCGGCGTCATCTCCAGAATCATAATCATGATTCGTCTTATTTTCATTATCATGTAACAATTCGTGTTTGGCTAGATTCCCTACATTCTTCACTGCATAACTGCACTTCTTACATCTGAAGTCACCTTCGCCTCCGTGAAGCCCCATGTGGTAGCTCAAGGCAGAGCTTTTAAAGAACTTTGCTGGACATTCTTTGCAACAGTATTGTTTTGGGGTGTGTTTAGATTCAATACATTTTTTGCTGCTTATATTTTCATCAAAGTTTTTGCTTGGATTCGGGACGACCCAAGTCGCTTCTGAATCATTCAAATTTTCAGTTAACTCTATAATTGGTTCTTTATGAGATGGATGGGTACAATTTGTAAATTTAAGCATTTTCGTCTTAGTATGATATTCATCAGAATGAACGACAGCATGAGCGTTTATGTCTTTTTCGTCAGCCATAGAAAATTCGCAATGCTTACAATTATTCTCGAAAGATTGGTCATGGTATTTGTCGTGGACTCTCAAATCACCATCACAAAAGAATCTGGCGGGACATTTCTGGCAGAAATACAAAATTTTCAATTCCTTACACTCTGTTGTTCCTTCTTCTCTTGCCGGTGCATCTTCTGATGTATTTGCTTTTTCAATTTCGATCACTTTGCGCAATTTGGCAATTTGTTCTTCATCTGGGACGTCATCTTCGACTGGACAATAGATCCTGCCGTAAATTTCACCGTGAGTCTTAGAATGTTGAGCTAATCGTCCAGGGTTGTCACATGTAAACTTGCACTCCAAACACTTGTAAACCACCAGCTCACTGCCCTCAAACTCGATGCAGTGAATTTTTTCATGATTAGGAATTTTGCATTTCTGAGAATTCACGTAGGAGCAATAGCGACATTTATACATTTTGTGAAACTCACTTCTCGCGGAGACCCATACGTATGGGTTTTCGTCAAGAAGTGCAGGAAAGTCTTCTGGTTTTATTTCGGATTTTTGGGAAGATGTTGACGCTTCCAACTCTGCTTCTAATTCGCTTTTTTTCGTAAATATCCCGTGAACTCTCAAGTGCTGATGAAGTAGGTGTCTCTTGGAGACACTGTAATTACACTCAGGGCATTTGTACGGAGTGTCTGCAGGAAGTCGATGGAACTGCTCGTGGTACATGAACTGAGACTTGCTGTTGGTTTCATACGGACATTCCGTGCACTTGTGTCTCTTAGTTGAAGAACCGATAGGTGCAGATGTCGATTGCATTTCGTGAATAGGTGATTTGGAATCCATAGCTTTTGCTATGTATTCGTCGGGCTCATTCACACCGTGCAGTGCAAGATGTTGCACCAACTCTTGCTCTTCTTTAACGAAATATGGACAAAAGTAGCACTTGTAAATACATTGTGGCGAGGGTTGATGCTGCTTTAAGTGCGCTATGAGAACATTCTTGTCAGATGCCCTGAATGGACATTTCGTACATGTATCAGAAGTAAGTTCGTTGAACGAAGCAGGTTCTGGTTTAGGCTTCACTGTAGTAATGACTTTTATTATTCCATCGTGTTTCAACCGGCAATGTCTCTGAAAATAAGTAAAAGATAGCATAAAATATACGATAAAATCAACTATGGTCGCGGTGGCGTAACAATCAGTTATGCAAAATTTTGCTGAAAGACTTGTTTTAAACTACTGTAATTATTACCTGTATTACATGCTTCCAGTTAGACAGTTGATTGCAATGTCCACATCTATACGCCAAATCTGCTGGATCGGGAGTGTTATCGGGTTTCTTGGCTTTCATGTCTTCCTGAGTGTCTTTAGAGTGCTCGCGGACATGTTCTAGTAATGCCTCTTTCGATGCGTCCCTAGAATATACAGATATGATTTATAATAACAATTCAAATAAAGATAAATAATAATTATTTTCATGCATGACACACCTA
This sequence comes from Carcina quercana, assembly GCA_910589575.2. Taxonomy (NCBI): domain Eukaryota; kingdom Metazoa; phylum Arthropoda; class Insecta; order Lepidoptera; family Depressariidae; genus Carcina; species Carcina quercana. The sequence goes on along the minus strand of OU342428.1, from coordinate 12,447,382 downwards.
TACTTATATGTATATATAATTAAATTTTATAATTCATAAAATCTTGTACAAAATTAACCTGTACGGTTCTTTTTGGACGTTTTTGAAACGATTTCCACTTCTGTAAAAGCAGATTTGAAATTACGAAAGATCAATTAAACATACATAATTTTTATAATCAGCTGATTAAGTCTACTATTGGACAGGAATTATTATGACGAACGGCCTTTTGAAGCCGGCTGGTGGAATTGCGATCGCACCGAGATGTTAATATATAGGTAAACGCTCCTGAACTCCAAATAGTGTCCAACTGTCCAATACAAACTTAAACAAATTCAAACGCGACGTATCTTTCTATTCTAAGAAATCACAAGCGTTCTTTACTAACGGCATTACGTTTAGACGATGCAAAGTACCGATATTTGAATGACGGATGAATTTGATATAATAATTTGATGAAATAATTTTACCGGGTGTCAGGTTAAATAAAAAACAAAATGTACACTCACTTGTAGTTGCATTTCTTGCATTTCCACATAGTTTTCTTCGGTTTTCTAGAGTCATCGTTCCTGATGTCGAAAGAGTCGAACTTTTGCTCGAAGTGTTGAGTTTGCAGGTTGAGGGGCATGTCGAACGCCATGCTAGAGATGTCAGTACCGTCGTGGAATGGTTCGTCGATCTCCATTCCCGAGTCGATCACAGTGTTCGGATCGATGTAATGAAACTCATTCTCTCCATTCTCATTCAACACCGGCATCGCCAAGAACTTGTTGTATTTGCTGTAGTTTCTTCTACCGGTCTCATCAGTCATCAAAACTTTTGCCTCATTATGGTCCGGATCTCGGGCAGATTTCAGTTTTATATGCTTGGTGATATCCCAACGCCAATTGGACTTGTATTTACAAAGTGAGCATTCGAATGGTTTTTTATTCAGATGCCCAACGATATGAACGTGGAATCTCGACGCCGTGGAAGCCCAGAATGGACAATGTGGACATTTAAACACCTTTTTACCAGCAGCTTGGCTCGGCGACAAGTTCATTGTTTCATTTTCCTCTGCATTTTCAAGTTCATAACTCCTTTGATGATCGGGGAGAGTAGAGTCATCGTTGATACTTATATCAAGCGGGGTATTGAATCCAGCTGCGTCATGGCAGAAATTGTTCCATACGAAAACCACGTTCTCCATTGGATGTGGCTCTATATCTTTCGCCTGATCTGAAGTGACAACCTCCTTGTTTTCTGTATCCTTTATTTCTACTACATCACTCTTAGATTCCTTCCTTTTGCAGGTTTTCATGTGGACGTACAAGTCAGCACTAGACTTGCACCTGTGACGACAATTTTGGCAACGAGTCGAACTTACGCTTGGAACGGAAGTGTTTGTTGTAACGCGATTTGAAAATGTAGTACAATTCTTCTCGTGCACTGAATATTCCGATAAACATTTACTTTCAAATCCACAGTTCTTGCATATGAGTGATCCTTGTTCGCCAGTTTCCGTTAATATACGTTCTTTAAGTCTATCAAAAAACGATTCATTTTTCTTCCGAGCTATTGTTTCTTTTGGAGTGTTGTTATTGACAGGTATTAAAGATATGTCTGCAGGTAAGTTCTCAAATCTCTTAGGGTTTGTGCCAACTTTTGAATCTTCTTCGGATTCTTTGAATTTCTTCAGTGGGGGTTCGCCGGACGACGGTTTGTTTTGATTAGGTGTGGAAGCATTGATCGGTATGAGTGGGGGCGGCGGCCTGGGAGTTTTCCTATTGTGTTTCATGGCTTTTCCGTCGTCGCTCATGGTATTAGGAGACTGCCGCTGTTGTGCCAAAACCGAGTCGTCTATGTTGGCAGCGACCTCGGACGCTGTGGCGTCGTTGGAATCACTATTGCAGCTAACCATTTCTCTATCAGCGTTATGTACACCCATGTCCTGAAATAGATAAAAAAATAACATTACTTTATGGTGAATTTTCAGCGTAATTAATTTCATTAGTTACTCTGGGTGTTTGTTATGTATGGTGGTGAGGGCATTTTCTACGTCCATCTGGCTAGCTACCACAATGTTACTTACTGCCGCCAAACAACATTGTGTTCCTGTTGGACAGGTATCAGAGCCAGGGCCACATTGCCTGAGGTTTTTGGGTCTGCACGCTTTCATTCATGTCATGTCATTTACCATCAGCTAAGGTAAAGGCCAAGCGCAAACATATTATAAATATATATAAACTAATAATACTGACTTGAAAATTAGGATGGTTATTTAAAAATTCAAATAAAACGTCATACAAATAATATTTTTATTGCAAAAGAGACTGAATTTTCTATCGAAATTGTTTAGAATTAGACATTTGATAGAAGGTGCAAGCATTACAGGAAAACTGAAATGACTCAAACTACTTTTTTTTTAATCAGCAAATATCCTTTACAAAAAGAAAACTGTATCCCGTGCTAATTAATTTACACCTATGCGTCTCCTTGCCATGAACGGAACCCTCGGTGCGCGAGTCCCACTCGCACTGACATGACCCGGATATTTGTTATTGACAACTTGTACTTGCAAGTTATGTTTTGATAAATTTATTCACTTTTCAAGCGATTTCAAAAAAGGAAGAGGTTCTCAATTCGACAGATTTTTTGTATGTATGTTACGCGACCATTCCGCCAATCATGAATATACTTTGATTATTCTTTTTTTTGTTTGATAGATCATATACATTTTATCGAAATTAACTTAGCGATTTTTGATAGATTCAACAAAAAACAAAATATATATATACTTTTATGGCAGTTGAAGTCGGTTCCGTTTTCGAAGGAACCATACAGTAAGTATACCTAAAATAAACACGTAAATAGCAGCCAAGTGCGTGTCGAGCCACGCGCAGTGTAGGGTCCCGTAGTTGTAGTTAGTTCACGGTTTAACGCTGATAACGTCTAAAAACGGGCCCAGACAGGACGATGTAAAGTAAATTTGAATGGGATTTGTACGAAACTTTCATTATGATACCTACAAGTATATTTTACTATTTGGTCGACTATTACACGTGAACCTCTAAACTATCTTAGTCGTGATAGTTTTACTTACAGATAGACAGACCCTCAATGTTTTTAAAGGCATATTCAACGATACGACACAATGGGGTAAACGCGAAAAAAATATTTCATCCACAAGTTACGTGTATGGGAGCCACCCTTAAAAATATTTTCGAAGATTTTTTTTCTACCACTTAATCGGCGTGATTAATATATACATATTAGACATTATATTTCTCTCGTAACAAATTACGGCTTTCTAGTAGTAAGGGTCTCTGAGCTAAGCGGCAGACGGACAGAGCGAAACTATAAGGGTTCCTTGTTTGATTACGGAACCCTAAAAAGTGTTCTTATTTAAAAATATAAGTATAATTTTTGCTTCTCCATGGCACTATAAATAACGGTTATTAGAATCGTTTAAATCACCGACTTATCGACTTACCGACGGATCCAAACGTTTTATTATTAAACACGTGATCCCTAACAATAACAACAACAGAAACAATTATGTCAAGCGCCGTGAGATGAAGTACTGACTTTGAATAGCTTTGTGATCCGGTGTGTCTTATACTAATACATTCAATTATAGATAGCTGTTATCATATAGCAAGCAACTACCCAAGTTCTAACTAGATGTATGCGTTTTGTTTATCGAAAACACATGCTGCTACAAACAGTTGTCAAAAATGTTTGTTGTTGTTGTTGTAAATGTAGAAAATCGCGGTGAGCATGCATGCGTCGTAAGCAATAGATGTTGCGTATATATGTACATGTATGTATGCGAGCGAGGGGCCGCTGGCCCGCCGCCGCCCAACCGGGCACCGACAGACAGTCAGCGGAGCGCTATGTAGAGTTGTCGTGATAAGAGCGACAAGCGTGAGTGACGTCAGGCGGCGAGCGAGTCGAGGCGCGGCTTCCCGTCCCCCGCCCGCCTCACGTGAACTGCGGCGACACTCACCGAGGCCGAGGATCGTGAGTCGGCGCTCCCTTCCTCCTCCTCCTTGGGGACGAGCTCGGTCGGTGCGGCGGTCGTGTCGCTAGCACCCACCCGGTTGCGTCGGCGACCAGCGCCCGAATGGCCCACGGGCGGCGTGTGATGATTCATTTCGTGCACTGTGAGACTCTGCTTGATATCCGCTGTGAAGTTGCACATGGAACAGTGGAAGCTGCCGGTGCCGCCGTGGTTCTTGTTGTGGCGATCCAAATTCCATTTGTAAGGTGTGCGGAAATCGCACATCGTGCACTTTATCATCGGCATCGAGTGGTATTTGACGTGTTTTGTATATCTTCCTCGTATATGAGTAACGTAATTACATTTGGTGCAGGCGAAGAATTTCCCCTTCCCCTTGGTGCGGTCCGCGGGAGGCGTACCGTCCGCGTCCGGATTGTGCCGCTCGCAGTCGACGTCGTCGGCAGCAGTGCGCTCGAGCGACTCCTCGGTGCACTCCTCGACGTCCATCAAGTCGTCGTCGCACTCCTCCACCTCCTCGAGGAAGTCCTCGAAGCGTTCCACGGGTTCCGGTAACTCGGTGGTTGACGGAGATTGTTCAGATTCCATTTTGAAAGTGAAGTCTGTAACGGGCGCTTGATGTACTTTCATATGACGTATTAATTTCTGGTGATGTCTCGAGGCGTAATCGCACTGAGGACAGTCATAAATTTTAAACTTTTCGAAGTGAACGTCGCGCGCATGCACGAGATATACGCGCGAATTCCTCGTGTGAAACGAGCACTTGTTACAGCTGTAATTCCTCCGTGTCTTGCTCTGCGGCAAGAGACGTTGATATGCTTCCGCGACGACGACGGCGGCGCTTCCGCGGCCTTCGAACGAGAGGGGGCGCACGAGACTAGCGACCTCGCCGGGTATCGCGCTCGGCGGCGAGGACATCTGCTGTAGCATACTCCGCTGGAACAAAACAATGCTCGGTGTCGGTTAAACGTAGCGAGACGTAACGCGGAGCAGCGGCGCGGCACGTGTGCGGTGCGCGAGAGCGTCGCCGGCTGAATGAGGCGAGCGACCCGCCGCCGTCGACAGCGCGCGGCTGACGCGGCCGCCGCCGCGCGCTCGCTCGGCTCCGACGGACGCCCGAGGGCGCGCGTCCCACGCGGCGGCGGCGGGTGCGCGGGGGGCGGCGGCGGGGCTCGGTGAGCTGCTGCTAGGTGCCGCCGCGTGCTCGCACGGACGTCGCCGGGGGAGCTGACGAGACTCTCCTCCACAGACTGCGCCCTAATGATGTTATATTCAAGTCGCACAATAACTGTTCTCAGCGGATTTATTTTGTATGAAATATCCTCCAGTCGAATACCATTTATATAAAAGCTCGTAAATTCCATTACATAATTTAATGCAGTTCAAGATTAAAACAATTTATGGGTACATTATTATTATTTATGACAATTTGACAAGTGCGGCTCAATCCACGGTAAAACTTAGGATTCGAATTTTCACAAAACAAAATAATAGTTGTTATATTATACAAATTAAGTGTTGCGTTGATGTCTTTGGAACGCAGTTAACTCAAACGAGCTAAATTAAATAAAATCTGAAGCAAACTAAAGGGCTACAAAACAAATCAAAACGCTTTGAAAATACTATAAAGCTCTCAAGCCATAGATATTAACATTATTGTCTTTAAGAAGTTATTTTCAATAACATTTGAAGCCAAATAGTATCGATAGCACGTTTTGTAATGGTAATGGAGTTGCCTGTACACAAGTGTAGAGAAAAATGACGATTCGTGTCACCCGAAGGGCTTTGCAATAACGTACAAATTAGCTTGATCGTGTGGTACATACCGCGTCTTTATTCGTCTGTCTGGCTTGAAGGTACGAGTACCTACGTTCAAAAAGCTTAGTCTTCTTGAAATGATAGCACACAGGCCTTCCGAATCGGAACGACCAACTAGGAAGAAAAGGCAGCACTTTAGAATACCCCAATATTTAATATATATACTTTCTTGTGAACCAATAATTATTTATCTGTATAATATTTTTTGAATTCAATGGATTCACCGGCTGGTTCGGCAAAGGCGATGCGGTCCGTGGTGTTTGTAGGAAAGTAAAACGACCTACCGACACTGACAGAGATCGTATTGGCAGAAGAATACAACTGCTAAAAGCTGTGATTTTAGGTGTACTAAGATTTCAATTTATACAGTACGTATCTACAGATAGTATCTATGTATAATAGTCTACAGACTGGATACTGGTTGGGTTGTGGTGCGGGACGCGGTCGAGTAAACTTGAGTATGATCGACATAAAATATGATCGTCGCTCGCTCGTCCTCATCTGTATAATGTTTTTGTGTTTGCCGTAGCGGGTCGGTCGGTCGCGGGTCGTGCGAGCCGTGCGTGCGTGCGGTGTGCAACGGTGTGTGTTGTGTCGGTCGGTCGGTGTGCACGTGCGGGCAGCTGGCGGACGTGTCCTGGCGGGGGGCGGCGGAGGGGGGCGGGGGACGCTTGCCGAGCAGACAACTCGACAGGCAGCGGCAGGAAACGGCCGGAGAAGGCATCTCCGAGCACAATGGAGGCGGCGCGCCGCAGGGGGAGCCCTCGCAATCGATATGGCGTCGCTAAGGTCCGTTGGCCGCTGCGAGCGGTTTCGAGCGCTGCAGAGGCGGATGCCCCGCGCCCCGCGCGCCCCCTCCCTCCCCCGCTCACCACACCTGCTGTGTATTTATAGAGCCGGGCCCGGGGATGCAGGGATGGCGGGTCGGCGCGCGCGACGCTACCACGGGCGTCCGTCGACGTACCTACTGCGATGTTCGCACGCACGCCTCGCCCGCCGCCGCCGCCGCTACCGCCGGTGACGCCCGCGTCCTCGTTATTTGTCACAGTGAATATTTAAAATAGAACACGCTCGTTAACCAACCCAAAGAGCGCTGTTGATCGCAATAAACGTTTTGTAGACGGCGAGGTAGACGAACATCTGATGCTGTTAAGAGTGTTAAGGTCTCCATTTGACATCCCTAATACACTGTCAAACGACGCATACGTGGTTTGAAAGCCAATGGGTACGCTAAAGAAACCAACATCGATGACCTAACAGGAAGCACAAACAAAGCGAAATGCTCGACTTAGCGTTGTCGACGTAAGATAAAGTCTGCGAAGACAGAAGCTACCAGAAACGTGTTTATTTTATTGTCAACTGAGAAATGCTGTTCCCTGCTTGCGATGACAAAGAACATCTTCAATTAAAACATTGGCTACAATTATTTTGAACAGTACGACCTTAACCTTGAACAATATCTTCTGTCTTAAGTTACAACTTCAACCTTAGCACACTGTGATAGAGCACAACCGCGAGCTCACCACGCACATAAAATGCAAGGAAAGAAAACCCGACAAAAAAATCAATTCAACCGAGCGCAGGAAAAAAACCAAGGCCTAAATGCAATGAGTCTGTAAGTATCTGTAGGACGGACAGTGCATTTGGGGAGTTTATTAAAGCAAATATTCCTTTCACTCTCGATGGTTACGAGTTCGATTCCAGAGACCGACCATAACGAGTCATTTGGAATTATCGACGACTCGACGCTGTGTAATAACTTTTGCTTTCGTTCCGTTATATTAGAGTCGGCCACCTACTATACGACATTGAAATCTTATGTGTTTCGATAAAAAAAACTATTTTTGTGCATACCATGTTCGTAAAGCAGATGAAAAATATTTTTTAAGGAATATTTGTCGCTCGCATTTTTTTTTGAAGAGGAATAAGATTGCCGATCGGTAGCAGGGATGATGCTAGATACTATGTAGACATAACTCTGTTTTTTTAAGTTTATCAATTCTTAAGTGTATTTAGATTGATGTGTACTTATAATGTAATACACCTCTGCAAATTTGTCTCACGTTCACGTATAAAACTGATAACCGATTGCTACGAAATTTGGTCTGTGAAATGGAGAGACGAAGAGTTTTTATGTCAAACTCAATTATGTTGTTTAAAAGAAGTAATTGTTTACCGGTTCAGTCGTATGTGGAGCGTATAGTAGAGGAAAGTAGGCTTACATACAGACCATAATATATCGAGCGAATGTGAACGGACGCAAGGGTCGGGCCCGGGATGGGGCGACCCAAAAAACATTCAACGTGTTTTCTTGGGACTTTGCTACTGTTATCTCAACATTTTTATTTTCACTTTATTATTGTTTAAAAGCTCTCCACTTAAGAGCAGTGCTTGATGAGTTTTGAAGAAGGCGAATTATTGTAGAGCAAGAGCATGACTGGATTGGTTTCAGAAAGGCTGTCCAAAGGAATCTTCTTAGACAACTGGATGAATATGCGGGTTGTCTTTGCTCTCAGCACTGAGACAGTACAGGCTGATAGTAATAATAATGGCTGTGACATGAACTGTACAGATTGTTTCCTGTTCGTTATAAAGGGAGCAGAAAACTGCGAGAATGAACAACTTTTAGAAATGAATAATTTATTTTCTTACAAAAAGTTGTAGACGGTAGTTTGTTTCGTATAGATACTTTTACTCTATTGCCTAGTATATTTCCCCTATTCAGATTCAGACTGAACATATTTTTATACAAAGGTATAACATATACTCATACTAGGGATCTCAGAGGCGCGTCTGTAGTCACGTAGCTGTAGCTAAGTATATGTTGAAAACGTGAATGTGTGCTCGGCCGTGGCCGGACCTATAGCTCTTTATGTTGGGTTCTCTACCACCCTGGTTATATGACACGTGATGGCAAAATGTTTCGTCGAGTTGCGTAGGACTCGTAGCGTTGCGTAGGATGTTAGGAGGAAGGCAGTTGGGAGGCTACGTGTTCTGTCGTCGGCAATACTTTCCATCAGGTACTAACTAAATCATTACAGAAAAGTGTAGGACTAGATATACCTATCTTACCCAGAACCCCCACTAATTTGTCTCGATTTTTCTTATTTATCTGCAATAAGAAAGTGAGTTTGTTTGTCCAGCCTTTACGTCATAACGGAGTGTCCAAATGACTTGATTGACTTGCTGTAAAAGGTGTACAATGTAAATTACGTGGGATAATTTCTGAGGACCATGCATACGGAGTGGCGGGCTAAACGCTAACTGTTTAAATATATTCGCCGCAAACTTCGCCTAGGAGACCGAGTCTTCGAATTTTGGCCAAGTTGATGGCCAATCGTGTGTCAGCAGGGTGCAAGTTAGTCGAGAGAGCGGAAGGGAGTGTCGTGTCGGTGACAGATTGAGTATGTACTATAGGTGTATGTACCTATAGCAGTGTTGTATATGCATGTTATTTTTGTATCAAAGAGGAGACGGGTTGAGTCGGCGGCGGCGGCGGGCGTAGGCATTCCGAGCGTGACTAACCGCACTGGCGCAAGTAGGTAGGTGGCGGCGGTACCTTCGTGAAGCGCTCACCTCGACGTGGCCTCCACAGCTTACTTCTTGCATGCGAACTGCAAACCCGTTCTGTTATACTAGCACGGGCGACGCCAAGGATGGAGTCAAAACTGCAGTTGCATGTTGTCGGCCGCGTCTCTGCGAACGTGGCAGATACTCGTATTATTGTAAACTGTATTAAACATGTGTAGGTACGTAGAGAGACCGCTGTTTGCTGCTGTGTTCGACGGCGCGCATTGTGTGTGCTGTGACGTCTGATAAGAATGCGCACTGCGTTCACAATGAAGAGGGGAACGTTCGTGTCATCGAGCGCGCCCGTCCTGTACACTCGTGGTGATACATTGAGTATAATCGACGACATAAGCAGGTAAAACGTGTTGCCTAAACATGCTGCTGGGATCGGGGTGGTGAAGCGTCGGTGACGATTTTGCGACGCAAATAATCTGCGCGCCAATTGACCTTTCGTCGTTCGCCGTCGTCGGAGCACCGAGGCAGAGCGTCGTCGGTCGCGCCCGCACCGGCTCCGACCAACACGAGCTATATATAGCATCGCGACAACACGCCACACGGAGCGAGCGCACACCCGACAGGGGCCGACTACGTAGGCAGTTTTCCTTTATCACCCGCCCGACAGCCTCTAGCCTGGATTGTACGGAAGCGTCGAGAGCCGCCTCTGAGGAGACGTAGGCGACGGGATGCCCCACACCACCCTCCGATCGATGCGGATGGTCGCCGTAAGAACACCCTAGTCGCACTACACGACAGACTACTGACGTGATACATATAGCTGTATGTACATACAGCTCACGAACACCCCGTATGTTTTAAATGCGGAATGCCAGGGCTAAATGTCAATGACTTACATTATGTACCATTTGAATGCATATTGATTTAAAAAGACGACTTGAATGAATGTTTTTATTGAAAGACAAAAACACCTATAATCTGGCCCCACCTGGGTCTACCAGTCTAGAGGTCGCGGCTTATAAAAGCCGAGACAAAATGAAGTATCTTATTTGTAGATGTGTGTCCAAAATTGTCCAAAGTGTTTAAGTACGAAATGCAAACGAGGAAGTGTCTATGAATGAAATACTTTGCGTGAAGTAACAGAAAAGTTACATTCTATAAGCGCAAGCGTAGACCGTCAACATCATCAACGATTTTATTCCAAGTAGAGATAGCAATAGTATGTTGTTTACGAGAAGTGTCTCAGCGCAGGCGGACTGTTAATTGACATGACCTTGACGACTCGTCCGCTACGGCCGGTCGGCTAGCACGATGCAGCTGGGCGCGTGTCGCACGTCGAGTGCAGTCTCTGACGGCCACCGCAGCACCCGAGCTCGAGAATGGAATTCGTACCGAGCGTCGGCGGGTGCGGGGTGGCGTGCACTGTGCTCGTTTAAAGATGGCTGCGATAACGCGGTGACGCTCCTCGGTCGCGGGCGGACGGACTAGTGTGCGTGCAGTACTCGCGGTGTGTGCCGCCCGGCGTCCGTCCCTGGCGACCTCGCCCCCCGCGCGCCCCCCGCGGTGCACGTTCCACAACATGTGCGGGCGGCGGGCGGCGGGCGGCGGCTACGTCCGAGTCCGTCCACCGCACACCAACACCGCACGGCAGCCGCTCTCCCGCGCCGAGGCCCGCTGATAAATATATGCCTTATCAAACCACTAGATAGCAGAGGTGCTGCTCGCTCGTTTAGGTGTCACGGACGCATCGCTCCGGCTCCGGCCCGCCCTCCTCATCACCACAATCACGACTTGTTTGTGTTGCTCACATTAGCGATCTACACGTAGGTATTTTTGACGAGCCAGTATCGTTTCTGTATGTAAACAGCAAACACAGTTCGTTAAAAACTGAATGCACATTTAACCATGGAGGTGCCCAAGGAACATCTTCGTGGTCCATGTCCATTGGAACTTGTGGATAAATCAAAAGGATTTTCGTCCTTCATAGGCGCAGCTTAAAATAAGAACTCGGATACTTAGTTCAAGGAAAACCTTCATAAGTGTTTTCCGCGATAGTACGATACTTGTATGTATTGTAGGATTGTTATATATGTACGTACGACACTACAACGAAGCTACAAGTCAACAGCCACAAAGAGACAAAGCGACCCGTTCTGATGATCAACATTGAACATCCATCGCGCATCCATCCGTAGAGCCGTGTCGTACAATAAAACTATGCATAATTAAGAGAACAACCATCCAAGATAATCCATTGATTCCCAACATATCTACATATACTGGTTGGCATAGCACGCTGCTGTAGCATGTTATCACTCTGCATTGTGTGCAATCGTCCGGAACACGTCATGTCGACCGGGCATCGTCTTGCACGACACCAATCGGGTATTGTTAGCGCCATTCGTAAAATATACGTGACATCAATTAAAACGCTACAACTCTATGCAAGGAAAACCAAGCACAGTTTTATTTCCTTATGAGTTACCGACGCATCAATTGCGTCGTAGTTATAGGGAGTACCTGCAGAAGCCCAGGAAAGCGGGCGACGTGTCGCAAGAAGCCGTTGAAGTAACATATAAGCACAGCAAATTGTCAGGGCCGTGTGCCGCCGGCGGCCGCGAGCTGCACGACAACGCACCGTCACTGCCTGCCTACGCACCTATCTACCTATACTGTACACATGTGTGCTATACACACAGTGCTGGCGTGGCGACCGACGACGGCTCGTGTAAACAGCGAGGGCACGCTGCTCGGGCTCGGGTCGCAGCACCGACCGGCCATCACGGAAAAATACGATCACGGCACGGTCGCTACACAGGACGACTGCTAACGCTCACGACAATGCAATCCAGACAAAGCGATCCGAAGAGAGACTCACGCGCCCGCTTCTCGGAAACTCTCGCCACACTGAGGAATAACTTTATTATTGTATTACATTTGTTTACGATGTAAACAATAAACCAGTCAATTTGCGAATATCATTATGGCGAAAGAGGTGGTCTATCGCCTTACTCTAGCTTTGATAATTTATGCGTGTAATTAACGAATTCGATGAATCAATCTTACATATTAAATACACGTAACATTTGTAAGACGCGAGCTACGAGGACGAAATCAACCATCACACCAGATACTAGAGTAATGATAGTCATTATTTCGTAGCAAACTCGATGGTGGTCCGCCATATTGGATCGTCTGCTTGGAAACAAGTTTTGTTGTGCGCAGGCGCAAGCAGCCGGCCGCCAGCTGCTCTCGCGTCAGGTGGTGCGTGGCCTCGCGCACTCAGAGATCCGTACGCCGCAACGCACACAGAAGAGATGCGACGAAGACAGCAATATTCTATTATTCAAACTGCCACCCCGTGATCCCACAGCTCTTAGATGGTGAGCGTGTTGTTATAGCACGACATGTCTCTTCTGTGGGCGTTACGGCTTAGGTAATCATAGCACCGTGTGGCAACAGCCACTGCTGGTGACCGCTAATAAGGTATGCGCCTGAGTCAATTAGGTGACGAGCCGCATTGTTTTAACGACGATGATGCGATGACGGACACGCCTCGCTGTGATGTTCAGTGGTGTATTAAATGTGTTTTTGTTAACACAACACATTTCAAAGTTATGAGAAAATGTGGTCAGTAGTCGTAAGAAAGAATCTCGATTTATCTGCAGGTATGTCTTTGTTTTTCATACATAGACCTGTATTTGAATAAATAAAACGACAGCAATATGTTTTCTACAGAACGAGCCGACATACGTCTCCCGCCAAACAGCAGTGTAAATAGCATTGTTAGGTACCGGTATTGAAAAAATAGTGCCTCAGTAACTGGAGGCTTCTGGGTGAGGAACTGAGCATGCTTCTATCATATTGAGTTATCGTCATCATCAGGTAATAAGATGTAGTTCAAGTAAAAGCTCATTCCGTATATATAAAAAAACTTATTTCTATACTTGTAATCCTCCGTTCAAACCATGCCGACATGAACTCAAAGCGGGCCGGCTGTGTCGTTCAGCCGCTGGTGAATTTGCAATTTCATATCGAGGAATCATAGTGAGGATTTGTTTGTGACTTTGTGGTGACTGCTGCTTGTATAGAAAATGTTTTGTGTTTAATTGTGTGCTCCTTTATGTTTACCTTAATTGGTTTTTTATTGCCATAATACAATATTCCGTTCGGGTGTACCGACCGTCACTATCTTAGCGAACGGACTCTACGATTGCGATATACAAATCCAGAACGACGTCGCGATCGGGGTGTATTTCGTCAACCCTTCTACGATAAGATGACGCAAGTCAAACACGTGGTACAGAAGACTCTCTGCTCGCTCACGAGGCCGGGGGGCTGCCTCAGTAAATAAAACTTATGTATGTGGCAATGTTGCAACATCTTACTTTAGCGTTCATGAGTGTCCGGTCAATGCGTTCGAACCTATTTCCAATGACGATAACACAATCCGATTGTCTGTTCATGTACATCACTATAAAATATGTTCTATCATCAAGTTTTTTAAAGGTTGAGAAAAAAAAAGATTCCACAAGCATGGCACCCACCGGCGCCAGCCATATTGTTTTATTGTTTACTCTACAATTTTTAGGGTTCCATATCCAAAAAACGGGACCCTATAACTAAGACTCCGCTGTCCGTCGGTCTGTCACCAGGCTGTATCTCATGAACCGTGATAAACAGTTGAAATTTTCACAGATGATGTATTATTGTTGTCGCTATAAGAACAAATACTAAAGACCAGAATAAAATAAATATTTACGGGGGCTCCCATACAACAAACGAGATCTTTGCTATTTTAATAGAGAATGGTACGGAACCCTTCATGCGCGAGTCCGACTCGCACTTGGCCGGTTTTTTAGCGATACAAAACTGTGTGGCTTCTGGCACGGTTCGACTATTGGACTCACGTTGCGTAGGTCGCGGGTTCGATTCACAGCAGCACTATCTGGTACTCTGGCTTGTGTCAAAACACTTTTTAATGTCTATCTGGCTAGGTACATACCACCTTGCTATGAAAAAACTATCTAACTTGAGGAACATCGTCATCATCAGGTAAGATAAAGGTGCATGAAATAAATCCAAAAGCACGTAATTATTATCAATTTCAAATGAAGAATCGTCCCAACATACACTGTACACATAATACAAAAGTAATAACCTCCTCCTTTCGTAGCAGTCGAGTAAAGAGCATACGTCCCTCCGACCGTTCAGACCGAATGCTATTATTTTATTAAAACGACCCGGAAAAGACAAACATAATATAATTACTAGGTCCCTATCCCGACGACGTAGCCGCTGCCACCATCGCCCTATGCCACGGTGCCCTGTGCTGACGAGATAAAGGCGGAAATGACGTGGCACCCCCGCGCCGGTTGTACAACAGGATGGGGAGAACGCGAGGCCGAGGGATCGTCAAGGTACGACCCAAGTCGCTTCTTTACAAACCATCAAAAATATTACTTTGGAAATGTTCTAACTTCCTTAGTCTATGATTCTGTCGCTAGAGAGATGAGGCCGTATTCCACTGACGCTACTGGGTCAGACACTCGGCCGCGCACATCATTGTCAGTTACACGTGTGTATTTGTTGACCCCACGCATTGTTAGCCGAGGTGGAATCCGTATATTCAAAAAATCTGTGTCTATTCCATAGACTAGTTTTTAATGAGGATTCACTTCGACCAGCGATTTATAGTATCAAACGAAGCAAACAATGGTGACCGCTTAGGTCATTTAAGGCGGTGCGATCGGCGCCGGAGTGAGGTCATAGCAGCGGAGTGCGTCGTCCGCCGCGCCGCAACAAACAACATGGATATTGATACGGGCGGAGAGCGGGGACGGAGCACGCTTACATTACGTGCCACCTACAACTGGTGCCTATCTACACAGATTACGTGTGTCGGTATAGCTGGCATTGTTGGCTGGATGCGGCACGGCCGCGCCGACGCTCGCTGGCGCGCACTAACGACCTCTTTTCGTTTCAGTGACAGCGCGGACACGACTCTCCAGAGAGGGGACGCGGCCGACGCGCTCGCTCCTACTACCTAACTACATACTCGTATGTATAGCTATAACGAAAACATCCTGCCTGTAACAACATGGCGTGCAACTACAGACTACACGGCATCGAGATGAGACGGATGTGGCAGGTAGTAAATAGTCACGACACAGTCCTGCCTACTTTTTGCTACAAATCCTCATGTAACACGCTGAAATTCTGTTACTGTCTGGAGGTGTGAGTGCAATCTATTCGTATTACCATCTCCCTCCTACAGGAATCGAACAGTATTGCTTGGTGACAATGTTATAAATACTCCGTTGGAGAGTTTCTCCGGGAGAAATTTCTCGAGTGGCGACCACGTATCGGGAAACGTGTACCGGGACGCCCACTACTAGATGGACCAACGACCTAGTCTAGGTCGCGGAGAGTCTCTGGATGCATGTGGCTCGGGACCGGTCAATGTGGCATAACATGAATGAGGCCTATGGCCAGCAGTGGGCGTTTCCCGGTTGATGATGATGATGAATGTTATAAAATCAGAAACCCAGAAACCGAAAAAATTGAATTAGGTACTTGTTTTACTACCTAGGTACTACCATTTACAAGTATCAAGTATATTTCAACGAACTCAATCCCCACCCACTCTCCAACATTTCGGAGACAACAGTGTCGCTAACAACGACGATTTGTAGATGACATAGTTGTGATAGAGATACAAAAGCAGCAGAAGAACAAGCCACTCGTACACTTCGTGGTTCATCGCGTGTGCTTCATAGAATCCCGTCAGTAAGCAGATATAGCTGATAACGTTATCTGTGCCGAGCGGCGACAGTGGCCTGCGCTGACAGCATCTCTACGAAACCAATCGATGATTTTACATAGTGTGCGTGGCATAGAGGCGAGTCCAATAGACTGAAACTTCAAGGTCAAAGATCAAGAACAATCCATCATTGATCAGGAAAAATCATATTTTGAACCTTATTGATTGCTGGTAAACTTTTTTGCCTACATAAATGATGGATGACGTACTAATTTAGAATATTATAAATAATTTGTGTTTATCAGAACAATAACTGAATTTGGGAACACTTTTACGAGAATGTTGTGTTTGGTTTACAAATCCCTCCGGGAATCGTCGTCGACGAGAGACATCAAAAAAGTTCGGTTGAATAGTTGAAACGTGAAGAAATAGCAAAGACTATATTTGAGGGCGTAAACCACTATTCCGTTTGGGATAAAATGAGCCCCATTTCCTCGTCTATGACGTAGGCTATAGGCCTTCTTGAATGGGTGTGGGTTAAAGGTGTAAGAAACGTTCAGATTCAAGGTTTTTATTGAGGGTAATAAAGGTATGTCCATTGGGCTGATATCGTCGCTATCAGACATCAAAGCTCTGACCTAATTGTTGGTTGGAGCCCATCTGGCAAGGACGAGGGGTACCGGCGGCGGCGCGGCGGCGGCGGTAGGGTCGACTCGACAGACCCCCTACCTCTCTAGAGCCTCGGGAACGAAGGGAGGCCGCCCGACCTCCTCCGTGAACCAACCTCAGCTCTAGCGTACTTATAGCTGTAGATATCAGCTTACTCGCAGTGTTGGCTGGCTTTGAGGGTTTTATACGACAGCAGTGCCAACTCAGAGGAATAGCAATACTTGCTATATGCGGCTAGTAAAGCAGAAACTATCATTTCCCTTAGAAATAGTAGCAAAGGTAAGGTCAATTGCATATATAGCATAATTTTATTCAATTATTTCGCCAGCTGCATGAAAAACCCTCAACATCTGATTATGATGGCGATGATTTGAGCGAAGATCCCAAACATGCAAAATATCCAATAGCTAACGGTTTAGCGCACTGGGTAAAGCTTCATCTTAAATTGAGTGAAATTGTCGTCGCGATCGTCAATGCCGCAATGTAATACAGTCTGCTTCAAACATAGGAGTTCGGTCGTAATAGATAGGGCGACTGTTGTTTTTGAACGATTATTAAAAAGCAGGAAAAAAATAGGCATAGAAACAGATAAATTGTAGAAGAATAAGCCGATCTACTTTTTGTTGTCTTAAAATACGTATCGCTTTTCTTATATGATTCTCTGACATTTTTGGACCTCATATTATTGCAGATATTCAGTAGCATTGAATGCGAATTCAAGAAGAATGAAATTAGCTCAACATTTGCTAACGACTTCTCTACATTGCTAAGCTGACCGTACATTCAAGTTGCTAAAAGCAGCGACTGCGAGCGCTCGGTCACTGGTCCTCGCCAACTATCTATAGAAAGATATATGTTGATATAGCCAGGTACAAGTATTCTAAAGGAGCGCTCGGGCTTGTGGAGGATTTGTACGACGGAGCAAAACGAGTAAAAGCCGTCGACGACGCCAGCTGCAATGCAGCTGCCGAGCGACCGAGCGGCGGCGGCGGTGCACCCGACCTCTACTCTTGGCACGAGGAAATACCTCGCGTATTCTAACAACGCACAACTATCCACTGCTAATACTCTGCCACTGCCCGGGTGATCAATCGACTGGAATTATATGCCCTTTTCCTTCCCTAAATAGTGCAACTGTACTCATGTAAAAACAGATCAATAGGTCGTAGGTAGTTAGGTAGGTAGGTATCCGACTGAGATTATGAAATTGAATCGGTCATTTCAAAAACCACTTAAGTCACATTTTTTTCCAACATGCTTTTTTTGCTGAAAATGGTTCCTCAAAGGTAGATGCGTATTCTGGGTGAAAACCACTCAAGTCAGTACATTCCTTCCTCTTTTAATAATACCGCGTGAAAGACTGGTCAACATCAAATGTTGAAGATAATCCAAACGAGAATGATGGAGAATATGACTATGTACCATAAAGATATTAAAACATGACAAATTAATACATGTAAAATGTTAATAAGTTTATTTTTAAGTGTAATTCTTAATTATAAGTAATAAAAAATATGATTACTACGATTGTTTTGGTTAAATTATATACCACTACCCCTATTTCTCGCTAAAACAACATAAGTCAATAACTGTTTTTCAGGTTTTTTTCATTATTTCTATAAATAAACTGTAAAGGTTATACGCTATTTTAATTTTTTACCACTCAAGTACTAAATTAAACATAAATAAGTCATTTACGAGTAAAACTAATTTGTTTGTGTATGAAACAGTTTTTATTGATTTCTGAAAAATTATAATTTTGTGACTTATGAGGTTTTTGAAATGACCGATTCAATTATATTTAGGCCAAGCAAGTTTGACAAAAGATACAAAATATATATGAATTAACACTTACTGACGCTGCTTTTCATAGAAATACTTTGATAAAAAATGAGCTGAGAAAAAAAGGAAATAAATGATAGAATGTCATAATAACCGAGCAGTCATCGAAGACGTGGATGGACGTGGAATGTAAAACGTAGTGATTAAATACTCCTAGGTGGAATGTTTAATGTCAACACAAAAACTGTCAAAGCTGATGGTGACATAAGATAAGTTAACGACGGGTTCGACAGTCAATGATATGTTCCTAGAGTCGAGGCATCACCGTGAGTGCTACGAGAAACGGCTCGATTTCTTCACTTCGTTTTTATTGTTTTAAACTGAGCCGAGCTTAACGAAACTTCTATCAAAACTATACCGTATGTTGATCAGGAAATAAAACGCTATCGAAGGGTTTATGATAGTGTTATCAAAATCTATGAAAGTTCAGCGCGATCGGTGGCCGAAACAACAGCAAAGTTACAATTAAGTTTTAAATTACTTGTGTGCTACCACATAAACTGTTTGAAATTACTTGCTGTTCAAGGAATTTGAACTTAACATGCGACAGCCTTTATAATTTTAAAGCTAAAGTATTAGTATTTGACTGAAAGTAAAACACTTAAATTGATTTTGACTACGTTGCTGATTATAGTCGAACCGCTATAACTAGAAATATAATATATACATCGAAAAGAGGTAATGGAAGCAGGAAATTCCGCCTCAGAACGTGAGCCTCATTTGATCGACGAAGTGAAGAACGAGCTATTCACACAAAACCTTCACCAGGCGGGTTGATGATCGCAGTAAGATCTAGACTCCAGGTCCGTGATCGCAGTAAGGTTCGTGGTACGGCGACATACCGTGTCTTCTCAGCTTTAGAATAGGATCACCTCATGTCATCCCGTGGGTGTCATAAAACGCGCCTAATAAAAAAATATTCAGGAAAAGGGCAGCAGCATCTACCTATGTAACAACAACATCTTACTGCGACCACTAATCCGCCTGCCGAGCGTAGTGGTAGCGAGAGGAGATAGTGTAGGAAAACTCTTTATTTTTTTGAGTATCCACGGATTTCGTAAAAGGCATAAAGTATCAAATCAAATGCAATCGCCGTCGCGCTGTAGCCTGTAAGTAAGCATCTACGTACGTATACGATGTAAGTACAATGGAGTACAAAAATATGTATCCACTTTTGTACTTTGTCACATTCACCCTGGCTGGTGTATACGTAGTGTGTTGCAAGAGATGTCAATTAAAGGTGAATGTGAAATGGTTCAAAAGTGGATACATATTTCTGTACTCGCGTGTTCGTTAAGTTTTGGCATCAATGATGATGAATGATAATTTGAATAGCGATTTCTTCTTTTTAATGAACTGTAAGAATGCCTTCTTTCGAATTGTGCGTTTGTAACGTATCGTGTGTTTTTAAACAATGCTCTTAGACCGAGCACCAATAGAAAACTACCATTTTGGTGGACGTCATCCGATTCGTGCCGTGACTATAAGTTTTGTGCAGTATAGAGTCAAACACATATATGGGAATGGGAGCCCAGTGGAGGGGGGGTCATGACCTCAGTGACCCCCTGGGATCGCGCCTCAATGAACCTGGACTACGAACAACTATCGGTATCAGTGATGTCTACTACCCTTTAGTCTACCTCTATAATTGTCTTACTTAGCTTTAAGGGACAATATTTTTCAAAATCAATCAAACCTTTAAAGCGTAAAAGGGGTTTTAGCGGACAAAGCTGTACGCTGGTGAATCTCATCAAACTAATATAATAACGGTGAAGGAAAACATCGCGAGGAAACCTGCATGTCTTGAACAGGCATGTGAAGTCCGCCAATCCGCACTGGGCCCGCGTGGTGGACTACGGCCCATACAATCTCTGTATGAGTGTAGGCCTGAGCTCCTGCAATGGGGACGTATATAGGCTGTTGATGATGATGATACTCGATGACGTGACGGTGCGGAACAAAATTTCCAGCTCAGCATTATTTCAATTACATTGATACAGGACAACACCCATGAGTATAATTAGATAGACCTCAGACCGGCCGACACGAGCGGTTTCATGGTAGAATCGATCTCTCAGATGTCTCAGAATATTTTAATTGAGGCTTCCTGGAATATTAATCAGCGTTTCCGTAAGCTAGGGTGACATAGATGGACTGACAAACCGAAAGTCTCAACTTAAGATTTAAAATTTGGCATACAGGCGAAATATCAATGTTGTATAACTTTAAATGTAAGTAACTAAACTAAACATAAATTCTTAGATCTAGGTATTATCTGCACAAAAATAAGCTGTATACATTATAGAAGACCGGATCTTTAGCTTTAAAGGAGTACCCTAAAACCTGTTGTAGTTTAGTAGATGATGCAATAAACTTTATTCCTTTTCATTTTTCAGAAGTGGGTACATAAAAAAATTAATTTTGATACAATACGTAACAACCCAGGGAATTATAAAATAAAAGGCTAAAAGTATCTACAGGGAATATCCATACAATATGTCACGGAAATAACGACCCGGGAAAATTTGCGTCCCACAGGTAAATTCCCCTGCGATTATGACCGTTTCAAGTTGGGCTTTTCCTTACGAAATTCCATATTGCTTATGCTTACAGGAACCGTTTAAAATGTTGGGAATTTGACCATCGAGGTATAAGATACTTTTACGGTTTCTGTACGTTTATATAATCATTGAGCAGTCTGTTTTTCTCGTTAATTTTCTGACCCCAGAGAGACCTCTATGTCAACTAGCCGCCCGAAGGCCTTTAACCGTGCTCCACAGATTTACTGAAGAAATGAGAATCATCTTACTTTTCAGACAATCAGGTGATTTAGCCTACAACGTCCTAAGAAAACTGGGGGACGTCTCACAAGATGATTTAAGGTGATGATGAGTTAAGTAGAGCCACCTGGTAAATTAGAATATCAATGAAAGGAGTTTTGTTGTACACTCGAGTACAAAAATGTGTATGTAAACAATTTTGAACCATGTCACATTTAACTTTAATTGACATTTCCCTCAACACACTGCATAGGAACAAGCAAAGAGTGAATGTGGCATGGTTCAAAAGTGGATACTTACTTTTGTGCTCGAGTGTACATTATAAAACAGATTTACCAATCCCCCTAATTTATGAAGATTCCAAAATGAAAAATCTTAAATAATAATAGGAGACAGGAATCGTCATGTTCAAAAATTTCCTCCACCGTCTGTCGAACACCGTAATACTCGTATGTTGTATTAACAGTAAACCGTCGTCGCTCGCTACTCTCTCCTTGGCCGGCACACGTCACTGGCGCGTGTTCCTCCAAACCACAATTCCCCCTACTGCCAACCCTAATACTAAATTGTAACGATTTTCACGAATATACGTTACTGTATTACATTACATAAATTGACATCAAGCCAGTTTAGTATAAAGAACAAGAGCAGAAAGTAACAAAACTTTGTAAATTAATTTTATCGCAAGCACAAGCACGGAAGGAAAACGAAATAGCGTGAAAAAAAAAAGGATTGACGCGTCAAAAATCAGGCAAAAAAGCAACTCAACCATTTCCTACTGTGCACTCAAATTATCATTGATGCCAAAACTCGTACACTCGAGTACAAAAATATGTATCCACTTTCGAACCTTGTCACATTCACCTTTAATTGTCATTTCCCTCAGCGTACTGCATAGAACAAAGTAAGAGTAAATGTGACATGGTACAAAAGTGGATACACATATTTTTGTACTCGAGTGCACATATAATTATTACATGCTATAATCCTATGCGGTAAAAATGTATGAAACTTTTAACAATTTTTATGTGACCACTATTGGTCAGTCTAAAGTAGTAGTAGAATAATGGGAAGTTATTCTCCATCAGTAAAGCACCTACAAGCTGTGGTAATGATGACGAAGGAAGAGAACAGACTATCAGCAAATATCCAAAACTTACTACTGGTTATCAGATCTATATAACGAACCACAGATGAATGTTCAGATAACGACTACTCGCTCATATAGGTACTCGTTCACAAGGCAGCAGCAACTAAATCCTACGTAATATAGCGTTTATCACCACGCCATAAGGTGCAACTGTTACGCTTGGCAGGCGTCGTGTGGTATCTGTTATTTGTATGTTATGCTATGACGCTACGAGAAAACATTTAGCAAGGCAATTTAGCAAGCCTAGTGGTGGTGAGGCGTCGTTGGTAACGCTACGGTATATGTGTCCCTGAAATCCAGGTTCACTCTAGACAGTGACAGAGATATACATACAAATGAGTAATGGATGATGCAATGAACAGCAATGAATACCAACATTCGAATGGCGAATGCCATCCAATTACCGAATATTCGTGTTCGCCGAACACCTTCATATGATTTGGATATGGAATTGGAGGGAGTCGTTGTACCCTAAAAAACTATTTTCAACAGCGTTGGACAATAATCAGACAGAAATAGATGATCGACATAAATGTCGAAAATGGAAATCAGGGCCCTATTTCGTAAAATTTACAATTGTCAGTGATAGGGACAGATATCTGGTTCGGGACAGTCATGTGGCGTACCATGGAGGAGTCCGCCAATCGCCTCCGTGGCCTAAAGGCTAAATGTTAGACTATCAATGCGGAGGTCTCGATTCCCAGCGGCGGGTACACCTATCGGTACTTGATTTGGTTGGTGGTACATTTTCTATGTCCGTCTGACTAGCTGCTGCCACCATGCTACTTACACCAGTGTGAATAGCACTGTTGTGTTCCGGTATGAAAGGTAGTAGATAAATGTTGTAACAAGGCGCCAGTGTCATTAATGAGCTGGGGAGCATGAGCATACCTGACAGGTATTATTATTATATTATTTTGTCTTTGTCGCGTTAAGATCTAGTCTACATATAACATACAAAAGTCTTCAGTAATAAACGTATACTGCGACGACGGATTCTAGTAAAAGTGCCGCAGATTAAATGTGCCCACTGCCAAGATTCTCTTTGAAGATATACGTAGCTACGAATAGCAAGAGGTAAATACAAAGTAGGCAGATCGTTCACGTACAAAGATACTTAGATATACGCATCTATGAACAACGTTGTGGTACAACTACGAATCTAAGTATCATTGCAAATGTGTGTGTTCGTATCTGTGCATGGTTGGTATGATATTCTTCTTTTTTTATATTTTATAAATAAATCTGAAAACCAATTTTTTAATTTTATCACAGTAAAAGAGTTTTTTTTAAAGATTACAAATTTAACTTTGCAGTTGAAAGCAATACATTGGGTATGTATTTAAACTGCAAAGTAAAGTTGGTTCTTCAATTAGACATACATTTTCGGTTGAGTATTGTTGAGTGAATATTATTTACCTATGATTTTAAGTAAGTTAATCATTCATATTTTGTTCGGGATTCCGACTCGCTCTCGACTGCTTTTTTTTCTTACTGGCTGCTTAGCAAGGCTATGCAGTACTATGCACATAGTACACGTAATTCATGCATTCAGCCAGTATTCGTTAAATTTCGTACAATCATTTCCTTGGTATCTTGTAAGGTGACCGTGAAGCTTTACACTATCACCACCCCAGATCTCCCCGTGGACTTAGGAGGGATTCTGTGGGGAGGGCAGCAGCGCACACCTGCGTACTACATCTATCTGATAACCAACTTGCTTGCCGTGGCGTGGTGATTACAGCAAGATCAAATTCATAATTCGAACGTTATTTTGTTACCTTTCATCGAATAATGGGTTTGCACTTGGGCTTCAGCAGTTGGATGGAAGGCGTGGTCACACAGAAGCTTCAATACGTAGGCTCTGGTACCTTTCATACCGGAAAAAAACAGTGCGAATAATAACTCGTGTTTGGCGGCAGACATAGATAACATGGTGCATATAGCTATACAAAAAGAAAATTGACATGTTTTACTGAAGTATTTAAATTTGTAAGAAATTGGTTTGTACCGCCAGTACCAGTTGACTATGATTTTAAAATTTCCCTGCCACCAGCCGAACCCGCTGCCATCGGATCCGGCTGATGAGTCCAACGCTAAAAATATAATTTGAATCTGTAATAGCATAGAATAGAATATATTCATATCAATAGATGTCAGAATCACTGAAACCCTCCTGTTAGGCCTTTTTGTATGCCAATTTTTTAAAAACTATTAGCTATTGCTGTTGTTTCGAAATAGAACTGGACTAGAGGTATACTTGGAGCAACGTTTAGCTGGATCCCTCAGCGAGTTGAGGGATCATGTATCTTTATCTCAAATGGACGGAAAACGACTCAGCCAGCGTTGCTGTGCAGTAGACTGAGATAAGGTCGCACTCCGCTGGTTTTGTGAGTGTTATAAACTGCCTTCGTACTTTCAAATATCTACTGAAATATTATTCAGAAAGGCCTATTCCTTACGTCCTGAATTAATTCTCGTACTCAGACAAATGTGGGTCAACTGTTATCCTAGAGCCTAGAGAGAGTAAGTAGGTTTAACTTAACGTAAAAACTGGCCCAGGGCAAGTCGGACTCGCACACTTAGTATTATTTTATATATGATGGGTTTTGCTCTTGGCCTTCATCTCACTGGATGGATGGTAAGTGATGATAAGGTGGTTGGATGGTAAACGTGCGCGCACAGAAGCTTCAACTTAAAGAAGCGCTGGCTATGCTACCTTTCATACATACATACAGTTTGGAGGCAGACTTAGGTAACATGATGGTAGCTAGCCAGGCGGACATAGAAAACCACCAACCACATAACCAAAACGCCCGCTGGGACTCGAACCCGGGACCTCTGGATTGTGAATCCAAAATTTAGCCATTTGGCCATTAGCCAGGAGGGCCAGGAGACGAATAAAACACGAAGGGTTCCGTACCACAGTACAATATTTAATACAAGAACCTCTAAAAGCAAGTTTATTGTATCCTTAAATTCTTAAAGTACATATTCTGAAGATATTTCAAGTGTCTACTCGTATTACTGTTCAAAAGATGTGCAGACGGATGGACTGTGGCGGCTTAGTTATGGGCCCCATTGGGCACGCTTATGGACTGAACCTTAAAAACTACTGATGTTAAATTACGAAACCTGTAAATATTTATGGAAATTCGTGTAGTTTTACTTAACATCGTAAGTTTTATTTTTCCATATCGTATGGTATGGTAGGTTCCGCGGCCGGCCGGACACCCTGTTTTTTCATCACGTCGGGGAGTTTCATTCGTTCCGTCTGATGGTAAGTTAAGACAAACCTATGACTTCATTAGTTTGATGCTTCTGGGTAGGCACACTATCCATCCAAGACTCGGAGTCTTGTAGGAAGACACGAGTTGAGTAGAAATAAAGACTTGGTGTTTAATCATATAGATGTGACAATTAACAAGTTGATTATAGATCCAGCTCTTGTAATAGTAATAAAATAGGCTCCGTTGGCGTCTGGTTTGTGCGCTGACATGAAACAGTGTTAGTGCTTCCACAGATGCACTAATTAGGTTCTTGAACTCGCCTGGCTCCGCTACTACAGTGTGCGCTGTGCGGATGGTAACAGGCACCTATGTCGCGCTTTTATACGATCTTTGGGATTTATGACATGGAGTATGTAGGTTTTATTATTGAGGACGATACAAGTATCTTCAGTTAGTGGTTACGGTATTCAGGTATTGGGGAAATCTACAATGTACATTACGTTTATCTTTGTCAAGTAGAAACGCACTTTTGAGACTCGGTTCACCACGGAATAGCGTACGGCAGAGAGTCGTAAGGTTAAACTAAGGTTAGATAAAACTTATTTTAATCATGATGGAGACATCAACATAAGGTGAAGGACAACTTGTAAGATATATACATTTAGGTACAGACTTTTGATTGAGACGGACTTTTCTGCAGATGACGACCGACCGTACCTTGTGGTAGGTACTGAATAGTGAAGACCAGTCAGATAATAAAATTTCATTTTCGTCAGCGCCGAAGTAAAAGCACCAGATTTAGCAAATCCTAGTTGTAAGTCCCGGGTGGAGCACTCCTGCCTGCCTGCGGGGAGCGCCTCGCCGCCACCCGCCGCGCCCACCCTCCGGCTTTCACTCTTGTGCGTCGGGGATGCCGGCCGGCCGATACGAAATACTGTTAGCGCCCGAAGCGCCCGAGCTATTGTACATCTACCGGTGCGAGACTTACGAGCGAGAATCGAGAGAGCTGCCGGCGCACGAGGTCGCCAGCATTATAAGCACCGCGTTAGGGGAGTAATAAGCGTCGACACGACAACGCACGGTTTTTGGGCGTGTTGCGTGCTCGGTAAGGGCGAGGTTCGCGTGCGTGGAACCTGTTACACGCACCGAACGCTGCTGCCGAAGACACAATCACCGACCGACCGGATCCCTCGTCACCGCACGGCCGGCACCCGGGCGCGCCCCGTCGTTGTTGATAAATAACAGCGCGTCGATAACTCTCGCGGCTCTCAACGTTGTTTTCAAAGTAACGAGCACACGCGCGCATAGACGACTGCCTACGTCACTGCAGCAAACAGCGACGCGAGAAATATTCAACAGCTAACAAGTTTCAATGGATAAGTCACGTTGCCAGTTGGCACTCTACATCAGAAACACTCGATAAGTCACACGGACGAGGCGCGCTAAGAACAGCCTTGATAAACGACGATGACGCAGTATGCTACATAGAAATTACTTATGACATACGTCTACCATGGGTGGCTATGTAGACTCGTGCATGTGACGTCGAGGTCTTTATGTACTGAACATATTATCGCTAAATAAGAATTACATCTGAAGAAAACATGAGTACATCCTGAAACACCGGTGTGGTGTGGTCTGAGAGTTGTGGCAGGCACCGCGCACGGGGGTTAAAGTGTACCTACTTGGCGCAATAGTGAACGTTCAATTAGTTCGTATCAAGCATGTGTCGCAGTACGAGTACACGCAACTGCCGCTGCGTGGTGTTATATGTGCCTAGCTTTAGCTAATAGAAACGACGCAAGAGCAGAGCAAAGACAAGTCGGAGGCCGGCGATCCCGCGCCGCCGCACCGACCCTACAGCCCACGCGATAAGGCGCACTTCACCGCGCACTCGCTGACCTCAACGGCCACTCGCCGCGCCGCGCCGCCCGGCAAATAATAAATATGTAAAACTGATAAAGCCGCTGAAGCGATGACCGGCATGTATTTAGGGATTCTCGTTTGACAAACACACGAAAAGACGCCAGGTCATCGCAACTAGACTACTAGAGGCCGTCAGCGACGACGACGGTGGTACCGTCGCGGTGGTCATCGTTCATCATCACCACGACATAGTAAGAAGTGAACTCAGCAGCAACACGCCATTCGGAGTACGTGCTGTCGGTGACGGCCTCTAAAGGAAATGCAATAGTGATGTCACGTGCGGTGGGTACATACCTATGCGCGTCGTGTGTCGGATGCGGAGCGCAGGGCGACGGGTGCGACGCTCATGTCTGTCTGGTGTCGCGCGGCGGACTGGCGGCGGGCGGCGGGCGGCGGCGGCGCGGCGGACAGCACTCGGCGAGTCACCGCGGCAGCAGCACGCCGCGCCCCGCGCCCCGCGACCCCCCGCTGCATTCCGCCGCCGTCGGGAGAGCCGTCCACTGACATGATCGTCGCGCCGCCTCACGTCTCCCCGTATCTCGCACACACACCGCAACGTGACCCTCGTCGCCTGACACCACCACCGCACCGTCCGCGCCCCGCCCCGCCCCGCTCCAGTCAACACTCATCAACATCAACATACCAGTATATGACAGCTGATTCAATGACGACCAAAATGTTTAATAGTTTGACTTTGAATTTAAAAAGCAATATGACATCGCTTACGGTTACGAGTATCTATAAGTATGACACTCAAACACGTTTAGGCAAGCCCTATAGTTTAGTTCAAGCTAAACTCTTATATCAGTTTTAAAACTACTTCGCCTTATTACAAACTGAGATAACTAATCCATCGGCTTGACTGATATCTAGACTGTTTTTTTGTTGTTTTTCGCCTCGACTTGGTGCAATTTGTTACTTTGCATCAAATATTCACCATCGTCTATCAATCACCTGAGTCGTTAAAAGTTAACAGTCGATGTAAGCCTCATTTTGGATTGTTTTAACTCGCACATTTTGGCAATTAGCTCTAAAACATCTTCATTTGGTTCCTAATCAACATAATTGGTACTTTTGGCCTAAGTTCATCAATAACGGTTCAGTGATTTGCGGAGCAGAGCGGTCGGTGTCTGTGGGGAAGCAGGCAATGAATGTAACAGTTCGTTCGTAGATTAGAAACTAGAGGTATACGCATTTATCGATCTCAACTGATGAGGTAATTAAGTATCGTTGAATTTGCGTCAACTTCAAAAGTCTTTGAAAATATAAGTCATAATTTTGAAAATAGTGGAACAAATTTTGGTTTTGTACATCATAATTGCCAAGTTCATTACCGCGATATATACTGCAATTCGCCAACACGACGTACTTTATCGCGAAAGTTCTCTACTGCGATGTACGTTACTGTAAAAGTTCACCATCGCGAAGTACGTTGTTGCGAAAGTTCTCTATTGCGATGTACGTTACTGTAAAAGTTCACCATCGCGAAGTACGTTGTTGCGAAAGTTCTCTATTGCGATGTACGTTACTGTAAAAGTTCACCATCGCGAAGTACGTTGTTGCGAAAGTTCTATATTGCGATGTACGTTACTGTAAAAGTTCACCATCGCGAAGTACGTTGTTGCGAAAGTTCTCTATTGCGATGTACGTTACTGTAAAAGTTAACCATCGCGAAGTACGTTGTTGCGAAAGTTCTCTATTGCGATGTACGTTACTGTAAAAGTTCACCATCGGGAAGTACGTTGCGAAAGTTGTTACATATTTTAATATATAATATATAATTTTTATATAGTCAAATGTCACAGTTAAGAGAAGTCTCGCAAACTGTAATATATTAAGCCGTATGGGCTACAGTGAGTGCCAACATAACCCGCCTTCTGGCACAGTTGGGTAAATACATTTCATGCAATAATTTATTATTTTTAATTGCCCACGTAGTCCCACCATGAATAAACTAATGTGTAAATCGTATAATGTGAAATTGTAATGTCACTCACTTTGTGTTAACACCAAAATTTTAACCCTTGGGGATCAAATATTTACTTTAAACTTTAATAGGATCCTTGATGATGTGTATACTATCGAATGGACAAAGAGTCATCGAAGTCGGTTCACAATTGGCGGAGATATGAGGTAACATACACACACAAAAACATACAAACGAATTTATAACCTCCTCCTTTTTTAAGTGGGTTAAAAATATAGCCAGTTTTATAATTCAGTGTTAAAATGTTATAAATCCTCAAATGTAGTAGCTAAAAGTTTGTTGATACATAAATAGACTATAACACTTCCGTTCTTTGAAAATTCCAAGTCTGAGCACCTTAATTTAGAGGGAGCAAAATCGTAACTTTGCCATTAATCACGATTTGGCATGACTTTGTCGATGACATTTCTATGTGAACAATGGTTAAATATCCGTTGAATGATGCCGTATCGTTTCAGCTTTAGAAACAACGACGCTTCTCGCGGATCTCACAAGAGGGGATGGGAAGTGAATGTTATATCATCCCCAGCCGGGAAACGTCCACCGCTTGACATAGGCCTCCTCCATGGAGGATGCTCCTCAATTAACGGTCCCGAATCACTTCCATCAAGTTACTCCCCGCGACCTTACTAGGTCGACGGTCGTCAGTCCATCTAGTATAAGAACGGCCCGGTACACGTTTCCCGGCACGTGGTTGTTTCATGGTCTCCCTTTAATTAAATACAGTGCGTTATTTAAGAAAAGTTTTTCGAGGGTTCGGTTCCCGGTCCAGGCATAATCCTACGGAGCGTGATCATGGTGCATCTCCTCATGACAATTCCAACGTGACAATCTATGAGTGAGGTTCAGGTTGAACAGTCTATCAGAACAGAACGTTATCACCTTGTGTGGAACTCAGATTGGATATCGCAGTAAAATGTTGATGATACATACGTAGGTGCTGCTACACATCCTTCTTTTAGTAGAAATTTAAGCCATTCAAAGGATTTCATGGAGTGGTCATATCCCGAGATAAACAAGTATAGTGGCCATAGCCTAGCCTATGGTTCATAAGATTACAGTCCTGTGACGGAAGGACGGACGGACCAACAGACGGATGTCGGACAGACAGCGGAGCCTTAGTAATAGGGTTCCGTTGGGTAAGGACGTTACCAGGATAAATTTCTTGCTTCGTTTGGGTTTTAATGATGCTGTGGAGAGTCTGTATGGCTGGTTCGTAACTGAACTCTATCAGCCCGGAGGATATCATGCTACCAACTACCATCTTTGTTTTTTTTCTTCATTAATTCTTTTCAAGAGAGGCAATGATTGTTACACCTTACAGCCATTTCTAACCTTTATTTTTTTTGTCCGTGAATTATAGACAAAAGCCTTAGCCATTTTTTCAGTTCCTTCAATAAATTGTAGTATGTGTTCATTTTATCGATAGTTTTGGGATTTTTTAGATGATTGATTGAACCCATTCACGATATTAGCGAAACCCTCACATAATTAATATGTCAATACCATCTGTGACACTTTTGTACTACATCACACCATTTTAAAACAAAAACCACACAAATAATAGTATCAACAAATAATTACTGAATTTGCACCATTTGAAAAAGCACCAATTTTCAAGTTCGCGCCAACAATTTCGGTTTGACATAATACATACTAATGTTGCTATTAAAAAAAATTCGTGCAATCCAATTTGCACATTTACCGATAATATCGTATAAAACCAAATAGTTATTCTGATAGGAAATGATAAGACAAAATAGACATGTGTAAATACATACTCTTGTGACCGTTCAAAATTTTATCAATATGTATGTAGCTCTTATCCAAATAATTTATTTATTTTAATAAGTTTTGTGAGAATCCCACCCCATTCCGGTAATCTGTCATTGTTTATCCCAGAGAAGTGAGAGAAGACCGATAAATAAACAAAAACTTTGTATTTTGGTAAACAAGTTATTAAAAATAGGTAAAAAACGTCAAGGAAGTATTACATTCCTCGCTACACTATTTTAGAAAACTACACTGGAATCCCAGAATGATGAAGCCATGTCGTTAACTTGTAGATTCTGTTTTGTCTGACTGAGAGCAAGTAAATCTCTACGTTTTAGGTATCACAACATCCAATACCAAAGCACCGTAGCAGCACCGATTTAAAACCATTATGGAGAATGTCCAAGTATGTTATTTTTGAATTTAGTTTTTACTGGCAGTACCTCAATCCGCTAACCTAATAAAACCGTTATAGCTTGCTATGTAGTTTCAATTTTGGAATAGGTTCACTATGAGAGTTGTGCGAACTGCAAAATTGTAATCCAAATACAGTTATACATTTTGCAGTCCTTCTGTCTTGGTCTGGGAAATTAATTTCAGATTAGCATTCCAGGGGATGGGTCCCACTCTGCATACCACTAAATTAAACCAACCCACCTGCCATGCATAATAAAAATAATTTTTGATTGTCACAAAGTTTATGTGATTGCTTCATGTTCAGCTACAAAATAGTGATATGCATTTTTATTTCCAGCAAATTTCCATCATGTTTCAGTATTGTAAATGTTTATGAATGAAATGAATATGTCTGAGGTATAATCAAATCAAATTTTGTATGTACAAAGTTGTTTAACATCATTTAATGTACCACCACTTTTAGAAAGGCGTTTTGGAAGAAAGAACATCTAAAAGAAATTCTACCGATATCACATGACAGTCCATGACCATGATATGTTTGTAGAGCTTAAAATAGATTGGAATTGAAATAATACTGATGCGACTAATGTTTACAAATATTGGCTGCTATTTTTCTTTCCAGAATGTTTCAGTTTTATGAAGAAGAAAAAAAATGAGGTGTAATCACATTTGAATTACAAATCTGGATTTGGCTCATCGATTATGATATTTATTGGCAACCAGATGGAACTAAAGTTTGTGTCGATATATACATATGTATACACCTAGGAAATAATATTTTAAAAACCATCAAAAATATTTGAAGCCGTTTATGAAGTAGTCCTATTGAAAAAGTAAGTTAATTCTGAAGGATTTCAAAGTTAGTATTTAACAGCGACTTCACTTGTGTAGACTTCCGAAACTGTTTAATTTATAACCTGTTCGATCAATATAAAAAGTAGCATATCCTTTTCTGACCTTTTAACTATCTCTAAAAAAATCAAGTTACCGTTATTCTTCTCTACGTCGTAAAGGAAGGACAAACAAACAAACTCACTTTCACATTTATAATATTGGTATGTATATGTTTTCTTTTTTAAAGAAATTTTAAAAAGTTGTTACTCCACTTTTTTAAACCATCCAAATGCAAGTTAGACTTGCAGCAAGGGTGCTGTACCTTGTAGGGGTATACTTATTATATACTTATTTTAGAATATCAGATCAGAATATATACTTATTTCAGGATGTACAAATGAAGCCCTTTAAATTTCTTTTCTTTCAGGCTAGATAAAATAATTGTCATTAGCTTATACCCTACCAAAGAAGCTATAGATATATTTTCACTGTACAATTATAAATTGATCAAAGTTACACTACTAATCAACTGATTGATCTAGCTAAAAGATAATGTAACAATTTATTAGTTTTTTTCTCTCACCTTTATTGTGTCGTACATACAATATCTTTACAATTGCCGTCAATGTTCTAAAGCAATAAATGTGTCTTGCTAATAGTTTTTTTGTCTAAATTTCAGGTGCTGTGAGATGACTTTACATTGTTGGAAAGCCAGAAAACTGACAAGTGGAATAAAACTGCTATAGATCAATCGAATCCAAAGTGGTATAGCAACATATTTTGTACTAATGGCAACACTGACTGCACAGGAAAGCAATGTAAATTCTTATTATATTTTTAACTGACTTCAAAGAAGAAGGAGGTTCTCAATTCGACAGATATGTTTTTTTTTTAATGTTTGTTACCTCAGAACCTTTGACTGGGTAAACCGATTTGGATGATTCTTTTTTTTATTTGAAAGGTGGTGCTTCCCGTGGGGTCCCATTTCAATTCGGTCTAGTTCTGACAATGGCGTATGTAATGGCATGGCAATATGGTATGGCAATGAGTAAACGATATAAATCTTAAATTTGCCCTAGTAAAAGTTGACTTTTAGGGCAGTTGAAGTCAGTTTCCAGTTCTTTATGAATGCATTTACTTGTACAGTATAATAGCATTATAGCTCCTCCATGTCCATGTTCTTTGACTGACGATCCAAGGGTCGCGAGTTCAACTCCCATTGGGGCATATCTCTGATACTTTGGTTTTAATATCAGTATGGTGTTCCAGTATTGATAAATAACATAGCCTAGATTTATTTTTTTAAATTTCTTATCGACTTGAGCCTACTGGGTAAGGACACCACCTTACCTTCAATTGCAAGCACACATTTCCCATATAAGGGTACCTCCATACAATATATAACACAACACTTTACTTGTATGTGGATCCCCTTCTAACTCGCATCAACGGCATCCGGGAAAAATCCACTGCTGGACATAAGCCTCCTTCATGTTTAGGAGGGCTCAGAACATAATCAAAAAGCTTGCTAGATGGGTTGGTGATGGCAGTATTCGGTTTCAGTTTTTCAGGAGGAGGCTGCTGCCCGGGTATTATTTTTTTCCTAAATCGCCTCTTGCGGCACCTACGGGAAGAGATGGGGTGGTTTATTTCTAAGCCAGCCACGCATCAAAAGGTACAGCCCTATGCAGAGGGACTGTATTTAGATCCAGTTGGTAATAAACCCTAAAAACATGTGATAGCTGTGGAGTTTATTACGCCCTAATTTATCTACAGAACGCCTTTCTGAAAGTGTTTGCATGATAAATGACGTCTAATAAAAATAACAGTTCTATAAAATAATTAATTCAGACTTTGATGGTGATTAGCTGGTATTAAAAATACATTGGTTTGTATTCCCCGGGTTTGTGAAGTCAGTTAACAGTGCTACAGTCAACATGATGGATGAACTGCTGATGTGGCCTGTGTCCATGGATGCCAAGTATTGTATTAAATTTAATTATAGCGTATTACAAGCTTTTATAGTTAAATAATTTCACATGGTGAGATCTCGACCTTATAATAGCCTAAAAGGCACCATCAAAAAGCGACTAAATGAAAAAATATTCAGAAGACAATCAAGAGCAGCATCTATCTCGCATAAAACAATATCCTACAGTTATTACCAATCCAATGTCAATGCAAATTGTTTGAAGTGCAGAAATGTTAAGAGGGTATGCTGGTGTCGAAGCGCCCATACAAACGTAGTCCAGTCATATTTTGAGTATTAAGCTATGAAAACCTATGAAATTTTCAAGACACAATCTAGAAACAAATATCTGTGTCGGTGGTGAGTCAGATTTTCGTTTAAATATATACTTCCAGAGTTACAGGGCGTCAAAGAATTGTATTTTACGGTAGTAAAAAGCCCCAACTTTGAACCTGATTTACAAGAGTATGAATCAATTTAGAACAATTTGGAAAAACCACCGACATCTGAAATTTCATTAGTATACTGTATTAAAAAAATGGTTACATAATATACTGTATCCTTCAAATGATCCCTGGACTACGAAACATCCACACCAAATAACAGGTGGATAACTTCGCGTAGTGTATGCTGTCTCACCGTACGCGCTCGGGTAGGATAGGGCTCAGATAGGGACAGCTACAAAACAATGCAACCTTGAACGCGGCCACGTGGTCTAACCAACATAGCCTCTTAAGCTAAATGTCAGTGTGCACCTAATATGGCAGACCACCAAAAACCTATCAGTACTCGGTTTGTTTGACAGTATGCTACTTCCTATGTACAACTAAATAGCTATCTACCGCTTTGTTATCTAAGTCTGCCCTCAAACAGCAGTGTTAATAGCACTGTTGTGCTCTGGCATGAAAGGTAGCAGACCGAGCAGCCTGACACCAAATAGCAGTTTAGCTCCATCATCAGACCCTCGTCGCTAAGTGTAATTAATGGTTAATAAGTACCCATTGAAGAGTTCCTCTATACACCTAGCTCCAGAAACAGATCAGCACGATGGTGGCAAATGGTATTGTCATCCAAATTACATCGCAACGTTTCAATAAAATGGTTAGTCCAAGCATGTACTACTGTAAACACTGAAACCTTGAGTGTTACCACTAAAGGTTCTTCCATTGATATGACTGTTTATTTCGTTCAAAAAATGTGTACTCCTTGAACCATCTTCAAAGATTTCAAACTTTGGTTGTGAACTTGTAATACTAGAGTTTATTTTAAGAATAAATAGTTCCTTAACGGCAAGTATTGCCTTTAGGTGAAGGTTAACACGAATAAAATATTTTGATTATTTTAAATGGTTTTATTTATATACAAATATAAATTCTTCCCTTAGGTAAATAAACCTAACTTAAGTAAGTCTTAACATTAAATATGTACAAGAATGTACTTGTGTACGCGAGCAGCCGTTTGAAGAGGCTCGCAATGATTTATGGCAAGTTCCCATACAGTGTTGGTGCTTGAATAAATACTGTGACCGAGGTGTTAAATACGTACAATAACTATTATAGGGTGAAATTTGTCTAAATGGTAACAGGATTGTAGAACTCGTGACAGCTGCGCGCAAGAGCTGCCGTGTCGATTATCTAGTTTCCAATTGGTTTACTACTGATTCAATTTGAGATTGTTTCCGTTTCATTCTAACGAGGTTTGGTTTTTATGTCGCAAATTATGCTTTAATAGTGTTTGCTGTAGTCAAATTACACGACTTAAAATTAGATTTAAACCTTTTCTTTCGCACGCAAAATATGGTCGCTAATTTCACACGCTCGGGCATAAGCATCGTGGTCGAGCGACCAAGGCAAGATTGACAATCACAGATGCCCGGTCGGAAACAAAGCTTTTACTTTTTTATTTATTCAAGTTTTTTTTTTCTCAGACAAATCAAAAAGAAAATTGTACTTTTGGCCAATAACGCCGACCAAAGCTCGATCGCCCAGGTGCTAGTTCCATAACCGTCATATATTCGTGTGTATTTATCATGTGATACGCTTACGTTACTATTATTATATGAAACACCCAAATAGGCAGCTTACTAAATTTTAAATTTTTATTTAAACGGAATCTTTCGGGGCAGATTTAGAAAGTTGGCTAAAGTGTAGCCATCATCCACTGGTCTATTGGACAACCGTACAATCGACACCCAGTTCTCTTATCGACAGCTGTAAATTACTTTAACCTAAATCTAAATCACAGACGCAGGCCGGGGTTGGTGCTAGCCACGTAGTTGAGGAGCTCGTCGGAGTCTTCGCAGACGACAGGTTTCTCGTGGTAGCAGGCGACGTCGTGCCACGCAATGCCATCGTTGTACACATTGTTGAGGACACTCAGACAGGACTCGGCGGTGCCGTTGATGTCGAATTCTGCGTTGTCGGGCTGGCGCTGCTTCTTGTGGCCCGTTTGGGACCATGGGTTGTAGCCCCACCCGTTGGGGATCTGAAAGATGCAGTTAGTTAATTAACATTTAACTAGAAGACGTGGACGCCTGGTATTATTACATTGTTAACGTTATCCCTCTCCTAATGCTTCCATACTAAATTTCTGTAGCCATAATCTTTTAAAATAGAATAGCTGGCTTTGATAAGTAATTACCTAAAAATATGAGACGAAACTATTGTCGCGAAATAAATATCATTAATATAAATTTTATAGTATAGTAGTAGCTACAATAGCCGTTACGCAGCTAATGGTTCATAGATGGCGCTTTGAACAACAATCAATAAAAAATGTTTATAATGAAAATTTTGATTCACTGTGAAGTTGTATGTTAATGATACTCATTTTGGCGACATCACAATTTGGTGTCCTATTTTTAGATAATTGCTGCACAAATCCAGCTATTATATTTTAAAAGATTATGACAACAGAAATTTAGTATGAAACTTTGATGGAGGTAGATCGCCTTAATAACTGGAAACAAGCGCTTTGTTCTAAAGTATAATTTGAAATGTACGTAAGAAGCAAACAGAAACTACTTTCTCTAAAGGAATTACTTTAACACAAACATTCAGGAAGTGGTTTTATGCGTGCTCTTAAGTGAGTTTCCCTTTACAGTGCGACAATGTGGTATGAATTCGTTCCAGATCGTAAATAAAACCGCAGAGCAGTTATGATGAGTGTTGAAACTAGAGAATATACATAGCTTATCA
Organism: Carcina quercana; assembly: GCA_910589575.2. Lineage (NCBI taxonomy): Eukaryota > Metazoa > Arthropoda > Insecta > Lepidoptera > Depressariidae > Carcina > Carcina quercana. The sequence continues at coordinate 12,409,523 of OU342428.1, read as the reverse complement.
TTCAAAGGTTTATTTCCGAGAAAAATTGCTTGGAACATACAGAAATGTGTCAAACGCACAAAAATTATCGTAGAAAAAAAGAGAATTACCTACATTACCTATTAAATTAATTTAAAGTCATTGTAAGTAAACCGTTACGACTCCATAGACGCCAGTGACGCTCGCATTCGTTCTTTTTTTAAATTTCTACACAATTAGTCAAACATTCCTAGAACTAAGCCGGTCTTTTTGTAGTTATTGCCGGTGTTAAGTTTATCGATATATTATGGATTCATTCAAATCTATTCATATTTAGATTCTGTGTGGTTATTATAAAGTGAACCGCCCAAAGTAGTCACTTTTAACTGTTTTATTGATAGTAACAGTACACAAACGATATATCAATTCATGATGTAAACCAGTAATAACTACAAAGAGTCCGGCTTGATTTTTGAAATAATTGTACTCGTACGTTATGAATGTCAAGACTTAACCACAGTACCCAGAATGTCTCTTGAGGCGATGGGATGCTTACCTGGTTGGTTGGAGTGATCTTTTCACGGTTGGCAGACCAGAACCAACCGAGGAGGTTCTTCGGCTCCAGGTCTTTGCGTCCTTCGCAGCCTTTAAAGTCGCAGAGACGACCTGACGTCCAAATGTAGGGCACGTCATCTGTAACGAAAACAATACATAAATATTAATGGAAGTTATGAAATCAATAAGCATGTTAAATTAAAAGAAGAGCCATAACAACGAATACTTGTTCGAGTTTAGATAGGTACACTCGAGTACAAAAATATGTAATTGACATTTTCTTTAACAAAAAATAGGAACAAGCCGAACCGATCGAACCCGGGACTTTCCGCGTGTGTTGCGTGTCTGAGCCTGACACTCGGATAACTGCGCCATGGCGGCCGTTTATTTATCGGTCGTAATGTAGAGTCAGAATATCCTAGATTATTTTGTTAAATGATAGTTGAATGGTTGAAGAAGGACTTTTTAACTTGATCGAGTTTCCCTGGTACTTTCTGAGATCCACGCGAATGAAGTCCGCGACAAAAGCTTGTAATAAATAAGGTATACTATCGATAAGGATTTATCAACTTACTCTGCTGTATTAGCTTAAAGATTAGATTGTTCTCCTCCTGTGTCTCCATGGAGACCAGGTCCATGCAGTACTCGCGGCAGATGTTGCGCCCGTCTAGCCAGTCTACCTTCCTGTTGGCCAGCGCCGGCACGTGGCCGCTGAAGAAGTAGTGGTGACCTCTGTAGAAGAACTCCTTTGGTCCTGCAAAAATACAACATCAATATTATTAATACGAAAGTTTGTTATCACGTATCATGGGTTTAACACTTGGCTTTAATCTCACCAGATGTGTGACGATGTGCCCTTTGAATGGAAACGTGCTCGCCCAGAAACCTCAAGTAAATGAGGCAATGGCTCTGTTACCTTTCATTATCGGAGCACAGCGTTATTACCATGACTGTTTAGCGGCCAACCAGTGTGTCTACCATGAGTTTACGCAGGCGATAACGTATATCGAATACTATCGGAAATACTGCTCAGTCGAGATGCGGGTGACAAGGACAGAGCGATAGTTAACGATACACGTTATCGTCTGCGTAAACTCATGATAGATGCACAGCCAGCCATTGCCCTACCACCAATAGAACCGAGTATCAGAGATACGCCTCATTGCGAATCGAACTCGCGACCTCCGCAAAAGCTAGTAGAATTATTAAATAAGTATGATCAGTAGCAAACATTTTCGAGCATCATAATGCAATCATCATTATCATTAGATGGCCCGCTTGGCATTTAAGTTGGTGATTGTAATAAGATGTTGGTGGTATTCTAATGGACGTGGCTACCCTTCTCATGTTGCTATAGCCGCTATTTGATACAACCCACATGTTAGCTGGTTTTTACTAAAACCTAAATAAAGAAAAAGACGTGGCCAGTCGTAAACTACTAAAATGCCTAAGATCAGTATGTTGAGTAAACAGACAAAAAAATCTATGCAACCTCAGTCATCACGTTCTAACCTCACGTAACTGGCTGCAATATGAATACATAACTTTAATTAGCATCAAATAAGTACCGAGGTACACCGAGTGCATCGCTAATGACGCCCCACTAAATAACGGTGCGTAGCGTACCACTAGCCACGGCCAACACTTGACATTGAATGCTCATCTACAATCATGCTCTTCGGACAATCGTGCTAAATTGTTATTTATAAGGATGTCGCAAGAGCACATTCAAGCTCATCTTTTTACGTCAGGGCTGTCGATTGAGGCTTGAATACGTGACTGATTTAGAACTACCCGAAAATGACATATCTTCGGAGATCGCTGTGAACATATTTGCTGCGAGTGTCACACAAAGAACGTGCTGAAATAATGTAGAAAAAACCCTTACACCATCAGTCAGATTTTAAAGTAGTATTTCTTAATGAATATACGCTAAATTGAAGAAAAAAATCAATAGGTGTTAACTATAAATATCTTAGAACAGGATTACACACGCAGTTAAAAAGAGGTAGTAGTGGTAGGTGGCCGTAATTTTGAAATAACAGTCGTTTAACAGTCCGTTTCTCCAATTTTATCCTAACCAACACACAGATTGACTAGTAATATATACCAAAGAGTATGTAATATACATATACTACGTAATAAGAGACGGGACTCCATAAAGCGAAAATAAACCTACCAAATCTCAAACTGGGCAAATTGAACGTCCATTCTCTACCATACATCATGTAGGGACAGTGGCGCCAACAATGCGCTAGTAGCGCCTTTGATGCTTGGCCATGTTTCATACAATTTGTCGAGAACTAATTTGGAACTAAGTTGCGTCAGACTGACATTCCCATTACCCCAACAGCACCAAACCATTTAACCTATCCAATCAGATGAAAATTCGTATTTTCTTAGTACTACTGGAACGACAAAGGCCAGTCTAAGCGCGGAAATGGAACAAACGAGAAAACAAACCCACATTCACACGACTGGTTTTCAAGCATTCTTAAAGTAATATAGTATTATTTACAAAGTATATGTACATTATTTATTTATAATGTAATATATTATATATGCTGATTCAGAATGTGTTCTGAATGAATGTGTACTTTCATTTTTCACAGCCCTATCTTACATAACAGTGCCGTGACCTTTACAGAGCGTAATTTGTATAACATTTATCACATTTTCGTCGTAAAATAAAACCGAACCCTTCTTTTAAGTGTTAATTTAATGCAGTTATCAGAAGAATCTCATTGTAAACGACTATTCGTCCTCGTATTTTATTCTAATGAGCCACCTGTCCTGTCACATTACTTTGCTATTTGTTATTTTTCTTGTCAACTCACATAATCAAAATGCTAAAAAGTGGTTTAGTCACATAATTGAAGTGGTTTCTTGTTCGTATTAGTGAAATATTCTGATGAACGTTCTTATTCGTATTTAAGTGCTGTTTGTCGCGTTCGTGATCCATGGCTTACTGCAAATCATGCGCATACGTCATTCTCTAATAGGTGACACTATGCATTTAGTTTAATACAATATTGACCCTTTTAGGGGTTTGCCGTTACATGTGATAAACTTGTCATCTACATTTTTCATCTGATTTTATAATAGGTATCAGACATGAAATTTTGGTAAAAGAAGACTTCATTATGATTTCCAAATATTAATTTTATAAATTTTAACGGCATTAATTTTTTTAAAGTAACCTGCCTAGACTGGGAAGCGAACCCGCCAAATATGAAAATAAAACCCGCTTTCAGCAAAATTTCTGATATCTACTGTATTTAAAGTAGGTACTCTTCCTCCGCGTGGCCCAGACGTGGGTGGGACACCATGTATATGAAAGTACCGGTGTAATACAAGACCGTGTAACTTTTTAAGTACAATTGTGAAACAATTAGTCCTTTCGTGAAAGTTTCCATATGTACACGCCATACTTAGAACCTACGATAGGTTGATATAATGTACTGTTTATAGCATATGAGTTGGACTCGCTTCAGGAGGACTTCGTACAGTGTAAAATAAAATGGTGTTGTCATAATATACACACATAATGAATAACTAGAATTACTTCACTAAACTTCTTGTATGTATATATTTATTTATAATTTATATATTACGTAAATCGTGTTTTTATTTATTGTTATGCCTTTTTTTCAATTTCTTTATACATTATTTATGTACATGTATGTCGCTCTACTTTCAGTATATTTATTTTTTGAAAGCTCCAGTGTGAGTGCCGGGAGAAATCTCTCGTTAGGGACAGCAACTCTAATTGTACAATTGTAGATATAATTGTCTTTGTAATTATTATTTTTACATGTACAATAAACAATGAATAAACTTCTACTGAAATAAATAGGTCATGGAATACTCTGCTCTGATTTTTTTCATTAGCTTTAAACTTTATACTCTTCCCATGAAGCTTTTAGGGTTCCGTACCCAAAGCGTAACCAACGGGACCCTATTACTAAGATTTCGCTGTCCGTCCGTCTGTCACCAGGCTGTATTTCATGAACCGAAATTTTCACAGAGGTATTTATGTTGCCGCTATAACAACAAATACTAAAAACATAATAAAATAAATATATAAGGGGGCTCCCATACAACAAACGTGATTTTTGGCGTTTTTATACCTTAGATACGGAATTTTTATCTTTTATCACTCCCTAGTAAGTGATAAAGCACAATACCCATTGTTCAGTAGATAAGTTTTAGAGGAGACGTGTCGTGGTTTTGCGGCATCCGTAGTCGGCGCCGGCGCAGACGAATGCGCCGTTCACGTAGCATCACAATCTGGGCCAAGGATGCGCTACCGGATATGCTTTTTGTGTCTACCACAGTGTTAATTTTGTCCAAGTTATCATCTAATAGTTGACCTTGGAGCTTACGTGTGAAACAGTAGCGCAAATATTATTGTTGTATGATTTAATGTACCGTTGTCAAGGAAAAGAAGGCATAATGGCGGTGGGCATTTTGATTACTGCTCGAACTGACTTGATGTTGGTCCTGCGACCTTGACCGGTTGTAATAAGGTAATTTTCTTCTCGTCTTACCACTTCCTACCTATTCCTATACCTTCCTACCACACCCAGAGTTGCCCTAGTGGCGATAAGAAGATCATCTCGTTATTAATAATACATGTATATTTGTCGAAGTTAATAGCGATTCTGCAATCGATTTTTTGCAAGCGCGAAGATACTCTTGACCCGCGGGTCAATTCCAACGAATTTATGGTGTAATTATTTTAAAGTTTACTCGAGTTTGACCAAGGTCGATGTTCCTTATGGAGTAGGGAGACACATAACAAACCACTTTGGAACACTCTTTGGAACGTCATCAATTGCAGAGAAGAAGATGCATTGATATACTAAGTCCAATATTTTATCTTAACATTTCGTTCAGTAAAATATGCCGTAGAAACCGGGAATATGACAGAAGGACTGGACGATATTTTCAGGGCTCCGTTGTTTGACTGTGGCGCTCTAAAAATCAGCAAAGCTCAGAGAAACAATGAACATTAAAATGATTGAATACCACACATTTTAATGGCTTTCTGTATTGCGGTCGAATAATTTTAAAACTGGCTAAGTGGGAAGTGGACTCGCGCATCGAGGGTTCCGTACATAATATGGATATTTAAAATATGCACCGAATCATCCTCTAACGAATACGCCAAGATTTAGTTTTGGTAATCTCCACTAGATGGCGCTACTAATACGTTAAAACACATCTCTAAAAATCACGTTTGTTGTATGGGAGCCCCCTTAAATATTTATTTTATGCTGTTTTTTAGTATTTGTTGTCATAGCGGCAACAGAAATACATCATCTGTGAAAATTTCAACTGTCTAACTGAATCTAACTATTTGTTCATGAGATACAGCCTGGTGACAGACGGACAGACACACAAATGGACAGCGAAGTCTTAGTAATAGGGTCCCGTTAGTTACCCTTTGGATACGGAACTCTAAAAATGGAATAGAGGTTTGTTTGAAATGTTCTGTCAAGAAACAGCCAAACTCTCGTCTGTAATTGACTATAGCAATCAACGCGAATGTCGACAGCATCGCGTCAATGGAATGCCGATGCACCTCAGACAATTTCTCAACTTCTGCAATTCTCCACCTAGGACTCTGAAATGTCTACGCAAAGATCGTCATCTACGAAGACATCGTGTGGGTGGGTGAGTGTTTCTTTCTAAAAGTATTAAACAAGCGTGATTATAATAAATAGTAATTTAAATACACTACAGAATCTTACGTAACTTTACAACCTTTTTTTAAAGATTTACTAACTTACTTAACAAACAACTACTTACTTTAAACCGCGAAGAATGCATTAATTCTCACAACACATATCAACGACGCGAATGATCTACGAATGATCACAAAGTCACTAATACGACTACATATCTAAAATTCTTGATTTGTTTGTAGCTTGCCTGACACTTTTATTGAAATTATGTTACGAGTAGAGTATCTTATAGACTCCGGCAATTCGGCAAAAAATTAGCAGCTTTTTAAACCGACCCAAACAGTACGAGTTGTTATCGTTATCCTGCATTCTGAGAAATAGATTTAAAATAGTACCGTGAAACAAGAAGAAAATTTGTGCGATGCAGGAAATACCTAGACTGAGTTTATCGATATACTCCCATGTATGAGGCAGACTTTTGACTTGAGTATTCTAAAAGGAATCATTATATGTACTAGAATTCTTCACTGGTTGGGTGCAATGTTACATTTTCAATTTCATGTTTATAGCCTGCTGTTGTTGGGGCTGGGAATCGATATCTATGACAATCAATCAGGGACTCCCCGAGGAGTGTTTCAGGAATACAGTCTAATAATTTTTGTAGCTACATAAGTATATGTGCTGTACACTACCATCAATAATGAGGATTCGTCGTGAATGCACTAAAGATTCACACGACACCGTCGACAAGAAGTAAGTACAATTAATGTGAATAGAGACCTTGCGCAGTGACAGACGTGCGATTGTTCGCCGCCTTGTATATATCACGCACTTAACACTGTTCGAAGTTTAAGCTTACTGGATTTATGTTCTGAAGAAGTTTGTAAGCTAGTGACTGATTGTGAATATTATTTACAGACTATTAGCGCTAAACCGATCGTGAAGACGAAGTGAATTATGTCATCGTTTAGTTGGGAGTTAGTCAATGATTCCTGGCTCCAAGTGAGTCATCTTCTCTTTTGTTTTAGGTAAGACGTAGGCCGTATGCGGGCTATGCAAGGGAAAAACAATAGACGTATGACTTATGTTGAATAACGCAAAATGACTGAGATGCATCGGGATTACGATAAAGTCATGATGAACCTTGTGTACGAAATGTATGTGTGTAAGAAATTATGCTACGAGAATTGCAGAATTCACAGTATGGGCGTCCCATGAGGACCTAAAGATTAAGTCAACTCCAAGATGCTAACAGGATATAAATTTTAGTAGTATGTACTTACTTTATTCGAATTAGGCTTAAGTTAGACTTAATACCAACCTCAATAAGTACTTGAAACTTGTAATTAAGCACAACATTATTTTTTCATACTGGACTTAAGATTTTGCTACAAGTGCTACGCTGCTGTTATCCTAGATTAGAATCGATATTCGATGAAAAGATCGTAAACTACATATTATTGTAAAACTCACACAATTAAACGGCAGCGGTCGTTGTATATCAAATCATATTAAAGTTAATAAAGAAAACATTAAATTTGAAGATGAACAAAGATTTGCTCGTAATCGAAAGGTAGTTATTTGGATGAAGGCTGAATTGCAAAATACAGCTCTTGTGATTTTATTGTGGCCTGTATTATGAGTTTATGACTGATTGTAAACAAAAAGCAACGAAGTGCGTTTTCCTGCTTACCTGTACGCATCAAACAGTTTCAAGAGATACTTTTATGATCGAGTATATGAAAACAAAAAAGATATTTCTAAATAATCTAAGCTTCACTTGTTACTATTCCCTGCCATTAACGAAGGGTTTTAAAGCATCGCTGGCGCAGTGGATAAAACGCGGACTTTCAATCTGAGGGTTCCGGGTTCGAATCCAGACGTGTACCTATGAGTTGTTTTCAATTCATTATCCGATTGCTTAACGGTGAAGGAAAACATCGTGAGGAAACCTGCACACTCCTGAGAAGAACTTCAAAGGTGTGTGTGAAGTCTACCAAACCGCAGTGGGCCCGCGTGGTGGACTATGCACCATATACTCTCCATAGGAGAGTACGCCTAAGCCCCTGCAGTGGGGACATTTATAGGCTGTCGATGATGAACGAAGGGTTTGCTCTATGAAAATATTCTACAAAGCCTCCATCTTCCGCTTTATGATGAAACTTGTGGGTTGCATCGTTCCTTTTAATGCCTATGCCAAGGGGCATAGTCTTCGTCGCCTGTGTACCTGAACAGTTCGTATTTCAGAAACTCATGTGTTTCCATTGTTCCTTTTATTGGCTAACCTATACCTTTATTTACCGACTGGTAATATCATTGTCGCCCGCCTGCATGAACAGTTCCTATTTAATAAACGCATTTCGACAAGTTTCCTTGTTACTACATGAACCATTCGCCCTCGTAAAGCCCGATTAAAGTACAAAAGCCAGTTCAGTAAAAAAGCAAAATGGCAGAATAAACGCAGTTCTTTGGAACGCGGAATTTTTATTCCTTTAAAAACATGTTTATAAATATTGATACAGCAGCGCATCGGCATTGTTGATCCCGTGATCGACGACGACACGTCTGGTCGGCCCTGAGCCCAAACCGAGACCACACAGCAATACTAGTTTATCTGACAAACAAACAAGACCTGAGTCTAGATTCTTGAAATTTTCCCTGTACCCATCCCGATATTACGAGTATTTGATAGCCATCCAAAGCTAAATCTCGGCACGTGTCGACAGCAACCGAATCTGGAGAAAGCATTAGTTCTTGTTGTTGGGCACTTTTACGATTCAATTAAGAAATGAACAGTTACGAAAGACACCGTAATTAATTCAGAACGTAAACATCGCCAGATTTTGCTGTAGTAAAAATTATATCCTAGCTAATCTTATCGGAAGGACCGCAATCGCTGGAGAAGAAAAGTCCCCGAGTCAAGACCACTTTAGAAAAACTTAGTGTAGGATGGCCTCCGGCTAGGTGGATAGACGACTTATGTAGGGTACCTAGTACCTAGTCAATTGACGAAGAGATCGAAGGACCGATTTCAGTGGTGCACTTTGGTGAAAGCCTATGTCTAGCAGTGCTGTCGTTGGCGTACATGACAATGATGCAAAATTATATTTTACGACGTGACTAAAAGACGAAGTGCAGACGTAGAAATGTAGTATATAAACTCCTTGCTTTATGTGGTTTTTGGTTCCTTAATTTGGAAACTATTAGAAAGAATAGAGGTGCGTCACATTGAAGAGCATGAATACAAGTTACAGCTGAACGTTCTCTTTGTGTCGTAAAGACTGGACGCAACGGAACGCTGAACAAATACATAGTGGTGATTGCGGTGTCGCGGAGAACCAACCTGGCGCTTCTATCGCGTATGCATTGCTTCTACAATATATAATAGTGATGTGCAACCATTTTAATTAATAAAATTATAGATTCCGACTTAATGACAACCCATTACCAGTTCAGAAGCAACGTGAAGACTCGTACGAGTCAAGGCGAGACCCGAGTTGCAAAAGTCGTAGTTTGTCGTTTGCTAACATCGTGGAATCTCTGTTTACTAATGTACGGGCACCAGTTGTATCGAAACTCGACGCAATGTGCCTAGTTAACTTTGTTGACTCTGTTTCCTTTTTTAGGTTACAAACACAAAACAGCTTACTTTGTTTAGGTCGTGTTTGGGTCAGCAGTAGGTCATTTTTAGGGTTCAGTATCCAAATAGTCCCCAATAGGCTCCGGTGTCTGACTGTCCGTCCGTCAGTCACAGTGCTCTGTCTGTATCTTTTATGCCGTGATAGGAATATTACGGTTGCTATGAGCACTTTTTTAATTAAATAAAATGAAAAGTATTTTAACCGACTTCGAAAAAAAGAGGAGGTTCTCAATTCGACGGATATGTTCTTTTTCTTTTTTATGTTTGTTACCTTCTGAACTGTTGACTGGGTGAACCGATTTGGATGATTTTTTATTTATTTAAAAGGTGGTGCTTCCCGTGTGGTCAAATTTCAATTTGGTCCAGTTCTGACAATGTCATGCATGTGAAAACGATATAAATCTTAAATTTGCCTTAATAAAAGTAGACTTTTAGGGCAGTTGAAGTCGGTTTCCAGTTCTTTTTGAACTCATTTACTTGTTCTTATTTCGGTGTTTTAATGTTTGTGATAATTATTGTGCAGTGGTAAGAAACCATTCACGAACGAGTCCGACTCATACTTGGCCGTTTTTTTTCTTTGTTCATCTGGCCAGCTTACAGTGCTAATAGTATTATACTTTCCATGACAAGGCAAGCATCAATGACTTAGCTAGAGCCACATTTTATTGAGGTTTCTGAATGAGCTCACGTCTTAGAAGTTTCGGTAGCGCAGTGCATAAGGCGCGGACTCTCAATCTGAGGGTTCCGTGTTCGAATCCAGCCGTGTACCTATGAGTTGTTTTTAAATTCAAGTACATTATCCGATTGGTTTACGGTGAAGGAAAACATCGTGAGGAAACCTGCATGTCTTGAACTACGGCCCATACACTCTCTGTAGTAGTAGGCCTGAGCCCCTGCAGTGGGGACGTATATAGGCTGTTGCTGATGATGAATGAGCTTCCTTGAAATTTACCATCAATCCGCTGAGATAATGTACAAGTTTCCAGGCATGGTACAACAAAAGTGAAAAAGATGGCGCTGTCCAATCACTTTTATATTATACTCGTATAGTATCTAAAACTAGTTTTTGCTCCAGTTTTCATAGTCAAATGATATTTATTTTGCGACACTATAATTTCATATCCAATTTTTAGGTAATTATTTATCAAAGCACAACCACACAAAGTATTTTAAAATAGCCATTTTAAAAGATAATCTTTTAGCAAAAGAAATTTATTATAGAAGCATTCAGAGCGAAATCCCGTTAAGGTCTATAATCGCATATACACACATGTTTGTCAAATAAGGTCGCTGTAATAAAGAAGGTATTAATAATAATCGACCTTATTGGTCGCGATGTAATAAACAATGAAGTTGAAATTGATAAACATCACAACATTGCTCTTTGGTTTTAATTGAAAGTTAAGTTGTTTTCAGTGGTGAGTGGTCACGGCCGGACACCCCGGCCAGTCACGGATGACCTGACGATCAACATTATGATATCGTATTGTGAAACCGAACGGTGACAAAACATACCTGGTATTTACATTCAAGTTCACACATTCAAAATTTAAAAAAAAACCGGTAAAGTTCCATACAGAATATGAATAAATTTATATACTGAAAATCATAAATAATATGTACGGAAGGAAAATTTAATTCTGATTAAAACACCAACTTAACTTTGCAGCTAAATTACATACCCGATGTATGGCTTTCAACTACAAAATTAAGATTGTAAACATAAAAAAGCTATTTTTACTATGTTATAATTAAGAATCCTGGTTTTCAGATTTATTCCTACGGTTGTGCTGTCAGATCTTGCATCTTGCCAAATTTCACTTATTATTATTAATGTCTCTAATGGTTTATATGTACAATACTCGCACGCTGTTTGCCCCTATGAAGAACGGCTATCCGGAATTTTGCTCATGTTCAGTCGGAATGTGTGGGTATTATTTTTGATAATAAATATTCCTAGATTACATAAAACACTAGGGCCCTTCTTTTCTCTCGCTAACTTGCCTTGCCTCTCATTTATACGTTAATAATGAATTTTCTCAGATTTGTCCAAAATAAGAAACAATCTCTCATCCTAATTAAACTACAATACTAATTATGTAGGCACGTGTTGATGAAATCATATAGATAACATTTAATGCTGTAACTCATTACGCAACATTATGTTTTGATTAGAACTGAACTGGTTCATTAAGTCACGACCACTAAATCAAAAACTATGAGCACGTATGAGAAATTACTGACATCAAAATCTTGTGAGTGACACTAATGGTACTTGAGATCAAATAAAAAGAGATAAGTAATAAAAAAAAAGTGGCAGCTGTGGACTAATTGCTTCCTCTAAGAAACTTGAGCGTTCTACTTAGTAGCTTTATAAACTACAAATTGTAATGATAGTAGCGAACTAATAGTTTTAAATAATAAATAAATAAAAATACTTTCATTTGTTCCTCTTTGTTACATGGTATATCTATAGGTTAATCTATAACTACTCGGAACAAAACGGCCGATGGGCTCAGGTCTACCGTTGGCAAGCCGGTAGACCTGCTTTTCAGCCCACGCCTTTTACATTATATTATCGTTTTTATAATAAAGTTTATGGCAACACTGGCCTGTTAATAGTTTTATGTGACTTTGAATGTGTTATGGTTTTGCTCGCTACCGGATCTAATGAATTCTGTGATCAATTAGAGATACATACTGCATAGAGGTCTGTATACAGTTGTATTTTGCGAAACAAGCCTTAGTTTTCAAATATTGTTAATCGTCAAGTAATGCTTAAAACAGTTTATAAGATATATTCGAGTAACTACAAATTTAACATGATGCTTTTTTACTGTTTTTAAATTGGTTTTGGTTTTTAGTTATCTGTTTCTCAAGACGTCAATTTTATATTTAATCACTCCATATAAGCGGTAATTTATAGGAAACTGTACCATAATTTCGTATGTCAATAAACTCGAATAAAAAAGTTATTCGCTCGATAAAAGTTTGATACTAAATTTCTGTTGCCGTGAGCTTTTAAATAGAATAGCTGGCTTTGTGCAGAAATTATCTAAAAATAGGAAATCGGATTATGATGTCGCGAAATCCTAGAGAGTCACAATTTACATTTTTTCACACTATTTTTCGATTATTGTTCAAAACGCCATCTACGGACCAATAGCTGCGTAACGGCTATTCATTCCGCGACACTATAATTTCATTTCCTATTTTTAGGTAATTTCTATTCTATTCAGCCAGCTATTCTATTTTAAAAGACAACAGACATTTAGTATAGAATTATTCTGAGAGGAATCCGGTTAGGAGTAAAGAGAGTAAAGTTGCAAAGAGTTTTTCTTTGTTGTCTAAGCGAGGGCTGCGAAAGGTGGACAGACAGTGGAGGGGAAGAAATCCTTCGATCCCTCAAATGGCTCACATAGTACGAATTAATTACATTTAATAAGAAGCTTATATAACAAATCCATACTAATATTATAGATGTGAAAGTTAATTTGTTGATTTCTTTCCATGGTAACGGAGAGTCAGATTTACTTGGTTTTTGTACAGTAATAGTTAAAAGGCCGGACAAGGACATAGGTTGCTTTTTATCTCGGTCGAGCAAGCAATTCCAGTGGGATTACTTCCGAAGTCCACGCGGGCGAAGTCGCGGGCAAAGGGTAGTATTGTTATAATAATGCAATCTTAGATAATAGAATTCGTAGGGTTATTTATTCATTAGTTATACATTACATACGACATAGCAATTATTATGTAAATTCTCATTTATATTTTAATTGTACGGTTTTACCACCATCTTAGATGGCTATTTACACGGATCGTTGATTTTAACTACGGGTTTCTTATTTTCATTACCTCCATTTTCATATCTCATGTTCATCAAATTTTAAAAATGAACAGATATATTATCTCTTAGATTAATTACAAACAACTATTTCTTTGTTATATAAGTGTTCAAACTGGTTTAGAAACCCCACAACTTCATTACTTCAATTTACAAATTTACTTTTAGTAGTTGAGCTTGGCTTTCCAAACTTTTTCTAAAGAGTCACCGGTAAGAAGTTTTAAAAGCTTTACATTACAACAAATGACTCATACCTAAAATACCGCATAAAATCACGAAAATTTAACTAATCAATGCAAATTTATTTAATTAAATTAAACGTCTTACAATATTACGTGATTTCAAGTATTTAAATCTATAGCGTCCATATAAATTATATTCCGAATTTAGTGCGACAACTTGCCATAAACTTGATCGTTTATAATTAATTCTTTTTAGGGTTTCGTAGTCAAACGATTCCGAGTCTGTTATCGATTTAGGGATCCGTATGCGAAATATTAAGCACTGTGTAGTGATAATTTTTTACCGAGTCGAGCGTCCCCTTCCCCATCTATCTGCTAAACTATTCCTTTTTTAAATCATTTTTTTTATAGTGATAGCATACATACTGAACTTAAAAGAAAACCTATCACGAGTAAGTTGGCTTTACAGGTTAACGAGTAATAGTCGACCAAATTATAAAATATACTTCGAGTGATCGAAATGAATTTTTATAAAAATTTCATTTCAAATTATTTTTAAAAAACCGTAGTTGACTACGGAGCCCTACACTGTACGTGGACCACACCAAACATAAACAATTACATAAACTTTTAATAAAATATGAGCCTCTTAATAAGCTGTCAATTGTTTTATTGGTATTTACTGTGTTGTTCCTGCCACATAAAGAAGCCATAGCTCGGAGAGGTAGTCGTGAGTACGCATAATTAATTGGTATCAGTATTTATCAAATATAGCATAGCGCAAGACATTATACGGTGAAGTTTATGAGGAAGTTATCAAAACTGTTCGTGACAAAAATACAATTCAATCTTTTGAACACATACTAGTTCACTCAAATCCTAAATAAATACGTTCCCAATTTCACAGCTTATGATTAACGCTTTCAAAAAGATTCAAGAAACCGATTTCAACTGCCCTCAAACTCTACAGCATTCATTTCTTAAAATGTTCATCCTTAGAGGAGAAATTATCTGGGTATATTTTGTAACTTTTTTTTATTCAAAAAACGCTAAATTAATTTTGATACCAATTATATGGGACCAGCTTTGAAGTATGATCTACCAAACCAAAAAGAAATCATCAAAATTGATTCGTAATTGGCGGAGTTATATCGCGTAACGTAATACAAAAAAACATGTAGTCGAATTGAGAACCTCGTCCTTTTAGAAATCGGTTGAAAATGTTACACCTACACGTATTTCATTTCGTAAGGTCAAAAACTGTAGAAGTAAAAATTATAAATGAATGGTCGGTTGTGTAACACAAGAGACACTATAGTCATACAGTGAAGGTCTCAACTGCGTTGAACTCTTCTGTATCAATTGACACGCATGTTCAATGTTCAACACATCGAGACATCAACGAGACGTGTTTGGAAAGGATTTGATATAGCTTCACCTCTGCTGTATTTGTTTGCTACATACAAATCTTGAACATATTGCCAAGTTCATTTAAAAAAGTCTACTTAACATATTATTATTACACTTCTGACGTGAGCTCAGTGACAATATAGCATTTTAATATTTTCAAACTTCGATCCTCAAATCCTGATGCTGCAGGGTTTGCCTTTGTAAATTATAAGAACCGAGGATTTTTTGAATATCGTTTGCCTGTCATGTTGAATTAGATACTTATAAAAGCCAGCCAAGTGCGAGTCGGATTCTGTATAAAAACGAAAAAAAAACAACGTTTGTTGTATTGGAGCCCCCCTTACATATTTGTTTTTTTATTTTAATTATTTATTTTTCAAGCGGACAGCGGAGTCTTAGTAACCCGTTTTTACCCTTTGGGTACGAAACCCTAAAAATAGATTTTTATGCAGAAATGCAACTGTCAAGAGAATTTATTTCTTAGTCAATACGCAGAAATTATTGGGGAGTGTTCATACAGAGAATGTAAGTACTTACTGTTGGCGCATTTCTGCGGGTTAGGTAGTGAGAGGAATCTGCCCGGTTTCTGAGCAGCGACCAGCGTCGCAAGCGCAGCCGCGCATGCCACCACCAACCACGTGTGCATCTGAAACAAAACAAACTGTCTATTAGAGACGGGCATAAAACTGCTGAAAAATATTTCTGAGGACTCTCTTTGAGGAGTAATGTACAGTGCAGTGCTCTATAATATATATTTATTTTATATACTTAATACGTATTAGATACGTTTAGTTAAATTATAAATATTCAGGATGCAATCCACTAAGAACGAACATCCTTACAGCTCACTAATGTCTTTGTTGTCGTCATTCTATATTGATCCTTTTGGATTAGGAACTAGAGATATCGTCAACAAAGATATCCGTGATCCGTAAAGTTATATAACCCAAGCCACCTTAGCCTGTGAATTTTCTAACGGTTTCGACTCATGTTTGTATACAATAAGGTTAATGATGATTTAATTAAAGATGCCAACCACTTCTGACATTGAATCTATTGCCAAGAAGGAAAAGAAAAGGCCTTCTGCAAAGAAGGAAAGGCGAAAGAAATTTCTTTTTGTCTATACATGAAAATTGACACAGCACTAATGTGAAGTCATTGAAAACTAGATTTAATTTAAGCCTTATCTCATAGATTGAGATAGGAACGAGCGGAAACGGTGCAGTGCGTCGCGTCGGTCAGTGTAATATAATTAATTAGTGAACCCATCATATTGCAATGCAGATAGGCTCGCTCGCATCGCTCCCGCAGATAACGTGTTGCGCAAGCGCACCGGGTCACGTGACCATGCGACTTCAGTTAATTTAAGTTTTACTGGTCCTGTCTGTATCGATTTCAACTAAGTAATTGAACCTGTGCCGAAAGCAAAATGTACTTTAGATTAACATTTAATAGTTTTCTTTTAGCGTATGCGATTTCACATCGTTGATATCTCTTTTGAGCTCTTGAGCTCAAAAGCTTGAGAGATATATAAAAACGTTCATATACCTCATAGAACTTCGAATCTATGGTAGAATATATTTTTTGAACGCGTAATTTTTCCTTTCATCATCATCATCAGCCAGGAAACGTCCACTGTTGAACATATGCCTCCCCCGTGGTGGCTGACAATGACCAGCCCCGAGCTAGATGCATTCAGCAACACCCCGCGACCTTTACTAAGTCATCAGTCTATCTAGTAGGAGGACGGCCCGGTCCACGTTTCCCGGTACATGGTCGCCACTCGAGAACTTTTACTCCCCATCGGTCACCCGTTCTTCGAGCGATGTGGCTTGCCTTTTGACTCATGAGCTGACTGACTCGTCAAGCTATATCGGTGACCTTAGTTCGTCTACTGGTTTCCTTACTGCATTTTATCATGTAGATTTTTTCATTTAACAAATAAGTGATACAATGATAGAATACATACCGACAAGTGTAATCTTAGTTACGAAAATTAGTGTATATTCATTGTGTTGCCGACGCCGAACTTCTTAGAATAATTGTCTATGAAGCTTTTTATTCTTTTGTTTTTGATACGTTTAGCTTTTGTTTTTACAGTACATTCATGGAACCAAAAAATGGTGGTTTTATTTAATATATTTTACGCCCGTAAATAACATTGGTGTCAGAAGTGGAACCCAAAAATGGTGGTTTTATTTAATATATTTTACGCCCGTAAATAACACATTGTATAATATTAAGAAAAATGGTGAGATATTCATTGATATTTCGTGAGAGTATTACAGCAAAATATAAACATCTAGATTTTTAACAGACTTCAAAAAAGGTTCTCAATTTACGGGTATGTTTTTTTAATGTTTGTTACTTCAGAACTTTTGACTGGGTGAGCCGATTTGGGTGATCCTTTTTTATTTGAATGCTGGTGCTTCCCGTGTGGTCCCATTTCAATTTGGTCCAGTTTTGACATTGGTATCCATGAAAAAACGATATAAATCTAAAATTTGCCTTAATAAAAGTAGACTTTTAGGACAATAGACAATTGACGTCGGTTTCCAGTTCTTTTTGAACGCATTTACTTGTAGCTTTATAATTACACCGTATAAGTTTTCTTTAGTGATTTCATGAAGCTCTAACAACCAATACTAGCACTACTAAATTAGTTGAAAGTCAACGCGGGGTTACTATAATGGGTTGAATATTCACTACGTTAATCAACAGGTTCATAATTAAATATTATATTGTCATAACATATATGTTAACACACAACTCGTGCACTAAGCACTAATATTTGGGACCTTTTCATAAACTAAATTTAGTACTCATATGCCATCTTATTTTTAATGTTAGTGGTCAAATATTTATGTTCCAATTTTTTAAGCCCAAGTAGATTTTTATTTTATGTATGATGGGTTTGCACTTGGCCTTCATCTCACCTGATGTAAGTAAGTGACGATAAGGCCTGTGGTAAGCTAATGAGGCGCTGGCTCTGCTACTTTTTATACAGAAACACAATAGTGCTATTAATACTGCTATTTACCGGCAGAATTAGGTAACATGGTCGTAGCTAGCCAGGCGTACTACCAACCAAGCCGAGTACCGATAGGTAAGTCTGAGCGTGTAACTATTAGGCCAAAGTTTGAGTTCAGCGTTGGACAATAGTTACTAAGTGACAGACACCAGTTTGTACATAATGTCAGGTCAACTAAAAATAAACACGGTTGGTTCGAACAATTAAAAAAAATCTACAATAGATCCACGAGTGTCCCACAGCTCTTGTTCACGCACTCCCATTACAAGCAATAGCACAATTAGTTTTATAGAGCCTGGTGCAACAATTAATAAAGATTGCAACGTCGACGCCATATTTTGATCAGTTTGGGATATGAAAGTCCATCACGTGTGGGTGTCAGGGTCGCAAGGCCGGACATGTTTGCACGTTGTGCAATTGCTGCACTGTTATTTTAACGATTTATAAATGAAGAGGTTTAGAGAGAATTATAGACTTTGTGCCTATAATATATACACTAAAACCCCTTCATATACTGTATTCAAATATACAGTATACGCGGCGTGAAATTATTATATGTATTACAATTACTAAATTCATTGTTGAATCCTTTGCTACCTATACGCGTCTGAGAAAGTATGATTTAAGAAAATTTATATGAAGAGGAAAATGACTCAATGCTTAATGGATTATTTTGTGTTAAGATAAGTTTTTGGTTCCAAGTTTTATTGATGCGATGTTTTAGAATATATTTGATAATTTTAATAATTCAGATTATCAGGAAATAAACTTATTGGGATGCGCTGACGAACATGAAGACTTCTTTGCAGTAACAAATTCCAATTTTAAAGGATAAGTGTCTTATCTTGTGAAAAAGTTTCATAACTGAATAACATGAAATGTCATAAATGCAGTAAAGCTGTCAGCTTGTTGCCTTTTCACAAACAATCGGCTATACCAATATTAATGAAATTTGACACGCACGTAGACATGGCATGGACTACTTTATAGTGTTTCCGTGGAAAAACTCAAGTATACGTCTGAACTCTTCGCAAATGAAGCCGCGGGCCGAAACAAAATATACGTTTACGAATAAAATACCGCATACATTATCAAAATTCCTCAAAACGGTTTCACTTTTAATAAATTGTGTCCCATTACCATACTGTGTTTACAGTCAGTTTTCACGGCGACTTGTTACAATTTTGGACGGTTTGTGGGCAAGTGTGTTATGTAAGAGCTAGCGCGCACCGGTGACTTTTGTCAGCATGACAAAAAAGTTTTTGTCGCTCTCACGTCACGCCTCCAAAGCGAGGTGCGCTCACGAAAGGTGACAGTGACATTTTTTTTTTTAAAGCTTCATTTGTCGAAATGGATTTCGAAGAGACGGTCGTCATCTGTGAGCTTATAAGGAAACTCAAAAGAGAAAAAAAGCGAAAAGAATACTGGGTACACCCCCTTTGGAGTGACAGGTTAATAAATGGAAAGTTCTACACCATGTTTCATAAACTTCGGGAACATCCAAAGAAATTTTTTGGGTATTTTCGAATGAGTGTTAGAAGTTTTGATGAATTACTTCGCAATTTAGGACCTGCGTTGACATACGAAAATACAAACATGAGATTGTCTGTTCCGGCTGAAGAAAGACTCGCTGTTACTTTGAGGTAAATATAAGTAATTAGAATATTATGTAATTTTAAATTGTTTATTTTAATGAAAATACAAAAATGTTATACAAATTAAAGTAAGTAGTTTTTAACTATAATCAAAAATCAAAAAAGTATTTGAAATGTAATATTCTTTAATTATTCTTCATGTTGGTTGATATTGTACTCCTGGCAGATGTCATACAATTCGGAATCTTCTGTAAACTCTGTAATATAGGTTTGAATTGATGACGATGAGGCGGCTGAGGAGTCTTTCGGGTCTTGCTTAGGAGGCGATGATTGTGAAGATGAATTCGGTTGAGTGTGTGCAGAGGGTAGCAAATTTTGGGAACTTGTAGATGTATGAGTAGGAGAAGGAGATAAAACAAGTTGAGTGTTTCTTGCTAAGTGGAGCGGATTTTGAGGAATGTGCGATGGAAGAGAGACAGAATATTTGGGTTTGATTTGTATATTTTGAGGGCTTGTAGATGGAATATATGTAGGAGAAGGAGATAAAATCAGTGGAGTGTTTTTTGCTAAGTGTAGTGGGCCTTGGGGACTTTGCGATGGTAGAGAGACAGAATATTTGGGTTTGATTTGCATATTTTGAGGGCTTGTAGATGGAATATATGTAGAAGAAGGAGATAAAATCAGTGGAGTGTTTCTTGCTAAGTGTAGTGGGCCTTGGGGACTTTGCGATGGTAGAGAGACAGAATATTTGGGCTTGATTTGGAAATTTTGAGGACTACCTCTATAAATTGTGGATGGGCTATTCATAGGAGAATAATTATTGCGCTGAGTGTTTTGTTTCTGAACTTCCTGGAAAATTTGTAAAATTTTGATCTGTACGTGTAGTTTATTCTCCTCCGGGACTGCTTTTAACAACGGCACCAAAGACAGCGCAAAATGCTTTTCCTTGTCATCGTCATTACAGTCACTTTTGTTATTTCTCATAGCCTCGATAAACCTGTTATCATCAACTCTTTTGTTGTTTAAAATCTCTAGAAGCCTTTCTTCGTAACATATTTTATTCTTATTTTTCTTTCGGGAATATTCTTCTCGCTGTAGTACTTCCACACTGGCATCCTGACTATCTTCTTCGCAAGCAATTTCCTCTACAGAATCAGCATTTCCTGAGGTTTCTCGGGTATCCATGCTTGGGATAAGAAATAAAAGTTGGTCAAAATGTTTGTACTTTCTTCTTTTTGTAGCGGCCTGGCCAGACTTAGTACATTTTTGCTCACGTAGCTCACGTGAAAAACAAGCCCTTAAATTCTTCCATCGTTTTTGTACAAGTTTACCTGAAAATAAATATTTAACTAGTATAAAACAGTCAGTCATTTATTTAATTTATGTATTTTTAACTTTAATTTTGTATTATGTATTTAATTTTCTTTTGTTTCAGATATCTTGCAACCGGCAACAGTTTTTACAGCATATCATTTGAATATTTGATAGGTGCCACCACTGCACGAGAAATTGTAAAATCTACATGTTCCGCTATCTGGAATTTACATACACTATACATGCCTGAAAAGTCTGAAGAGGATTGGTATACTATTTCAAATCAGTTTTACCAACGGACAAATTTTCCGAACATAATTGGCGCAATTGATGGCAAACATGTGAGAATAATTCAGCCGGAAAACACCGGTTCGCAGTGTTTCAATTACAAAAAGTACTTTTCTACTGTTCTCATGGCATGGGTAGATGCAGATTATAAATTTGTATACATAGATGTTGGTGCTAATGGAGCAGCAAGCGACTCCAATGTATTTCAGAATTCTGGCATGGGCAAAAGATTGCAGCAAAATCAATTGAGCATACCAGATGATCGTAATTTGCCATATGATGAAAATGGAAAAAAAATGCCATTTTGTTTGGTCGCTGATGAGGCATTTGGCTTGTCGAGGCATATTTTGCGACCATATGCAAGAAAATCATTGTCTACTGTGAAAAAAATTTACAACTATCGCCACACTAGGGCACGACGCATGGTTGAATGCACTTTTGGTATACTTTGTAACAAATGGCGAATTTTGCACAGGCCCCTTGACGTCAGTCTTGATTTTGCTGATATAATAGTAAAAACATGTTGTATTTTACATAATTTTGTACGGTGCAGAGATGGCATTCAATTTACTGACACTGTTTACGATTGTCCATTAAAAGGTATTGCAACAAATCCATCAGACAGAACCATATCAGCAGCAAATATACGTAATTATTTTGCGAATTACTTTACTTCACCACAAGGGGCTGTGTCATGGCAATATGACAAAATCTGAATTTCACTTTTTTGTACAACTGTTGTTTTAGCTACAAATACTAAAAATAAAAAGATACTCACCAGCTTCAGTTTTTTCTTGTGACGACAACGTACCCCAAACTGTAGAAAATATTATACGACTGATTTCATCCCATGCTTTAATTTTCAATATAGAATCTGAATACTCTTTCAGCTTTTTATCGTAAATTGCTGCTCTTTTTTCAACTTCTTCAATAAGTAAATCATTATCGATATCCTCTTCATGCACTTTCACGTTTTGCGTAGACGTTGACGCCATTTTGCGTTCGCTAAAGACGACGGTCCGAATGCAAATGGCGGAAGAACTACGTGTTGAGTGACAATTTTGTCGCCCGTGCGCGCGCTGCTATAAAAACCTAGCGGCGCGGTGACAGTTTCGTCACGGGCTTGTCCGCTGGTCGGCGGACAAAAATGTCACCCAATTGTCACGTCGTAACGTGCGCGCACCTCCATACATACTCATAGACTTGATGTGAGTGACGAAACAGTCACGGTGACAAAAGTCACCAGTGCGCGCTAGCCCTAAATATGACGCTTTGAATAGAATGTTGACATCAGAGTTGAGGCTGTGTCGTGCGCCGCGCCCGGGCTGATGACACTGGCAGCTGGCCACTAGGCCGACGAAAACGACGATTTTTTTGAAAAAAGAACTATGAATTGCACACTGTTATTTTTACGGACCAACTTTTCTTGCCGTTAGTTTGGAACTTCAGCACGTTTCGACGAAATTATTCACCACGGTATGGGTTAGCCCATTTCATACTAACTTAGTTTGATCCTATTTTATAATTAGCTACCAGTCTGAAATAAAATGAAATTTTCTAGTCACAATCCAGAAACGAATATTTGTCTGTGATTCATCAAAGTTCGTTAAAGTTCATAAAGGGCCTTTCTGACTGCCATACATACTTGTCCGTGTAACGTTGAGACTACATATTTTAACGAAATATGTAAATCCAAAAGTAAAAGACAAGGACACGTTACAGTTATTAGTTTTTAGAATATGCTTAGCTGCCTAGAAAGCTTTTGATTGGACATTCAAAATAGGATAAAGCTACGACTTTTGTACATGTACGAAAATTTTGTAAATTTACGAAAAACATTGAAATTATAAATGAATCCTTTATATTGGAAGCAAAAATTAGACCAGTGGGTACATATGTTTGTATTCGAGTGTACATAGTTTTCGAATACGTTTTTGTCACAAATCCTTGCTGTGACCGCAAGGCGGCCAGCATCATACGTTAGTTAGGCCCACCACACATTGGTCAACGCTTGTTTTGTCTTCTTACGTAAAGTGAAATGTCGAGTCACAGGCGGGCCCGGGCCACGACACCGCCCCAGGGTATGGCCGGTTACTGACTAATGCAGGTGCACTCAACCTGCGGATATAATTAGCTTCGATATATTCACTTTAGCTCATAACAGAGCCTATTGACGGCACTGCTATTATCATGATATCGCCACATCGCTGGAAGAACGGATAAACGATGGGGAGTTCTCAAGTGGCGACCTCAAGGTGTACTGCGCCGTCCCCCTACTAGAATCGATGATCTAGTAGAGAGAGAGGTCGCCTAGAGAGACGGTGGTTGCAAGTGGCTTGGGACAGGCCATTGTGGAATATCACGGGGAAGGCCTACGTTCAGCAGTGGACGTTTCCTGAATTATCAATATAATTTGGTTTGTAATTGGTGGTGTAACTGGTGAATAAGACAGTACGTTGAGTATAAAAACTGCGACACCTGTCACATTTGCAATCAATTAATATGACGTAAGGAAAAGGTTGACAACGTCTGCCCTAGTGTAAAGAAACACGTCGACCTAATAACCGTAAAAACCGTGCCACACGAAATTGCACTCGAGATAACGTACAACGTTTTTGCTTATCGAGTTATTATTTAACGTCCTCGTCGCGGTGTCACTCATTATCCTGATGAGTAACTCATGTCACAGAGTATAATCTCATTTAATACGCAGGGCTGACAGCTCTGCCATAACAACTCTATCACAGCCTGTGTTCAGTTCAGATTCCGTGTTGTCTTAATCTCCGGGTCATTGTTATATAATTATCAGTGAATAAGGTAATTTTTTTGCTAAAGCTTTTTTGCAATCTTTGGCTTGTCTAGTTTGGTAACACTATTTGTCTACAGGTTTTGTAGTCGGTATGGCAACACTGTCTAGAAACAAACATTTTGTTTAAAAAAAGAACATTTGGAATTTGATTTAGGTCCACAGCTTAAACCATGTATAGTA
The DNA here is from genome assembly GCA_910589575.2 of Carcina quercana. NCBI lineage: Eukaryota > Metazoa > Arthropoda > Insecta > Lepidoptera > Depressariidae > Carcina > Carcina quercana. Next base: position 12,385,027 of record OU342428.1, on the reverse strand, counting down.
CATACTAATATTCGACACTCAAAATGGAGCCAATCTGAAGAGAAGTCGCATGTAAAAGTTTGTGTTTTTAGTAAAACTGCTAATCAGTAAGAATTTCTCCCCTGAGTAGTTTGTTTAGCTTATTGGAACTCATCATATCGTTAAGTTAATTTGACGATGTATTCTTAATTATTCCCTAAATACTATTTTACGAAGTTTCGACATGGTTAATGCTGAAAAGAACCGGATAAAAAGCTCTCTACGGTTAAGTTTATAAGTAACTGATGTACCTCATGTTTCCCGGTAGTGATTACAAACAGATGTGGATTTAGTTGGATCTGAACTAACGAAGCTCAACAAAAAGCGTATTTCGATATCGTCATCACATCACACTATATCATACCAGTGCTGCTTGAAAACATCACATACACAATTACTCATATACATAGTTGGTAGGTACCTACACCCGGAAACGATCTGTCGTCAAGCGGACCATCTTGAGTGTTTGACCCTGACACGCTTAACTGCAAAACACAGGTGTAATAAATGGACTAAAAGAGTTTAGTTTTTGTACAGTCAGCGCCATAAACTTCTGAGCAAGTAAGTACCATTATCACATTCACATTCGCTTTTGACCGCATGTCGTAATGGATGCTAAATTGGAGTTATCATCCGGATGTGATGATGATGATGATCGTCTGTCTGTAATCAATTCCCAGTGAGGTGTACATCTGATATTCGATTTAGTTGGCTGTAGGAAATTTTTCAACTAAAGTTAAGCTGAACTAAGGTTATAGACAACACTAAGGTTATGTTTAATGATCTCGTCGTTCCTACACCGGTGATAGTAGCTGGAATAATTCTCGAGTGTTCAAAAGTATGTATACCTCGGGCAAACGGTGCCGTTCGATAGAAACAATGTCGAGAGAGAAGCATATAGGAAGATAAATCAAGTCTGCATATCGTCAATGCAGTGCCTGTAGATAAAGGTCTTCGAATTAGTTGAATAGACTCGTGATGACATACAGATCTAAAACGTAGGCACTCGCGGCACGAATGATTCACAAATTTAGTCACTAAGTGGTCTAAGGAAAGGGCTATTCTCGAAAAATATCGGATGGACTACGTCCAAAGGTAAAAAGTGGTCCACATATGTGGACATAGCTCAGCAAATTAGCAAGCTGAGGAGGCGGTGGGTTGGCCACATTTGCTAAGGGATCACGATGGAGCAGACGAGTTCTTAAGTGGAGACCGCGTTTAGGAAAAAAAAGTATAGGACACCCGCATGTGTCTGTTTGTTTTGGGATGTTTGAAAACATTCAGCACTGTTTTGCGGCATAAACAATCAAACTACTATAAATTGAAGAAAAAAAATTGATCTCTCGTTAGTTACTATGAATAGCCTGTTGAGAATCGATTCCTGTACATCCAGATTATATGTCCAATCGTGTAGCCTCTAGGCTACGTAAATAAATATTAAAAGATATTCCGTACAAAAAACACATCGAAGAGAAAAAGGAAGCCCGTATATATTTTTAAATTAATTAACAAGTTTTCTTGTACAGATCGCACGCATCGTCTTAACTTATTCATGTACCGTAAAGGGATAATTGTTGCTCATCTCATCCATAAAGTACGAGTATAAGGAGCTCGTCGCCACGACAACCATGACGCGAGATGCGCACACGCACAATTCAAGGTCGCATTAATTGAGTTCCGCACCCGAATATGGACTTCACTTCCACGAAGGTGTTTTTATTCTACATTGTTTACTTCATTAAGGAGGTTGGGTTAACTTTAACACTGAAGCGAAAATGCCTAGAGCATAAATAAGGATAAGGTCGTTCATGAACTTTTATTTATTCTTATTATGCTAAGTCACGAAACTTCCCTATGATAAAGTATTTTAGATTTGAATATTTTACTTTTCCAAGCTTTTCATTTTTTCATTCATTTATTTTCATTCAACTGATTACTAATTCACAGAAACGCAGCAAGAAGATATTTGAAGGAGGCATGACCATAAATTAAGTTTCAAACACAGGTTTAATTTGTTAGACGAAAATAAAATAAAAATATCAAATAACGTAAAAATAACAATATTTACCTGGTAATATTATTTTATCTTCGTTCATCATAGTAAAGACAACACAGCGATGTTCGTGGTGGAAATTCTTGATTTGATATTTTAGGCAATTACATTTTTTACTTGTTTTAATGAGAAATAACCTTCAGTCCTGTAATAGAGACGGGCGCGAATAGCAATTGAAGTTTGTGACAGCAGATATTTCTGTGCAAAGTAAAAGTATAGGGCTATTTGAAACCGCAGAGTTTATTGTTGTTCCAAGCCGCGGAGTGATGATTCCATATCTCATCTATGAAATAGTTGCTATAAATCTAGTGACTTTAGAAATAACTATGTGAAGGCTGAACACTTGCCTAGGAATATCGTCTTCGCTAGATAAGGTTGCATAAGCATAGTCTATCATTCAAGGGATAAAGGTTATTTTAGGAAATCATATACGTATATTATCGCCCCGTGGGTCACCACCATTATATTTGAATGTTACTCATTGAGCGAATAAACTTAGGTATATAGCGAATAAAATTTATGTATAATGGGTTGAACCTGGACTTATTTTCCTGAGTATAAGTGACTTTTTGTATGTTGTTTTAATGTTGCTTGACGGCAGACTTAGATACTAGTCAAGCAAACCTAAAAAATAAGCTATCACGAACCAAAGCGGGTGTCGGATATACCCCGCAATAATAATCGAACCTGCAACCCCCGGATTGCGAATCCAACAGAATAGCCACGAAGCCAATGAGGTGAATTTAAAAATAGCTAACCACAAATGCCTTCGGGGATGTACCATTTCAAAACAGTAGCTAAAGCTAGTTAAAACTTCGAAAAAGCTGCTTGAGATACATTCATGTGGCAGTTTTATTTAACTCAACAGCATGTATCGACTTTCAACAAGCAAGTGATCGCTCACGTTGCGAAACTGACATTTCTCGACCGTGTTCTTGAGTGGAATAACAAGTGTATTTTTGAAAGCACCAGTAGTTTTTTATATATGTAAATTCCAGTGTTAAAACACAAGTCAAACATCGTCGTGTATACGTGTTTCCGCTCGGTATAGTCGTTTGTGCTTTCAAGACGGTTTGAGTGCTCGATAAGAACTAGAAACCGACTTCAACGGCCCTAAAAGTCTACAGCTTTCGTCCCTTAAAATTTTCACCCTTAAAGGTAGAATTATCATATTTATTTATTGTTGATTTTCTCAAGAAGTGCTGAATCAATTTCAATCAAATTTATATGGAACCACCTCTGAAGTATGCTCTACCAAACAAACAAAACCCCTCCAAATAGATTCATAAATTGGTGGAGTTATTGCGTAACATACATACAAAAAAGATCATATAATCGAATTGAGAAACTCCTCATTTTTTGAAGTCGGTTGAAAAAAGTGCGATACTGATCAGTCACTCGGTTTTAGGTGTGGAATTCATGAACGCAACAAGCGCGTCAAAGTAACGTAGCGAGTATGTGACAGGTCTCTCGTAATGAGGCTAACATCTTAATTATGTGTGAACTGTGTTTTACCTTTAATAGGGCCTTATGATAACATTCATGGCACACGTGAGACGGGGCGTTACACGCTAGCAAAACAATACGTGTTACTCGTGCCAGTTACAAGAGTTCAATGGTATTCTGTGCAGATCTGTGTGCCAATCGCAAATTTAGTGCGAGGTTCTCTCTAATTTAAACAATGTATTTCCACGGGTCGTTTCGCAAACATTTCGAGGCCGGTCGTCCGTCAGGATCGGTCACGATTCACAACCGTGTCGGGCCCGGCTCTGCTCTCCGATGCACTTCTTAAAGCGCTTGACAAACACCTTTTGACTGTGCCCTACAGTCACGTCTCAGACAGATATGTTTCAACGCATCTTCAAGTTGGTCTGAGTTCATCATGTAGATCTCGACTTTCGAGTCTCATGTCATCCTTTGAGTATAGTAAATGGTGAGGGTAAAGGTTACAGCGTCTTCAACATCAGTGTCGACTAAATATTTCTGAGACCTCCAATCCTCCAGCCAAGTCTGGTGATTACGGCTTATCCCTCAATAGAAAGAACAGTAGATTCATTGATGATGGCCCGACGACCGATATCTGCACAAATATTGTTGGTGGATGATATTATCCCAATCTAATTCATTTACGAGTGAGCTACAGAAGTCGGAAGGACTTTGAAGGTTTAATTTAGTTAAAATTCATACAGCAGATAATAGAAATTAACGTATATTTTTCTGCGTTTAGTCCTATTAGGTACATTGCAATTCGCAACTTTGTTTGGAAGACTGCAAGCGGCATATGAATGAGTAACCATCGGTAAGCAGAGTGTACTAAGCCTAAATAAAAACCAATAATCATTACCATGGATACATTATAAGTAACTAAATTATTTGATTTCACTAAAGCATTTAGAGATCACATCAAAAACCAACAATAAATTGAAGAAAAAAAAATTGCTTATATCCAAATACTAGATTCACTTTGATCGAAATGAGAGAGATATACACCATAAGTCAAAAGTACAGTCCGCCTCATGCTATAAATTTATGAATCTTTCGGAAATCTTCCAATCCCAGATTATAATATGTGCAATGTGGATTGTAGAGGTCAAAAAAACTCTAAAACAAACAATCACTCCTATTATAAATGTATTTTTGTGTATTCCAAAGTGTTTTGTTAGTTTATCCTTTTATTGCACGAAACAACGGAGGATTGACGCGATTTTGTGCATGCATGGATATAGTTTATGAGCCAGAGACGTATCATGACGTATGCCACTCTTTATCTCAATAAAGTCTGAACTCATTTGAAAGAGCTAGTATATAATTTATTTCCAGTTCCTACGGAAGACCCAGTCTAAGGTAACAAGCAATTATAGCATTAATAATGACCATAGCTTCCCCATATCCGACGGTTAACCTTCGCCAAGTTCAAAGTCACACGTCTGTTAGAAAAGCATCGTCATCACGCGAACGTGATGTTTAGAACCTCCGAGACATTAGCCAACACCTCCCGACCTCGGAGGCTGGAGTTAACCGGACCTTGTGATCTGTTAAACGGCCGTTGAGAGCATAAACATCACTTTATGCATATTCACTGATGAATTAACAAGTGAACGAGTTTAATTCAATTTGTAGCGTCTTCATTAATGCAAGAATTCTGTTTTGTTAATTTATTTTGGGGCTATTTCTCCGCAGTATTTTGACATTGGTTAGTGTTAGAACTGATGCAAATGTCTCAGCGAAATAATGGAGGCGGTTACTTAAATATTATTTACGGTATTGTACACTCGAGTACAAAAACATGTATCCACTTTTGAACCATGTCACATTCACGTTTAATTGACATTTCGCTCAACACACTACATAGGAACAAGCAAGAGTGAATGTGATACGAGTATGGTTCAAAAGTTGATACATATTTTTGTTCTCGAGTGTACGTCCATTACTGAACAACATAAGCATGCATGATGTACGGGACATGACACTATAAATAAGTAGGTAGTGTAAAGGCAGTACTCGTAAATACATTACAAATATCCTACACCTTCAATAAACATAGACAGACAGCGCAGAAACACGAAATTCTATATTTTATTGACACGAAAATTCAATTTGAATTATGAAGAATTTGACACCCAAAAGACAAGTCTATCACAGCATTGATTGCGATAGTTGGCAAATTAGTTTCATAAAATAATATAATGTATGCGCTGGCGCAGCGCTAGAGGCTATCGGACGTTCATTACTCGTGCAGTACAAAAGACATCAACGCGTCGGTTGCGTGCCTCACTATTGCACACAATGTTATTAATTTATATCAATAAATATGCAACGTGTCCGTGATAATAAGACAGCCATTTAAAAATGGTGTTTTAGATATTATATACTCGTACATTTGGAAATTTCTTCACAAAATTGAAGAGAACTATAGGTTTTAATACGATAAGACGCTTTAATTGTATATATTTTCACAAGGATAGTTGTTTTTGACGTGATCACGTCTTATAAATCGATGAACGCCATCTGCACGCACGAAAAAATGACACGTTCCGCCTGAGCCGAGCGTGCAAGCGAGAGCGCGGAACAAGCGAAAAAGAGGCACGAGCGGACTAAGCGTTCGGCTTGTGATAGCATTTCATCAATGTTTTCTTATGACATTATCACGTAAACTTATCGCCCGTAAACCGACTTTACAGACAACTAATTTTTTTCTGGTACTTTGTAATTACCATGAAAAAGCTACTGGGCGTTGTCTACATCTACACTAATATTATAAAGAGGAAAGATTTGTAACTATTTTTGTATGTTTGTCTGTTTGTAATGAATAGGCTCAAAAAGTACTGGGCCGATTTACAAAATTCTTTCACCAATAGAATGCTACATTATTCCAATTTGACATAGGCTACATTTCATTTTGAAAAAAATTAGGCATCCTTGGTAAAATTTGAACAATGTAACCGAAGGTGTAGAAAAATGAGTCTTAAAATGTCTTTCGTCGAATGCGCTGCCGAAACTATTAGCGATAGAACAAAATAATGTACAACAATATTGAAGAACATCATAATGTCTACAAAAAACTCCGCGGTAGCATATGTCCAACTATTGTAGTTATGTCACTACAACAACTTTTTTCATTTTAAACATTAATGAAAATGCTAACCAAATTCAAACCATGCTATTTATGTGTTTATATTAATCCTTATCCAAATAAATTATTTTATGGTCAAGACCATTTAACTACCTATAAAATAGTTTTTAAATTATTTAAATTGGACTTTCCATTCAAAAGATATTACGAATTAAAAAATTCAAACAGTAAACAAAACCGCCATAGCGCCGTGGCCGTTGTTTGCGATGCAGTCTGAAAAGCGCGCCGGGCATCGCGGCGGGCGGGGTGGAGGGGTCACTGAAATAATTTTTTTTAATATATAATTATTAATAAATAATATTTTTTTAATAAATAAAAATATTTGTGAAAAAAAGTGTTTTATATCCAAATTTCCAAAAATAAATAATTGTCTACCCCGTGCGAAGCCGGGACGGGCTGCTAGTTTATAATAAAGGCAAGCTTACCCAGACGCCGCATAAAGCTCTGGCACAAAATGGATGTCTTTTCTAGACTACAATATGTATGTTACGTAATACTACGTAGAGACTGGAATCAGATAATAAAATAATTTACATCCCGAACAAGTTTTAATTCAGATTTATTATCACCTCAAAATTTATTCACCGTTTTGACTAACCGCGTCATTCATGAGCAAAGCAAAACAGCTAGAGACACATCTCAAACAAGGAAACGAAGGCTCAAACATCCTGCTCATTGTCTACACAAAAATAGCTTCACTTTGTTTCTAGCAGGCGGATCTTCCAAGTAAAAACATTACGAATATCGTGTATATTCATAAGGCATAATGTCGTTTCGCTATAAAACATCACCGACTGTTTGTCATGGCCTTGAACCGTTGCGCAATTCATGACATTTATACATCAATCGTCCAGTAGGTAGGTATTGTTGGGGTTCGAGTGGTAATGCGTGTCTTACGAAATTCACCGACACTCCAAGAAACTACAATGCATCAACGACCGGCTACTTGCTGACGACCTTCAAATTGAGAAGCAAATGATGTGTGCATAAAGGTGACAATTACCGTGCGGTGAATTACAATTAGAAAAATTGTTTCATTAATTTTTATTCTAATTTTTCATTCATAATTTGGAATGCTATTTTGAATGTAATATGTTTTTACAGCTTAAAAATACGCAATTGTAATCAACATAGAATTTAATTTAGTTGATTGTGTTGAGATCAAAAATATTTCGTCAACGCGCTGTTAATGTAAGTTGAAACCAAGAGATAAATTGTTGTCCATCAATAGTTAGGATGCATCGTCCGTGCAAATTTAAAGTTTCAGTCGATTAGTTATCATGACTAGAGACTAACAATATTATTCAAGAAGTGTCTCTACAGAGACAGCTTATGGCTTAGCAAATGGTGACAAAGGAAACAATTAAGGAGATGGGCAGCAACATATGCCTATGCTTCGACAAAATCTTGCTGGTAACAATCTTGATTGTAGCTACTCCCCTCACAGGAATCCTCACATCCAGCAATTGACCTATGCAGCTGATGATGATGTAAATAAAGCCTAGTATTAACATCATCTGATCAAAAAGCAACCGCCCTAAGCTGAGGTTGAGGCTAAGCAGGTGCCCTTAGGCCAGTTGCTAAAGAAACCTTAGCCAGCTGAACGCCGTCCACACTCGCCAAACTGTCCGGGTGAAGATTTAGTGGTCGCAGGACCAACAGCATCAAGACGATTCGAGAATTCGAAAAACAAGGGGATGTAATATTTTGTTCTTGTATTTATGAGTAGTGATAACGTTCGTATCAGGGGACATGTAGCATTTATCTGCCTAGAATACTATTACTTTGTGCCAAGCAGTCAAAACATTACCGCCATCTGCATTTTTGTAATTTTTATTTGAGTTCTTTCTAACACTAACACGATTAACCAGGAGCTGCCAGAGTATTTATTTCAATTGTCAATTTAAATTAACATCTCACATTGGCTATATCTCGGAGCCTTGACATAAGATTAGCGCACCTAATCCATAACGAGACGCGGCTATTTCATCAGGGTACAAAATAACAGATAAGCATCGAAGCTCACAATATTATCGGCATGTCGGACTAATTCACCGACAACTATTGCCCAACTCGTCCTTCGTAACATATGACTGGGGCCATAATTATGCGACTCAGAATAGAGGCTCATTGTATTCAGCCCCGTAGCCCCGGAGGCACCGTGGGACCGTCTTTTTGCCGATGGAACCGAACTTTAATGATCCATGATTGACTTGCAATGTAATGGATTTATTGCTGCAATACAAACCAGTGTTATTAAATTTATTGGGACGCTTTATTTGTTTTAAACAGAGACAGACTAAATAATATACTACTGGCAGGCGGCAGGTTACAAGTTTTATTGGGATGAAAATTAGCTATGATCCATGTCAGGCTACGTACTTGACAAATTATCACAACTTGTTGCACCATTGACGCATCAAGGGGCAACAAACAAACTCTACAGAAAAATAAATAAATAAATCAATTCGTGTGACCTGTATCTATAAAAGTATAAGTACACTAGGAGCATTTAGGTACATATGTGGTACATATATTAGTCTGTGATAAAAGTGTTCCCTGACATATATAGTGATCTGTGGTCCCCTCTCGGACTGATTGGCATACTAACTAAAACGTAGTGATTATATTCTCCTAGATACTAGCTTCCAGTCCAATCAGCTTTAGCTAGAGACTTGAAATTTCGAAGATCGATCATTTTCGAATTTCCATCCCAAAAGTTATGAATAAAGCTGAAAAGTTTTTATGGACAATAACTTGAACGTAAACTTTTTGAGATATGTACTGTAGTTTTAATATGCACATTTAAAAATGATGAATAAAATATTTAGTTTGGTGCGGGTGGCACAAAGTCACCAACTAGTGGCTTGAGTTCTGGCTCATGTCATGGGGGGTTGTTAGTAATAAGTATATAGTGTGAACCCACCCTTAAAGTTTGTACAGTAGATTGTATACATAGAAAGTAATTGGCCCTACCGAAGTATCACCGTACCGAAAAAGTGACAAAGGTGGACCCTGTATTTATTCATTCTAAACATAAATATTTAAACACTTGCTATTTTTACATGTATTAATCTCTATAGCACGTATAACAGCAAATAATATAATCATTAAAAGGACCTTCATACAACAACGTGTTTTTTTCTCTGTACAACTCGCCTAAACTAAGCACTAGAAAGATGATATTGGTCTGCTAGGGTCGACCATCTTTCCCTTGCTTCGGTACTGAGGTCAATTACTTAATCGAACCTCCTTTTCTGACTATAAGGTAGTTCAGAAATGCCGATGAGCCTCGATTATCGTGATAAATCATATTCGTTGCGAGGCAGGCAGGAATGCTGTTTGGCATATTTATGTCCAAAAGTATCAGTGTTCAATCTTACATTTTAAAACAGAATGCTTTAGTAGAGAAGTTATTTATCGACAACAAAGAGACAACTGAAAAGGGATTCAAGTAAATATTCTATTATTTAACTACAGTTTTCAAGGAAGAAACCCAAGAAAAGCGTTTCTACCCTTACGTAAAAAAGATGGGAATATCCTTACTAATATTATAGAGTCAGTTTGTCAGACTTGATTTTGACGAATATAAATCGATGAACGCCGACTACACGCACGAAGAAGTGTCAGTTCGGAACAAGCGATAGAGAGGCACGATTGGCCTAAGCGTTCGGCTTGTGACGCATCTTTTCTTACGACGTTATCACGTAAAATTATCCGACTTTACAGACATCCAAATTTTTTGTACAAAGATGACTAAAAAGCTGGAATATGACATAGGCTACATTACATCCCGATTGAGCTAGAATACCCCTTTGAATCATTTCTGAAGCCGTAGTTTTCATTTCTTTAAAATATGCACTTTAATGGTTTGAGGTATCTTTTGTGGTGGCACACATACACCTACTCTGTACAGGCTGCATGGAACAAGATAAGTTGTCCACAAGTACACGTAAACAGAAGCTAAAACAACACATGTTACATAATTGCGTCCGTAGTTCTTATCTTTACAACAGTGACTTGACCAACATCACAATGAGCTCAAAGGTAATGTTCACTACACTACTGATGGGCGGTTTTCCTCTGACACAGATACATAATCTAGCAGACGCGTCGAAGGCTGTTGTAAACTGACCGTCCGTCCGTCTGTCACCTAGGCAACAATGGCGTGCGTAAACGCAGGTGTTGGAACCAGGAATGTTTTACAAGTGCATAATGAAAGTGATTTAGTGCGTGCCGGATTTATGTCACAATTTTTGTTTGATTTTGTAATGGGACGCATCGTAAGATACTTTTTAGGGTTCCGTGCCCAAAGGGTAAAAACGGGACCGGGACGTCTGTCGGTCTGTCACCAGGCTGTATCTCATGAACCGTGATAGTTAGACAGTTGAAATTTTCACAGATTATGTATTTCTGTTGCCGCTATAACAACAAATACTAAAATTTATATAATAATATATTTAAGGGGGGCTCCCATTCAACAAACGTGATTTTTGCTCGTTTTTGCTCGATATTGATAACCGTCACAGCTAGATGCTTTAAATATCCACAGAATATTTAGTCATATATTCTCTGGAGAAATAAATAGTTAAAATAATATAAAACAAATATTTAAGGGGGCTCACATACAACACGTGATTTTTTTACCATTTTTATAGAGAATGGTACAGAACCCTTCGTGCGCGAGTCCGACTGATGGGTTTGCACTTGGTTGGTTGATTTATCTTGACGAAAAGGCCGTTGTGTTGTAAGCATGCACACACATAAGCATCAAACTAATGAGGCGCTGGCTCTACTACCGTTCATATCGGAACATAACAGTGCTATGGCTAGCCATACGGAAATCGAATTTACTTTACCACCAACCAAACCGAATACCCGAGTCCCAATGGGATCAAACCTGGACTTGTGTATTGTAAGTCTCAGAGTGTAGCGACTAGGCCACGGTGGCAATAAAATGTTAGTACAGTCTAGAAACCGCCTGTTAGCTACATGCTTGTACACACGGCTACAGGTCAAGCTATACATTTCCAGTATAAGCTGACCTCGCATTGGATGGACCGATACCGGTTCAGCGTATACTGGAAGTGTATAGCTTGATGTGTAGCCGTGCGTACTAACATTCCAGAGGTCCTGGATTCAATTCCCAGTGTGGCTATCTGTCGATACTTGGGGGTAAGGCATTTTAACCACTGTAGACTATTATTGGACTATTTGTATTTGTGACTATTGTTGGAACCTAAATTTTGTATTATTTGTTAAATAGTCGTATACTGGTATTATAATCGTATAAACTATAAATACAGACTCAAATTGAAATATTTAAATTAACACAAAACGAACGAAACCAAAACTGGTTTTTAAATGATCGAAACAACTCATGTCTCTTTTATTAGTTGAAATATTTCCAGATTACAACATGGACGTAATAAAATATTATGTTGCCAAGCACTTAGTTCAAACTTCAAAAGCATAGATTTCGTTGCTTTAATTGGAATTGATTTTTACCCAACTACGAGTACAACTAAACAAAAAGATGGGTAATAATAGCAATAGTAAATAATAAATAAAATAAATTTATTCCAGCACTCAGCCATATTACACACACAATGAGAGAGAGAGAGATACAGAGAGCTAAAGGTTCAACTGTGGACTTATTCAGCAGAAGATGAAGAAGTGGATAGCTATGCATAATTTCTTTGAAGCTAGGTCACTTTTATTAGGATTCTCTCATGAATCGGTTTGCTCTTGGCATTCATCGCACCTGACGGTAAGTGACGATAAGGCCTTTACATTAGAAGCCTCAAGATAATAAGAAATTTGATTGATTGATTGTCAAATTCATTTTTGCTATCACATTTATCACGTTAAACGAAACAGTGAAATAAACACAAAGATCTCTGAAAAAATACCGTATAAACTAATGCAGTGAAATTGTCTCTCACTGAAATGCCTCACTTCCGCACAAGCTCATACTATAAGCTGCCAGCTTGAAGGTCAAGGGTCAGTCAGAAAAAATGACTTTTTATATGTGTTGTGCGTTGATCTGATTGTAAGTGAAGAAGCCTCAATTTATTGAGTCTCTAATCTAAACTTTAACACGAACAACAAACAGTTCATCCTAATGGTAATCAAATTTATATATAAACACCCATAGTTCGTGCAAGTGTCGACACGGCACCATAGAAAAGGGCTCTCAGTCATAATCTGAACATCGGGTGTTGCAATTGCGGCTTGACATACATACGCTCGCCGCGGCGCCCGGTGTAATCTGGCAAGTGGCCTACCTGCCTGGGCGCATCGCAAGGATCAACAACGCAGGCTAACATATTTTATGACTAAGTTGACAATACTATAGGCTATAGAGGCCTGGGGCTGTGGTGGGAGTGTGAAAAAAACGAAGAAATTGACAAAAGGACTCAAAAGTGAAGGAAAAGTTCGATAAGTAAAAGTGTTTTACATTTAGCATGCAATTTCATCCGGTTACTATGCTAACAGAGTATTTTTTAATTAAGATTTATTTTAGAGGTAACTTAAATAGTGATATCAATGATGACTGTAAGTGACGCCATTAATGTTTTACGATAATGTGATATATTCTAGGGAAGCTTTAAATTTGTTAATACTCGTAGTAATAATTTTTCGTAAATGTAAGTCAATAAAATGTCATCTATCTTTATATTAAAACATCTAAACAGTATCTACAGTACTGCAAAAACTGTTTCCCCATTCAAACTTTCAACAAGAACCGTCTTGAAACACAGATTGGAATAATAATAATACTATAATATAATAATAAGTCTGCTTATTAAGAAACTACATGACAAGTTATGATTATTCATTTTTAGTTTTCCCGAAGTCGAAACTTCTAAGAGAAAATCTTTGAATAATACGATAATGTGGTCCTTAGAGCGATACTTTGTGAAATTTCCGGTACATGTCAAAAAACGAGTAATTTTTAAATGAACATTGTATGAAATTTTCATTCATTAAGTATTATAAATATGAAAGTTAGGGTGTTAGTTATCTCTTGAAGTCGGGACGCCTCAACGGTGATGTCTTGTTGAAATTCAGTAAACACGTAGTCTATGGAGAGGCACATAATCTACTTTATCTCCCGGTAAAATTCCCGTGGGATAATTTATGAATTCCATGCAGACAAAGTCATGAACAAAGGCTGTTTCGTTATAAAAATTAAAGCTTGTCTTTTCAGCTTTTTTGTGTAGAAAACTTATCCGATTAGTTAGTCTGATATTTTCATTTTTCCCTCACGAAATCGATTTTCATTTGTATTTACACAGTGTTTTTTTTTTAATTTAAAACGAAAAAAATATTTGAACACGATATTTTATGGATTTTGTTCTAAAGCTAGGTTTGCATTAAAATTTACCAAATTTACATTTGCCATTGAAAAGTGTTATTTATATGAGCAAACATTTAAATACATGTTTAAGTTCTATATTTGTACTACCTGCTTCCTATTAGTTCATCTGTTTGATAAAAAATCTACATACAAATTATTATGCCTAACAGAACAAATACCTTAAGTTCTGAAATTTCACAGATCGTAAGTTAAGCCTTGAAAACTCTTCTGAAGCAACCACTTCGGTATTTTTCAACTGCGATAACTTAAAAGCACTTATTATTAAGTTACCTTAAAAGCTACAATAGAATGATTCGAGAACTGCCAAAACTTTACAGCAACTTGAGCAACTTTATTTTTCTGAAATAACTTTCTCATTATAACGCAATGATAGGATAACAAATGGTTGCTAAAGCTCCAGAACATCCCGAATCATCCCCTAAAAGTTCACTGACATACCTTTATTTGTTGAAAATAAATAAACGGCGGGAAAAATCACAGAGTCACTGTTGTAATAGCGCGCGGCTGGTTTGGGCGCCGTCTTTTATAGCAGCCGCATAGCGGGGATGCGGCGCACGCGCATGGTGGGACGAGCCGCCAGACGCGAACCTCGGACCAACAGAACTGACCTCCGCCTGACAGCTTTGGACCTCAAATTATCCTACAGATGTAATGACGGCGTGGGAGGCGCTGAGGTCTCCTTAAGTGGTCATCCATAGTGCATCCCAAACGCATATACGCGTTCGTTCGGTAACTAGAGCCAAGAGACCGTTTTTTGGCAATTAAAAATGACTGATGGTTTTGGCTAGTCGTCTAAATATGTTTTATGATATAGAGTTTCCTAAAGATTCTATAAAACTTAACTGACTAACAAGGAAGAAATTACAATGTGAACGAATGTTAATTTGTATTCAAAGTAAGATGTTCCTACTCTTTATATTCCTGTGATAGAAATACGTTTTAATATTTTTATGTATGTCAGCAATGCGTTGTCATTTGTACTTTGTTTTGACATTGCTAAGTTATTTGGGATTAATTTACGGTTTCAAATAATATTTGTTTCCACCTGATTCAATTTGGAAAACGTCGAAAAATAGTTATTTGTTAAACAAATGAGCTAAGTTTTTTTTTGTGCGAGTGCCAAGTCCTGAGGTACGAGTAGTCTAAAATTGATTCTTGTATCAGGATTTTCATCAAGAGACCAAGGGGTATTCACTACCCCCAAAGGGAAGTTGATTTATGATTATACAATACAATAATAATATACTTCAATTAATGTAGGTTAGCTTAACCTACGTTCGTTAACGTTCCCGTAAAAGATAGAATTAGATATTTAAACTAAAAAAATAAAAAGAACCATTACATTCGTGTGTTGTACTGATACCGAACGCACCCGTAGTTTGTTTTAATTTTAGTAAACCAATCAATAGTATAATTGAAAAAGCCTTGTTTGTTTATTACTTCCTTAAACAATTTGAACGTTTTGTTATTATTAATAATAATATACGTCGCTGAGTACATTTAACATCCGATTTCTTGATGGGTACGTACGTAGAGCCCATAAAATTTTAAGGAAAAATAATTTTAATACCCCATTAAACACCATGCAAGGTTCAATGATTCAACGGTGCTTCTTAAAAGTGTTGATCAGTCCAAAAAATAATTACTTAACAATTCATGACGATTGTATTTACAAAGAATAACAATAATTTTAAAGACCCTGCGTTTATAGTTAGAAAAATGCGATTTCAGTTAAATTGGATGAGATTTTCATGTGTGTAATGGTCTCCTGATTTTTGAACCTCGCCGTAGGTACTTCAATATATCACTTCATTATATCATGTTTTTGTGAAGCGATCTGGGGCAATTATTTGACTGTAATATATTCTTGGGGGTTGGGCAGCCTTTTGCTCTTGGAATACCTGCCTTGAACAAAACAACAATAGTGTACAGATTACAATTACACTAATATTAAATAGAAGAAGTTAGACTGTAAAACATATTTTAAAATGGCCTTATCATCAGGTGAGGTGAAGGTCAGCTTTGCACTATCAAATTTACAAAAAATAGTTACGTTATTAAATTATTTTTATATTTATTATATATTATAATATTAAATTCGAACGTCGACGTATCTTATCCGTATAGCTGATTCCCAAAAGTATAAATGTATAATTTTGGGAATGAGCTGAGCTGAGCCATTTGCATGTTTTCGCACTACAAGATACATAACTACATTAAATTTCTTTTTTGTTCAAAACTTTACAGGTCATATTATTTCGACGAAATAGGAATCAAAACCTATAGGGTATTTCCCATTGACCTAGAATCATGAAATTTTGCAAGAAGCGAGGTACGCACAAGTTTAGGAATAAATCTTTTTTTAAATAAAAGTTTTACGATTGCAGATTGTTAGTCGGCAAGATTGTACGTTGTACGATTGCATATTATCGTAATATTAAATTTCATGTGTAAATAAAAAATTGCTAGTGATTTTTAGCCAGGTGCTTATTATTATAAAATATGATTTCCAGTATGGTAATCATTTTTCTGTTGCGGAACCCTCGGTGCGCGAGTCTGACTCTCACTTAGCCGGTTTTTTAAAATAACGTAAATTAAACATAACAACTTAACACTCGTTTTGGTCCGGATTATATATAAAAACAGATCCGAATATTAGTTTCTCTAATTACTCAATCCACTTATTTTGCTTCTTCCTATTTTCGTAGGTATTGGTTCTTCCTGGAACCGCCTCTTATTTGCAATTCCTCGCGAATGAACTAATATTTAATGGTTTGTTGACTGTAAAGGTGCGATATGAACCCATGCAGCACACGAGCGATAATTCGACTACACTATTTAACCGATTTGTTGAAGCTGAGGAGGTTATGTTTATTAACACGGATGCTAAGTTTATCACTAAGTCTGTTAAACAGACGGAAAAGTCCAATGCTAAACAGAGCCTTCCTTAATCGCCAGATCGCCATGACGATCGAAATTTTATTGACAGGATTTTCCATACTCCAATGTCAGTGTCCATAAATTGTTCCTTAGCTCCCGCTACGACACCTATTGACATAGATTGGTTGTAATCTTTTAAAAAACACGGCCGTCCTTTATACTACTTCGAGAATATAGCTATATACCTCCAGTAACTATTAATGGTCTCGTAATTATTTACGTGAGCTGTGAAGTTGTAAGGATATTGGTCTTTAGTGAATTGTGCTCCCGAAACATCCCTAGCATACAGCCAAATCAAGGCAAACCCGGGTATTTGGTCAACATTTTCGTATAACTTATCTGATTTGTTGTACATATTCAGATGTCACAATTGATATTGTTTTTTAAATATACATAAAATACATGCATAACGAGAAAATAATCTAACAAAACAATTTTTAGCGAGTCACAAAATACCTCTAGTTTCGTCGCGTATATTTCGCTTGAGTTCGATCAGACCTTTACACTGCTCCGTGCGATATCTTAATTGAATATTCATCGTACGCAGCATGTATGTGATCGCACATAAAGTTTTCATCGCCGACCTTACGCCATGTGACTCAGTCTCAACGATTCGCCCGCGTCCTCGTCGTCACGAGTTCGATTCGTTAATAAAGTATTATTTTGACCCTATAACATGCTATAAGCACAGCTATAACGTTGAAGTGTTTCCAGTAACAATTCTGTTATAGCTAGTACCTTTACAGTACAGTACTCGCACACTATGTCTGGCCCTCTGATGTCAACTACAAAAGGCTGCGAAGCATCAATTATTAACGTATAAATGGGAGGCAAGGCAAGTTAGCGGGTGGAAATAAATGTCCTAGTGTTGTATGTCGTCTAGGGATAGTTATTATCGAAAATAATATACACACATTCCGACTGTATAAGAGCGAAATCCCGAAGAGCCTAACTTCAGAGGGGTAAACAGCGTGTGAGTAGTGTACTATACCGTGAACTCAATAACGCCAAGGGATATAGTCTGAAGGCAACGGAATCTGTAAAAAGAGTAGAAAATAATTAAGTGTAACAAACTCGACATCAGATGCGCCTATTTTGCGTGTTAGGGTGGCGAGCCTTATTCAAGCCACCCCAGCTCCAGCAGAAAGCCCAACAACTTATTTGTGTTGCTGAAGGCCTCTGGGAGCGACCTCGGTGTTCCGAGGTACTTTGCCCGCAGTGTTGCTCCTCCTCCGCACTCCAGCAGGACGTGAGCAGCTGTCTCCTCAGCCCCCATGCATGCTCTGCACAGAGGGCTGTCAGTGATACCTAGAGTAAACAGGTGCTTGTTATAGAGTCCATGTCCATGTCGGATTGCACTAATATCTCTTTGTTTTCTAAGCAACCTTGATCAAAATCGAAGACAATTGTCGCAAATACATCAGCAGCAAGATTGTAAGGATGTTTGATCCTTAGTGAATGTCACCCCTGATTTTAGATTTAGAAGTCACGCCTGACCGAGAAATATACTCAACTCAATACACGCAAAATGGGCAAAGTATGAATGAGTGCGGAAACCGCCCAAGAAACAAAACTTTAAATGTGAAAGTGTGTTGCTTGATTTGTCCTTCTTTCACGCAACCAAGTTTCAACATCAAACATCAACAGCCTATATATGTTCCCACTGCAGGGGCTCAGACCTACTCTCCTACAGTGAGTGTATGGGCCATAGTCCACCACGCGGACCCTTGAATTTCTTCTCAGGAGTGTACACGTACAGGTTTCCTTGCGATTTTTTCTTTCACCGAAAAGTCAATGGTAATGATTTTTATCATTCGTACATAAATTCCAAACAACAAATTGGAACTTATTGGTACGAACCAGGATCGAACCCGGATCTCGATTGTTTAAGGACTGACGCTCTACCCAACTGAGCTACCACGTCATCCAACCAAGTTTATCGGGTGGAAAGTATCATAGGAGTCAACATTAAATTATTACATTACTAGCAACATAACATTCCTAGTTTGATCAGTTTCCTGTTTCCAGAACTTCCTTAAAATCCACATAGACGCAGTCGCGGAAAAAGCTAGTGAAAATGTAGCAATAGCTGAATGGTGACTTTTTGGGCACAGCAAATAATTTATTTTATTATTCAGTGTAGTTAGTTTATATTAATTGATCTTACTTATTTGTATACAGTTTGACTTTTATGTTACATCGTATATTCTAATAATTTGTTCGGATACATTTTTTAAATCACTGCCGCTCTGGACTTTTTTCGGAAGAATGTGAAACTATTCATAAAATATTCAAAACCCTCTATTGTATTACCCCCATCACATTACCAGGAGGACTTTAAAACTGCAAAATATAAGAACAATAATATTAAAATAAATAAAATAACAAAGGTATCACAAAATATGCGGATATTTTCAGTTCAAGGAAGCGATTGTAAGTTCAGGGAGAACGAGCAAATGGTTGTTTTACATTAGCCACTTTGTATTCGATTACAAATACATAAAGAGAACTCGTTGAACACTTCGAAGCACCTGAAATAACAGCGCACTGGACCTATTTGAATATGTGCGGATGTGTTGATATAATTAGGCTTACTTTCTTTTGTTTTGTTTGAAGCACGTGCACAGTGGTGGATAAGTTACTTTGGAAGAGATCCACGTTTTTCTGTAATGAAAATGAATGTATCCTATAGTAAAAACTGGTTCACTACCATTTATCGGAACCGATTTTTCGGAAATGTTTTTGGCTTTTTAAAATGAATAGCTAACAATACAGGAAGGTGCCGTCACAGAGTGTAGGGCCGATGTACATCGGATCGTTTAATTCGTATAACGTTTTTCTGTAATAATACTTAATAAACAACAATAGCACTCGAATCGCTGCCTTCGACATTGATCGCGAGAGATCATCGATCCAACGGTGCTATGTTGGAAGCAATTGTATGCGGATCTAGTATTTACAACTGTTTGCTCATCCAGAGGCGGAATTAGAATAAGTTTATAAAATAAGTCATAAATAGAAGTTTTTAAAAAAATCTGCTTTGTATTGCGTGCAGGCGAATGATTTTCATAAACTTTTATTACATTTTAGATTAAAGTGGATAGACGAAAAGTGCGTGAAAGTTATTCAGCCCTAGGGATGAATTAAAATTGAATTGGGATCACTCAAGCCTATTGATGAAAAATTAAACATTAAAATCGTTAGCATTGGGCGAAGACATGAGTTAACAATAGTTTAAACATACAGGCGCTATGAGAACCTCCAACGAACATGTCAAGAATATGTTATATGATATGAATTCCTTTTTTAAAATTCAACAGAAAACAGAACGATCTAGAAGTAGAACGAAGAGTACAAAACACTTGGAATAAGTACTGGTCTTTAAGCGAAATATTTAAAAGTAACATGCCAACAAATGTAAAATCAAAAGTTATGTCATCATGCCTCATACCGTGCCTAACCTATGCATGTCAAACATGGAAGTATACATCCAAAATCAAAAACAAAATTATTACCTGCCAACGCGGAATAGAACGAAGTACGTTGAACATCAAAAAAATCCAAAAAATTCGTCATTCAAAAATCAGGCAAATCACGAAAGCTAAAGATGCTCTATGCTACGCTAAAAAACTAAAATGGAAGTGGGCGGGGCACGTAGCGAGGCTAGAGGACGACAGGTGGACTAGCAGAGTGACCAAGTGGAAAGGCCCACACGGTAAGCGCCGCAAAGGCAGACCGCAAACGAGATGGGAAGACGAAATAATAAAAATATCTGGCCCCAGCTGGCTGCAGGAAGCTCAAGATAGAGACAACTGGAATTCTTTAGAGGAGGCCTTCACCTTCGCCTGAGGAGGGTTCTTGCATATGATTTTTTTTTCTTTATTTTAGTTTTAAAAACAAATGTAACTTTCTTGCAAGAAATAAAAGGCTTTTTATATTTTTATATTTATTATGAATTCCTTTTTTAAAATACAAAATACGTAACGTAAATATTGCTTTTTCTTTAAAATATAGTTTTTTGGGGGTAAAATAGATATCAAAGTATATAATTAACCAAGTTTTCAAATTTAGTCAACTAGCCTATTATAAGTCATCACTCACATCAGTTATCTAAGTCATTTCTAAAATTAGCTTGAGGCTTCTGGGTACGCACGCTTATCATCTAACGGCTTTATCATAACTAACCATCGGATTAGATCGGAAAATTAGATACTGACCTGATTTAAAAGTGTTGGTGTTGTACCCCAACTGGGCTATTGCGCACAAATAATTCTTCTTCTTCGAAGAAGATAGAGACAGAAGCGATAGAGCACGCAATAGAAAGAGAAAGTGCATATAGGGTCGTAGCGCTTTACGAGCTAAATTGCTCCTTATTGTGCCGTATCAAGAGACATTATTTATTAAAATGCATTGTGAAGCGAACTGTCTGCAGTACCAGTATTACTGTTATACGTATTTGTATGCCGCTTCTCGCACTAGATCCGTCCCTGGACATATTCGAACAAGGATGTTAATGCTTACCAATGATTACAAAATAAGGTGCAATCTTAAGCGTAGGGGTTATTAAGTCATTTTATTACCCCATTGGCAATTAAAGTATGTCAGTGATGTGAAGTATGAGGAGGACGCAGGGTACCTCTTGTATTTATATTACATTGCTAGAACAGGATATATAAAATACTTTTATCCTTTTAAAATATATACGTTTAGTATTTGTATTACTAGATATTACGTGTGATAGTAACAATGTTGAAGCAAACAAAGATGTGAATTGCAGATTGTAGTTATTTACCTTTACTTCATAATAACAAAATAAAATAGTATATGTTTGAAAATTGAACTCCATTGGAAAGTTGATGTATAACGTAAGAATAAACAATGATCAGTCACAGTGGCCGAAGTGGCTACATCTATCGCACCTTTACAACTTTAGACGAAACTAACAAACACGAATACGAAATTATACAAAACGGCGAAAATGTATACAGAATGAGATTTTATGAAACAATCGTAGGGAATTGGATGAAAGTCTGACTGAAAATATGTTCCGGATTTACACATAGGAAACTTTTATCCAGGTAATTCGCGGGCAAAAGCTAGTATCAAATATATGACAGCCCTAGGCAGATAAAGGAGCTGTTGCGGGCAGAGAGGGGAAGTAGGTGTATATGTATATTATGGGGCAACGTTTCGCGCATCAGGGAATCTGATGACTGACTTTGATCGTAAAGAATCCGGGTTGATCGCGCCACACTTACCTGCTTTCTTGATTTGCACAACTTCAGGCGTGCTGAGGCAAAATCTCACTCTCTGTCAGATATATGGAGTTTTTATGTAATTCGCGCCTCTTTCTGACCGGCCAGCACGTGCTTACCGGGGTTGCTAGCTGGTTGCTTGCTGACCGGCCGTGCTTGACGGTGCGAGTATGACATTCTAGCCTTCCGGTTCCAATTATTTGCCGTTCTGATCTAACTAGATCAGAACAGCAAATACAGGTGTGTCCCCACACTAAGATATGTTCCATTCCGTTCTCGTATTAGCATTTAATCATATTCTGGTAAAATAAATTATGTATGAAACATTTCTAGTTTTTTTCTAACATTAAAATAGTTAAGACAACATAAAATCTTCTTGTATCAGTCAGTAGCTCAAATCAAATGTTTCCACTAGAGTCGGAAGGTAAGTACTCTAGACAGTGAATCTAGCCTTATTATCATTAAGATTTCCCCACACTCACGCATGATAGAAGATCATTAATTAAATGAGAAATGTCACTCGTGCAATATGCAACGCATACTGCAGGATAGTATGTAAGGCCTTCGTTGGCAGTTAGTTGTGAAATCGCCTATCAGACATAAGGGGGAGACAAAAACCTGATGGCAAGTTGTCAGCGCTGCCGTCGGGCCAGCCAACGACACAATCAATCAAGTATTTGGTGCGCTTGCTGCAACTAATAATCATGTCAGGGGTGACAGCTCGCAACACGATCAAATATTTCCTTCGCGTAATGGTAGCCAATAGCTACCTCTCACATCCATACTAATAAACGAAATTGACTCGTTTTTGTCCTGTCTTCACGCCGTAATGAAGAGTTAGAATGCCTTGAATTTTTTTATATGGATAGTTGAATGACTGGAGAAGGCTATTCTAGAAGGTTATAGGGTGGGAAAATTAGCCTAAAGCTCTCTCCGGATCATAGCTCCTATCGTTCTCACAATTACGACGAATCTAACGACACATATGAAGTTAAAATGCATTACGCCGTTTAAGCTACAGAGCGTGTCAAAGAAATATACATACCTAAGCTCGACAAAACCGGCCAAGTGCGAGTTAGACTCGAGCATTGAGGTATCTGAATATGAATATTTGACATACTGAAAATCATAAATAATATGTAAGGTCACCGAGCAGTGCGCTAACGAAAATAATTAAGAATTATTCCCATAAGACTCAGTCCTCAGTCAGTCCAGGTACTCAGCAGATCAGCATTTATTCGTAAATTGTATCTGCGTAATCAGAAATAGAGAAATCACGATAAAGTTGCAAATCATCTGCATAGAGATGGAAGTTGACGGAGAGCAACAGCGTTGCCGTGTTAATGGACTGAAAATAGAAGAGAGAGAACACCACCTTGGGGTACACCCGCAGTTAGGTCACACCAATTGGAGACAGACTCCTCAGTGCGAACACGCTGCGAGCGACCACGAAGATACGAAATGAACCAGTTAGTTAGCGAAGAAGTTTTTAAAAGAACGAAGAATAGCGAGGAGAACATCAAAGTCAACAGAGTTAAAAGCGCTGCTGAAGTCGAGAAGTATGAGCACCGTTAGCGATATATTTTGCTAGATAACAATAATTCAACAAGAATATTAATTAAATAAATTGTTGCTGTGACACGTATTTAATGGTATGCGTAGGTAGGTCGGTTAGATCACCAACGCGCATCGGTTTCAATAGTAAGTACATGTTAACTTCAAACAATTGCAAAACGCCGCCATTGTTTCTCTATTTAAAAAGTAAGCGCTGTGGGAAAACGGTTGTATGCTCTGGGTTCGTATAAATTTAACATGTAGTCGCCGTTTAAGCTATTTGTATTTACAGTCAGATCGGGATCTTGTTCCAATGAAATACAGTGGTTTTGTGTGTTCTGATGCATTCAAAAGTCTAGGCCTCTCGCATCTTTGATTATGCTATGGAAACTATTGAATTCATAAAGTCCGAATGACATAAATTCGGAACCTCATCACTAGACAAGATTTTTTCTACTTAGTTAAACTTTTGATCTAAGACTTGAAATAGTAAAATAAGAAAAAAACTGTTTCATATTCCAGTAATGTTAAAATACATTAATGACGTACTTTTAATAATCAACTCAATTTTATACTGAAGTGCCTTAGACTTTAATAAAATTATCCTCGAAAGTAAATTGTGAACTAGAGTAGGTGAAGTTGGTGAAGGACATGTGAAGTTAAAAGTCCCCAATTTTGACACAAACGTGAGTCAGTTACGCAATAATTAACGCGTTCAAAAAGAACTTGAAACTGACTTCAACTGCCCTAAAAGTCTACAGCATGCATCCCCTAAAATGTTCACCCTTAGAGATAGAATTACGTATCTTATTTCGTATTTGTTGATGTTCACAAAAAGTGCTTTATCAATTTGGATAAAAAATTATGGAACTACCTCTCAAGTATGATCTACCAAACAAAAAAAGAATCATCAAAATCGATTCATAATTGACGGAGTTATCGCGTTATATACATTCCCAAAAAATACAGTCGAATTGAGGTCCTCCTTTTTTGAAGTCGGACAATAACACGAATATAACGTCCTATGTACTCGTACCTATTTACATTAAATTAGCATCCAATACGTGTGAACCGAGACTATGCGATAGTAAACAATATATAGTTAACATAGACGAGAACACTGTTTTTAGATATGCATTAAGGTCTCTAAATGTTTGGTTTTGTATTATGTGATTTGGACCTGAAGGTCGAAATCAGCATCGTGCGAAGGTGAACCAATTACATTCCAAATAGAATCAAATACGTCATAGTAGGAATTATCAACCTATATGTATTATATATACCTCAGTGGCCTAATGGCTACATTGGCCTTTACAATCCGAAGGCTCCGGGAATTGGTTAGTGGTAGGGCATTTTCTGTGTCCGCCTGGCTAGCTGCCACCACTTTACCTAAGTCTGCCGCCAAGCAGCAATTAATATTCCGGTTGTATTCCGGCTTGAAAGGTAAAGAGCCAGCGCCTCATTAGTTTGAGGCCTCATCCTCACCATCAGGTGCCAGGTGAAGGCCAAGTGCAAACTAATCATGTATATATA
Source organism: Carcina quercana (assembly GCA_910589575.2). Lineage (NCBI taxonomy): Eukaryota > Metazoa > Arthropoda > Insecta > Lepidoptera > Depressariidae > Carcina > Carcina quercana. The sequence goes on along the minus strand of OU342428.1, from coordinate 12,359,657 downwards.
TAAAAATGCATTGAACTTCCCGACTGACTGATTGCAAGTCAACGCTGCGACTCTACCCAGACCACTTGGCAGTTGTGTAAATATACAGAAACAAGTAAACAATGTACTTCCATTGTACGAGTACAGTACAATCGCAGATGCCTGTGCAATTACAAACGCACTTATCAAATCAGCGTGATCATTCTATTGTGAAACAATGATGGAATTGACTCGATATGTCCGCAATGTCCCATACCGAGCGATCGACCGACGACGTAGCCGCGCATGGTGATGGTCGGTCTACGAGCTGTGAATACCAAACTGGTGAATGGAAAAATGCCTTTAGAAGGAGCACGAGTCGGACTCGCTAACGAAGGGTTCCGTACGCACGGCTACAGGTCAAGCTATACATTTCCAGTATAAGATGAACTAGCATCGTGCGGGATTACATTCAATGCGAGGTCAGCGTATACTGGAAAAGTATCGCTTGATGTGTAGCCGTGTGTACCACTCGTGTTCCATACTACCTTGCAAGTTTCTGTTTTGTAAGGATTATCAGAAAAATATGTATATTTAGGAATATATGTCAAATGTAGTTTTAATTAATGAGGTTTTCAAATCCTAATGTTTTTGTTCTAAATTCAAATTAAATTTTCATAGGTTTTTCTGATAATCCTTACGAAACATAAACTTGCAAGGTGTTTCGATTTTTCTGACGATAAGTATATATTAAATGTGAAAGTCTAGTCGCTTATTTAACCCACGGGATGATATAGCGGAGTCCTATTATAAAACCGAGACAACACCGCCAATTCAACGGATTTGGTCTAACTAAACTTTAAAATGTGTGATGGGTTTTCACCTGGCCTTCAGACTTAGGTAACATGGTAATAGCTGCCCATGATGCGTCGGTGGCGCAGTGGATAAGGCGCGGACTCTCAATCTGAGGGTACCGGGTTCGAATCCAGCCGTGTACCTATGAGTTGTTTTTTCAATTCAAGTACATTATCCGATTGCTTAACGGTGAAGGAAAACATCGTGAGGAAACCTGCATGTCTTGAACAGGCAGGTGAAGTCCGCCGATCCGCACTGGGCCCGCGTGGTGGACTATGGCCCATACACTCTGTAGGAGAGTAGGCCTGAGCCCCTCCAGTGGGGACATATATAGGCTGTTGATGATGCGGACATAAAAAATGCCCTAACTACAACCAAACCTACTCCTAGGTACCCCACATTGAACACAGGACCTAAGGTTTGTTAGTCCAAGGGTGACAAATGAAAAGTTAAAAATAAGCACTTGTGATGATCCTATCGCTCTGATCAATCATGAGTTTTTAATCATCTGCCCTTTTCTTGGGAACGGGATGAGATGAGGGTCTTCCTTTAGTCACTTTTCAGTGTAGCTCATCCAAGTCGCCATGTCTTTTGTCCACCTATTGTCACCTTGCTTCCCCCCAACGGCTGCCCGCCCGTTTGCCCACATAACCACTTTTGTTTTGCACCCGATTTCTGCATTGTTCATAAAAACATGGCACTACAAGAATGATCGTAATCAGGCATTGAGGAGGATGACAGAAGACGAGTTTTTTAACGCACGATCGCGAAGGGTCTAATTTCCTACCCACGACGCGATTGTTTTGGAACGCGTCGAAAACATAATGATCGTTCAAACGCAGATCCTTTACACCAAGATACACAAAATCTTTTTATTTTCGTTACTATCTAATCGATGAGTTTTTGTTAGTGTTGAACAATGAGTTGTAGGAATTAATTTATCATATTGATTTGATTTCATCATTAACTAGGCTTGGAAGACGGCACGGCACACACATACTGCTTGTACCCAGAAAGTTTCTCTAAAGCCCTAAATCATCTTCTGCGACACTAACGGGAAGCTCGTAGCATTGAAAAAACAAAAAGAAACTGCAATGCAAACTATCCTAATTTTTACCCACTCCAAAAAGAGGAGGTTCTTAATTCGACTGTATGTTTTTTTAATATATGTTACGTGATAATTCCGCCAATTATGAATCGATGTTGATGATTCTTTTTCGTTTGGTATCATACTTCAGAGGTGGTCCCATATAAATTGTATCGAAATTGAGAAAATCTACGAAAGCAAAATATATACCCAGATAGTTCTACCTCTAAGGTGAACATTTCAGGGGATGGATGCTGTAGAATTTTAGAGCAGTTGAAGTTGGTTCATTAGTTCTTTTTGAATTTTTTACGCGTAAATTACTGTGTGAAAAATATTCATTGAAATAGGCTTTTTTTATTCCGCGGTAGTATGATTGTATTTTTGTTTTGTGCAAATCTGTATATCAGATCAATGTTTGACCTTAGCCCGCATTCGTCTGCCGCGTGCACCTGGGTGGATCTGACTGAGTTATTAAGACCGATTTGAATGTTAGTGTCTAGGCATTAGATCATCTAGGCATAGGACAGGCAAAAACATAGCTAATTAGTAACTGTAGGTCGTTGGAGGCACTCGTCGGCGACTGTCACGAAGTGCTCCATCATTACTGCATTAGACGTGCGTGGCATTGAATCAACGAAATAGAGGTATGATGCTGCAGAGAAAAGCTACTTTTGAGTTGCATGAGAAATTATATGATTTAGGTTGTAGATAAAATGTATAACTCAAATCATATCATGTCAATGTATTTTAACACGCTTGGACTTGCAATACAGAGGTCCCGGGTTCGATTCCCAGGATGGGTACCTATAGGTACTCGGTTTGGCTGGCGGAAGGGCATTTTCTATGTCTGGCTAGCTACCACCATGTTACCTAAGTCTGCCGCCAAACAGCAGTGTTACAGTATGAAAGGTAACAGGCTTCTGGGTGCGCACGCTTACCATCCAACGGCCTTATCGTCACTTACCATCAAATGCGATGAAAGCCAAGTGCAAACCCATCATACATTTTTTTAACTGTCTAGACAATCCAATAAACATTGGGAGCCATATTGCTTATGCGTAATAAGGTGAACTAACCGAGCGAGCAGTAGATTTACTAATCAACAACGGCTAACTTTGGTTACAACCAAATCTAAAGTCTGGTGGCACAGCTTTTCTATCAAGACGACCGCGTGCGCACTTTATAGCTCTAAACAATTTAGTTGGCGAACACTTTTGTAATTATGCACCTACCAATTAATCATAATCCTAGTAATAATATACTTCTCATCAGAAGAATCGAAACACCTTCTAAATTTATGTTTTGTAAGGATTATCAGAAAAATGTGTATATTTAGTGAATATATGTCAAATGTCGTTAGTGAATAATATGAGGTTTTCAAATCCGAATGTTAATGCTCTAAATTCTAATTAAATTTTCATATGTTTTTCTGATAATCCTTACAAAACATAAACTTGCAAAGTAATTCGATTCTTCTGATGAGAAGTATATAATTATGAGCTTCGATGTTTGTGACTCTATCACGCATAAACGGATGAACCTAGCACACGGATTCCACGCGGACAAAGTAGTCCGTAAAATATATTAATTACCTATATGTATTAAAAAAACGCTATTTATTACGGTCGAATATTATTATGTTAAACAATCAACATTGTTGAAGTTAGAGCTTTCGGTTTTCAAAATTCAATTAACAACTTAAATCGCTTTGTAAGTGTCAAGTCCTTCAAAAATACACACCCTACAATTTTCTGTTCCGATCTCTAATGGCTTATTCTAAGACTAGGAACAGCGAGATGAATCTCAGGTCGGATACTGCACGGTCATGTTTGCGGTTGCAGCAAAGGTCACTGACTGCCGCTAGCCGCTACGTAACGCCATTCAGTGCATTTTTGTTATTATGACCTATAAACATAAATTGAAGGTGATACTCAAAATGTAACCTTGAAAACAGTCAACTGTTGGTAATTCTCAACTGTGTCCATTGTTAACGGATTTTTTATTAATAAATTACTATCTATGTAGTCTTCCGGGGCGGTCGTTTTTTATCTCTGGTATTTATACACATAATCTTAATAGCTCGTAATCGTGAGTTTTAGCTCATATCTTTTTAAGAATCCTGTAATATATATCCTGTAATATCGTGTCTTGAAGAATTTGAAAATTGTCCTCCAACGATAATCACCAATGAATATTTCAAAGAAAGATGACAAAAGTATACTCTATGTCAATCGAACTTGAGCTCGATAAAAACTGTGTAGTTTAAAAGTGTTTTAACATTCGATTCGAAGCTTCATGGCAGTCTTTTGGATGACCAGATTTAGATTAGGTCATATAGTTCCCGAAATTATGGTCCCGAAGATTATAACTGCTACTTAAACGTTTTACGGGTATATTACATTCCTTTGTATGTAACTATGTTTTGTTATGTAAAAAGTCTAGCAAATCAAGAAAAAAACAATCTTCTAAGTCAACGCATTAAAAAGACACGGCTGTTTAAGAGGGAACGGCAGGAAAAAAATTCATACAAAAAGGCATAACGTTTTGCTACCCCTAAACCTCCACCATTTGTGACGATTTTTGGACACATGCAAGATCTTACCGAAAAGGAAGTCTTTTCGTTTTGCTTTTTTCAATATTTTGTCTACAATTAGAATTATGGGCACCTCAAAACTTTGACGACAAAACGAAATTTTTGACGAAGAAGGATTGAAAACCTATAGGATACTTACCATTAATCTAGCTAGAATCATGAAAGGTGATCAGAATCAAGGTATTGCAGCACAAGTAAAGGAATAAATCGGAAAAGTATAATTTTTTAATTACATGTCATTAAAATTTTACGATGCCAAACTTTTCCACCGTATGTCGTTATTTTGCATTTCAATGTGTAAATTGACAACAATTGATAGTGTTTTTTGGCAGGCACAACTTATTCTTATAAAATATCTTTTTCAGTATATTAATTATTCACATTATGTACGGAACCCTCGGCGCACGTGACTAACTCGCATTTAGCGGTTTTTTTAATTTTGAATTTTTAAATTCAGTTCGGATAGATCATCGTAAACACATTAGCGTGTCAATCACTCAACTCTAGTCGTTATGTCACGGACATTGCCAATCTTGTAGTGAGTGCATTTGATTGGAAATTGCTATTTAAATAATGCATAAATATGAAGGTCTAATGCCTTGGAAAAAATAAGTCTTACGGTTTTTGACTCAGTAAATATCTTAACCTAGTACAGGCGCGGTGAGTCGCGGTCCGCAAGTGGCTCGACACCGGTCATGGTGGAGTACCATGGAGGAGGTCTATGTCCAGCAGTGGATGTTTCCCGGATGATGCTGAATTCTCATTTCATATATGTGATAATTTTTAATTGCATTTTCAAATTCACAATAAACTATCATAAAATTAATTACATATGGAGCACTGAGAGCCGTAAAGACATACCTATTGAACCCATTAGGCCACGTGAATACGCTCTACTTATTCGACCGTAAATTTTGTACTTTCCAACTTTCCCCAACGCGAAAGGTTTAGAATTGGAAACTGATAAACGAAAAACGACTTAGTTTCGTACTCTCGTCAGAGGTTCTGATTTTCCATGCACAATTGCACATGTTCATTAAGAAGGTGATTGGTGAAATGATTGATTTGATGAAATATAATAAGCCATACTAATATTATAAATATGAAAATGGCTTTCTTTCTTTGTCCTTACTATACGTTTTAACGGAGAGTTACTGGAAACTTTACTTAGAAAAGCTAGATTCTATATTTAAAAAATTCAATAAATTACAAAAATAGAATTTAAGGACCAAATTCTCGGTCTGTTTCAAGATCATTATAAAAAAATTGACATACCCAATTATTATTTGTAAGTTTACATTTAATGTTTATTAAGTGAGTTAGGACATATCATATATTTTTAAGTTGGGCTTTTTAACAAGCAGTTTTACATAACCGCTAGCTGGTTTATGCTAGTAAATATAATATGTTACATGAAGAAAGATGTAACATGTACTCCGTGCTACTGTTGCCGATACAAATTGTGATTCCAAAATATAAATAAATTGGTCCGACCTCGCTCTGAGGTCAGCGGCATGATCTCACATAAATAACGATTTTGCATAATGACGTATTTGTATTACTCGATACATTTACTGATTACTTGGTCAACAATGTATCTCATAAATTATATATTTTAAGGCGATCCACCTCCATCAAATTTCATACTAAATTTCTGTTGTCATAATCTTTTAAAATATAATAGCTGGATTTGTGCAGTAATTATCTAAAAATAGGACATCAGTTTGTGATGTCGCGAAATGAGTATCATTAACATACAACTTCACAGTGAATCACAATTTTCATTTAAAACACTTTTTTTCGATTATTTTTCAAAGCGCCATCTATGAGCCATAAGCTGTGTAACGATTGTAGCTAACTATAAAGTTGTAAATTAATAATATTTATTTTGGGACACTATAATTTCATCTCCTATTTGTACTTATCAAAGCCAGCTATTCTATTTTGAAAGATTATGGCATGAGGGACTTTTGACAAAGAGGGACTTTACACATGTTTTTTGGGAACACTCTTTTGGGGAATGAACATGTAATTATTATTATTATTACACATCTACTTAAATTCTCAGATCACTAGAGTATATGCCAAGAAAACTGGGAATGTCTCTTTTAGAATTTTAGAACTAGGTACGATGCAATTAAATTAGAAATAAATAATAAGAAAGCGTTCGAGTGCGAGTCGGACTCGCGCGGCACGGGGTCCGAACCATGGAAATAAATAAAAGTACCGATATTTTCCCGACCGCATAACTAAGGTTGGTTGTCAATACTTTTTCATGATTTCTCAAATACTATATTGAACAGAGACATCGCTTAGGTTTACCTGAAATATTTACACAAATTTTAGTATGCTTAAATGTTCTGGCAATGGGCATCAGCAACCAATGTAACAACAACATCTAACTGCGGTCACTAATCCGCATGACAAGCGTGGAGATCGTGGGAATTCCGATGTGATGATCTATGCTCATGTCCAACAGAGGACTTATGTAGCCAATCATGAGCAACCATTAGAGGAGACAAAATTGTTAAAAAATTCAACAGCGACTCGCTTGTTGACTTTAAACTATTTTGTTTCTTACGAGGGGCATACCGAAAAGATCGGTAATCGAGTACTTTCGATTTAATTAGATTAAAAACTCTTTTTGATGAATAAACACTGGTTAGTTGAAAATCGAATACAATTGACAGAATTAAAAAAAATTTTTTTTTTAAAGAACAATATCAGTTTGAAATTGATAGGTCGATAAAAAAATGGAGCTTACAAGAGAAAGTTTCCGTGCCATAATTTTTTACAACTTTCGACAAGGATTATCTCAGGGACAATGTCTCGCTGAGCTTATATCTATATTCAAGAGTGAAGCGCCTAGCCAGACGACAATATATCGCTGGTATTCTGAATTCCGGCGTGGACGTGCTTCTCTTGGCACCGTACCTTCCACAGGCCGGCCAAAAACAGCGGTTACACCAGAAAATGTCGCTGTTGTGCGCCGAATGATACAGGATGACCGACATATTACATATGAGCAGATTCGGGCTACTTTAGGGATAGGTATGACTGCGATACAAACTGTTTTACATGGTGAACTGGGAGTGAGAAAGCTAGTTTCCCGCTGGGTGCCCCATAATTTGTCCGAAGAGCAAAAGGCGGCTCGTGTCAATTGGTGCCGGTCTACTCTGCAACGCTTCAACGGAGGAAAGTCAAAAGCAGTTTATAACATTGTCTCTGGTGATGAATCATGGATCTATTCATATGAGCCAGAAAGAAAGCATCAGTCGGCTGTCTGGGTCTTCGCAGGTGAGATCAAGCCAACAAAAGTTGTCCGCTCTCGCAGCGTATCGAAGAAAATGGTCGCTTCGTTTGTCGCGAAAACAGGACATGTAGTCACAGTTCCCTTAGAGGAACGGAGAACGGTTACCGCTGATTGGTATACAACGGTTTGTTTGCCACAGATGATATCCGAACTCCGTAGAGGTAACCCGAAACGACGCATAATCCTCCATCACGATAATGCGAGCTCTCACACCGCTCAGAAAACAAGCGAGTTTTTGAAGCAGGAAAACGTTGAATTAATGGATCATCCTCCATACAGCCCTGATCTGAGTCCCAATGATTACTTTACATTCCCTAGAATCAAAGATTTATTGCGTGGTCAGCGGTTTCAAGGTCCAGAAGAAGCAGTGGAAGCATACAAATCGACGATTTTGACCATGTCAACTTCGGACTGGAATTGCTGCTATAATAATTGGTTCGAACGAATGCAAAAGTGCATTAACTGCAACGGAGAATACTTCGAAAAGCAATAAAAATAAATTTAGTTATTTCCTGTATGTATTGTTTTATATTCCCGATCATTTCGGTATGCCCCTCGTACCAATCAAGCAAACGTCAAATATCAATACGTCAGGGTCACTTTCCTCTGCGCTGCTGCCAGTTATCGCATAAGTCCATGATAGGTCATTTGTGCCCTTCCCAATGCTGGCATTGACCTTTTAGGCCAATTTCCGTCTGACTATCAAATAATTACATCGAATTTCTAGTTTTATCTGGAAATTGCTATGAGAAATCAAGGTAAATTGGTCTTGGTACACTCGAGTACAAAAATGTGTATCCAATTTTCTGCCATGTCACATTCTCCCTTGCTTGTTCTTATGTAGTGTGTTGAAGTCAATAGGCTTGTGTCCACTAATAACAAATTGCTTGGTTTATAGTTTCTAATTATAAATGAGGAGACGAAGATAAGAAAAAACTAGTATATTTCTCAAAAAAGTTAAAGATTATTAATATTTTTAGAAAATGGATTCGAAAAAAATAGGCATTAGGTCACGTGACAACGAACACGAAGAACGCGGCGCAAGAAAGTGTGACGTCACGCCTCGCAAAACATCATTGTTGTTGTTGACGTTTTCATACCACAGAGCAGGTTATTTCGCGAGCTGTGACGTCATTCAAGACGCCATGACACTATTCAGCGTTTTCGAGGGAAATATAAATTGCTTTTTTTAAATACAAAATACGTAATGTAAATTTTGCTTTTTCTTTAAAATATAGCTTTTTTGGGATATAATATAGATTAAAGTATATAATTAACCAAGTTTTCAAATTTAGTCAACTAGCCTATTAAATGTAAATGTGACGTGGTACAAATGTGAATACATATTTTTGTACTCGAGTGTACAATGAAATCATACAAATTTATAACTGCATCAATATCAATAAAGTGTAGCATACACATCACCCCAGAGTGACTACATAATATAAGAATATAAACATATACAATTGTACATCATATCAACTACCGTTTAGCTAGCTAGGTATAACTGCAATAGTGTTTCCTATATTTAAACAATCGGAAGCATGCTAGAACGCGGGTCCTCAACATTGATCATGCACACGTGGCAGATTGCTGATTGTATCAAATAGTAAACGAAACAAAGGAACTTCCAGATTTTACACATCTCGTAATTATAAATACGAAAGTGTGTTTGTCCTTCCTTCGCGTCGTAACGGAGGTATTTTAGGATCGTAAAAGGTTTCGCTACTCTTTTCCTGATAGAACGATACGAGTAGTTCCAGTGTATTACCAAATACCCCGTTGAAGAGATACCATTACGGGTCTGTTATGATTATTCAGTCCCGTTATTCATAATAATAGATATTGTCTAACAGAGCACTTATGTAGACGATTATGAGCAGCGATTATGTTCGGGAATTATCCCAACTGTTGAAACCTTCATGGTTTGATATAATAGAACACCCTAGCTTTGGTTGTTTAATCGATTTTCAAATTAGTTGACAACGTCATCTCACTCTGCAAATCTAACAGGTTATGGGCCCAGATTTTAAAAATCCATAATTATTATCCTAAGTTTTGCGCTCCATAGTTTAAATATATTAAAATATGGAAAGAGACCAGCAGCCGATCACGGGAGCTACAGGCGAACCCTCCGTTTCTTGCCGAAGCAACCAGATGACAATGGCTGTGTCTACGGGCGGAATGCCCATTACAAAACTAGAAGGGGCTACCAACTACACTTCATGGAAGTTCGCAATGAAAATGCTCCTGATAGACTGTGAGTTGTGGGATTGTGTTGAGCGTCCCGACGAGTATTCGCGAGAAGTCTTCGACTTCAAACGTCGAGACGAAAGAGCTCAATCAAAAATTTCGCTATCAGTCAAGGAACATATTTACCCCGTCATCGTGTCAGCGAAATCAGCAGCCGAGACGTGGACGCGACTTCAGAAGACATACGCAGATTGTGGCTTACTAAGAAGACTTAACCTACTTAAAAAACTGTTTAGTACGAATCTGTCAATGCACAAATCCATGGAACTCTACATAAGTGACATCAGAAACACACAGCAGAAACTTATGGAAATAAATGCAGCTGTTGACGACGAATTTGTTGGTGTGATAATGCTCGCCGGTTTAACAGAAGACTATAACCCTATGGTGATGGCACTTGAAAACTCAGGAGCAGCAATCTCGACTGACTCCGTCGCCTCAGTGCTTCTGAAAGAAGACTTGCGTCGCGCACCGAATAGTGACACTAGCAGTGCTTTAGTTTCATTATCAAACAAATCGTGTCGATTCTGTGTTTTTTGTAAAAAGAAAGGTCACGTAGTAGATCAATGTAGACGTGTAAACAAAAGTAAAAAGAAGAATGTTAAGAATGTAGTCAAGGTTGACAGCACAACTACGAATTACACTTCAGACATTACACTTTCATCTTGTTTCCATGTTTCTCCCACAGGTGCAAGCAATGACTGGTTCATAGATTCTGGCGCAACGACTCATATGTCTAACAGAAGCGAATGGTTTCAGGATTTAACCCCTTTAATCAAGCCTGTTACTGTTGCGAATAATAAGCAGATTTTAAGTGAAGGAAAAGGTACTGTGAGACTTAATGTTACTCATAATATTAGTAAAGTCACAGATGTGCTACATGTTCCCAAACTAGCTGTAAATCTACTATCAGTTAGTAATTTAGTTCAAAAAGGTTTTGTTGTTTTATTTTCTAAGAAAGGTGCCTCAATTATACAACAGAAAGGATGCAAGGTTTCAGGAGACATTGCAGCAACTGCCTCCAACTATAAAGGCATGTATAAGCTCGACTGTGCTGAAACTGAGACTCAAGCTCTTTTAACGAATTGCAAAGAGTCCGCATTGCTATGGCATAAACGCCTAGGTCACCTTAACGGCAAAGCCATGAACATATTGAAAAATAAAAATACGGGAATATGTTACACAGATAAACTTGAAGAAGTTTGCATTCCTTGCCTTAAAGGTAAATTAGCAAAAAAGCCGTTTGTTAATTCTACTAGTAGGTCTAATAATAAATTAGAATTGATCCATGCGGACTTATGTGGGCCTATGAGTGTCCATTCATGGGGTGGAGCACTATACCTACTAACTTTCACAGATGACTTCACTCGTAAAACGTTTGGGTACTTGCTGAAGTCAAAAAGTGAAGTTTTTTCAAAGTTTGTAGAATTCAAACACCTTGTCGAAAATCAAACTGATTGTAAAATAAAAACCCTACGTACCGATAACGGTCGCGAGTTTGTAAACCGCGATATGACCACCTTTCTTAAGGAGAACGGAATTGTTCATCAAACGTCAATTCCGTACAATCCTCAGCAAAACGGAATTGCTGAAAGGGTCAATCGAACCGTTATTGAGAAAGCAAGAGCCATGCTTCATGACGCTCACCTGCCTAAAGCCTACTGGGGTGAAGCTGTAAATACAGCTATATACCTGAAAAATATTTCGCCCACACAGGCGTTAAATAATAAAATCCCAGAAGAGCTATGGACTGGTAAAAAGGTGAACCTATCTCACTTACGAGTGTTTGGTTGTGAAGCTCATGTGCTTGTTCCTAAGGAAAAACGCACGAAACTTGAACCTAAGACCCAAGTCTGCACTTTTGTAGGCTATTCTACAGAGTCTAAAGGTTATCGTCTTGTCGATATACGGAACCCAAAAGCAATTATCATTGCAAGGGACGTCGTTTTCATTGAAAACAAACCGCAAGTGGTTAACGAATTCTGTGAACCCAACACAACGAATACTACCGATACATTCGGACAAATTGAAGTTCATGTTCCTGTACCACAGTGTTCTCAGCCTGAACCGTCATCCTCCCAAGAACAGAATGATGAAGATGTTTCAGATTCACAAGCAATCGAATATCCTGAAGTGGAAACACAAGAAGTTTTTATTGATGCTCAAGATGATACTGAAGTATCACCTCCAGGTTATTCTGAACAAGGCGCTGAAGATACTGATGAGGACCGAAGATATCCTCTACGAGATCGGCACCCGCCTATAAGATTTCCAGAAAATGCAAATCTTATTGCTACTGACTGTGAGCCTGAGACTTATAAACAAGCACTAGACGACTATCATAAAAAGGATTGGCTAGATGCTATGAACGCTGAGTATGAATCACTAATGAAACATGGAACCTGGACACTAGTCGATAGACCGACTGATAGAAAAACTATCAAAAGTAAATGGGTATATAAAATAAAAACGAACACCAATGGAGAAATTGTAAAATACAAAGCTAGACTTGTAGCCAAAGGCTTTACACAAGTTTATGGCATTGATTATGGAGAAACTTTCTCTCCAGTAGCTAGACTTTCTTCCATAAGGCTATTGCTAGCATACGCAGCCAAATTAGGCTTGCAACTAGACCACTTAGACGTGGAAACAGCATTCCTCAACGGTGTCCTAGAGGAAGAAATATACATGGAACAACCCGAAGGTTTTTCTACTGATCCTGACCGCAAAGTGTGCTTACTTAAGAAATCGCTCTATGGCTTAAAGCAAGCACCGCGACAATGGAATAAAAAAGTATGTGAAGCTATGAATAGTCTTTCCCTCACACAAGCGGCAACAGAACACTGTCTCTACTATAAACGAGATGGAAATAATATCCTCGTAGTAGCAGTATTCGTTGATGATTTTTTCTTACTTTGCAACAACGACTGTATGAAACAGAAGTTTAAAAGTGAATTAAAACGCTTGTTTATTGTGAAGGATCTTGGTCTTCTAAAGGACTGTTTAGGAATGAGAGTTGTTCAGAACAATGACAATATCACTCTCGATCAAACGAAATACATCGAGAAACTTATTGATAAATTTGGCATGAAGGATGCTATTCCAGTTTCAACACCTATGGAACCTGGTGTGAAACTTACACTTCCTGAAATGGATGCTGAGAAGTTTAATTTACCGTATCAGCAGCTTATCGGATCTCTGATGTATATTGCAATCGGTACTAGACCAGACATCTCATATGCTGTCTCTTACCTGAGTCAATACAATAACCATCACGGGGAGGCACACTGGAAAGCTGCTAAAAGAGTACTGAGGTACTTAAAAGCCTCTAAACACCTCAAGCTTACCTACAGGAAAGGTGAAGACTATCCCATAGGATACGCAGATGCAGACTATGGTAGCAACTGTATTGATAGGCGTTCCTATACGGGATATATATTTAGAATGAGTGGAGCTCCCATATCCTGGGAAGCAAGAAAACAAAGAACGGTAGCTCTCTCAACTACTGAGGCAGAATATATGGCTCTGGGAGAAGCATGTAAAGAAGCTATTTACTTGAAAGCTCTATTAAAAGAAGTTTTCGACATCACTCATCCTATCACAATTCATTCTGACAGCCAAAGTGCATTGAAATTGACTACCAATAACATGTACCATGCTCGCACTAAGCACATCGACATCAGACACCACTTCATACGAGACTCATTGACACAGCAGGAGCTCAACCTTGAGTACATTCCAACTAACAACATGGTTGCTGACATTTTGACAAAGCCTTTACCTAGATTAAAGCATTGTAAGTTTGTTAATATGTTAGGCTTAACCTAGGTACAAAAGTTTTCTAATTTTTTGTACATATTTAATTGTTATTAACGTTGGAGTGAGAAGTAAGGTGTATAATTGTATATACAGGGTGTCGTGTATGTACAGGATGTTGTAATGTTGTTACTTATGTTAGTGTAGTGTACAGTTAATTTTTTGATAGTCTGTTTTAAAATAGCTACAGGGTGTAACTATTACAGGGAGGTGTTGAAACCTTCATGGTTTGATATAATAGAACACCCTAGCTTTGGTTGTTTAATCGATTTTCAAATTAGTTGACAACGTCATCTCACTCTGCAAATCTAACACCAACAAACCCGTAACAGGACAACTTCAATGGGTTATGTGGGTATACACAAACATGTAAGGTTTTTTTCGTACACGTTCAATTGATTTTCAATCTTTGTTTGGTTTTAGTTGTTAATAAAAATTATCCAAGTAGAAAAATGGTAATACATTTATTTTGAAAACTTAAAAATAAATGCTAATATTACTTACTAATATGATTATTAGGACAAAATAAAATTATTCTTAGAATAATTAGTCCTGCCGTTTCTTCACCTTCTGATTTTGAACTTGCCTGGTCAAAGTTGAAACTTAAATTTATGATGCTAAACTTTATTAACTGGATTTACTTTACATGTAATTTTATAAGACTCGACCATCTTAACCGCTTCTCTTACAAGAATCGTTGCTCTAATCGTGAAAGGGTGTGAAAAACACACGGAACCATCGCATAGAGCTGTATGTAAACTAAGGTATAAGCAATAATGAGTCTTATCTGTCCGCTGTTTAAGCTTAATTTCAACACGTCCGGGCACCTTGGTACCCTTGTGAGTGCTGCCAATGAATTCGAAGTCGTCCAGAGTGACATCCTTGTTGTCTTCGTCTCGGATACAGATTTGCCAGTTCTGCGGCGCTCCGGGCGTGAACTTGACGTTCCTCGGCTCCACGTCCAAACTAACACTGAACAGTATATTAATGCTGCCGCATTTCTTGTTCACGAACAGATCGTTCTTGTATATGATGAGGTTGTCTGGTTCCGTGAACTTGGGACCCTGCAGGCGTATTTTGAACTCTTGGCACACGTTCTTGACTAGATTCAGTAGCTTTATGCTGTGGTTGTTAGTGTCTGCTATGTACAGATATTTTCCGTCGTTGCTGACGTCGAGACCCGAGGGTTCGTTGAACTGGACGGCTTCTGTGCTCTCTATGAGCAAGGGGTTGAGGGTGGTCACTCTCTGGATGCCCATGTCCACTTTCTTGATCTTGTGGTTGTAGGTGTCCGCTACGTAGAGGGTCTTGGTTGCGTCGCTGAAGGCCACGCCCAGCGGGTGCTGAAATTTGGCGTCGACGCCGATGTCGTCCACGTCGCCGAAAGCGAATAGGTTCTGTGTAGATCGGAAATGAAGCATAAATTCATAAACTATTTTCGAAAAATATAGCATTGTTTTAAAATATAGTATTTTTAAGAAACAATAAATAAAATACACATACACGGTAATAGAGTAACATAGACTAGGTTATCTTTTATATAGTCTTAGTATTTCGCAAATTTTTATTTTATTGTTGTAATTATTTGGTTTGCTTTTGATATATAAAAAAGTCGGTCGCACTAGTGACCGCCAAGTAATGTAATATATTAGCGTAGTATGTTATGCTATGAGGAGGTATGAATTACATATAGCTACTACTAAAGTTATGAGTATGAGTATAAATATCGTAGTATATAGGGATAGAGGAAGACCCTAAAAGGCATTGGATGGATTGTGTGAAGGTTGATAGAGACGAGTGTAAGAAGAAAACATGACTCCACCCTGAGTGCGATAAGGGCAGGAATATAATGACAAAACAACACGACTCGGTTGTCAAGTGATAGTAGAGTTATACATACCAAGGGATTTCGGTCGCCTCCACAGAGCAGCGCCACCTGCCCGGTGGTCAGGCCCAGCCTGCGTATGGAGGAGCTCTCCGAGTCCGCTATGAGGAGCTCCGGGCTGGAGCCCGAGCGCAGGGCGAGGCCCGAGGGCTGAGCGAACGCGGCTGTGTGAGGGTACGCGCTGTTGCGCGCAGACTCCGCACCGGACCCGGCAATGCAGACGCATGTGCCTGTTCCAACGTAACTCAATATAATATTATACTAATCTGTATATATTATAATTAATAAATAAATACAATAGCTATTTGAAACCAGATCGAGCAAAAATGAGTCAGAAAAACTCGTTCATTGTATATTTCGCGCTTTGATTTTTAATTCTATTATTTTTTGTTATAGTGATACAAACATTTTTTTTGAAAATTACAAGTGTCTACCTATTATGGTTCAAGATACAGCCCCGTAACAGACGGAAGGAGGCTTAGTAATAGATAAAAAGCTCAAAAAGCTTCCTTGAATAAAATTTCTGCATGATGAATGAAATGATTTTTTTAAATTTACCCGAATATTATATAATTTTAATTTCATAGTATAAAAATAATATGATGATAGTTAGCATTAAAAGATTTTGTTTGATTGTTGTAATACCTTCATTGTAGGACTTATACTTCCACCAGATGGTGTTGTCGAGGAACAGCGCCCAGATCTGGTGTGCGCCGGCGCACGCCACCAGCAGCACGCGACGACGCTCGTCCTTCTTCTCCTTCTCTGTCCCGCTCAGTGGATCTACCAACACACAACAAGGACGACATATTCTACACAATCATCTTAGACGATGATTTGGCATAATCTCTGGGCGGGTTGGTAATTACTAATTACAGTGTGATATCGGTGCCACATACAAAGACGCTGCTTCCGGTTTCCCGGAATAGAAAGAAAGAAAAACCTTTATTTCGACACGTTATACTAAAAACTAACTTATACTCTCGATTAAAAAACAATTTTATGACGAGCCAAAAAGACCTCACTCAGCTTATTGCCGCTGGTCTTCCGTGGGGCCTGAGAATTCTTATGCTATTAAAAACAAAAATAAATATTTTAAGATTACACACACTTTTAAGAATCGTTCCTTTGTCTCCTTTTACAACACACGGGACATAAGGAAGGCTTATCTTCAACAATTGACTTTACTTTGGGTATGAACTTCCTTCTTGCATCGCAAAGGACTTTCTATGCGGACATTTTCCATAAACACTACGCTTGGCATACACAGGTAGATTCATTTTCACATCAAATAGATAATTTTCCTTTAGCCGCCTTGTATGACATGTGGTTCTATTCTAAAGCCACACGGCAATAATGGACGTATACAGCTGATAATGTAGACGTATGATTAAGGCGATCAGATGTAGTGAACACCACCACGTCGATTGCGCGTACCTTTTTCCTCCGTCTCATCTTTCTTCTCTGTCGGTTGTCCGGGTGCGGGTGGAGGGGGCGGGGGCGGCAGCTGCCGCACCGACATGTCCATGTCCGGAGTGGTGTAGAGAACCACGTCCCAGGGAGACGAGAGCGCCTGCAGACCTAGACACTTCCCACCTGATCACAAAAAAGTGAATTAAATGAAAATTCGATACACTTGACAAATCGTATTGTCTCTTTTACTCTTGCTCAGTGGTTGCCAACCCTTTTTTTACCAGTGATGAATAGGACGTTTTTATTTGTGCAAAGACACCCAAAATATCATTTTGGAAATTAACTTCAATCAGTACTTTTATTTAATCATCGATATGCCTTGCGTCCGCAGTGCCACCACTGACCCTGTAAGAATTCATTTTGTCATCGAGGACCACAGACCACCGGTTGGAAACCACTGCTTAAATTTAAAATGAGTTATCTCACTCATGTCGATAATATTTCAAGTAGTCAGAGCATTCGAAAGTCAGCAGAGACCTGGTGATGAGTTGAACATACCCAGGTCCCCTTGCGTCGCCTGCCTGCCAGTGCCCGCCAGCACCTCCACAGTGCCGTCGTCCAAGTGTATGGTCCGCAGCGCGTGGTTGTTGGTGTCACACACGGTCACCACGTTGCTCGACAGCCAGCAGAGACCTGGTGATGAGTTGAACATACCCAGGTCTCCTTGCGTCGCCTGCTTGCCAGTGCCCGCCAGCACCTCCACAGTGCCGTCGTCCAAGTGTATGGTCCGCAGCGCGTGGTTGTTGGTGTCACACACGGTCACCACGTTGCTCGACAGCCAGCAGAGACCTGGTGATGAGTTGAACATACCCAGGTCCCCTTGCGTCGCCTGCTTGCCAGTGCCCGCCAGCACCTCCACAGTGCCGTCGTCCAAGTGTATGGTCCGCAGCGCGTGGTTGTTGGTGTCACACACGGTCACCACGTTGCTCGACAGCCAGCAGAGACCTTGCGGCGAATTGAACTGCACCACGCTGAAATCTAAAAGTGTACATAAATGACAAGAGAGGAACTTAGCCCTCTCTGGGCTATAATTAAATCATTCTTTTTTAAGCTGTTCCCGTCCTACTGATAAACGTGTCTCCTCTCTTTCTCCAGACCTCTCGTAGCTGGTCAAACATTTCCAAAAGCCATCATTATCGTGACCATTTTTCTTTTAAATCCACCAGAAAAGATACCAATTTAAAACTTAAGAGATGTAGACACTACTCTGACAAATATGTCACAAATATAGCTCTATAAGAAATATATGAATATCCAAGCCAGGATGGTAGCTAGATGGACCACAATAGGATGTTATTGCTGCAAATTTCCTGTAAATTTTTCCCTTATAAGTCACCTATGGGATGTCAAGGGGTGGTCCTACCGCCTTTACCAGGTCATCAGTCCATCTCCCAAAAATCGGCCTGTTACAACTTTCCCTTTACATTAGAGAACTTCAGATATAGATGTTGATACATATACATATGATAAATATATTGATATGACTTACTGCCATCGACAAATCCAGGGTCAGGTCCTCCAATAATTCTGAGGATGACACCAGAGCAGTCAGTCAACAGGACGCGGTGGTGGCCGCTGTCGCTGATCGCCAGGAACGGCTCTTCGGGGCGACCGCGGTAAAACGGATTTAAGGACACCTGGAACATACATAGTAAAATAAATATATGCGTGGCGGAGATGTCTAGAGCGTTGTGCAACGCGGGAGGTCACGCTTTCGATTCCTGGTCGGGTGGGGTGTATGGTCAAAAATCTCTTTTTGAAACTTTCAACAGTTTTACCTTCAAAATAAACATAAGCTATAAGTTATAATGTTTAGTTTATATGTATAAGCAAGTGTTAGCTACAATAATTAAATTGCCTATGCAGAGGGAATCTGATCAGATGGTAAACTTACATTTATCACATTATATAATAGACCTACATATGTAGATACATACCCCTGACATGCGAGGGGTGCATCAAAAAAATTATATTCCACACTCAGTACACACCTTGCCAGGAAAGTACAATAGGTCTTCATCTTTAGGCTTCACGTGTTGTGAGAGGGACATGGGGAGTGATGCATTGGAGATCTTGTTGGCAAAGTACTTGATCGCAGCACCAACGTACAACACCAATTCATCTCTATGCCCTTCTCCAGTTACCACAAATATTGGTTTGTTGTTGGGTCCTGAAAAAGTCGGTGTTGTCAGTCACTGGTGTTCCTTGTAGCTTTATATAGAATCCCTGATTGTATGTATATCTATTTAACTGAACAAAAATATTAAACAGTAGGTTACTTATACTAAAATAGGCTACTATTTACATTTTGGCCACTTTCATCACCTTTGAGGATCGGTCAAAAGTGTAAAATTACATGTTTTAGTGAACTTATGTCACTAGTGACAAATACATACATTAATTTAATTAAAGTTTATTTCTGGCACTGGTGTCAAAGTATTCTGAGATTCCGGTTAAGGAAAATAACCATAAAAAACTTTTGTAAACATTACCAAGTATAAGTAAAGTGGGCCAGCATTTGATCCCCAGAGCATCCCAGGTACTGCTGTCAGCATCATTCACCACTGGATGATGAATGTTGTATCGTTGCACAGCGGACAATACTTTTGATGAGTCCTTCTCATTCACAAACTTGGCAGAGTGCACACCAATCTGAAAAGAGATTAAGTTACCATTAAATATTACACATCACACTCGAGTCTGTCTTGTGGCTTTAGAATACCACCTCACATATCGTCCTGTAGGAGTCGTAAATGCCCATTAAGGGAAAAAACATTCAGGATATAGGCATCAGCATCTACCTAGGTTAGGGTGCACAAAAGGTGGCGCTAAATTACAGCTATAATAATGATGAAAACTTACCACAACCAAACCACTTTCAACTTTATACAGTTTTTCCAAGTGTTCCAAATCAGGCAGCACATGGTAGCAGTTTATACAGCAATATGTCCAGAAGTCAAGCACGACTATCTTGTCCATACAATGCTGAGTAAGTGAAATAGGCTCAGACACATTTACCCACTCCAGATCTAAAATTCAATTCCAAATGTAAATAATTTTACAGTGAGCTTTGAATATATACATAAATATATACTAATTCACATACTTTTCTTAAAATCTTCAACAGGAGTAACCAAATTCCAGACTTTCTTAATGTGAGTTGTAACTAATGATTCTCTCTCAATACTGGTATTTACCGCGCTCAGCGCCTCTGTTAAATCCATACAGGCTTGAGCCACATAGTCTAAAGGACTCGATTCCATGTTTTGGGATTACTCCGTTTTTACTCAAAGTTAATACAGCCGGCTTTCTACTCAGAGTACTTTTAGCTTAAATCACGCTTAATTAAAACACAGATCACTATATATGAACGCTTAATTAAATGTACGGGAAATTGGGAATTGAAAACAAATTATTAATTCAATTCTTAATATTTATGGCAACTACCCACTAAATCTGAAGAAAACCTAAAGAAAACTTCTGAAAATAGCCGTCAAAGCTTACTTAGCTGTCTGTCACTCACCTGTCACTGTCTGTCAGATGTCAGTCCCATCCCAAGTCCCAAGTCAGTCCTCTTTGCAGTCAGTGCTGGCTGGCTGACATTGTTTTAACTCCCAACACAAAAAGTGTTATTTTGACGCGAATGGCTGTCTGTGGCATCGTAGCTCTCAAACGAATGGACCCGATTGGAACCGATTTTGATGTGTTTTTTTACGTGAACGCAAACCTTGCGGTGGGTGTTTCTTTGCTATATTTGGTAAAAATCGAGTCAGCAATTTGTTGCGTAGGAGGGATTTTAATTTTAAATAATAAATTTTTAATTTAATTCATAGGCATTGCTGCCTGATCATCTGCCTAAAATAAGTATTTCTAGCATTACGAATAAAAACTCTTAACTTTTAGGTAAGTCATCTGTTTGTTAGTTGTTAGTTATTTTTGGTATATATCACCATCCTGACGCCAGAAGCACATCGGTTTCATACATTCAGAATGATTAATTAGAGACACATTAGTAGGTCGTGTCGTGACTCTAATGTGTTTCTAAATGTATGAAACCGATGTGCTTCTGGCGTGCCACGACACGACACATGACGACACACAGAGCACTTAACAGACACGACACGATAGTGTGCTTATATCCTCTTAAAGATTGTGTGTTTCGGGCATGAAACGAACATGCCACAAATCACAAATAAATACAAAACGATGACAATGACCTGTCAGTGTCATTTTTTGTCATTGAAATTGCAATTTATTCGTGAGATTGTTCGTGAGTTGTTATTTTTGATTTTTCTGATAATATTCAAGACTGCCCGATAATATATTCACCAATTTCACGTAAATTAATTATGTTCCAATATGGATGCCATGTTTGATATGTGCTACTTATCTTCCGAGGGTAATAATATTGAGCCTGACGATATTCCGAAGACAAAGGAAGACGTTTGGATTTTGGGGAAAAAATATAGCGCTATACAAGGTACGTAAATCGTCTTTACTTTTCGAACTTTTACAGTTTATGATATAATTATTCGAAAACAGGGTTAGCAAATGTAAATTATTATATGCCCACTTCAAATTGAAGCCTGAAACTGTAGCCCTTAAAAGATACCCTTTCTTAGTTCCATGCCTGAAATATCAATTAAATGCTACTAGATATAACCATGAGACGACCCTTTCAACAACGTAAGATATTAAAAAGTAAATAAAGACAGAACCACATCAAACAAATGTTAAATTTGTAGGTAACTATAATGCTGATATTTGCACAACACAGTTACTGAGTATTAAGTCGATTTGTAGTTGATGTCTATAAAACATTAATAATAACTACCTTTCTAATCTTAATCCCTACTTAATATTATAAATGTTAATGTAATAGGATAATCGACTTGGTGGGGGCACTGCCGTGCCCCCAGATAAGTGTGGCTTGTTTTTTTTTGAAGAGGGATAGTTAAAAGGCTAAGGAAGGACTTAGGCTACATTTTATCCCGATTGAATGAGCAGTTCCCACGGATTACATTCTAAGCAGAAGCTAGTGTTAATATAAGTCTATTCTGTTATACTTCTAGATTTGGACCGCATCAGGCGTGACATCACTTCAGTAATATGGTGTACCTATAGGAAAGGGTTTGTACCTATTGGTGATGAAGGGCTCACTTCAGACAAAGGCTGGGGATGCATGTTAAGGTGTGGACAGATGGCGCTGGGCACTGCACTTGTGAGAATACATCTTTCAGCTGACTGGGTGTGGACTACAGAGACTAGGTATGTTCATAAATTAGTTTAAAAGCTAAACCCATACAAACACCTTTATTTCGGGGAGTAGGTGTTTGGCTCTGCATCATCTAGATTCAGATTTCTTGCTGGCTAAATGAAAATTTGACACATTCCAAATTAGTTCCAATATTTCAATGTATTTTTATTGGCTTCTAAAGCATGATTCTTCATGACCTTATTGTAACTGAACATCAGGTAGGTGAGATGAAAACTAAGTTTTTATTTTTACAATTATTTTTAAACCACATGGTTTTGTTTTTAAACCAGAACATCATTTTTTGTATTTTCAATAATTTTTTACAGTACTTTTGAAAATTTAAGTAAATTAAATTATTTCAGTGATAATATGTGTAGAATGAATAGGATATATGTTTAATTGCAAGAATACATGAAATAGTTGTATAAAAGTCAGTCAGTACAGTAAATGTGCAAATATTATTAAAGTGTATATAAGTAAAGTGTCAAATATTATTTATGTTATTGTACACTATTTTTCAGAGACCCAACATATCTAAAAATAATACAGCGCTTTGAAGAGAGAAAGCAAGCACCTTACTCCATTCACCAAGTTGCCCTGATGGGGGCATCGGAGGGCACAGAGGTTGGCCAGTGGTTTGGCCCCAACACAGTTGCACAAGTACTCAAGTAAGCATTATCTATAAATAAATAGCAACAATGTTTGACCTCAATCTTGAGTCAGTTATCATTAGAGTCGGTATTTGAGGCTGGAATTTGTGCATTCATAAGAAATATTTAAAAAAAAGTAAACTAAACTTGTCATATATGTATATACTCTATCCTTATTCTTGTCCCAATGAAAGATAGTATGGTGAGGCTGTAGTTAACATTTTCTATAATATATAAGAAGTAATATACACCAAATGTCAGACACTCGGACATCAATACAGCACACATCATTGTCAGTTACACATGTATGTGTATTTTTGTTACCTCGCGCATTATTAAATGAACTTCCATCTGTATATTCTTTACAAATTCGTGTTAGAAACACTGTGAACTCATCACTCATGTCAGTGACTAGAGATAAGGAATAAGTCATCACATCATGTTTATCTGAAGCTATTTATCTCTTTTACAGAAAACTAGTTGCTTATGACAAATGGAGTTCACTGACCATCCATGTGGCCTTGGATAACATAGTTGTGAAAGAAGAAATTTGTAAGTTATCTTATAAATTAATATATTATTTGTTTGTATTTTAACCATGATGAGATATAATAGACAGATAGGAGAAGAACATGTTTAAGGCAATGTTAATGTCAATATTTTTAACAAATCAATTTTGAAAAATAAAGACGGCCTCTGTGGCACAGTTGGCTGAGCGTTAGACTTAGACACACAACACACACAAAAGTTCCGGGTTCAATTCCCAGTGGGGATTAAGCCTTAGATACCTTCGAGCGGTTTCATGAGCCAACCTAGTTCTAGAAAATAGAGTCTAGTGGGCTTCTGGGTTTGAGTCGGATGGCAGTCGCTTCCGTATAAACTAATACCAGCCTACGCCTATCTTGGGGTGAGGTAGCCGATTGAGAGTGAATTTTGTAATAATTTTGGGGGTAAAAACCCACTTCTTGATCCAGAGAAAATACGCGAGTTATACTGCCCCAAAACTGTCAGGATGCAGTCAGAGCCGACCTATGGAGGCACTATATGCAGCTCTATTGTATATCATAGGTCGGGGCAATAAATGGGATGTTAAGTGATGATAATGTGTGGTAATAAAGAAGACTTTTTTAACTGGTTTCATACGAAGGTACAAATATGTGAAAGGAAATATTTCGAATTCAACCTGAACTTGTACAAAATTTAATTGTACAAAATCATTCTTTTTGTACTAAGTGACAGTGTCAAATGTTATTTTATTGACGCCATCTTTGTCAACGAGTTTCTTATTATACGTGTTATAAGTGTAAGTTATAAGTGTACAAGACCAGGCCTTGTCTCCATACATTCGCGGAACGTATCATTTGTCAAAACCTTCCAATGTCTGCTTCTGTAACAATACAAAGTATGAATGATTGCATATTACGTCCCAATTACAGTACAACAGTGCATAGTGAAGGACGATGGGGACTGCTCCAGTGCGTCAGACAACTTAATTGTATCTGATTGGTTACCGCTGATGCTTATAGTCCCACTCAGGCTTGGACTAACCCAAATCAATCCTGTGTACATTGATGGACTGAAGGTACATATTTTAATTATAAATTTATACTACTAAACACACGAAAA
The DNA here is from genome assembly GCA_910589575.2 of Carcina quercana. Taxonomy (NCBI): domain Eukaryota; kingdom Metazoa; phylum Arthropoda; class Insecta; order Lepidoptera; family Depressariidae; genus Carcina; species Carcina quercana. The sequence goes on along the minus strand of OU342428.1, from coordinate 12,334,891 downwards.
CCCAACAATAAATACTCTTTATTATGAAAAGCAAGCCCGTAAGAAAAAACATTAAACTACAGAATAAAATAAAACATCACAATTCAATTACCTTCACTGTCACTTCTACTTTCGGTCAGTATTTTATTTCTATGGAGATACAGATAATTTATTAGGCTTCAGAGTAAAGAAAAGGAAGTCATAAAGTTACAAGTTTAAAGGCTTGAGACTGACATAAGTTACTTCTTATTCTATAAACTTTTGTATGCTTTATAAAAGTTACTAGAAATAAAAATGTAAGCTGTTCCTTGCAGCGCTTTTGTTGAGAACAGACTAGACTGATGTTGATTTTGTTTTAAAATGTTAGTGATAGTTCGAATTAGATTTTAATATTTAAAAAGAATTGTTTCAAATTCAAAAACAAAAATTGGCCAAGTGCGAGTCGGACACGCTCACGAAGGGTCCCGTACAGAATATGGATATTTAAAATACGTTTGCAGTAACAGTAGTAGACGGTACGACACTAGGTGGCGCCACTAATATGTTACATCGCACGTCTCAAGTAACCTTATAAGTGTGTGAGACCAGGCCTTGGCGCCATACATTCGCGGAACGTGTCATTTGGACAGGATAACGTCTGTCGGGTCAACTAGTTTCAAATTAATTAAATAATAAAGTGTTATTATAAAACTATAAAATTAATTTACAGATGTGCTTCCAATCGCCTCATTCAATCGGAGTGATCGGTGGGAAGCCCAACCAGGCCCTCTACCTGATCGGTTCAGTCGGAGATGAGGTCATATATCTAGACCCACATACCACACAGAGATCTGGACTCATTGAAGTGAGTATTTTTTATGAAAACTAACTAGTGACGATTTTATAAATGAGGTGTCATTATATTTGTCTCATTTTAGTACGAATTTCACAGGGTAAGTGACGTCGCCTTAAATGCATTATTATACTATATATGCAATATTGTAATTATTTAATTACATTTTTCAATTTATAATGTCTTAGAGATTGTTTATCATATCATCATCATCAGCCGGGAAACGTCCACTGCTGGACATAGGCCTACCTCATGGTACGCCACATCGACCGGTCCCGAGCCACCTGCATCCAGCGACTCCCTGCGATTCTAACCAGTTCGTCGGTCCATCTAGTAGGGGGACGGCCTGGTAGACGTTTCCCGGTACGTGGTCGCCACTCGAGAACCTGTACTCCCCACCGGTTTTCGGTTCTTCGAGCGATGTGGCCTGCCCATTGCCACTTCAGCTCACTGACTCGTCGAGCTATGTCGGTGACCTTCGTTCGTCTACGGATTTCCTCATTTCGGACCTTATCATATAGTATTATTAATGTGAAAGTACTTGTTAATTTGCTGTCTTTTTACTTTTTTTTGGACGTAAAATACCAGTACCGTCTTTTTCTTAAAAGACCACAGACCCTTTATTCTGTCTTTATCTCTCGTGTCGTCATAATATCATCATCATCATCAGCCGGGAAACGTCCACTGCTGGACATAGGCTTCCTTCATGGTACGCCACATCGACCGGTCCCGAGCCACCTGCATCCAGCGAATTCCCGCGACCTTGACCAGGTCGGTAGACGTTTCCCGGTACGTGGTCACGTGGTCGCCGCTCGAGAACCTTTACTCCCCACCGGTTATCAGTTCTTCGAGCGACATAATACAGCACGCATTTTATCAGTTGTTGTTACCTGTGACATAAATGTGAAGAATTTAATTTTTATTATTTTTCTATTTTTAGAATAAAATGACTGACGAGCAAAAGGAAATGGACTGTACATATCATTGTAAATACGCTTCCCGAATACCGATAGTGGCGATGGATCCTTCTGTGGCTGTGGTAAGTTTAATATCATCATCGGATGTACTTTATCAAAATTAATATGATCTCGGGAATGTAGATCTCAATCAGATCAAGACAACAGCATGCATTACCTATTAGAGATAAAGCATGTATACCTGTTAGAAATGAATCATATAGTCATTAAAACAACTAATGAAGATATGAGCTTCCCTCATTCTTGGCAAGCAAATTGGTGATTGCAGTTTGATATTCTTGTTATCTCCTCATATTTTTCCTTACGTTGCCGTTTACAACAACCGCTAAATGACATTGAGTGGTCCCATTCTAATGCCGAGGCTATAAACAGTGCCATCAGTTTTAGGCTTAGATTAGACATTGGTAAAACCAATGGTAATTTGTAAATTGGTAAACTATACTGCCGATCAGAGGGCATTTACTGAAATGTATATTATATTACAAAAGTGCCGTTGGACATTGCCCATTTTGTTTAATGTACATTTTCAGTGTTTCCTGTGCCGTTCGAGGTCCGACTTCGATGAGCTTTGCATTATGATTGAGAAGAAGTTAAATGGAGAAAGTCAACCGCTGTTCGAGATTTGCGAGAAACGGCCGCCGGACTGGGTGCCTAACGAAACGGATATAGACCTACAGAATACAGGTACATCTCTTGATGGTTTTCCCGTAAACAGAGCGCTATCCATACATGTAAATGCTGAAGTAACTTTGTCCGTTCCTTTGAGTCGGAACGCAGAGACAGAATGACTTGATTTGTGTAGGTATAGTAGGAGGGTCGGAGAAAAGACATAGGCTATTTTTTATCCCGATATAAAAAGTCATTTCGATGTATTGTTATTTAACGTTATGATTATATAGTTTTATTGAACAAAAGCGTCGGTGGCGCAATGGATAAGGCGCGGGACTCTCAATCTGAGGGTTCCGGGTTCGAATCCAGCCGTGTACCTCTGAGTTGTTTTTCAATTTAAGTACATTATCCGATTGCTTAGCGGTGAAGGAAAACATCGTGAGGAAACCTGCATGTCTTAAACAGGCATGTGAAGTCCGCCAATCCGCACTGGGCCCGCGTGGTGGACTATGGCCCATACACTCTCTGTAGGAGAGTAGGCCTGAGCCCCTACAGTGGGGACGTATATAGGCTGTTGATGTATTGAAACTTTAAAGTGTCCGTCTAAAAGAGAATAACGTTATAGACTAACGAAATAATTATCGGTATCAATAAAGCTCTGTTTGTATAGCGTTAATTTATTTTAAGTTATGATTGTATAGAAAAATAGTACCACATGAAATTTATCTAATGTTATTTCTTTGTTTTCAGAATTTGAAGATGTTGACAGACAGTTCGATGAGTATTTAGAAGAGGAGTACGAGATACTATGAGAGTTCCGACCAACAATGTAATTCTAAATGTTAATATATTTATTATATGTTTCTGTATATAACATACATTAGAAAGGAACGGCGCCTCATTTATACGGCAGTCTATTACATTTTGTTGGGCCGTTTTTGAAGTTTTATAAAAAAAATGCTTCATGTTGTTACTTTTAAATTGAGCATTTGAAATTACGGTCCATAAGCTCTAAGTATTTTCCTCGGTTCCAATACAATTATTTACATCACTTCGTGAGACTATCGCGGACGTCAAACCATGAGACTTCATGGAGTGTCCTAAAAGAAATACAATGAGCTTTGATGTATTAATTTATCGATGTTAAAATATCTACTAGACATTGCTCTATAATTTTTCAGTGCCTTTTACAAAAGTATTTTCTTGATTGGATGGGTTCGTCCTTATTCAACATTCCTGAAAGTTGATTCAATTACAATATAAAAGATGCATAAAGGTTTTATGTTATGTTTCTAGTCATATTATACACATTGTAACTGTACAACACAGGTCTGGCAGAATTTTGATTCTATTAAATTCTTTAGCGTTATTTATCCATACTATTAATTGGTCCAGTGGAATGATGATAGTGGATAGGACTAATGGAAGTTTCTGCTAATGCCTGCACATGTATTGAGGTATATATAAATATTAATAGCCAGTCAGTATATTGATTTCGTCTAACCGTCCGCAAAAATAACTCAAACGAGCAAGACTTGTGTTGTACAAGGGTCCAAAATGCTTAATTAGGTGTTTCCCCGAAGCGCCGAATATCTTTGAAAGAATTACTCTTCGCAAAAAAGAAGCTGAAATGCTGATATAACGGCATTTTAATATCTTATTTTCAAAGTAATACAATTATAAGCATAATAAGTGTAATCATGCGTAACTTCTCCAATAAATACGCAAAGTGTCACACGAAGCTCTTAATGAAATTCTGGAATAAACAAGTAATTATAAAATAACTAGATAAGCGTTAATATTACATAAGTCCACATCTGTAAAATGTATATGAGCCCAATTCAGCCTACCTCAAAGATCGCCACGACAACCGGGCTTGGCTATATAGCACATTCTTTCGTAAGTTGTTGTTTTGCAGTTGAATGACTAGCAGCAGCGTTTACCTTTGCATGTTGTATATCACAAATATAATTCTGAGTTCGCGAAAACAGCGTTCAAAATTGTACAACCATGTTCGATGTTGAAAACCCAGCCCACTAGTCGTGTCGATCTACGAAGCAAGCTCGTCAACAGCAAGTCCTCTAAACAAGTAAATGGATGCACTTGAAGATTGTTAAAAACAGATGACCTGTATATAAAATTTTGTATTGTACATTTTTGTTCCATACATTTAATAACAATGGCGGCAAAGACATCGATAATGTTTATTTATTATTTTTGTATCGTTTACGTGAAACTGCATTCCTTAGGGGGCAGCCAAAGACTTAAATACATATTTTTATAATAAAATATTAGTCTGATTTTATGCTGTTTTTGTGTACCAGTCACTCAATACATAATTTACTATTTTATCATCGTCCTCATCAGCCGATAATGTCCACTACTAAACATCGTAAATCAATAGCAAATATAAATAAACTACAGAAGATACAAAAAGAGGACCCTCCTACCTAAACATCTGTTTCAGACATAGAGGAAATGGTTTCAGCAATCAAAAGATGAACTCAAAAAAAATATTAATAAAATCATGTTTCGTGATAAGATTCTTTGGTGATAAGCAAATCTCAGCAAAAGAGTATGTTTTTATATACCTTTTAGATCTAACAACCAGTATCTTCTTCCCGCTAAAGGATAAAATTAAAAATAAAAAAAAATTTTGATTTGGTAACACTGGAAAGTATATGTCAAACGTCGAAAAGTCATAACAAAAATTTAAATTGGAGGACTTCGTAACGGTTAATTTTGTGCGAATTTCGTTTCGATTTTAGTAATTTCATTGACTTTGCTGGTTCTATTCTTTTTCATCGCCAATCCGATAATAAATAAATTAAATAAGCACCTTGCAGTCTCGACACATAGCGTGTGACATGGTTTCGGTAGAATAAACATAAATTAAACATATTCAGTATTCATTCTACTCTGTATTGAAATGGCTAAAACGAAGGACGTGATTGAATTGGAGAACAAAATTAAAACTCATGAAGCGTTTGCAAATTCGTAAGTATTGATTAAAAATGGAACTTGATCATAATTCGAATTAGATTAATGTGTCTAAAATTTTCTCTTTGTATTTTTAAATATAGTTCTTACAAATGGTCACCGCGCGACTTTGAGTTGGGTACAGCACTTGGCCGAGGCAAATTTGGCAATGTACATGTTGCTAAAGAGAAGAAAACTCATCTTCTTGTGGCTATCAAAGCATTATTCAAGTCACAGATTTCAAAATCAAAATGTGAAGGACAAGTTTTGAGAGAGATTGAAATCCAGTCACATCTGAAGTAAGTTATTATATATTCCTAATATACTATATTCCAAGTGTTTGAAATGAATTTAATGTAGTATACTTTGCAAAAAGGAAAAATGGAGTAAAGAAGTGACAGTTTGGTATCCCAGGGATAGCGTTAGGAAGCGAGGTCGAAAAGCCAAAAGATGGGACGACGATCTAAAACTAACCTTGGGACCCCTTTGGATGAGAGTAGCGGCTGATAGAAAACAGTGGAAAGAGTTGGAGCAGGCCTGTGCCGCGAGGCATACCGAATTAAGAGACATTTTGTGAAATTAATAATGTGCACTTAAAATTTACTTTAATTTTATGGCATTTGTTTAAATTTATTTTATTTTGTGTTCAACTAATTGTGAATTTCGGAAATAAAAGGCTTTATTATTATAGTTTGCAAAAGAAGAATTATTAAGAGTTCAATATCTCAGCTGGAGCTGTAATTCATAATGAACTTCCTGGTTTTTAGGGAATGAAAATTTTATGCACTTAGTTAATTTTTCATGAAGATGAGACTGGTGATCTTCATCAAAATTGTCAAAGCCATTGGTGAGATCGTCATCGCATAATAATATGTAAACAACAATCCCTCATTTAATAGTATAATTATTGACACAAAATTTGTGAAAAACTCTATTGTGTGTTAGCATTCCCTGAAACACCCGTTCGTCATATAGTTATTTGTACTGGATGATATTGCACTAATATTATAAAATTTTGTGTATTGATAACCTATTCCCTTAACAGATTCACCAATCATGACAAAGTCATCCATTCATTCTATTACATAGAGTCTGGAGAGGATATGTTCCTGTGGGATAATTGCTGTAGTCCATGTCCAACAATTTTTCATCAATAGTGGCACACTATGTAATAAGGGTCTGATGATGAAGTCAGGGAAGTAGAAAGTGGAACTCTTTCAGGAAAACACTTGAGTTTGTTTGTTTTGACAAGACAAATATATAATGCTTAGTGAAGGGATCTGATAATGGAGCTAGAATGTGGGTAGAGGAACTGCATTAATGACAAAAGCATGTTTTTAATTTTTTAAACTACATATAATTATTAATTATTTAATCATAACTTGCAGACATCCAAACATCCTCAGACTGTTGACCTGGTTCCATGACGAGAGACGAATTTATTTGGTGATAGAGTTTGCAGCAGGTGGAGAACTCTACAAACACCTCACTAACTCACCTAAAGGATACTTTCCTGATGCTAAAGCTGCACGGTTTATTTATCAGGTCTGTGTCTTCTCTTTACCGTAAAATAGATAATAATTCTAGGTAAAAAAATGAAAATTCTCAACCTTACTTATCAGAGATTTCTCAATCTATTGCCAATTCTGAGTGCAGAAGCAAGGGGTGTACTAGCAGATGATCAAATGTTATATTACTCATTTATTATTGCTGAGAAACGAAATTAATTATTATTAGAAGACAGGCAAGCAGCTGGTACAGATAATTATTGCCTGTATCCACTAGTTATAAGAAAATATAATTTTCACTTACTAACATCAATCAATAAGAAATAATAATAATAGATTCAATTTTCTCTAAACTAGTTAATTACATTTTTACAAATACTCGCAACAATTTGTCAAAAACCCAGTTTTTTAAGGAAAAAAATTAATTAAAAAAAATAGTTTTTCACATTTTGTCGTCTATGTGACGTCGTCACGTCTACATGATAATGGTGTGGTAAATAAAACAGAACATACAATAAAACATCATTTTCTTGAATGAATGAAAGTGTTTGCTCCTAAACATACCTTTTATTGAGCTCACCATTTTATTGTGTTTGAAGCCATAAAATGCAGTTAGAATCATATTCATACATGTTTGGCCAACACCTTTTTCTGTAGGGTACTACGCAATATGAATCAATTTTTTCCTTGACCCACCAGGTGGCTGATGCTGTAGAATATTGTCACAAGCACCATGTGATCCACCGTGACATAAAACCTGAAAACATCCTTGTTGACAACCATGGGAACCTTAAACTTGCAGACTTTGGCTGGTCTGTTCATGCACCTTCAGAGAGGTAATCAACTTTCAACTTTAAATATAAAAGTAGAGTTTTGGACAGATTTTAAAAAAGTATAATGGGTTTGTACTTGTCCTTCTCCACCAACCAACCTGAGTATCGATACATCCACTGGGAATCTGGGTCCTGCGGATTGTAAGTCTTAAGTGTGAGACTAGACAGATAAAATACCCCAATTAAAATATTAGTGAATGTTACAAATAATTGAACACCACCAAATATATCTAAAAGCTTGAACTTGCATAATCGTTGGCTTCTATGGGTCAATAATTTACAATCAGCTGGGAAACGTATATTCTTCTATGTATTACGTATATTCCTATATGTATGTTAATTATTCATATTCTGTACGGAACCCTCGGTGCGCGAGTTTACCTCGCTATTGGCTGGTTATTTTCATTCATCATCATTTGCAAAATATGCAAAACTAATATGTAATACATTTCCCATTCCAGGCGCAAAACAATGTGCGGCACCCTGGACTACCTACCACCAGAAATGATAAAACGCGAAGTGTACGATGTGTGCGTGGACCACTGGTGCATCGGAGTGTTATTGTACGAGTTCTTGGTGGGGAAACCGCCGTTCGAGAGTGAGGGACAAGACCAGACCTATCAGAAGATTCTTACTTTAGATATGGTGTTCCCGGAGCATGTGCCCGATGGTGGCAAGGATCTGATTTCTAAGGTATACAATACATTTAACTATTATGTACTCGTATAATACAAACTGCATTGTTTGTCCAATCATAAACTGTCAATGTCATAAACTTAAAAATAATTATTCATTCACATGGCAATATTTATTTGGTACATTTAAGTTACGTCATTGTTCATTTTTAGGGTTCCCTTTTTCCCTACGCTTTTTCTCAAGAATCTATAAAGGTATCAAGTTGAAATTAATACCAAATGCTCAAGTCTGCAGTACCTTGGGTCTCTAAATCAAACATAAAATGATACAGTTGTGAAGGCCACATTAAATTATTTCTGATGTTTATGAATGTGTATTTTTTTCAGCTTCTCCGGCCATCGAGCAAAGACAGGCTGTCCCTGGATCGTGTGAAGAAGCACTACTGGGTGCAGCAGTATGTCAATGGAGAAGCTAATGGCTGCTGCTGATATATACTGTCTTATGCAGTTAATTGTATTATTTCTTCGTATTTATTTGTGCTCTTCTTTTAGAAAGGCGGTAATGCCTCACTGAAGAATTATCGACCGATATCCTTTCTGAGACACGTTTATAAGTTGTTTTCGAGAGTCATTACGAACCGACTAGCACGCAGGTTTAACGACTTCCAACCTCTCGAACAAGTCGGTTTCCGAAAAGGCTTCAGCAAAGGTGACATAGTCGTAACGGCAGAATCCGTGGAGGATCTGAATGCAATGCCTCTTTTGGATTTTATTTGAACAATCAAAAATATTTGACCCATTACAGTAAAACGTAGTGATTATATGCTCCTAGCATTACAGTTAGACCCTTTTGCAACATATACCAAAATATTTCATTTGCTATAAAAGCTTAACAGAGTTTATAACTATTCTAAGTTTAAAATCGATAGTATTAGTAGTTACTGAGATAACTAGCTTAAACCACAATTTGCTTATAGTATTGTCATACTTTAGTATGGTAAGCTATATATTATGGGCAACGTTTACATATATATTAAGAAAACACCGCAGAAGTAACTCTATTGGTAAGGACAATAAAACAATTATATTACATCACCATATATTTATTTACAGTAAGAATTTACAACATTAAAAATGTGATCTTTACAGTAATATATTTTGATTATATACAAATAGAAAATTGTAAGATAATAACATTCAATTGGGGAAAACTTTTCAGTTTAGTAAAATTCTTTAAAAATTGCGAAAGACTGTTAATTATTTTCTCTCTATAAGTATTAAGAGATACATGTTTACATGTTTTTGAATAACACATTCTGGACGGCAAATTATATTATGTCTCATACATATAAATGTAATGTAAAAATCAGCCAAGTGTGTGACTCTGTGTGAGTCCAAGGGTTCCGAACCATAATAGGAAACATTTGTATTGTTACCTTGAAATAAGGTTCAATTTCCCGACCGCATAACTAAGTTTGTTTGTCAAGGTCATGATTTCTCAAAAACAATACTAAATAGAGGCCTTGCTTAAGTTTCTGTAATATTTACACAAAGTTATGTTCAATTGCAACGTAACTATTTCAAGTAGATAGCATTCGTAGTTCCTGAGTTATCAGGGTTCAGATTGATTTTCGGATCCTTAAAAAAAACAAAAACATTTCGCACGACCACTAAACTTGTTATCACAAAAAATTATGAAATACATGAGACGTTTTATCATTATCACACAAGTTTGAACGATTTGTGTTTCGTTATGGTTGGCAAGAAAACAATACTTTTTTATTTGGCACTAAATTAATGTTATATATTACAATCATCCACTGTGCAGTTACATTTGGCCCCAACGCTATGGTTTAATTTATCATTATGGTCTTGTCTTACAGGTGGACATTTAGTTAATGTTACCACACAAATTCAATTTCAGGCCAGACATGTGTGGATAAAGTAGTTTGTCTTAGAAACTGTACTTAATTAGTACCGATGGAACTGTTGTGACAAAATAAACATGTAATTTTTACATTATAATCATTTGTTTCCTTTGTTCTCTAGCCAAATGTACAAATTAGTTTATCAAAAAGTATATTTTGCTATTCGATTTAAATTTTCATAAATACCTATGAAAATGTAGCACAACATGGGTTAAAAATTCCTATATATAAGTAGTTTTTATATATAATGCGCATGCACTTGGCTTCTCACCAGATCGTAAGTGACATCCTCCATCATCAAATATCCAACTTCACATAGACCTAAGAATATTTTGGTACATATTCGTAATTAATTGAATAGTTCCGTATTAAGAAATACCTAGGTTTAAAAAATTGTTAAAAGTTTTTTCTCTTGTTGTTTTACCTTTTTGTGGAAACTTAGCCAAATAAATTTTTTATTATTATTTTACGGCCAATAATTTTGAATTTATATCACATTATAAAGCGAAAGTAACTGTCGTTGAATCGATCGTGATGTATTTAGATAGTGTTTTTAGTAACACGAAAAAATAATTGTTCGTATTCGCAAAGCATTCTTCCACATGTGGATTTCTGTTTTGACACAATACTAAAATAAAACAATGAAGAACCTATATGGTCATGACTAGCACCAATAGCAATAAAACAACAAACACTACACTGCCTATGAAATTGAAATAATCAACTAATACTTATTAAGACAATGCAATCTATAAAAATGGTTGTGATTCCAAGACGTGTTTACTTAAGCTAAACTGAAAGACACCACACTCGCTAGTCCTAAACGTCCTTAAATCAATGGATTTGAATAACATAAAGCACAAATCACTCAAAATGCAAAAATCGTAAGTAGACAAGTAAAAAATAATATGAAGTGACCGATCATTTCATAATATGGTGGCATTTCATGATCTTAACACTTTATGACGCTTTTAGAGCAGCATCGCTGCCGCCATGATGGAGGGATGCACAAAAGGGGGCGCTAAGGCAGGACTTAGAATCATGATTTGGGACACTCAGATTGGGGCCACGGTATATATTTTTATATAAATAAAATATTTTTGGGAAAATATAACTAGTGAAGTGGCATTGTAAAAAACGACTTATACAACTATTAAATTCGTCCTAACGATAAAGTCCGGTCGCTTAGTGTCGCTTGTTAAAACAAAAAAATCAAACGTGCTGACGTGATTTCAAAGGATGCCGGCTGTGGCGTACAGACGCTACTGATTTGGGAATTGTATATCGAGGCAGGTGGTGCAGGGACATTTCGAGTAATGAAGAGTAGTGTTTAATTTTGAACATGAATAACATTATTTGGTAGGTTCAAGTGTGTTGCAGTTTGTATTTGCAAGTAATATTAGTAATGTAGTAATGATACCATGTAATAAAACTATTGAAACTAACTATTGAGTTTAATTTTTCTCTATGTGAAATAATTTAAGAACACAATGGTTGGGAAAGTTTAAAATCCCCAACATAGTTTAATTTTTTTAAAGGATTCATAATAACCATATTATAATATATAAATAATACGATGTTTTAAAAACAACTTGAATTTTGTTGCCTACATACAAGATAAATTGATTAATTGTTAAGCAGATTAACATTAATGAATTGATTGATGTGCAATACAATGCCATGAGCAAAATTTGTGATTATTACATTGCACTGGGAAAACAAACGTGGTGAATTTCTAAACAATAAAAAATTTAGAAACTACAGTCAAAGTTGGCAATAAAAAATTAACACCTCAAAAATATTTTAAAATGCAATTAATTAACATTAAATTTTAAGTTACAGTTATTCAAGTATAATAAAGCATTGTTTGACAATAGTAAATACAATATCAAATACAACAGTAGATATGTATATTGCAATTATGTACTTTTACTTATGTACTTATTTTAAGAACTCGAAGTGCAGGTCTAACTGACGTAAGATTAATAAAATGTACTGAAGTGGTCCTTCATTCTCATATTACATTTTCAATACCGCTCTTACAAAATAAGAAATATGCAAAGGACGAGTATGTGATCAAATATTATCATTACTTAAAATTTTTTGAAGCAAAGATCTGTAAGGATTGCTCAGCGGTTTAATTTTTTCGAAAATTCTAGACGACATTCAACTATAGGTTAAGGTGCGACTTAGCCTCCAGCTTTTTCACACACAATGGCCAACACATGGCTGAGTGCGGAAACCACCCTGGAAGAAAATAAAAGCGTCCAGCTCGCTCTCTTCTCTCAGGTTAAATACAATTTAAAAAAAATTATATACATTGTCAACAACATGCATGTATTAAGTCGGCGCCAGATATTGTTTCACTTGATTGATTGCTATGTGTCCACGGGACTTAGAAATGTGTTCAAATTTTGAACAAACATTTGTTACAAAAGACATTTTTAAACACGGATACTAGGCTACCTGTGGAATTCTGAAAATTTAATACCTATGGTAGGAATTTATTATACAAATAAAATGTGCTGTTTACTTGAGACGTTAGCCACCGCCAGTAAAATTGTACAATCCTTTGCATTCAATTTCCATGGTTACATCTAAGTTGTTGTTTTTTACCAAGAATTTCTATGATTATTTGAACCTTCCAGAAAATATTTTGGGTCATAGTCACAACCATCTATAAATTCAAAACTTTTCAATTTCAAAAATATTACTTTACAATACATAGATTTTAAAAATATAAAACGACTCTTTACTAAACTAGGAATTTTTTTCTGGACATTTTAATACATTAATGCCATTTACAGTAAAACACTTGATACATTTATAACTATACATTTGGTATTATGTAACAGCATAAAAAATAAAACTATACTAACTAACAATATTTGAAATAGTGTTCTCTGAGAAATAATTAATTGCATTATAACTACCTCTCAAAACAAATTTATATTTCTCTACCAAAGTTATAATAATTTTGAACGTTATGTACCAACACCAACATAGAAAATTATTATTATGTTTTATGTATGATACTCTTACCAGCAGTTAACGATTGGGAAAATATATTTAATCGAGTAAGACCAAAATTATGCTTAAAACCCAAAATATTATTGGTTAATAGAGGCAGCTGCTACAGTGTTATTCAAAAAGTTTATTATCAAAACAGTAATGTTATCTACTGATCCTCTGTAGTAAGCCTGAAGTGTCAAACTTTTTGCTCCAAAATCTGGTTCATCCAATCTTTCTTTGATAAATTTGACTGCTTCCTCATTGGAGAAGGTGTCCCATAACCCATCAGAAGCGAGAACCAGGAACATGGGTTTATGGTCATCTAAGTTAAAAGTTAGAATGTCAGGGTCTGCAATTACAAATTTTTTGTCTTTGAGGGGATAGTCACCCATAGCACGGGATGTAGCCAAAATGCCTGCCACACGCCACACTCCATTGAAGGCAATGTAACCACCTGCGGCTTCAATTCTTTTTTGCTCTCGCACCTGAAATTGTATTACAATTAGTTCATCTGTATCAGAGTTACTATGGCACAGCTAGGTAGACAGACACACAAAGGCTTCAAATACAAAGACATAGCATTACTAGCAACCAGACAAAAATTTTTTTTTTTGATCTTCATCTTGTTACCGATTGGAAAACAGTCACTAAGTTTAGTGTCACATCATGTCACATACGTATACAAAACATTTGATGCATGATTGACTTTCGTGATTGGGGGTTTTCTATGACAATTTTCCCAATGCCCATTACTATGTTTAAATTAACTATGATATAACTTATGACTATGACTTATGAAATAACTTATGACTATAATTTAATTATGTAATAAAATATCTCTTTACTTTATACTGTAATTTTTTTGGGCATTGGTGGTTAAAAAGAAACACTCTAAAAATATTATTATAAAATTTGATTGGAATTATTTGTAGAATAATCATTATTAGTAAGACATTCTATTTAACCATTGTAGTATGCATTAGTAATTATGGTGAAATATGGCTAGATTACTTAAAGTAAATAGATATGCGATGTTTCTGATCTATACTTCAAGAACAATAAAAATTCAAGTATTCTATTTACCTGCTGTGGTTTGTGGTCAAATGAAACAGGGATGGCATTACCCCGAGAGTCACACATCACACCTCTAGAGTCTCCAACATTAGCTACAATGAGATGGTTACCCTCCATGATGGCAAGGAGAGCTGTAGTGCCAGCAACATTCATAGACCTTTTAGCAGCCTCTACAAGCAACCTGTCGGCAGCTAAAACTTCATCAGTTAACAATTTGCCAAAGTTTATCTTCCCTTTGTCCATGTAACTTGATAAAGGTATAGCAACATTTTTAGTTGGTTTTGTAGTAGGTCTTACTTCTCTGGTAATAGGCCGTGCCTTTGACAACTGTGCAAGAAGTTCAGGGTCAGTTATTTCCTTTTTTGAACTATCATCAGCTGTACTTGTAGACTTTTTGAAACTCGTCTTTCTTTCTACATTAATATCTTTCTTTTCTTCCTGTTTTGGTTCATCTGGTATCTCCTTTGTAGGTGTATTTACCAACTTCCCATCTTTAAATGCATTTAATTCCACGATTTTATTGTGTAGATTCTGAATAAGATGGTCTCTGGCGTAGTTGGCAGCGAACTCACCGCCATGACCATCGAATATTGCAAACAAGGAGATCCCTGTGTTATTAATGTTTTCATTTATTATGAACCTGTCTTCCATGTGCATTCTCCTACCTTTGATTGCGTAAGCCGCGCTCAGGGTACCTTTCAGCTCCCAACTCTGTCTGTCGGCGTCTGTGCCGTCCATAAACTTTACTCGCTGAACAGCACTGATAGGGCTCAAGGCTTGAGACAGCCTGCTTAATAAAGTGCGACTCCATAGCTCAATAGTTTGTAGATACATAAAAAATATTATAATACCTAATGTGAACACTACTACTTCTGACCGCAATAAATAAAGACGCACCATTTTCCATAAATAGCTCACAGGAGTATCAAAGGGTACGCTGCTCGTGAAACGTGACAAAATCTTCATGAATGAAAGGTAAGTCTGATATAAAACTCTGTCCTCTAGCTCGTCTTCCATGTCCTTAGCCTAAATCTGCTGTTTTTACGCAATAAAACTAAATTTCAGTTTAGAATAGAGCACGAATAGCGAAAAACGCTTTTTATTTATTTTGACATTACTGTACCTACTGACGGTTGTTGTCACTGTCAATTTGACTTTTGAAACTTTTAATTTTTGGTGGCGACAAAGTAGTTTAACAAAGGTACCTTTTTTTCTATAATTAAATTATTCGTCGTGGGATCCAGAGCCCTACAAGAAACGCTTACATTTTAAAATCAGTGTATGGCATACCGACCAACAGCCTTAATATAACTTAAAATATACTGATACAACTTTTAATTCATGGATAAAGTTTACAATAGGATACTTAATCTTATAAAAGTTATAAATAAATAAAATATAGGATGTTCAAGGGGTGCAAAGTGGCTCCAAAGTCAGCATTTTACAAACCTAAAATTGGCTTACAACGCTGACTATTCATTTACGTGGCTATTTAGAAATTCATCTCCTAAGAAGAAAATTAAAATTCGCGAGTCATCGAACTTAATACCGTATATCATGAAGGTAAAACGGTTATGGCCCGCCCTATATTTGGGAGCGGGCGGCACACTTACATCTTTTTAGCTTCATGCCTTATACAAACGCGTAAGACATCTGTAACATAGTAAAAAAAGGTTTAAACCACTGCGCAAGTAAATCACGTTTTAGTTTAAACCTAACCTTTAGAGGAGGCGCCTAGAGGCGTAGGCAACTTATATAATGATTGGTCGATTGAATTCTTTCAAAATGGTGACGCTGAGCAAATAACCACTATGGTACCATTGACCTTTGACATTGACTGACTGAATATTGAAATAGGAGATAATATGCAAATTCTAACTTACTGACACTAACTAACAAATAATACCTTCAGACAAATAAACAAAAATCATTTTCGAAGAAAAAAAAAAGGATTTTCAAATACAGGTGTATGAGGCATCGAAAATAAAACAAATACATCTTTATTTTATAAAATGTATTAAAACAGTGAAGTTCGAGATACATTTTTGTGGAAGATACAAAATTTTCCCTAAATACATTGTGCTTATTATAAATATAACAATGTAATGACTATTGACTACAAACCTTCTTTTTTTAGTCAAAGGATTTCATTCCCACATAAATGTTGGTGTACATTCCCAAGCTAATGACAAAGGATTTTTATGCAACAAATTTAATGAAAGATATTTAATTGGTTTAATATTTACGGCAAATGAATAAAAATACATAATTAATTTGTACATATTAGATCTATGGACAAATTTATTATTGCATAAAATATTTTGTCATTATCCTGGAAATGTCAACTTTTGTATGGGAATGCAACCGTGCGCTACCCCCTTAATTAATGGCATTATGATGACCATGACTTATTCGAAAACGCATTCCAATTTTAAGTACCGAAAGAACAAAAAAAAAGACATTTGTCGGGAATGACAGCAACCTTTATTATTTTATAATACGATAGTTGACAGTTAAATCAGTGAAGTTTATTGTTTGAATCACTATATTATATCGACGAGATACAATTCTGTGATGTCATCGATTGAGTTATTGAAATTAACTTCATTTTTAAATAAACTTCTAAAAATGGAGCAATTCCTTGTAAATACCGTCAACTACCATATTAATACGATTGCGAAAAGCCTGAGCTTGAAAACTGGTTAATTTATTGTGTCACTTGCATTCGTCAATTTATATTAAATATATTTTTGCTACTTAATTTCGAAGCAGCAAATTACGGATCAAATGTGTAAAAATAAACGTATAACTTAAATTTTTTACTGGACGTTCTCTATATAATCAGCATTCTGTATAACAGTAACAATAGCCATGATACAATACAGTTCTATCCGACTTTTCATCGAGACAGTTGTAGTTTTATTTGGGCAGAATCATAGTATATAATTACTCGATAAATGAGTTATCAATTACATTACTAGGCAGTACTCGTTTAAATTAATCAGTTTAAGCTTTAAACTAACCACGGACTACTACCCTTCTCGTAAATAGTCATGGAATGAAGAACCGTATAACATATAAAAATAAAAAAAATGAGAAAAATTAAATAATCCTATCCTCATCAAACGATGAAGTGGGCACGTAACAAAATAAATTAAACATGAATTAAAAATCTAAATGCATAAACTTTGTTCATACAATTAAATATAACGGCGTGTCTAGACATACTGAGTGACTATGAGTCCTCGCCCCCGCGGTACAGGGGTGCGGGGAGGGGCACGAGATAGGGGCGGGCGGCAGGTGCGCATAGTGTCATGCCGCCCGCTCCTCTCTCGATCCCTTTTGTCACCGTATCCCCGCACCCCTGTACCGCGCGGGCGAGGACTCATTTAAGCGGTCGGTCTATAGTACAAACAATAATATAGGTACTGTAGGCCCGACAAAATTGTATCGTGTATTTTATATTTATATCTCGTGCAGTCTATACGCGCCCTAAACTAAAACATATCTTATATTAAAATGAAATATAAAACAGTGACACAAAAATCCAGCAAGCGTGGCACAACTTAAGTTAGTGTTCTGTATCGTAGAAAAAGCAATATAAGGTGTATATAAATATTACAGAACTCACGACCTAAGATAAGAAACATCATAAAAATATGATTCTAGACTAATTGAATAGGTACTGATATTAAAGAAGAATCAGGTCCCAATAATATGTAAAAACAAAAGAATATCACTTAAGAAACAAGAATAAAATTATTACTCAACATCAGTAAATAAAATATCAAAATTGAGCTTTACTTGTATGCAAAAAAGAACTGAATTGAAAAGTAACAAAGTGAGATCGAAACCTTTTTACCGCGACAAGTATTGGTTTATGCTCACAACTTAGCTAAATAGTTTCACATATAATATTTTGTAAAATAGACAAAACAATTTTATTACACTTACGATAAAACTTTTTAATTTAGTGGAGGTAATTATTTATATTCTTTCTTTCGAAAGTCTATATTGTAAATTTGATAAATATACAAATACGCATTTGTGCTTCGACAATT
Organism: Carcina quercana; assembly: GCA_910589575.2. Classification (NCBI taxonomy): domain Eukaryota; kingdom Metazoa; phylum Arthropoda; class Insecta; order Lepidoptera; family Depressariidae; genus Carcina; species Carcina quercana. The sequence continues at coordinate 12,316,464 of OU342428.1, read as the reverse complement.
TAGTCAACTTATTATTAACCTCGTATTTTGTAAAATCGTCGAGATGGCACTAAACAGTATTTTCAGATACGTGTTGCCAATAATAAAAAATAGTTTGTGCTCTTTTTAGACACCAGTAACAGGCAATTCAATTTTGTATATTTTTAAAAGATAATTGACTGATTATGAATGAATGGACATATTATGTAATTGATTTTTCTGTGGATTTGTAAAATTGTTTCATTACTTATTAGGCTTTTGGACGTTTCTATTAAAAGTTTAATAATTAATTTAATTTAGTTTCATGCAGCGATCTGTGTTACAGAGACAATTTGATGCAGCTTATTGTTCTAAAAAGGACTTTATGGCCTGTCCTGCAAATCGCTTGATGGTAAGTGACGGTAAGGCCTATTAACGGAATTTCTCTCCGAATACTTCCATACAAAATTTCTGCGTCCATAACCTTTTAAAATTTAGCGGAATCCCGTGACTGAATATACTTAAGGATCGTTACTATAAAAATTTAGGCATGCAATCTTTACAAATTACAATCAACTTTGATCCACTTATCAATTTAGTTAGTCATTAATAACGGCTATCATCGCGAATAACCGCGATCATGATTAGGTTAGATTTTTCAAAAAAGAAAATAGGAACATCTTTATTGGCTACTATTGTGTAAAATGGAACGTTTTTCGAAAATTACACAAATTTTTTGGAAAGAAACAAATCGGCAATGATTACATATTTTTCTAAACTTGTAAAAATAATATTGTGGGAGTTTTTTCAGAGAGATTTCAGGAATTCATTTAAATTACTTTACCTATCTATGTATAGTTTGTGATGTTTGTAATATATTATCAGATAATTAATTCTGAATCGTCACGCACGGTTTAGCAACATCGCAACCTCTTTGAGGCGTAAGTTTTATATTAATTTTCGAATAAAATAATATCATTATTTAGTGGACAGTATTCAGTATTGTTTGATGATTTTTTATAGTTAAATATCGCACCGTATATGGTTCTAACGCATCAATCATGTTAATATCCGATGGTATAGTTTAATTTTTGATGATTTAATTCATTATGTGTTGAAAAATCACTAATTTATAAACGACCCAGCGTTTTGCCCACGAATTGTCCACTTGGACTTCATAAATTATTCCACGGGAACTACGTTCTCTACAAAAATCAAGCCATTCTAACTCTCCGTTACGACATAAAGTAAGACGTACGACACAAACACACTTTCGAATTTATAATATTAATATTGTTTGTTAAACATGACGTAGGCTGAACTTTTGTACACAATAAATAATTGTATATTTTAAATACGGTGAGCGTATGTTCTTATTTGTATGTATACAATAATAACAGATAGCTAAATAAATACAATAAGATGGCGATACTTACCTTTATTACCGCGTTATTTACTAAGTTTATAACTAGTATTCAATAATTACGAATTTGTGATATTTATCACACGGTTTCGTCATAGTTGATCACACAATTTCGTCATAGCTAAAATATTCTACAGATAAATGGCAATATTATAAATTAGAACTTAAAAGGTGCGTTCGTTAAAATACTAACTCAACTTCATTGACAGTACTAAAATTATCCCTACGTAGATATAGTTTTATTTCACTATGATAAACGAAGAAGAAAAGAAGCGTCGGTGGCGCAGTGGATAAGGCGCAGACTCTCAATCTGAGGGTACCAGGTTCAAATCCAGCCGTGTACCTATGAGTTGTTTTTCAATTAAAGTACGTTATCCGATAGCTTAACGGTGAAGGAAAACATCGTGAGGAAACCTGCATGTCTTGAACAGGCATGTGAAGTCCGCCAATCCGCATTGGGTCCGCGTGGTGGACTATGTCTCATACACTCTCTGTAGGAGAGTAGGCCTGAGCCCCTGCAGTGGGGACGTATATAGACTGTTGAATGATGATGACTATGATAAACGCAAGCAGTAAACAGCTGTAATGTATTTGGTATACCCTCGCAACTTCCAAATGGCTACATGAGTCAGATTTCGCGAGTCGTCAAGTTTCATGAGTACCAATTGACTTTATCGGTGACGTCAACAAAATGCAATACCGTCGACGCGGTTCACGACCTTGTCTATAAGCAATCGAGGTTTTCGTTTTAAAATAAATAAGCTTATAGCGATAGATACATCAAGAACGTGATATTTCAGCTTGAAATAATAAGTTTACCTTGGCAATGACTATATTAGTTCGAGATAAACTCACGCGTTACTCGACTCTAGCTCGACTCCAGTGACGGTGGTACTAAGGTTGCCGTTCACCAGTATGTCATGTAAAGGTTGCCCTAGTATGGCGGACAGGGAATCGCTCAGCTTATAGTAGTTGGTTTCGAGGGCTTCGTGGTAGGACACTTGGTCTGAACTGATCATCTTCGCGTTCAGTTGAAGCGCTGAGTGACAGATCGTCAGGAAGTCCCTGGAAAAATAAAGAAAAGTCATTCATATTTTATAGCCATGGTGGTTCAGTTGGATAGAGCGGCAGTCCTTAAACAATCGAGGTCTGGGTTCGATCTTGCACCAACGAGTTCTAATTTGTTATTTGGAACGAATGATAAAAATCATTACCATTGGCTTTTCGGTGAAGGAAAAACGTGAGGAAACTTGCACACTCCTGAGAAGAAATTTAAAAGTGCGTGTGAAGTCTACCAATCTGCACTGGGCCCGCATGGACTATGGCCCATACATTCTGTGTATGAGAGTAGGCCTGAGCCCCTGCAGTGGAAACATATATGGTCTGTTGATGATTCATACATCATAATTATAGTTTTATCTACAGCCAAGTATTGTATATTTATAAACGGTATTTTGCAAGTGTTCCTCCGTTCAATACTTTTGTTTCACAACAGTTGCGCAAACAAGTGTTGTGAAACACTGTCGCATATACATTTTGTCGTGTTCTGAGTGGAAGACAAGGCGAACGTATCAACTACATTTTACTGCGATCGTAACGGCGATGTTTGCTCGTCGAAACTCCGCTCTAGGAAATCCATGAGAGAGTCTAATTTCCAACAGACTTATGGAGCTAGTGACGATGACTATAATGTAAAACTCACTTGAATGTTGATTTTAGTTTTTCGACTAAGTCATCGGGGTACATCATGGCTAGCGTAGAGTCCAGGAATGCGTTAGCGTACGCGATTGGACCAGCGTTCACTTGAACGCACACACTGCCCTGAAGCCTGTAATAAAATTATCTCTTTATTATTCATTCAATTGAACCTTATGGGCGAGCACAAGTCCGGCCTAAGACGATTTTTTATTGTATAGGTTGTACGGTTGATGACCGACCTCACAAACCCTGTCAAAGATGTTGAGCCGTCAGAACCCTCTGACATGTCTCAAGTAGCCTCACCTGTCGTGGATAGTAACCGGGACCAACGGCTTAACGTTCCTTCCTCACGGGAGTCCTAACCAATCTAGGAAAAGTCTCACAAGCTGATATTGGACAATGTCCCCATCGGACATCGAACCCGGTACCTGCTGGTGTTGCGCGTCTGAGTCTAACCCAGAGCCAACTGCGCAACTGAGTCCGATGCCTAAGACGATGATAAGTGAAAAACAATTGTAAAATAGTTTTTGTCCGCGATGACTTTGGAAAATATCTCACGGGAACTACTTGCTCGATGAGAATAAACAGCCTGTAATAATGTACTTTTCTAGACGAGGCCGGTACTTGAATGTCGATGTGGGAATGCATATAAAAGTAACATACCTAAGTTGAAGCTTCTTCAAGTCGGGCGATTTTGAGTGTACGATCTCGGCAATTTCGTTGACTTGACTCTCCATTTCTGCAATAGCGACCTCTATCGGGCCCTTCTCTTCAACCTGCGTCTCTATCACTGGGATCCGACGTTTCACATACGGGAACCAATTTTCAGCTGAAACGTACAAACATTTTGTCTTTGTGTCTCAAAATATTTGTATTGTACAATGTCACAAAATAAGGAGGTACAAAGCTCATGTGTGTCCACACACATATTAAGTAGGTTGTTATCGAATAAAAAAGGGTGATGCAGAAAAACGATACAGATATGATTTAAATATAAATTGAGTGCACCGAAAGAGGATTATATTTGAATATAAATATAATGACTTGATGGATTTTAGGTTGAGAGGTGTCGTTAGTGGTAATTACGAGCATGACACTGGATATATTTAAATTTGCAAAAATGTAAATGGCGCCAAATTATGTCTTATGTCATCAAATTGTTCCCCCTCAAAACTTGTCGAGGGCGTATCAAAATAACGGGTTTTATAAATGGCATACAAAAATATATACAACTAATTTGTTTTAATGTAATTTACGCAGTAGATTTATAAAAAAAATTATTTTCTTGTAACTTGATCCTTAGTTTTATATTTACTGGTCAGGTGCAGATGCCAATAGCATTTTAAAACATTCTTATGGTGAACAGTTTCCGAAGCTAATGGTGTATGGTCAGTAGCTTAATTGACAAAGGGTTCGCCCCGGACTGCCGAGAGACGCAGGTTCGAATCTCGCTCGTGTCGAACAATTTTCAAAAGGTTAACTTGCCTGTTACTGATTATTTCTTTAAAATTCAAATTGTGAGTCAACTTTGATGTCCTATTGCTAGTGATAGAGACTATGCACTACTTACCAGTGAGATGTGTGAGCCTCAGTCGCTGGTGGTGCACAGGTCCTCGTGCGGCGCCGTCCCTCGTGAACGGCGTCTCGAACACGAACCGACGCACGTTGTGGGCGCGCTCGAACGCGCTGTCCCCCGACGCGCTCGTGGGGGGAACGCCCTCCGGAGCGGGACGTACCCACGTCACCTGGATGTACGCCAGTTTCGTGTCCAGCTCCTCGCGGTTCACCTTATATACAACATTGCATTGTTACTTACTGGTCCTCTAATTGCAGACATCATAATCGGCTACATAAGCACATAATTAATATAGTAATACGTATACATGTTTACTGAAAGATTGGTCCTCACTGGAATGTGAAGCCTCTTCGCGCCTCCCCGCGGTTGTCTTGTCGTCTCAGTACGGTTCGTATACCGCCGCAGTGACGTCATCGACGCCATGTCCTAACTTATAGTGAACGGGTTGTTCAGAACTGACGTTAACCGCCTCCCAATCCGCGATACCTCACCTCTCCCCGCTCAAGGATCGGTACTATGATGCACGCGAACTAACTCACACATGCGCGTGTATACAAATTTCATCCGTTCGATGTATGGGAATAGGAACCGTTATCACGACATTTGTTTGAAGTGTCCTGACTGTGACATTTTGGTTCCCTGTTGGACGAACCAAGCGTTCCGTTTCTACAGCTAAAATATGGAATAGACTACCGATTTCCGTGTTCCCGGAGAAACTACAACTACATTTTTATTTAACATTCCGGGAACCGGGATAAAAAGTATCGTTTGGCATTTTTTTGTATCTTCAAATACCCCTTTACAAAAATTAAGGGGGGAATTGGACGAACAACAAGTAAAAAATTGTGCAATTCAGTATTTAGTCTGACATTATTAACAAAGTCTTATGTTTGGCTTTTTTGCAATTTTTTGATTGACTTAAAAATCAATTATCGCGTTATTTTCCTTTTATGAGAACGATACTGACAACCAAGACGCATTAGTTATTAGACATTGACCTTAAACTTTATAAAACATTTCATGAAAAAACTCACCGGAGCGGAATCCATAATCATCTTGACATGTCCCGCACCAAACTTGAGCTCGTATAAGTTTTGCAGTCTCTCCGAGATCTCGCTCAGTGACGTCAACTTGGGTTCTTTGTATATGAACTCGACACCATCCTCATCCTCTCCGAAATAAGACTTTCCGAAGAACGCTACTCGGTAGAACCTCCCCAGAAGTCGCTTCCCTGAGTTGGTCACCTCGATGACTTTCGCGTATGCTTTGGTAAGGTGTTGGTAGCAGGTGAGCAGGGCCTGGTAGTCCTTCCTGCGTTCGTAAATTGGTACTATGAGGCGGTACAGCGGCCCCAACAGTTCGTACCTCTCTGCCTTGTCGATGTATTCAGTGCATATCATTAGTTGGTCTAGGAGAGATTGTTCGTTGTAGTGCACGTCCGTCATACCTGGAATTGGTTTAAAGGGAGTTTTAAGTGACTGTTATTATTTGCATCCCTTTTGGGTATGTATGTATGTATATATCATACTAGCTTTTGCTCGATATTTCGTCCATTTGATGAACATTTAATGGACTGAGCTTGTTCTATATAACCTGGGCTACGTGCTTACCAAATTTCATCACGATTGGTTCTGCCCATGAGGCATTAAGTGCGAAAAAAAACTCACTTTCGCATTATTATATGTAGGATATTTTTGTTGATATTTCTGGGACACAGTACAATAATTTTGCTATGACTGTTTTTGGAACAATGTAAGTAACATTTTTTAAGTTTCAATCACCCATCACCCACATTTTATATCCCGATTACCTTGAAAGTCCATAGTAGTACACATAAAATCGACTGCAGTATGAATCAAAGACAAAACATTATTTAATATTTGCAACACAATATTTTCGCCGCCGCTGTCATTGCCGAGGCGCATCTTACGAATCACCAACAAAGGTGTGTTTAAGAATTTGATTACTGGGCTGGTGTCTAAAAACGACCGATCGAAAACCGTTTAAAATTAGGATTTCAGTTTCATACAGTTTGCACCCAATCCGAAACAAAAACGAAACGAAACACTTCTTATGGTAGGGCCCCAGATTACTAAAAAGTAAAACAAATAACCTAAAATTTAATTAACATTTTGTACTAAATAAATAAAAGAAATAAGTGTATTATTTTTTGCATTTTAGTTTCATGTACCTTATTATTATTATCAATTAAAAAATTTATCGATCGTTAGAACATACGTAGTGATGATAGCACATTAAAATGGACATGTCGATGGCGTGACTGTCGCGCGACATCGTTCCGTTTCTTATATACCTAATCTATATTGTATATAAATGTAGCAGAGGCTCTCCTCATTGCAGTCGAAAACGGCCCGCGAACGCGGAGCGCTGATAAAACAGCGCTCAATCAGAGAAATAGTGTACACTTTATACAACAAAAATGAAACTTATCTTAATTCTTACATTCGACCTAGCTCTAAGGTTTTCGAATGCTGAGGAGCCTCCAGAACTATTGTCTGAACCAATTAATGCAGTGGACGCGGTGGAGGACTACCTAGCACACACGGAGGTGGTGCTAGCATTTGCGGTAGGTTCTAATCGTTCAACTACTCGAAATTTTGACAGAAATAATAGCCAAGATATCGACTACGATTTTCACCGTAATGTGCCTACTGTGTAGCTAAAATCAGTTGAAATCTGTAGCACTATGAAATTTTAAAAGCAGTTTTAAAAACTCTCGACAACACAAAAACATTTAGGTCCATTAAAATTAATAATAAGAAAATTGTATTTATGATGTTGGACTTCACCCAAAATTTTGATCGGGTATTGAAATTTCATACAGTAGAAATAGTCACATGGTTTGTTTTGGCAACATTAAAAAGACAAGTACTATTGCTCAATTATAAATATTTAAATCGACTTTCAATTACCATTGAACAATTGTTATACTATATGGCACAAAAATGCAGCAAACATTTTAACGATTTCCATGTCTTGTAAGCTAAGGTAAGATACCGTCATGGATCCATGATGATTCATGATCACATCTATCTGTACTTAATGCTTCAAAAAATTTACCAAAACAACACATGAAAAGAGGGTTTACAGAGTCGACGGTATAGTTTTAATACTCTAACTGAATTATTCTCTCTCTCAACTCCTTTTTAAAATATTTCATGTGGTTCAAGTCATGTCAACTTCATGATCGAACCAAAAAATATGAGTGATTATCTCTAATATCCATGCATTATCTACTAGTAAGATTTCATCCCCCCATTTCACTGCCCACATGAATCACACTACGCGCAGGAGCATTACGTATGTATTTATTCATATAAAATGTATGTTTATACAAGTGTATGTCATGTAAAATCGGTATGCATGTACCTACATGACCTAAGGCGGTCATATCACGCCTGCCGTATGTGGGCCGCTCCCAACTTCCTACATATGAGAATAGGACTCGCAGATCACTCATTCAATCAAAGCAACTGTTTAGCCATCCGTAGCGTATGCAAAATGGATCCGTACAAAGCTACACACTACTTGGTTCTTTATTAGTTTGGAAATTTAATCATAAAAGGACAAAACTACACTTTTAAGTTGTAATTAAAACCCTCATGCGCTGTACTTTAGGATTGAAATAATGTTTACGAAAATAAATAAAAACTCACTTTCGCGTTTAATACGTTACTATGATGTAATTACATATATGCCACAAACAATTGAAGTACATATCTAATTAATTCGTTCAAAATAGTATATATACTCGTAGATATAATTTATAATTACTTGATTTTAAAGAGTATGTAGAATAGATATAATGATAAGTAATGGCAAGTTGCAAGAAATAGTTTACAATAATAAAATATTGTATTAAAATAAAATTTATGCATAATTTGAAATTAACAGCGCAAAATAACAACGACAACATTACCATGAATTTTGCATGAAACAAAATTAAGAAAAGAATATTTATTCAAAAACACGTATTCCTCGTTATAGCCTGAACACATTGAACCTTTTATAATTTAAATTGGCCGCTAAATTAGACAATGGCTGACAACCTCGTGTAATGTGACAGAAAGATCGTATTGGTCACACAAATATGTTTCGCTAATAATGATGTCAATATTAGTTCTTCGTTTGACGTTCGGTAAACACACCCTCCCGTACCGCTCCCATACCTCAGGTACAGACTCAGCTATGCGTTCGATCTGTAATTTACACATGTGCATTGCGTTTAACAGATGTGTCGTCACGGAGACAGAACGCCTGACCAAGAAGAACTCGACCTATATGATACAAATGAAGACTACAGCAGTAAACTGTTTCCATTTGGCATGAAGGCGTTGACGAATGTAAGTTTACAATGGGATGTAAAAAACCTGCTCGAAAGCCTTGGTAACACTGTCAGTTCAGTAGAGTGAATGACGTTGTAAGTCGCCTGAAATACATCACTACGTATGTAAGGTTTTTAGGATACCTTGAAACAGGACTAGTGCTGATTTCAGACATACGAAATAGTACGACACTGGTATGATCGTTCGTTGCGCCAATTTAGGGGGCGTACGTTTATGATCAAACAATCCTAGATACATATTCAAATATACATTTTTTTTTCTTTTCCGAGTCAAAGTCAAGTCTTTGACAAAACCTGGAAAGTTACTCATACAGGCGTGTCGGTAGAAAGGCAAGCAGCGAGGCTTCCTGGTCGGTGATTGGCTGAGGATGCGCTACGACGGACTCATCTCTCGACTGTACCTTCCCGACGAGGTGACCGTCAGGACCACAGACTACGCCAGGACTAAGATGACAGCACTCACAGCATTGGCTTCACTGTACCCTCCGCCGCCGGCGCAGAGGTGGAACCCTGCTCTCAACTGGCAGCCAGTGCCGTACAACACGATGCCTTATGCTGACGATGACGTGAGTTTGACACTTGCGCAAACGTCTATAATCTTTGTTTTTGCATTAAGTCTGTCTTATATTTATATCTTACTCATAAAGTGAGGCCTATATTAATGGAAGATTACTTGTAATTGATGTTTCTTGATCTCATTATTACATGCCGTTCATCCTGCCCCATCGAATTGCGTTCCAAATCAAAATATCTGCAAATGATACAGACCGATATCCAGTTTTTATATAAATGATTTTTCGTAAATTTCTGGGCAAACGTGCTTCACATTTGGAATTATTACTACACCTGTATAAGAAAAAACAAGTTTCGAAGTCACGTTTTGAATTAGTGTTGAAATTATTCAATTAAGGCATAAGGCAATTCATAATGGGTATGTAGTGAGTAGGAAAACAGACTAGAATTGGATAACAGCTAATAATTTTGAATACATATAAAGGTCACTAATTAAATATTTGTCCAGACACTTGAAACATGCAAATAAAGGAGACGAATATAATAAACAAACTGTTTTGTTTTGTTAACAAAAAAAGGTAAACGAGGGTCAAAAAAGTGTATCCGTCTTCGGGCCAGACACGTAGTAGACAAAAAGTCATACTAAAAAGGACATGCTTCTCTATTTTTATTATCTTATCAATGATGCGCTGACGCATGACGCTGACGCGTGCTATGAGATGCTTGGTTTCATTTGAAAGTCATCAACAAAGCATCAACGTTATCTCCAATTCTGAGATTCAGATTTTATTATCTGTAAATGCGATAATGCAGGTTCATATATTGAATCATTAACTAGACCTAATTTTATATAAAGAAGAAAAATAACGAGATTAATTTGCCAGTGTTTAGACTGACTCGTTGAACCTGGAGGTATAGTAGCTTGTGAAGTTACAAACTTCATTATCATTATTATTTATGGTGAACATGAGCCTTCGCCTGACAATGCGAAGGATATCTACGGCACAGGTGGACGCTGTCGGTTTCCTGGAACGTTTACGTCCCCCACAGGAAGATGGGAGTATTCTATTTTAAAGCCCTAGTGCATCATTTGCAGGCAAGGTCAATGTAAAAGACTTGAAACGTTGTCCGACATCCGTATTGTGGAATTTTTCCTGTATTTCAGTTGAATGATGACAATGATAAATGTGTTGATTTTCAGCTTCTATATTGGTACAACTGCCCTCGCTACCTCGCGCTAAGGGATCGAGCGTACGATTATCCAGAAGTGAAAGAATGGGTAAAGCCTTACGAGAGCCTTTTCAAATTGCTTACCGAGAAGACAGGGAGGAACATCACAAAGCCCGAGGATGTGTTCTACTTGGACAACTTGTTTCAAGCGTTGGTATGTGTTTGGTACTAATATTCTAATTACACGGTGAAATGTTTGTAAGATGTATTAATGGAAAATCTGTGTCGAAAAAAACAAAGATTTTTGCCGAACGAATGAAGCGTAATTTTGAATTTCCCTCTTCTAAAATCAAATCTTACAATCCCTTATACATTTTCATATCTTCTGTTTTGAAAGTAGGTATTTCATTATCTAAGCAGCGGGATGAAAGTCGCATTTACATCCCAAGGGATGTAAGTATATTTTTTGAATTTGTTGCATTCAACCTCAATTAAAACTCGTTAGCTGAGCTTTGCAACTAAAGAGGATTCATCAATGTAAAAAGATAGAAAAAAAACCGCAAACAATTTTAAATACAGTTTACTCTATGAGCGTGTTAAGAAAATACAAGATTTAAAATATCAAAATTTACAGTTTGAAAGCAATTATTTTTTCTTAAATTTACTGTTAGAAAAAATATCACGGTTTTGGCCAATTGACGCGCAACTGGTTATTGTACAACAAGTGTATTTATTATGTCACATATTGTGTATTTCCTTTCCTCACAGTCGAAATGAAAAGCAGAGTGTTTACCTCGGGTGAAATCAATTGCATCTTCGAACTATAGGTTACCTCGGGATGCAATTGATAACTTTCATCCCTTGTGTAACAATCTATTAAACACATACAGTATTTTTGTCTAATACATCTAACTAAGAATGAGGGCCACCCTTCATCAAATGTGTGTATAAGAAACTTATCACCAGTAAAGGCGATAATAGTATTCATTTTCTTTTGTAGGAAAACGTCGGCGTCGAGCCACCGGAGTTCACACTGGAAGTGATGCCTCAGATAAAAGAGGTGACAAAAATAGAGTTTGCTGTGGAGTTCTATACATCGGAATTAATTGGATTGGCAACAGGTAACTACTAACTTCTACAATCAAACGGAAACCCAAGGACAATTAAAATCAAAAAGCCTTATGTCCTATTCTGCTAGCGTAAAGACCAACAGTGTACTGGCAGCTACCACTTGTATACTACTAATATCTTGCTGCGATCACAAGCCCGTTCGGCAAGCACGTTGATTTATGGCAAGTCCGTCCATAGAAAGTTCATCGGGGCGAACTATGAGGAGGCTTATGTTCAGCAATTAACGATAGCCGCAATATAATTCCAGGTCCACTGATGGCTGATATACTGAACACGACACGAGCAGTCGTGACAGGCAGCACCGACCAGCCCAAGTTATACTTTATATCAGCGCACGAGAATAACGTCGCCGCGATAATGGCAGCGGTTGGAGTGTTCCAACCTCACCAGCCGAAATACGGAGCCACATTCGTTCTAGAGTTGAGGAAGGACAGGCTGACGGGGCAGTATGGGTTCGTGGTAAGCGTCCATCACATAAGTCTTTCGAGTTGGAACCCCCTAATATCCCTAGAAGAGAAACCCTCAATGAATTAAGAGATTCTTCCTTATTGACTATTAAATCACATAACACTAATATTAGTAATATTATGAATTCGAATGTAACTCTGACACTTTCACATTTCACTACTAAAAGTATAAAACACTCTTGATGAAATTTGGCTTTTATGTCATGGAGAAGGACATGGACAACTTTTATCCCTTATATGGTCGGATTACTATTAAAGTAACGCACATATTAACAAGTAAAAAGGTTATAAACTTATAGAATAATGAAGATAGCATCAATCTTTCAAAGAAACATTGTAATAGGCTCTAACATATATATACACAGACCAATCATGACATTTAAGTGTCCAGAACGTAATTTTAGCTAAAAAAGATTTCGTTCTGTTATTAATCCCTATTGTGCAGTAACGTGATAGAAATCGACGTACTGCTAAAATATTGTAGTCTTATCATCTGGCGGCCTACGTGTGCCAAAGCAGTATAGACGCGGGGTATACTAAATAAGAGCTTATCTATAGCAGGGCGTAGTTCTAGTAGAGACAGAAGGTATAGAAAATGAATGTATTTATTTATCCTTGAGCTGTAGAGCTACTAGCAATGATGTCATAAGTTTACAGAAGAACCAAGATAGCGGTAATCTTTTAATTAATTACAACCTTGTGCAAGGGTACCAACACCATTTCTTCCAACTTCCTACTAAACGTTTCTAAAGAAACAAAGCAAACAAGTTTGTTTTTATATATAAACTGCAGGTCTTTTTGTCGCTACTTGTTAAAGTATTTCCTGCACCGACTCGATCTACTGCTACGCGTTTTCAGTTAATTCGAATAAACGTGTAAGCGGTTCATTGCCTTAAACGTTCACGTTAAAACCTTAGAGAAGGTATACGGAATCGACCTTGATTTTGCCTAGACTCGTATTAGTCTAGACTTATTTGACAATAGTTTCCTAGTAAATATACTAGGAAATGAATCTTCGAGGGCTAATTAATTTTCGTTGACAATGAGATGATAAATGACAAAACGTTTAATGGTTAATAAAAAAACACAACGCCAAGGTTTGCGCGCTAGTCACAAAGAATTAGTAATGGTACAAGTAGAGGCTAAATATCATAAAAATATGAGTATGATTTAGAAGCTTTTCAGAAATATATTTATTATACTCCGAAGAAAATTAGATACTTAACCTCATCATCATAATCTTCTGCACGAGTCCACTGTTGGACGTTATGAACCTTACTTATACAACGTCATATTGTATAATCCCCACGCTTGGCATTCGGATTTGTAATCGCAGTAAGATGTCTTTGTTACCTAGAAAGATGCTACTGTCGTTGACCTTAATTTTGCTTTCGCGGGCCAACTGGTTGGGAACTACAGTAGTTCCACTAAAGTTGCCCAATGGCTGGACTGCTGGGAATGTTATTCCCTTTATTTAATTACTCATACTACATTCAGATCCATTGTATGACAACAACTTCAGTGGAACTACTGAGAATACACGGGAACTACCGCTGTAGAGAATAATAATTTGAATTTCGAAAAAAGAATATCATAGCGAGAACGAGAGCAAAGTTACTTGCAGTTCATGCCTTTGAATAATTCGCGAGGATTCTTTGCTTGCTGGATTCAAAATCAGCTCTATATAAACTATTTCCAGGCCGTATATTCTCCTGAAGCGGGCGGTCCTGGCGTGGTCCTACCGATTAAGGGCTGCAACCAGTCCACCCTCATGTGTGACTACAAGACTTTCGTCAACCTAACGCAAGACGTGGTCTGGAGCAGAGACAGATTCGTCAAGGAATGTCCTAAATTAACATAATTTAAAATAGCTGCTACATTAAGTTTTCTTATAGCGAATATATATGTTTATAGTACTAGAAGACTATAATATATTGAAAATAAAAACTTCTACAGCATTACCCATAGTAAACTATGACCTGCATACGAGTAAAATGTTTATTGTTGATGATCAGCTCCCGCAGTATTTTCTCTTTGGAGAATTTTAAATTCTAAATAAAGTTATATAGAGATAGAGTAAGATTTAAAGTATGAATAAGACGTAACAAGTTTTGACGAATAAAACCGGCTGTGATTTAAATTTATTTACCTATTGTTCTAAATGAATCCTTAATCTTGTATACATGTGGAGGATTGTGATTGGATGTGAGGTTGTCTACGAGCAAGTCACGTGTGTGTTGTGTGATTTCTTTGCCCGTCGAATAATTCCAGTTTTACTAGAATGATTCGTCATATATCATGGTGTTTCGACGAGGAGCTTTGCCATGACTACTGCCTGCGTAGCATGAGACGCATGACAGCAGTGATAATGAGATGTAGTCATGTCTTAAAGTCAAATCGTATAAACATTTGACGTTCAAATATGACATATCTCACTCTCACTGGCACCATAAAATGCAAAATTTTAACTTTCGGGCCGTATAATTTTAACTCATTTAATTAATAGCCCTATTCTAATGAAAAATCAAAATTTTACATTTAGTCAATATATCAAAAACAAATATCATTTCATCCACCTTTCATTTCCTCTAAAACAAACACATGATAAAAAATACACATCGTAATAAAGTAAAAAAGACAAACATATTCAAAATTACATATGTACAGGGTCTAGGCCAGGGCCCACCATACATTCGCGGAACTTTTCGTAGATATTGGTAGGAAGAATCCAATACAATGAAAAGATTTGCTAGGAACATGCTTCAATAAATACCGAAACAAATGGTGTTACTCGATTGATACCGTACCATAAGTTTAGTTAGAGACTACTGGGGGATAGGATACCTAGTTTTGATTGTACTGAACCGAAGACAAATCCATTAGTGGCAAACCTATAAAAATAAAATAAAAATCTTGATTGCAACTAGCTCTTTCTTAAATAAAAATAGAACAAGAACGGGTGGCCATTATCTCATCTGATGGTAACTTACGAAAACAACCTTTTATCAGTTACCATCAGATTTGATTGCATACATCAGATCGATAAAAGATGGCGCTATTACAAATAATTTCTCTCTCTGAAAGCCTCTTTTTAACCGACTTAAAAAAAGGAGGAGGTTATTAATTCAACGGGTATTTTTTTAAATATTATTAATGTTTGTTACCTCAGAACTTTCGACTGGGTGAACCGATTTGGATGATTCCTTTTTTATCTGAAACGTGGTGCTCCCGTGTGGTCCCATTTCAATTTGGTCCAGTTCTGACAACGGCATCCATATAAGAGAAAACGATATAAATCTTAAATTTGCCTTAGTAAAAGTAGACTTTTAGGGCAATTGAAGTCGGTTTTCAGTTCTTTTTGAACGCATTTATGTAAGTTACTTTATGGAAGGGGATATCACAATCTCCACGCTTGTCATGTGGACTAGTTGGTGATCAGTAATATGTTGATATACAGAAAATATTTCTTAGTAGCCACCGACGGGTAAAAAAGTTATCCGTCCGTTTAGTAACGTGTCCCTGTTTTGGACGTGAACTAAGGTTATCTGATGTAAGTATTGACGGTGTTTGATTACTCTGATTAGATATATGTAATTACAAGAGAGCATCGTGACAAACATACGAACTTTATCCGGTAAGATCGTAGTGTGATAAGTATGGCCATTACACTGTGGAAGATAATTGTTTGATCTCTTGTGATTTTGTTCGCGGCAAATGTTTTAGATATGGTGCATCTTACAAGCATTTGTATACAGTAAGTAATAAATATAATGTTAGCTTTATTTAAAAAAAAAACGCGAGAAAGAAATAAGAAAATTGATTGTCGTGCACAGTGGAGACTTCACTATCTCGAAATGTTAAAAAATTAAGTTTCAAAACACCTATTAAAGAAAACTGGTTTTATTGGTGACTAACAAAAAATTGAAATTTTATAAAAATTACTCAAAAGGTAAGTATCAATATCAAATCAGTTTTTCTTGTCTATTTTTCATTATTTTTGTCATTTTCATGCTTGCTGCCATTGTTTCTACCTTGTCCTTTTAAACTTGTCTACTGCGGACCAACTACCTGAGAAGGTCTACAAGGAGCAGGTTAGAGTCCCGGATCTTAGCAGATGTACTGCAGTTCGCTGTGTTGTGCTAACTCGACCGAAATGCAGATCCAAAATGAATGCTTGATTTTGTCAAAAAAATTTGGATTTGGTTTTCTGACCTGATATATGAATCACTCGTAACATGAAAATAGTCACACGTGAATATCTCCCAAAATTCCAAAGCAGATTGTGAACAGATACCATTTATACACCCCAAAAGGAAATGAACACATGACAAAGTATTGTATGCATGTTATATGCAATTTCGTACAATCGCAAACGTACAATGCACGATGATAAAGTTAGATTTTCCCATCGCGTGACGTCGTCAAGGGCGTTACCGATATATGAGCACAGCCATACAAATAGTGACCGGAGGATGTGAGCGCGTTTGTAAATAGGTGCCGTGACACAATCGATTGGACAAAGTCAATCATCTGAGCAGGTCGCGGCGACCGTGAATCTGCCCAGCAGCGTCCCGCTCGAATCAGTGGGACCCCGCCGCCCGACTCGGCAACTTCCTAACGCGATATTTGCGAGTCCTTTTACTAGGTAATTTTTATAGTGCCTGCGCGGTATATGGTACGTTTTTAGAGAACGCTCTTAGATGTAGCTGATGTTACTGGAGCGCGAATACGAAAGAACACGATGTAGAGTTGCCGGCCAGACAGAGGAAAATGTGAGTGACTAGTTTGAGGTGATTATAACGATCTATGTTGATTTATTTGCTAAGTCTTACATTGAGTATTCCATGTGGAAACTACCAAAACTAAGTTTAATTTTCTTATTTTCCTTCTTTTTTCAAGCGCAGTATGGGTCTGACACAATCATGTAAATGCCAGAACTAGTCTTCACAGATAAATGAAAATGTTGATTATTTTTACTCAACTACGGCAAAAACAAGAGGGACATGATTTTATGGAGCATTGCTATGCGTTCGGTTATTCCCTTATACCTCCAAAGCTATTCTAAGAATTTTGACAATTGAGGTATCATTGGATGCGTCGTGTATTTCCCCCGCCCGGTTTTATGCTAAAATAATAATAGTTCGTGTTATTAAACAAATGAACCATCTTTAACTTTCCACAAAGACTACGTCATTTATCTCCTAAGTTCTCACCCTTCATAGCTTTTTAACAAACAAATAATCGTTAAGTCCGGTTCACAATTCATTCAACACGGCATTTATTCCCAAATTTTCCATATTTAATTTAAAGATACTTTAGAAAATATTTTGAAATTGAAAAAGGAATAGTTAAAATGAGTTCAAATTGTAAAATATATAAGGTAAGACACACATCACACTAAAATATACAGACGAATTAAGAACCTTCTTTATTGAAGTCGATTCAATTAAACAGGAAATCAACATAAGTTTGCATTCGGTGGACCGTTCGACAGTCTCAATGCGAATTTCTCACGGCGTCGGTTGTTCTGAGACAGTAAACAGTGTGATTGTTCTCGGTGCGCGCGCGCAGGAAAGAGGGCGGTCGCGAGGAGGAGCCCACCAACGTGACGGACGCGGCACAAGGCATGCGCACTGAACACACATGCTGCTGCCTCGGCGTGTTGGTGGGACTCTCGCTCATCGCCGGTAAGTACTTAAGGATAAATTTTAATTAAAATTATTTAAACGAGAAATCCTACTGAAGAACTAAACGATAATACTGTCTCGTGTACCCGTCTGGCAAGCGTGGTGATAATGCCATATACCCTTCATGGAAGTAAGCCCTTGTGGCGTACCATGGGGGAGGCCTACGTCCAGCAGTGGACGTTAACCAGCTGCTGCTGATGAAACGAAGACAACCGATCGGGATACAACATAGCCTATATCCTTCACCTATATTCCTATGCAAAAATTAAGTCATTCGGACTCTACGACTACAAGGACGGACAAATAAACAAATAAACTCCCTTTCGCATTTATAATATGGATTGGACAAAAAAAGTAAACGAGGCGGCGATTTATGCTTAAAATTAAACAAACATATGTACTAAGTCTACCAATCGGCAGGGGTGGCATAACTCTATCAGATGCGATAGTCTACCGAACTATAAGGGTTCCTTTTTTCCTTTTGAGGTATGAAACCCTAAAAACACCAAAATGTGAGTCGGACTCGCGCACCGACGTTTCCATACTGATTATGAATAAATAACATACTGAAAACCATCTTGTTATAGCCCTCGTAGCAGTAATCCTGACCAAGGACACCACGGTCGATATCACCGTGCTCCGGCAAGTGCACGTGGTGAGTTCATTTATTTTTATTCATAATACAACTGTTCTTTCTAAATGTACAATGGGTTTTTACACTTGGCCTTCATATCACGTGATGGTAACAACACCCATGTTGGCTATAATACAATGCCGAAATTAGGAGTATCATGCACTGAAAATATCATAAAATACTTCTTTCGTACAAGGCCAGGCAAGGCAAGGTCATATTGATAGAGAAAAGCTCTGGACTTGCCCAATTACGCTATCTCCAAACCGATTTGTAGCGTTATAAACAGTACGTAAAAATAAAAAGTGGTAAAGGATGGTAAATACAGTGAAACATGGTTTACTTAGCGACACCGCGACATGATAATACGCATATGTCTATCGGCGAAGCTATTACATAAGTAATGTGTACAAAAAGAAACTTCGTAGATCAGTAAGTCTTTCAAATTTAACCATTGACGGAACGTGGGCGAAATTTAAACATACATTCATAGATATTTCAACCGTAGAAATGGAATATTTCATTCAAATTAAAATGGGACCACCCGTGGGATATAGGTTATCCAATATATAGGAAATTCGTTTCACAATTGGCGACGAAATTGACATACAAAAAATACCCAGTCGGATTAAGACTCTTAATAATTAACGCGATTAAAAAGAACTGAAAACCGACATAGCACATCCCTTAAAAATGTTCACACTTAGAGTTAGAATGATCTGGGTACATATTTAGTTTGGGTTGATTGTCTCAAAAAGCGCTCAATCAATTTATGTTTTATTATTACACCTCTAAAGTTTGCTCTACCAAAAAATATATCATCAAAATCGGTTCACAATTGGCGGAGTTATTGTGTAACATACATACAAAAACAAACCATACAGTTGCATACAGTCGAATTGACCTCCTCCTTTTTTAAAGTCGGTTAAACAAGTCTATCATGATTACTTTGTGCTGTGTTCTAGTTGATGTCTCACGGAGAGCGGACACCAAGCGAGCTGGAGCTGGCCATGCTGGGGGCTCCACCGCCCGACCATGTGTTCGCTCCTTACGGGGCGGGGGCGATGACTAACGTGAGTACAGCTTTACTACACGTCCGGAATAATATGTTAGTCGAAAACGCAGCACATAATGTATATATTTTTTTAAAGAATATGCATAAATGAAGCTCTTTCATATGACGCCCCGTGCACCACGTCTTTTGACATAGTGACCTCATGATAAAGATTCGTCCCTAAATTTTGGCCCTCTTCACGATCAAAATAAAAGTTTATAATATTTCACTTGCAATATCGGCGACAAAACATTATTAATGGCTATTCCAAATTTAAAGTTTATAGAATTAATGATTGCTCGTAAAAGTAGTTGTGACAGTCGAATATACAAAGTAGCCTCATTCCTTTTTTACCATTTTAAGTTTGTACTTTGGCTTGAGACTGGTCATTGTAGCATGGGGGAGACCTATGTTCAGTTTCCTGGCTGATGATGATTTATCACTTCGATAACAGCTAGGGAAATGTCTCATCTGATTCAGTAAAAAATAAGTAAAACATAAGATATACAATTTCATACCTAAGTGCGTTTACAGAGGCCATAATCTACTTTATGTTACAGAAGTTTCAGAAATAAAACATTTTAACACTATGCGGTTATGTAATATCTGATATAACATGTCATCATCATCAGCCGGGAAACGTCCACTGCTGGACATAGGCCTCCCTTATGGTACGCCACATCGACCGGTCCCGAGCCACCTGCATCCAGCGACTCCCTGCGACTCTAACCAGGTCGTCGGTTCATCTAGTAGGGGGACGGCCTGCATATGACATGTACTCGTATATAAATTATCACATATTTGGATGAAAAACAGATTTCCACGCATTAACCATAGCGATATTACCTTCACATAACCGTTTATGTATTCGTATAAACAAAAGTTATAATGGAATAGGGCTGTTGCTGGCAGATAATAAAACTTTTAATAGTTAGATTTTGTTAAACTTCATGGGAAGTTGCCCTTTGTCACACTGAACAATGCAGTCTGTATAGTCCGTAGTTCCTCAGTACACAGACTGATGGCCGAAATGGACGTTGCGAATTTAGGAGGCCCGCGCGAATGGCAATTTACAAGTACACTGTAAAGCTATATACATGTACGTAAGTATATGTTTTGCGTGAATATAATCAGGAGTTTTCATTGACGATGTCGCTCCTATTATTCTGAACAATTGTCTATACATCATGACTATAATGGTAATAAACTAAATTGACACATGAAAACCTTTGTCGCTATGTGCCTAGATGTATTTTTTAATTGACAAGCCATTAAATACGATGTATTTTGTGTTACTGTAACTTTACGATACTAGTAAAGATACGTCAGTGTATCGTAAACAGAAGGGAAGCTATCTCATCGATTCCACTTTTACACCTTTACCATTTCCGAATTCAACCGAATACTAATTTCCATGCTCATGTATTATAGATTTATTGTGTATCAAAATTTGAATTCAGAGCTTAGTACTTTGTTGTGGTTTTGCTTGATTCCTGCGTGAACTGTATAGAGCTGGTAAACTATTTTCTTTATTAATTTGTATTTATTGTTGTTGTTTAAACCCTTTTAGATTGTTTATAGTCAGTGAGTATTACTTACTGTAGATAATTTCGCGTGACTGGCCATGTAAAGGTTTACATTTTTTCCTATAGATGCCATCGTACAATTTTAAATTTACAATTAAAGTGTGGGGGTTTAACAACTCTATATATTTTGATCTGGACGCGACTATACTCTATCGCATTTGAACTAAGATCGACAAACGTCATATAGGTTGTGTGCGACATAGATAACGCTCTACGAAATCGAAAATAGCCGATTAGCTCTTTCCAAAGGACGATGTGCAATATTTACGGCCCTGTACTGTACTATCACGACATAATGTTATAGATAGTGACACTGAACTTGTCTGTCACTGGAAGGAACGAACAATGAGTGATGGCTTTATAACGAAGTGCCGCTTCCCGGTCCACGCGGGGGGCAGGGAGAGCTCCTCAAGGTCGAACACTAAACAGGAACGATGCGTCGGCGGGATAGGAGTGATTGCCGGCCGACAGTTATAATAATTTATTGCTCGAGGCACGTTTCCCGTATAGAAAGTTGAGGGGCGCGCGACGGAAAGACTAGGGTTCTTTCAATAACTATAAATGTATTCTTTTTAAAAAAAACTCTTGGCTTTTTAGATTTCTTACGGCTGTTCCATTCCTAATCTATCTATAACATGACATAAGCTATGTGCATTATGAATGCCAATTTACCTGGCAAATAGTTGACATGGGTCTAGGTCTGGGCGTGAAAGTGGTACAGTACCTCTAGTGTGAGTTTTTAACCGACTTCAAAAAATGAAGGAGGTTCTCAATTAGCTGGGTATGTTTTTTAATGTTTGTGACCTCAGAACTTTTGACTGGGTGAACCGATTTTGATGATTCTTTTTTTCCATCCATGAGAAAACGATATAAATCTAAAATTTGCCTTAATAAAAGTAGACTTTTAGGGCAATTGAAGTCGGTTTCCAGTTCTTTTTGAACGCATTTACTTGTTATTAAGCGATACGATCGCGTTTGTATGCTACTTCTATTGTTTGTATGTAACTTCAGATTTGTATGAAGAATTGTACATCGCTTCTAGCGACACGTTTACGAAACTGTGATTCGTCATACAAATAATCTGACGACGTTTCGGTAAACTCAAACTAAACAGAGGTACAGATAACATTTGTAATTTTAGAAGACAAAAATAATTAATTCATAAAATACTGATACGTTTTTACTAGTGTTTCATAAATTATTAGTAACAATATAATTAATATCTAATAACAAGTGTCATTCACGTACAGTGGAAATGTGTTCGGTATTAACAGATTTGGTGTGTCAAATGTAACAAGGAAGTTTATGAAACAAGTGTGACTGAGTGGTGTGACGAAACGATATTTAAACTGATTAAATTTTGTTACAGGAAGGAAAAATGTTAACTTTCGAAATGGGCGCATTACTTAGAAAGCGATATAACGAGTTTCTTGGACCTTATTATGACCCAGGTAATAAATTATAGCTAAATGTAATTTACATAAATACATGAGGCGTTACTGGTGAACATGTTTCATGACATGACCCCCGAGAAGTATATTATGCGGAGGATTTAGCAAAACTCTGTGTTACTGGCTGATATGTTATCGTTTCTTCTACACCCATTTTTGCCGTCGTTTTTTCTTACAAAATACAAAACTTACTTGTATTTTTGTTCCGGTAAAAGCAGTTACTGGTTAACATAAACCCGGCAGATTATTTATGATATTTTTAATTTGCAATAAAGCAAAGTATAAGGTTAATAATAGTATGATAAACTTTCCAATGTAATTGTAATTTTAGCATCATGTACACTCGAGTACAAAAATATGTATCCACTTTTGAACCATGTCACATTTACTCTTGCCTGTTCTTGCGCAGTGTGTTGAAGGAAATGTCAATTAAAGTTTAATGTGACATGGTTCAAAAGTTTATACATATTTTTGTACTCCAGTGTACCATATTTAATGATCACGCATTTTTATACAGAAACCAGTATAGTGATATCATCAGACACTGAGCTGAGCAAGATGACAGCTCTGCTGATATCGGCGGGGCTGTGGCCTCCGTCGCAGGAGCAAACTTGGAACGACACCATCGACTGGCAGCCCGTGCCCTACACCTACCCTCCTAGGGACAAAGATTATGCAAGTACTTATACCATCCAAAAAATAGATAAATCTAAATCAACAGATTGTATTGTCGGCCACATCGTCAACTAACTGACATTGTAGTTTAGACTCGATCTATTCCAAATTAAAAGTAGCACAATATATTACTCTGTCACTTTATAACAGCATTACTCTCTATAACTATGCCTATAACTTGTCGTCTGAATGAAAGAAATATATAGCAAGTTAATATACGTCTCAAATTATTACAAAATCATATTACAAAATAAAAGTTATTACTTTATAAATGAGTACCTCCATGATAAGATATAAATAAATTCTTAAATAAAAAAGTTGAAATTAAAAAAAAATTGCAGTGCCCTAAAACAGGGTCTATAATTGTATCTTTAGTCTACGACATGTGTACAGTTGTGGAAGCAATAAATAAATTGAAATTGAAAATTGTTGACACAATTGTTTAAATAAAATACTTTCGATTGACTTTACATTGAACAGATTCCACGAGTACTTGCTTTTATTATTGCAATAATGATTTTCGAAAACAGTTTGAACTCATTGCAGACAATAACTAAACTAAATACCTTCAAAATACCAAATTTAGTAAAGGTACAATAAGAGTTATTCGAATCAATTAAAATTACATGACATATTGATTTTATTTTACCACTCGTAATCTAATAACTAAATCTGTTAGAGCGAGGCTGCCTAACACAAATATTTCTATATTTAAAAGGTAGTCTCTACTAATATGTATATTTATGAGATTATGGAAATAAAACATTTTGATTTGATTTTGATTTTAGTTACTATATGAAGAGAACTGTCCGCGGTACAAGCAAGAGAAGTATCGAATACTGAAGGCTTTCATAGAGGAAGGCCTGCTGTTGCCCTACAAGGATCTGTTCCATAAAATAGCACAGTTGACGAATACTAACTTCAGCACGCCCCAGGAAGCATTCTATTTGAACAACTTGTTTCTTATACAGGTAGAATATACAAATCTATATTTAAAAGCGAAAAGTCTGGCAAAAGGTTGCAGTAGGATTTGCGTTGCATGGCTATACTAATATATGGCTATAATAACATAAGTCAATGGCACACTTTTATTAAATTAATGAAGACCTTTTATCATCAACCGGGAAATATCAACTAATGAACAAGTTAGATCACGATATTTGCTCTAAATAAATGAAAGGGGAACGACTGCGCAATAAATTACATTTGCCCATCAATTCATTTAAAAAACACTAGTTGTAAGAAAGTGGAAAGTAGTGAAATTAATGAACAGAATTCATATTTTACACCCTGAGGTGCAAAATCCTTAAAATTAACAAAGATTATAGAACAAAGCTCTGCTCTAGATAAGATCTAATTTAGCAATTCCATAGCTCGTTGAGTGACTTTCGACCTTTTTTATTCGGCTAAC
The DNA here is from genome assembly GCA_910589575.2 of Carcina quercana. Taxonomy (NCBI): domain Eukaryota; kingdom Metazoa; phylum Arthropoda; class Insecta; order Lepidoptera; family Depressariidae; genus Carcina; species Carcina quercana. The sequence continues at coordinate 12,291,667 of OU342428.1, read as the reverse complement.
AGAACACATTTCGGTTCCGTGTGGCATCACTAGCAACTAAAACTGGCAATATTTTATCAGTATGTCAGCTTACTATAGGGATATGCCCATTGCTTCACGCTCATGAAAGAAGTTGATATCAAAAATTGTGCGGACGGAGGACTATGAAATTTCAAGCACATATAGTTTATATAGAGAAAGAGTGCAGAATGCTAATTTAAAAAAATGCATAATTTGCGGTCGAATTTCGATTACTGGGCAGCTATTAGTTATGTATAGATCTTTCTAAATCTATGATTTTTTACAGGATGACATCAAAGTTGCAAATCCGAAATGGGCTAAGCACGTCAAACGAAAGCTAATGGACATTGCCAGAATAGAGTATTCAATGATGTTTCACAACAACCTACTCAGAAAATTAAGCGGAGGTAAGAATAAAGATTTCAATTCACACGTATCTCCAGTTGCAATGATTTAAAAAAACCTTACCTAGTTCCTACTTTTGAAAAGTATAAATATTACAGCGAATCTGCTTATAAAAAAGTAGTTTTAATTAACCAATGCCTAATCATGTTGTAGAAAGGTGTAAGTGCGTTAACATTTTTTGTTGTTTTGGTGTTACCGCTGATTTAGTCACTGAACTATTACGTATTCTGCGCTTTAGTCCAACTAATTGTTAAATCATTATTTAAGATACTTGTTAGAAATACTAAAAAATAGGAATCTGGATCCGAATCTTTACTAACTTTGAACAAAATTGAAACTTATTTTGCGATATCTTTATAATCCCTTCAATCGCTCACAATAACTTTTTCAAAGAATAACAGTCAGCTGCCGTATTCCGTATTATTTCAGTCGATTTTACTCGCAGGTGCACTACTACAACAGATAATAAAAGAAGCCACATCAAGCACGATAGTCCCCGCAAGTCCGCACTTGGTGGTGCGCACGGGCACGCCGGTGACGGTGGCCGCGCTGCTCTCTGCGTGCGTGGCTCCACCGCCCCGGCTACCTGACCCCGGCGTCGCCCTACTGTTCGAACTGCACGAAAGAGTGCCACCCGCGCAGGCCAAGAAGGAGACCAAGAAACTGAGCGACGGAGAACGGCTTGGTTTCAAGGTAAGTTGTCATTGCTAAATTCTCGCAGTTAAATGTCAATGAAATGAGGTTCCTTAGTTAAACAGAGATTACACCAACAAAGCACCAAAGGCAACTTCTGCGACTCACTTTCTAACATAACTTTTGCTAAAAACCACATCGCTATAATAAATAAGAAGCAGTTTTTGGAATTCAATAAGGTAGGTTATATTGTATATTGACAAAGTGTACATATTTTACAGATATACTACTGGGACGACGATTCAGCCGAGCCCCGGTTGATGGAAGTACCGGGCTGCGACGCATTCTGTCCGATCGAGACCTTCAAAGAGCTAACGAAGTACACAGTGTCGCATAATTACGAGAAAGACTGCGAACTGGTCCCAACGGCATAGCCGAAGGAAGTGGACAATTATAATGTATAATTATATTAATAGCAGAAATAGATATAAATAATCGTCATTCGCGTCAAAATGTAGAGCCAGTTATAAAGTGCTAACGGAAACAGTGGCTCTACAGGGTATACGAAACGAAATAGAACTGAGATTGTACGTAGAGGCGCGAGTGTCGCTTCTGTGTGAAATATACGTAATGGTAGTGTAATCTGTGGTAGAAGAATCGAAAGTGATAAAGGCTGTGGTTATAAAAAGGGGTACGCTGGATAGAAGAATAAAGTTGTTTATACTGTGTTACACCAGTTTTAATTTTCATGGTCCTATTTATAAACATATATTTAATTTTCCTTTAAAAACTCCTTTTTACGTCGAACCAACGTTAGATACAATCATGGCTAAGGCTAAAGAAAAATGAATATTTTTGCTTGAGCTACTTAAATGATTTAAATGAATAAAAAACCGGCCAAGTGCGAGTCGGGCTCGCGCACGAAGGGTTCCGTACCATTATATATATAAAAACGGCACAAAAATCACCTTTGCTGTATGGGATCACTGTTGATGTTGTCAATTCGACGGGTATGTTTTTTAAATGTTTGTTACCTCAGAACTTTTGACTGGGTGAACCGATTTGGATGTCTCTTTTTTTAATTTGAAAGGTGGTGTTTCCCTTGCCAATTTGGTCCAGCAACGGCATCCATGAGAAAACGATATAAATCTTAAATTTGCCTTATTAAAAGTAGACTTTTAGTGCAATTGAAGTCGGATTCCAGTTCTTTTTGAACGCATTTACTTGTAATTTAATTATTTATTTTTAAAGTTTTAAATGAATATTCTGTGAATATTTCAAGCGTCTACCTGTTGCCGTTATCAGTATCGAGCACAAACGAGCAAAAATATCACGTTTGTGGTATGGGAGTCCCCTTAAATATTTATTTTATTCTGTTTTTATTTGTTGTTATAACGGCAACAGAAATACATCATCTGTGAGAATTTCAACCGTCCATCTATCACGGTTCATGAGATACAGCCTGGTGACAGACGGACAGTCAGCGAAGTCTTAGTAATAGGGTCCCATTGGTTACCCTTTGGGCACGGAACCCTAAGTAAGTAAAACAAATCCAAACATAAACGTGTAAATGAGTTAAATATCTATTTACATTTTCTTAAATTTTTTGTAAATCAGTTTTCTTTAGTTGTTTTAAACAATATGCATATTGTGTATGTAGGTATAAGGTTCTCTTTACTTTATCTAGTTAAAATTATTCGTTTCCAAATAGCTTTTCTCTAAGAGACAGATTAGCGCCGCATCAGTAAACGTCAACCTTGAGATAAGCTACTATTATTTTGTTTCTATATTATGTACTCATTGAATCAATAGATTAGGTATTATACAGTGCATGTCAGTGACTCAAAGTACTTACCCTCGTCGATCTTGAGTCCCGTCTCGTCCTTGGCAATGTTCCTGGACACCTCCTGGAACACGTCCGCGCCCCACGCCTGCGTCCCGCGCAGCTTCAGGTACTCCGCTATCAGAGCAGCGATGTGAAGCTGGCAGCACATCGCCTGCACAACAACATGACAGGTATTGTTACACAAAATCTATACCAATATTATAATGCGATAGTGAGTTCGTTTGCTAGTCATTCCTTAACGTCGTAACGGAGACTTGTGTTTTTTTGTATAGGGACAGTTGTAGCGTTGAAAAAAGGATATAAGCTACTTTTTATCCTTATGAAACGAACGGATATATTCCGGAGTCCACGCAGATAAAGTCACGGGCGAAAGCTAATTTCAACATCTATGTAAAAGTTAACAAGATTGTTGGTCAAAAATGAGACTAACATATATTTATTTTTATGATATAATTTTTCGCTACACTCTCTTTTAGGACATAGATCATTTATCTCATTTTCTCATGGGTGTCGTTATTTCATACTAAAGAAAAATCCAGGTAGGGGTGATAGCTTCCGCTTTCCTGTGTACCACTGAAATATTACTATGATCACTAAACCGCCTGAAAAGTTTGGAAATTGATAGATAATAGCTAACTGAAAGCCTGTCCATCTTGGTTATGAATGAGGTAGCTAAAACATAAAAATATTAAAATTAAATATTTTTGGGTCAAAATCGGAAGGGTCCATGTCCGACCGTTTACACAAATGTAAATTACCTCGTCGTGATCCCCGTGTCGCGCGTTGTGGTCGGCCAGGTTGGAGAGCCACGCGTGCCGGAGCCGCGGGGTGGCGCGGCACGACGCCGCCAGTGCGTGCTGCAACTCCGACAAGTGGATGCTGCCGGTACCTGATGTAGAAAAGTGAGGGAAATTATAGTGGAGTCTACACTAAATAAGTATCATTTTATACTGGTTCTCCAAAAATTACAGCATTTAGTTGTAACCTTACATAAATAATTGCTGAAACCATGTTTCATGTTTCAGAAGTCTATCAAGTTTAAATACAAAACTTTAAGTATTTTCAGTACTAAACAAGTTAACTAATACACACTTAACATTCCCTATCTCAAAAATTACTTTTTGATGAAACTTGCAGTCTTCCCTAAATTGAACAATACCTAGTTCAACATTAACAAAAAAGGATTATTTAAATCGAACGTGTAGTTCCGGAGATATGCGAGGACAAACATACAAATATACTTCTGAAATTTGGCGCAATTGTTTAAAAGCTGATATAGATACGAAAACTGGGCAGTTCTGGAAATATTACATACATACAGGTCGAATAGATAACCTCCTTTTTTGAAGTCGGTTAAAAAAGAAAATCTTAATTCAATAAGTACACAAATAAGACATTCAACATCATCATAATCAGCTCAAAGGCAGAGGGCCGAATCGAGTGGCGCACTCTGGGAGAGGCCTATGTCCAGCAGTGGACTGCCTCAGGCTGGACATGAGAGATATAGTAGTTCAACTTACCGGATCCGTCCGCTCCTCCGACGCCTGCCAGCCTCGACCTGGCGCCCACCACGGTGCGCACGCGCCGCATCAGCTCCGCCACCTCGCTACACAGCCCCGTGCCCTTCATGGCCTTGTCACCGGTTGCGAAACAGTTGATCACCGACAGGGACTCTTGGAAACGCTTGCAGTTCAATGCCGTCGAGTTATCTAGTAGTTTTGACACCGCGATGATGAGCTACAAAATATAATAAGACATATATTTGTACAGAAAAATCACCCACATTAACTTTATTTAAAGTCTTATCCGATTGTCCGAAACAAGGATACATTGTTTCTAACACTAATATTAAAAATCAGAAAGCCTGCACGACACAAATGTTACGACATTTAGCATGGACTTCACCTAAGTATGCACTTTAGAGTAGTTTCTCTACATGGTTCCGCGCTTGTTGGATACGTACACTGGCTGGCGAGACCTTTTTGAATATAGAACACATTGTCGTGACGTCTAGTTAAATTTTAAATTGATCAAAATCCGCTATTAACATATACATTTATCACGGTCATTTTCGATGAGGTATGTTTAAGTCATTGCGATATCATCATCATCAACAGCCTATATATGTCCGCACTGTAGGGGCTCAGGCCTACTCTCCTACAGAGAGTGTATGCGCCGTAGTCCGTAGTCCGCGGGACCAATGCGGAACGGCGGACTTCACATGCCTGTTCAAGACATGCAGGTTTCCTCACGATGTTTTCCTTCACCGTTAAGCAATCGGATAATGTATTTGAATTGAAAAACAACTCATAGGTACACGGCTGGATTCAAACCCGTAACCCCCAGATTGAGACACCGAGCCTTATCCAATGAGCCACCGAAGCTTATTGCGATACTTCTTAATAGAATAATTAATACTAATATTATAAATGTGACTTTGTTGGTTTGTTCCTTCCTCAATATCGTAACAGATTGACTTAATTTTTTTAGTACAGGGGTACTTAAAGGGCCGGAAAAAGGCACAACTTTCATCCCGATCCAACAAATAGTTACCGTGAGACAATCTCTGAAGTCCACGCGGAGAAAGTCGCTGGCATAAGTTAGTTTAGTTATATATTTAGATAGTGCAAGAGCTAGAGTATTGCCTTTCTTCCTATAAAAGCATAACTCACCTGTAGATGGACCCTGGTGAGGTTCCCACCGGCCCCGTGCTGGAAATTAGCACGCATCAGCAGGTAGAGGGCTGCGGCCGCCTCGCGCCGCACCCACGCCGCCCGAGCCTCGCACAACTTCACCACTGCGCTCACCACGCCCGCGCACAGGCTGCTGCCTCCTGGTGTATAGAACGGTTACTTCATACACAAACAAAGTTCAAGGAGTTTTGCTAAAAATAGCTTTTACAGATTTGTTGCTTCTTTTACAAATACCTCAGAAGATGAACGTTATCTAATATTTGAAAATTTTGCTATTGTAAAGATTTCAACTCGCATTTTGCAAAAAAAAAAGACGGAAGGCTCAAAAAAGAAAAGTTGAATTGTTTTGAGAAGACTTGATCGGTTTATTTATACGAGTAGATTCCAAAACACCTAATCTGGAACAACACTACTGAAGCAACTGACTAGCACTTGAAAGGAACTTTTGGTATTTTAGTTGAGACAATTTATCTACAAAATTAGCGAGCATTTAAAATATTGCATAGCTTCAGAATAAATTAGAGTATGTTCTATGGAAAATATAATTTTGTAGTTTCCCAAATAAAAGTGAAAAGTCATCATATGGACATATAAGTAAGCTGGTCGTAGCTTAAAGCATCAAGTGAGTGTGGTCAAACGTTGACCGTTTTCACACAAGACTCGACATTGTTAAACAAATGAAACAGTATTTTAAAATAAGTTCGAAATGTATTTTCCTGACCTTCGAACAGGGTTTCCGAAAACTGGTTTATATATGCTCTAAGTGCAGCAAAGAGATGTTTGTATAGAGTTTCACTCTGCGGATACTGCAGCAGCTTGAGGTAGGGCTTCGCTGCGATACCCTCCGCAGCTCCCAGGTTCTTCATGAAGAGGCACGACCGGTCTATGATGGCCAGACCTACTTCTGTCGCTAGGCAACTGGCAGAAAGGACTGCGTACTCAGCTATCGCTTCTAATTCTGGAAATAATATAGTTAAGACCGTCAGCGCCTAAAAACCCCTTATAATTTGTAAATATCAATGGGGTGTGAGTTAGCCCTTATAAACCTCCTTTAAAAAGTATACAAGTTACTTGAAACCATGATTCTTGACAAATTTTTAAAGCTGAAAAATAATATAAGTTTCGTACAAGTACATCTATTGTAAATATTAAGTGTTTTCGACATCCATATTGCCTTTTTTCATTTCCTTTTAGGAACTATCAATTTGTGGGTGAATATTCAACAACGCTGTCATTGACACCTAGCTAAAATCAGAGGACGAGACCATATCAAACTATATTTTAGTTAAAATAAAACCCTGTACAAACCTGTGGTAACATTGTTAGTGACGAGGTTTTCTCTATTGACGGTATTATTCTTCTCGACGATGATAGGTGGTTCCTTGGAGAAGTCGGGTGGACTCATCCTCGCTGGCAAAGTTCGCGCTTTCATCGGCCTCGGCTTGCCGTTGCAATCAGGCGTCGTAGCTTTAAGTTCCGATAGAATCCTCTTTCTGCCTATGTATTGGAATTGTTCTGCGCAGATCCTGGAAGTTATTTAGTTTACTATAATATATAGGATTATGTAATCCCGCCTGTAGAAGAGGAACAAATAATGCTTTACAAAGACTTCAAAAGGAAAATTCCAAGAGATGGCAAAACGCGTTTACCTACCCAAAGACTAGCAAGATTCATGGAAAGCTATCATGGAAAGCTTATTTATCACAGCTAGTAATGAAGGAGGCTCGTCAAACAAACAAAAACAGTAAGGTTCCTTTTTACGATTTTGTTATTGGAACTCTATGTTGTTCCAGATGTACCCTACTAATATGCCACAGTCATCAAGTTTGGCAATCACCCCTTGAGCTTGTCACTTTGAGCTTCTTAATGCACAACATTTTTGCAAAATTTTACTTCTGTCAATATTTTGTTAATAGGGATTGCAGACTTGAGTATTTGAAATTAATTTCAACTTGATACCTTCACACGTTCTTCTCTACTCAGACAGATGGACTAGAAAGTGATTTCATAAGGGTTCTTCTTTTCTTTTTGAGGCACGGAACCCTTAAAATGACAAGTGGGTAAAGAAAAAAGAGAATTTTTGTTTTTTAAAGTATTTGAATTTTAATGATATCTTTTTGCACTTGTTATAAGGAACGCAGACCAACGCTCCAAAACATTAAATACAACACAATGCGGGGGTGCCATTTCTATAGGGAAATCGCTCATTAAAATATTAATAACTTTTACAAGTGAGTAATCTACTTACTCTAAGACGTTGAAGAAAGCCTGCTGCTGCGGTTTGGTGTGCGTCTTCCACCACTCCACTAAGCGCTCCTCGTCCAAATATTTCAACACAAACAGGAAACACAAAAGCACATCACGAACCTCCTCCGCAGACATCACACCAAATCTAAACACACGCAACATTTACCATTACCAGGCTTACTTTAAACAAAGAACGAGGATAACTAAATAGTCTTTATGCTCATTGCGATTCAGTATGATTTTGACCGCAAATGTGCGACAAAGAATCACAGTATTTTTAAATGAAAGACCTGAAAGATCTGAAAGACCCAAAAATGTAATAAATGAATTGCATTATGGCTGAAACTGTACGCAATTTTGTAACATTTAGATGGCTTATAATTTTCATTCATACCTTAGATTAGCTCGTTTGACACTAAATCGAAACAAAAATGCTTTTCCTACTCCCGTTTAATGTGCTCGTCTTGTGCGTTACAAGAAATACGACCCCTTATCAGATCTGAGAAAGATTCAACTGCCTTTTTACCAGAAAGACTTTGAACACTACAATAAGACTATTTGAGCAATTTTGTGCTACAGATTATTATGTTTGTTCAAAGGGTGTGTATTTTATTAAATGTTGTGTATTTTTGATATCTACCTGTTCACCTGATCGCCAATTTCGCTGAGATCCATGCGTGTCGAGTTCCTAGGTAAAGAGTCGCCGCCGGACATCGTGGACACAGACTCTAGCGAGCTTTGTGACGCTGTGTTTGCCTGATCTACGGACAGACATACGGTGCTGGTGTAGGCTATGGATTATGACTAGCGGAGCACCAGTGATTAGTTACAGGGACGATTATCCAAACCTATTATGTTTGAAAATGGAACTCTTAGTGTTTTGGATATCTGATTGCAGGATTGTGACGACAAAAATTGAAGAATGGGCGTTTTCATACAATGCATACTATGGAAACAGTGGGCACGTAACAATGGAAATATTTAAATTAAATATTGGAATACACTCACAGGCTCAAATAAGTGGGTACATATTTATAGGCTTACCATACATAATGGTATTTTTAAATTTTTAACATATTCTATCTATACATATAAAATTAAATTTATACAAAGATGTCTCGTGACGAAAGCATTAAAAGCTCTTCTAGTATTTATTGTAATAATCAAACAAATGTAAAATAGCCCAAAAGGCCTTGTCGACAACTTGTAACAAAATTTCTTAGTAAAACAGTTTTTTAGTATCACATACAAAAGCGACAATATCTTTCCCACCCAGTAATTGACAATAGGACATCTGAGGACATCACAAAACAGAATGAAATTACCAAGATATAACATGGTCAACCAACCCAAAAAACAAAAGTAACAAAACAACAAACCTTTTCCATACATGTGATTACTTTGAATCACCGGCGGTTCTTTGAAATGCGCAGAGTTCCTAGCGGGCGTGTGGTCGAAATGGAGCGTCAGTCTGTTTCTTCTGGGAGTGCTGTTTGCCGAGGCCACTTCCTTGTGAGCGTTGTTGATGATGGGTGTTATAGTCACCTCTCCGTCCACTTTGTCGTGACCGTTCTCTACGACTGGACTCGCTAGTTGCTTGGTCACGAGTCGGTGCGCGTTCTCTGTTCGGATGAAATGATTTGTATCTTATCTCTATGTCGACATGTCACATTTTGTAAAGATGTGATAAGCTATAGTTTCTTTCGACCTTTCTTTTCTGCATAACCTCGTTCCGAAAGTGGCAGTTGAATCAGTTGAATAATTTATAACAAATTTACTACTAAAATAATTAATTCGAACTGGTAAAAATATTCCCAGTTCACTTTTTCGGTAACATAGCTTAAAAAGGAGCCGTCCTATCCACATCAAAAGCAACGGACGTGAAAAATTTCCAGATATTGAACTTTTAATTGACAATATGCAACTTCAACAGGCAAAATGCACAACAAGCAGACAGAGCTATTTTGTGAATGTTGTATGGGGATAAGAGGAAAATTGTAAAACTAAACTAAGTTCAAACAATGTTTGAACCTCCTTAAAGCATATAAATATGTATGCCCTAGGTTTCTGTACGTAGAGCATAAATATAACTCACCGAGTACAATAGTAAGCCAAGGCGCATACAATTGCGCGAGCCTGGCTCTGCTCTGCCTCGTCCGGTACCGGTCGTCATGCTCGTGCTTAGTGAACAGAGATCGAAGCACACTCAGCGCAGTGCGACGCTTCTGCGGTGCTTCTCGGAGGGACTGCTCCACCTATACATTAATTTTAAACTCAGGTCATCCAACTTTTCGTCTCCGTCCGTCGAAATTCCGTCGTTAATGGTTATATGAAACGTCAAGTTGGTTTGCCCAAATAATCTTACACCCGTTTTCATCTTCTTAGGGATGAAACTTCAAAAAAAGAAGGTCCGATCACTATGTTTCTGGCCGAAGCTGTTTGGGTAGGATATATTAATTAAAATGCCTTTTATATAGCTCAGCTGACGGACTGCAAAAAATAGGTTGGCGCAACATCAAATTTATTGTGGCAAGATTTTGAACCATTATTTTGTAGCTATCTTGCCGTGCAATTACAAACCGTCTGCAGATAACCTATCACTGCTTTTACGGTGACTGACCAGTGATAATTAAAACAATATAAGTAATATATTGAAATACATTCTTCTGTTTGGAGTTACGAGGGAAGTATTAAACTGACAAACATCTCAAACGTCATTCTTTTTTTATGCAGTTGTCATGTAAAATGACGGATATTTTAAAAATAGAAATACTTTTCCCTTAGAGTTAACATTTCCAAACAGCGCAGCACGTACTGTTGTATTTTGGCGGGAGTATCGTTTATACAAAGACCTTTCTTACCGAGAAAATAAGCGATTAATGCAACTCCATACATCGGAGAAGTCGCAATATTAAATATATGAATATACTCGTAATACCTGTTTTAGTAGAGTTCCAGCAAGGAAATGTCTCATGATGAAATCCTCGGTTAGTTTTAATTTACAGGGGTCTGCAAAGAAATTATATTAATTCATAACCTCCTTTAAAATGCAAATATCTCTCAGAATTATTGTCTTAAATGTACCTTCATCCGAGTCTTTGGCAAGTTTGTTCGCTTGTAGGGGCAAGTTAAAAGGCACATAGTGTTCGTGCGAGCATATCGTCTGTAGGAACGTGAATTTGAAGTCGAACAGCGCTTTCGGGTCGCACGCCTTGAATTTGTCGACGTATTTCTTTATTTGTCGGAAGACGAAACCTCGGTCCATGAATGATAGGCATGACTGAAACAACGAAATATGGTACGGCGTAAGAATATGACAATTTTTGTCTTAAAAAGGTTTCATAAAACAGAAATAGAACGTTAATTAGAAGGCTAACAAACATACAAAAATTATTAGGAACTGCTTCACCCATTGGGTTATTTATAGTCGGTCTACAAGATTCCTAAAATTTCCAGCAAATATTTATTAATTTTGTGTTTGCCTGTATGGAAATAAATAATTAAAGCCCATACATATTTAAATAAATAAAGAAAAATCTGATATCCTAGACACTCAAATGTTTTTGAAAGATATATTCATCGATACCTCTCACAACGGGTTAGACGCAAGAAATATATTTCATCCCCAAGCTATGTGTATGGGAGCTACCCATATTTTTTTTCTTTAAGATTTTGTTCTACCACTTTGTGCGTGATTAATATGTATACCCGTACCAAATCACAGGTTTGTAGTAGTAAGGGTCTCTGAAATAAACCGCGGACGGACAGACCGAAACTATAAGGGTTACTTGTATGACTACGTATATCAACTACATTATAATGAGAATTACATCGTGAAAACAACGTGAAAATAAAATCGTATTATATACCTTTAGGAACACGGCAAGATTCTTATTGAATATGTGAGTCTGCATCGGTTGTTGTAGAATGTGGGCGGGTTCTACGACAGTCACTAGTTTCTCGATATTTTCCAAAAGGTCCGCGTGGAATCGCTCGTGGCGAGCCATCTGTTAACAAAATATGTACAAATCGTAATTGATATTTGAGTAGCATTATGCAATAGACATTATATAGAATCGTGGTGTAATGTAATGGATCAGGAAACTCCGAAAAAACAATTGAATCTTACTTTCAAATAAATTAAAAGTGCACACGAAAAAAATCTCACCTGATGTTAAGTGACGATGAGATAGACGATGTTACGCGTTGACAATAGTAAAAAATGTATGCCAAGTTTACAGGGAGTACTAATTAATTTACTAAAAATTAGACTGAAAATAATGTCGTCAAAAGCACCTAGACATTTTACGAATAAAAATGCACACAATACGACACTGATACAAAAAACTAACCTTTATCCGTCCAGTATTGATCAAGTATTGCGCCATGCTTTTAATGATGATGTCGAAGAAGAAGCTGGAATACTGCATGAACTTGTGTCCCAGGAGGAAGTCCTGGTGGCTGGGGTCCATGAACATGTGGAGCGGCGCGGTCAGCACCGTGTGAAGTTTGAACTCCACGCAGTTGAACACGTACTGGAAACATTTGTAAATGGCATTCGTATAAAATTTAATTTATTAAATTTTTATAATTAATTGATTTTATATAAAATATAATTTAAAATAATTTAAATTATTTTAATTTAATTGTCTTAAATAAGTTTAATTATTTTAAATTATTATTGATTATAATTTACAATAGGAATACCTATGTCATACAGCAGGTGTCGTAAAAGGCGACTAATACAAAATATTCAGAAGTTTGGCAGCAGCATCTACCTTTGTAAAAACATCTTATTGCAATCACCAATCTGCCTGCCAAACGTGGCATATCCCCTCATGGAAAGTTCGTCATGGCGATCTGTGAGGGAGGCTTATGTCCAACAGTGGACTTACACAGCCGATTGATGATTTGTTATTCCTTGTTATTTTTAGAGGACTTAAAATTGAAAATTACATTGAAGTAAATCATTATCACTTTAAAAAAATTTAAGACAATTTACTGAAATGCTTGAAACACAATATTTGTATTCCCAAATAAAATGATTCCAACAAAATGTACTAGGAAAACATACTTAGAGATTGATGAAAAATTTTGAAAATAATTGCGAAAGCGAGTTCATTATATTATCAATCAATATTAGTAAAGAAATCATTATTAAAATACATACCTTTACGTAACTATCCAGTAAATCCTTCCGTCCATAGTCGTGTATCATATGCACAAAGTGTACTATCAGCTTAACAATCTGATAGCCCATGTCGTGCGAGTAGCTCTTTTCCACCGTCTGTAAAAGATGGTGTAAAGTGGACATTATTGCTATAGTCTAACAAGCTCTAATAAGTATCGCCTCCCCCATTGTCGGTCACCCCTAAGTATAGTCTCGCACGAGCTTGCCAAAAGATATAGTGTACAGTGTTATCTCAACGAGGGTGTACTATTAGCAGTTTGGGTGAATCTCAAAAGTTGTTTGAAAAAACTGGTAGGTTTTATGAACTTTTTTTTATTTAAAAAAATCAATATATAATATAATAGATTAAAACTAAAATAAAACTAGTTAAAAAACCAGTCAAATAGTCCATCCCTGATAGTAACTGATGCAAAGGTTATTTTTAAAGGACTTTAAAAAAGGATGAGGTTCTCAATTCGTCGGAATCTTTACAATATTTAGAATCGTACCTAATACTAAAATAAAAATATGATGGCGTGTATATTTGTGGCTAAATTACGCATAAAATGCTGAAATGATTTGTATGAAACTTGGCATATGTTATGTGTTGGATTAAGATATTTTAGTGTGTTATACAACATTGAAATAATTTTGGAATCCACGCAGACGCGGGTATAGACTAGTTATCACCTAAATGTACACGTCAAAGTAAGTCTGCTTTTTTGCAACTTACTGATTCAGATAAGCTCGAAGTAATAATCTCTCTGTATATATTTTCTATTTTGTATTTTTTATGCTTCCTGCTAACAATTCCCAAAATAATTACCAGAAGTCATTTCTTACCATTAGCTCGAACAGTTGATTCAAAATCGTCGGCAAGAAAGCGACCAACGAGCTCAACTTGATGGCACTAGCTGCCTTCAAAGCATTCATGACGTCATTCCATGGGGGCGGACTAGGGGAGGTGGGGGGCGAACTGCATCGGATCAGGCGCTCGATTTGACTGAACAGGTTGTGTAGGTGCGAGTCGCGAGTGGCGACGGTGGAATCGAGGACCAATTGACATCGGAATAATTGTTTTTCGCCTTCCACCCATACAACGTCAGGGCCAGCATTCTGAAAATAATAATTCCAAGGTGAATTATTTAAGCGGGTTTAATAGCACAAATCTGTTGTTGAATAAATTATTTCTATTCTATTCTAATCAGAGAATTTAGAAGTAGATAATGATTTTCACGTAAATATGAACATAATTATTTAAATTATGGAAACGTGCTTAGAGCCAAAGACTCAAAGTGAGTTATATAAAAAGAGTTCTATCAGCATATAAAAAACCAATGCTCATTTAAAAATTGACAAGCAATTTATTACTTGTTGAATTCATTGACTTACCCCTTTTCCGAGTCCCAAAGGTTGAATTGACAAGTATCCGGATGGTAAATGTGTGGCTATTGGCAGATTCACGATTTCGTCCACCAGTTTGTCGTTCTTTATTAATGGCACCCAAGCATATCTGAAGAAAAACGCAAATCATAGGCAAATACTCTTTAAAAATCTTAACAAATATTGTTATAGTATTTCACTTGTTCATTCCATCACTCTTACCCAATGCAAGTTTCGACGTTAGCGTCATTCTTCTTGGTGAGATCGCAGGATATGTGGTGGAAAGTGTATAGCAGGTGGTGTTGAGGGGTGACGGTGGGCGGGAGACGTATCTTGGCCTCGTCGCTCCACGTTGGGTTGGCGTTGTGATGCAGTACGGAGCAACGGTGCTGTGACGTCATGCCGACACGTCCGTACACCGCCTGAAAGTAACAGTGAAGTTTTGTGTTATGACGACATAAAATTATTATTTTATGGTTTGGTTGGTGGTACGACACTTTTCTATATCCGGTTAGCCTTAGACAGGTTAACCTGTCGTATTCTTTATTTCCATTATGGCTTCTAAGTGAGTGCGCTTTCCATCCAATGCATAACTGAGTCTTTCCTGCGGTATGGGAGCGGCAGGGGATGTCATACCTCAGAAACAGATTCAGTTATGCGTTAGTCCTGTACAACTTTAAGTTACCAAAAAGTATCCCATGATGATATTTCACAGGCATTTTAGTAAAACAACATGTTCTATGTTTTAATTTCTCAAACACGCGCGTTGATAGCTTTTCATGTTGTCCCTTTCGGATACACTGACATCAACATTAGTGTTGTCGCAGCTTACCTCGCCTCCCACCGTAAATCGGAGAATTTTGTTTAGAGCTAACACGCATTCACACTCTCCAGCCATATTGTTTGAGCCAAATTTTTTATTATTATTATTATTTAATAAAAAAAGAAACCAATTATGTGTAATTCAAGGACAAACACAATTAGATATTGTATTGATATTACCTGCAACGGCTTATTCTCCCCAGAATCGCTTTCTCTAAGCTCCACCGAGCACGCAATGTTCCTCGCGCGCGCGAACATCTTCTGCGACTCGAAGTTCAACGACAACGGCCTCACGTACAGGTGGTGGACGAAGGATGCGTAAGGTTGTTCCGCTTCAACATTCAGTGTTGCCAGCTCCACAGTTAGTGGGGAAGTAGGCGGCAGCGGGAATGGCTTTAATGCTGCGTATGAACTGGTCATGCAATCTGTAAGTCAATCACGCAAATTATATAAAAATAAAAATATCAGTGACAAGCTGGATTTCTGGAATAAATTTCTACACTGAAACATATTTCATGCAGAAAAAAATATACATTAACAAGTAGAGTACGCAGGGTTCCAGGTTGCTTCAACATTTGGGAGGACTTATAAGACTCGAAAAAGAAGTACAACATTAAAAAACGGCCAAGTGCGAGTCAGACTCGCGCACCGAGGGTTCAGTATATAATATGTGTAATTAACATACTGAAAATCATAAATAATAAGTAAGGTACATCTGAACAAAGCTCTAACGCCTGACAAAAAGATACGAGCAATTGTTAATTTACACACCAATAATAATATTCTTATGTAGGTGCTAAAAGCTAAAGTAAAGTGGCGATTTTATTGTGATATAGTAAAATAATTTTAAAGTTTATTTATTAATTTTTTATAGCGGCAAAATAAATACACAAGTGAAATTTTCAACTGTCTACTTATTAAGGATCATGAGATACAGCCCGCTGACAGACAGACGGATGGACGGGCAGCGGAAGCTTAGAAATAGGGTCACGTTGGTTACCCTTTGGGTATAGAACCCTTAAGAGGTAACGGACTAAAATAGGTGTTTAATTCTTACTCGGAATTTGTTCGTTGCTCTGTTGTATATGTATGCTGAGCCAGCCTGGTATCACGGACAGCTTGGCCAGCTTCTCTGGCTTCCGGAAGTCTGACAGGATCTTGAGCAGGTCATCGTCCGACATTTTGTTAGGCTCCTGTCGGTAGAGAGCGGGGAACTCTGGTGTATTGTCTAAATCGTTACTGTATAACCTGAAAATTTATATGACAATAATATTAGCTAGGTAGGACAGTCCAAGCGTGTAGCAACTAGGCCACGGAGGCGGTTAAAACGGTGAATAAGATCATTATATAGAGGAGAGATGATGAATAAACATGCTCTAAAGGTAATTTAGTAACACTCACTTGAACAGAGGCTTGGCGGCCCAAGCAAACGGCATCCTGTAGCTTCCTACTCTGTTCCCGTATGCTTGGACTGTTTTGTGCACTTTGAGCCCCAGGCGCGGGTCTTTAGTGGCTTTGAGGTAAGGTTCGAGCACATGGCTGACGTGCCCCTGAAGTATTTTATCTATTTTCACTACTAGGAACAAGTCTGGGTGGGGATTATTCACGGACAGTACCACCTGAAAGACAAAGGGGAAATTAAACAAAATGGCATCGTAAGTCGATCGGGCCTTGTGATCCCAGCTTTACATTAGGTTCACTCTTTTTTCACCCTACTTCAAAAAAGGCGGCGGTTCTCAATTAGACTGTATGTTTTTTGTGTATGAAACTCCCCAATATGCGAGCTTTCATATATGTTCGAAATGCTGGTAAGATTCTCGTGGAGATTTGTAGCATTTTGAATTGAATTAAATTGCACTCAAAACTGTTTTTGGTAAATAAATAAAAAAAGTACTTTTAGTACAGAATCTAATTAAATTGAGGAGCATGTGAGACTTAACATGAAGTATAAGTGCCAACGCATTTTGAATCTTAAAATAAGCCGCATAAACAAGTAGCTTTTGCCCGCGACTTCATACGCGAGGACTTCAGAAATGCAGTTTGTCTTTTTTCCGGACCTTCATCCACTTCAACAAAACGGACTCCATGGAGCAGTTGCCTGACTCAGACGCGCAACACACGTACAGATCCCTGGTTCGATTCCCCGTGGAAATAACCCCGTCAAACATAACTTTGTGATACTCCCCATTTTGGTTAGGATATTGCAGGCTGAATCACCCGACTGTCTGAACAATAAGACGATTCCGTGCTTTGGAAGGCACGTTAAGCTGTTGGTCCCGGTTACTATCTACGACAGGTAGCAGCTACATGAGACATATCAGAGGACTCTGGCGGCTCAACAACTCTAACACTAAGGTTTGTGAGGTCGGTTATCGACCTTACAACACGTTAAGAAGATCAAGTCATTCTGACTTTCCGTTGCGACATCAAGGAAGGACAAACCAACCAACAAACTCACTTTCGCTTTGAGTATAATAAGTTAGTTATTTACCTGTTTCTTCGATCTAAACCACTCGTCAGGTATTTGTTTAACATCTAACTTAACATCGTAGCTAAAATTCTCAACTAATGACTTTGTGCACTCTGTGTCCTTGACTAGATCCATGACGGCATGGTGGTTGAGGTCGAAATGGAAGTTCTCCGTGAGCTTCCTGCCGCTGCGAGCATCGTACAGCGCCAGGTGCGTGAAGTACGGCTCCACTTGGCACAACAACTCCTTGTCCCCGTCTATCGGCGCTTGTAACCTAAACTTTAAGCTTTCGCATTTGAGCAAGATTCTTTGGCCAAAATGTTCTCTGTAACAGACGAAAAATTTTCATGTGATAAACAATTACATGGTAGCAAATCAGTTGGGTAGAGCAGTCATTGAACAATCGAGGTCTGGGTTCGATCCTGGTTCGTACCAATGAGTTCCAATTTATTATTTAGAATTTATGTACTAATGATACAAATCATTGCCATTGGTTTTCGGTGAAGGAAAACATCGTGAGGAAACCTGCACACTCCTGAGAAGAAATTCAAAGGTGTGAGTGAAATCTACCAATCCGCACTGGGTCCGCGTGGTGGTTATAGCTCGTACACTCTCTGTAGGAGAGTATGCCTGAGACCCTGAAGTGGGGACATATAAAGGCTGTTGATGATGATGACAGAATTTTTAAGAGGTTTTAATACATTATACAATAGATTTTTGGTGTCCCACAGTATCCTATATTATTAAGATAAAAAATATATATACAATATCCCTCCACCTTTAATTTGCGAAGTTTGCAAAGTAAAAAATAAAATAGATTTTAGACCATCTAATAAGTTTGGATGCATCTGTAAACACTAATGTTTATTTTCAATTTTTTTTTCTACAGTTAAATTGTTAGAAAATATATTTATTTTAAACCCGGTTTGTCAAGCTAGGTTACCCATGATTGGGCAATAACAAGAAGATACCCTAATATTTTGAATGTTACTGGTTGACGTGAGTAAATGTCCTGACTTACTTGAAAGGTTCCAACTGTGGTTCGGGAGTTGGAGCCCGCTTGTACGGCATGCTGAATATATTTGTTCGACACTCGGTGCGCGCGGCGGCTATGGACAGATCCGTCTCGCGGGAGTACCGCATCAGGAGCGGGTTCATGCTGTGCTCTAGGCCCTTCAGGGTGCCGTATGTGGGGGGCGGAGGCTCTGCTGTCAAGGACACGTCTGCATCTGAAGTTACAACACCAGTTACATTAAATCTTCAAAGTCACTCAGCGAGCAATGGATCGAGCTATGCTCGGAATCTCTCCACGTGATAAAATCTGCGGAATTGGCAATGGGCAGACCACATCGCTCGAAGAACAGATAACCGATGGTGAGTAAAAGTTCTCGAGTGGCGACCACATACCGGAGAACGTGTATAGAGACCTAGTAGATCGCGGGGATGCAAGTGTCTCGGGGCCGGTCAATGACACTTTTTCGGCTGATGATGATGATGTAAAACACATTCCGTTCTGTTGTATACATACTCGTGCTAAACTAGCAACGCACAATAGGCCTGTTTCCACTAATAACAAATTGCTTGGTTTATAGTTTCTAATTATAAATGAGGAGACGAAGATAAGAAAAAACTAGTATATTTCTCAAAAAAGGTAAAGATTATTAATATTTTTAGAAAATGGATTCGAAAAAAATAGGCATTAGGTCACGTGACAACGAACACGAAGAACGCGGCGCAAGAAAGTGTGACGTCACGCCTCGCAAAACATCATTGTTGTTGTTGACGTTTTCATACCACAGAGCAGGTTATTTCGCGAGCTGTGACGTCATTCAAGACGCCATGACACTATTCAGCGTTTTCGAGGGAAATATAAATTGCTTTTTTTAAATACAAAATACGTAATGTAAATTTTTCTTTTTCTTTAAAATATAGCTTTTTGGGGATATAATATAGATTAAAGTATATAATTAACCAAGTTTTCAAATTTTGTCAACTAGCCTATTACCCTGTATCCTGCCCGTATATCAAGGCTTGCAGCAAATGAAGGGTATATACGAGGCATGGTAAAAGTGGCCATGAGGCTGTTGGATGGTAAGCATGAGCACCCAACCTCAAGCTAATGATGTATACTGTTTTTATTTGGTAATAGCTTTGGAGATTGTTTATGATAAGGGATAGGAACTATGTATATGATTTCTGATAATAAAACTGTAGATACTTTACGCCCGCCACTGCGACTGTTTGTATTTAAGAAATCATCCCACAGGAACACTTCACCGGTATACAAATATCATATTTGTTAATTCACAACATATATGTGTTGTAATTTGATTGCTTTATGATCTGTTTTACTAAACAGCTCCGTTATGTAAAACAGCTGAACAACGGTAAGCTTATCATAATAGCTGGACTTTGACACGCGGAATTGAATGAACGTTTTGGATTCATCAATACAGCGGGTTTTGGATTAGGGGTTTCGTAAAACGGCGTAAAATGAAACGTTTGTTTGCACCATTAGTAGATAAAGTTATAAACTTTCTAACTTACAAATTTCCACATCGGTCTATTATCTTATATGGTACCTTTATCGAGGACCTCGTCGTTCTGATTGTTCTCCTGAGGACCCTTCTTCAGCGCCGCTGTGAAGGCAGTTATCCACTCGTGCATCTCCTCGTCGTTCTCCGTAGCGAATGTGTATCCTTTACCACCAGACATGCGCAACTCGAAGCAGTACTTCCCGCGCTTTGGATTCTGAAATTGCGGTATTATCGTAATGAAAACTAGGTTCTGACATCGTCTCCCGTCTCCATGGGCATCAGGATAAAAGGTAGCCTATTTCGCTCTGTTGAATCACAATCCCTTTATAATTACTATATATAAGTTGGTCAAACCGTTTTGGATAAATGGTAACATTCGTTTGCACTCACAAACTCACCCTAAATGCATACTACTCCGTTCCGTCGTGGGTCACAAACAAACTGACTTTTGAATTAATAACTGTAGTGTGATCGAGCACAATATCGATTCTTTAGTACGATTCCGCCTTGGCTGTGGAGAAAATTGTCTAAGCAACACGATTTCTACTACCCTTGGTCAAAACTTGCTAGGGTTGTTATAAATTACTACTTTCATATATCGAAAAGGCAGTACGTTAATATAGCATTAGGCGGCTATAAAGATGAATCAAACTTACCTTGACGACTTCTGAACAAAAATCCATGACAATAGTCAGTTTAGTGTCGGTCTTCTTATCATCCTTGTATACTTCAAGTATATAAGTACCGTCCGCTTCTCTGACCATTGAGCAATACCGTTTCTTGAAAGACTTTGACGCCAGGTTGCTAAATATTCTCTCTGAGCCGATTTCTGGTCCTTTGAGCAGGTAACCTTCCTTTGTGCCGATGTCCACTTTATTTTGAGCTTCATTGTCGCTTTCAGTTTCTACATCTATGTCGTATACTTCTTCTGGCAATTTATTGTCAATAGGTCTGTAAAAATTTAAAAATTTGTACTACTTCCATATATGAAATTTATCTGGTATTGTCGTTATCGTTAAAATTTTCTTTAAACATTTTAAAGGAAGATTTATTTTGAGTGCTACAGGTGTAACTCATAACTGAGTCCTTTCTTGAGGTATGGGAACGG
This sequence comes from Carcina quercana, assembly GCA_910589575.2. Classification (NCBI taxonomy): domain Eukaryota; kingdom Metazoa; phylum Arthropoda; class Insecta; order Lepidoptera; family Depressariidae; genus Carcina; species Carcina quercana. Next base: position 12,270,353 of record OU342428.1, on the reverse strand, counting down.
TACGGGAGGGCGAGGGAACGTCAAACGACGCATAACTTAAGTCAGGCGTCACGCGACACGCCAATTGTCACCCCTCCCGTACCTCAGGTCCTCAGGAACAGACTCAGTTATGCGTTAGACCTGTAGTATTTCAGTGAGTAGTGAGAATCTAAAATCATCAAAGGAATCGTCCTGAATTCCAAGTAGTTTGGCCTGGAGGTTGATATGTTCAGGAAGTTTTTTGTAGGTGAATATATCTTCGAAGATACTGTGCAGAATACGAGAACAGCTTTTCATATAGAGGTAGTAACAGTTCTATGTATGAGTACCACCAAACTGCAGTGTTAGTAACACTGATGCGTTTCGGTATAAAAGGTAGCAGAGCCAGCGCCTTTTGGTGTCGAATTTGCTTGATAATTCTGGAAAAATCACGCTTTCCTTCCAATGCCTTTATCGTCACCGTTAGGTGAAATCAAGACCAAGTTTAAACCCATTAAACTTTTTTAAACCATCATAATACAAAATCATGCTTCAAAATAGTTATAATATCTTGCTATGCATGACTTACTAAAAACCTAATAAATACGGTAACAGAGTGTATCGATAATCGAACGGTAATAACTACCGTATTTATAGATATGTCTGAAGCTTTTGATTAGTCTCACAATTTTTTTTCTTCAAAAATACAAATACCTACGCGTATGTATCTATTAAAACATTTTACTGCGATCGCCAATCCGCCCGACAAGCGTGGTGATTTATGTGGGATACCCATGTACAACAGTGGACTTATACAGCCGATTGTGAAATAAGACGTACATAACCTTACAAAAACACTAGAAAACGTATGTAAGTAATTACATAAAGACGATGTATAAATTTCATAATACAATTAACAACCAGCTTGTGGTATTTCCCAGATTATATTGTAAATAACTTTTGTTTAGTGGTATATAATACATAGAAACACAGCGAAATAGTAATGTGTATAAAAATTTCCAATTACAATATTCGTCGTGCGTAACTGATTGGCATCACAATCAATGTACTTGTGAATTTAATGACAATTATTTTTCTCTTGACACTCAAATATCGCAGTGGATGAATTAAACACTCTTTGCTTTTGCCCACAATTTTGCGTCGGTCCAACTTTTTTTCAATGCTAAAAGTTATCTTTTCATCTTCTTATTTATTTGTGTGATCCATTTTTGATGATCGGTAAACGGTTATGTAGAAATACAAATGATAATTTGTATTATACAAATGATAATTTGTATAATATAAAGGATACTTTGTATAATATAAAGGATACTTTGTATTTTTACCAGGATCGGTACAAAAACATGATGATCTGACTTGATGAAGACCAGACTCGTGAAGGCAGACATAGTAACTCAGACGATGGCACCGGAGTTTTACGAACACTTCCCAGCTGATAAGTAGCTAGTCAAATAGGGTATCTGCTGTTCGAAAAAGGTAGTTACCGTTCTATTGTGCACGTATGAGTAGAATATTTTTTACTTGATCTGTACTTAACGATACATAACGATGTCATTACATAAACTTATATTAAGGTAATATTAATAATATACACTTCAAAACAGCGCTTGTTGAGTATTATGCCTATGCATGGTTAAGCTACGGCGTTAACTCAATGGGGAACATCCAAAAATACTGAAAAGAGTATTAGCTAACATAAAATCTACCGAAAGCTGAAATCCTATTTTAAACCACACAAAATAATAAGCTATGTATTTGTTCGAAAATCATCCACAAGTTTACATCAAACACGGTGGGTGACACCCCCTCTTTCAAGTCGACTGCATCAGTAGTTGCTGAGATATTCCGGTGTGACAGAGGGGAAGATGCATGGAAAAATATTTTTGTCTATCCGATAGTCCATGTAAAATTATCAATAGACCAAGTTTTATTTCTATACGGCTAATACTTTTTTAGTACAACCCGCCAACCATTAATTCTAGCCACGCGGTGCTAAAACGCTCCATATAAATTGGGTGACATTTGTGACGTCACACCTGTCTTTAGAGCGTTAAAATGTATGGAGAGAGAGCTTGTTAGATATTTTGAGTTATCTCGTAAAATAATGTTTTTATGTATGATATTCCCCTATAAGATAATGTTCAAAATGCAATAAGAAAACTAAATCTAATAATCATTTTACTATTAGGAACTAAATTTTTTCTGTTGTGCTGTAAAATACAATTCAACTTAATCTAATTTGGTTGCGTCTTCCCTATTTTATAAGGGTTCCGTTTTTCATCCGATGTTCAGTACGCTAAAAACTAATAATAAGCGTGTAAAAAAACACGTGGTAAAATGTAAAAATGTATACAAGTATACATTGATCGTAAAATACTTTAACATGTTCTATAACTACAATGCTAACTATAATTCAGGTACAAATGCTATAGCCATAGTTTCCTGTTAGATTATTTCATCCCGATACCACGGTATCGTGCTGCGCCAGGAAATGAATCACGTTCCAATGACCTTGGTAAAAGTGTATCAAAGTTAAAACAGTAGGTGGTTCTCTCATGGCCGTGAAATGCTGTTAATTGTATTGCTAATGAGATGCTGAGCCGTTTTGTTTTGATTTTAACACGTTATTGTGCAACCTTCTATTGCGATATTTATGTCAGTTCAACAACAAAACCTACGGCGCTACAGGAGGATGGATGGCTCCGAAACATTTCAGAGGATTTTCAAGTAGTACAATCAATTTTTTTTAAAAAAATAACAAATTAAACTAAATTAATTCCTAATTCAGGGGAGCTCAAAGATTCGTATGGACAAAATGGAAATAACATCATGTCTGATCATCGTCAGCCGGGAAACATCCACAGCTGGACATAGGCCTCCTCGATGGTACGCCACATTGACCGGTCCCGAGCCACTTGCACCCAGCGACTCCCCGCGACTGTTTGAGCTTGTTTAATCGGCCAACAGTAAAGGACCACGTTTCGGTTCCGTATGCCTGTCAGATATAACAGTCGGACCCAAGAATTGGTCAATTTCAATAAATTTTGAATTGGCTGTTCGAAATGTGTGTTAAATTCGATTGTGTCGAATTATGTCTTCTGAATATAAAAGTATAAGTAAAGCTGTTAAAATTAGGAAACACTATATAAGTCGATAACTAATAGTACAGCTTCTAGATTTCTCCCTTTGAAGGCTCTCACGGAATGGCCTGTAAGATGATAGCTCACAGAGAATCTGCGGTTTACACATGAAGGCATTTTTAATCTACCTATGATCAGCAAATACTTTACTTACCTACTAGGACCTTTAATCGCTATAACAAAATAGACTTAAATCAGAGCAGATCTTTTTAATTCAGCTACCTAAAACACATAAGTACGCCAAATATAGCACAGTTCAAGTTTCTAAAGAGAGAAATTTCGAATCTAGAATAATAAGAAATTGTCATTAATGATTAGCACTTTGCGAATTTTAATATTGTGATTACAGTTTCAACAGACTCAACATTTTCTCTTTCCTTTCAAAGTTAGAATTTGAATTAGTAATATCATAACCTTGGCTAACTTACATATGAACACAGAAATATTGATAAACAAGCATAGTGATGTAGTAGTTTTTTGCATGACATTTCTGTGTATTTATTCACACCCAGAGGCTATTAGCGATGTCCCCTGCGATTGTGAAATGCTTGTTAGGGTTCCGTATCTCAAAAGAAAACGGAACTCTTATAGGATAACTTCGTTGTCCATCTGTCTACTAAGACCCTTTTTCTCAGGTACGCGTGGAGGTGTCAAGTTGATATTAATATCGAATACGCAAGTCTGCAGTGCCTTGGAAATGTGAAAAATTAAGCTTCTATTCTATTATCTTCTATTAAAAATATACGACATTTTAAGGTGCCTTCATCGACGAAAAAGGAATCAAAACCTGTAGGAGTTCCCATTGACTTAGAATCATGTAATTTGGCTAGAAACAAGGTCTTACATCACAAGTATAGGAATAAATTTGATAAGTATAGTTTATAAATTATCTTATATATATATAGTTTAATAATTAAACGTCCACTGCTGGACATAGGCCTCCCTCATGGTACGCCACATCGACCGGTCCCGAGCCACCTGCATCCAGCGACTCCCCGCGACTCTAACCAGGTCGTCGGTCCATCTAGTGGGGGGACGGCCTGGTAGACGTTTCCCGGTACGTGGTCGCCACTCGAGAACCTTTACTCCCCACCGGTTATCGGTTCTTCGAGCGATGTGGCCTGCCCATTGCCACTTCAGCTCACTAACTCGTCGAGCTATGTCGGTGACCTTCGTTCGTCTACGGATTTCCTCATTCCGGACCTTATCACGTAGAGAAATTCCGAGCATAGCTCGTTCCATTGCTCGCTGTGTGACTTTGAGCTTGTTTATTCGGCTCACAGTAAAAGACCACGTTATAAATATATATACGTTATAAATTATATCTCATTAAATTTTACGATTACAAACTGTTCAAGAGCCCATTGTTATTTGTATTTCAATGTGTAAATTACCAACTATTGGTCCTGTTTTTCGCCAGGCACAACTTATTCTCAGATTTTCAGTATGTTAACTATTCATATTCTGAACGGAACCCTCGGTGCGCGAGTTTGACTCACACTTAACCATTTACCACCATCCTCTACAGTGGAATGGACGATACTCTTATCTTAAAGCTCTCTACTGTCTCTCTATTAATAGAACCCAAGATCAACAAAAACCGTTCGATGTTTACATCACTTTAAAATTAAGCGTCATTCCTTCAATGCTTTCTAAAAATTAGCATACTGATGTCTGCTTACTAAATCTGGTCTGTTTCCTTGACTTTACATTATACTTTTTAATAAGTGTGAATTCTAATTAAGTCACTAAATGCATAACCAAATATTGCACATAAGCATGTGCAAGATTAAATCTTTTTCGTTTCTAATAAATGATATCAAGGCTAATTAAGAAAATCATTGAGTTCACATATAGATGTTTTAAGTCCTACAAATAGTTATATGTAGGATATAACTATTTGTATTATACACATTTATACACATTCGCACAACACAAATCCATTATAGCTGGCTATTGCTGCTATACTGGTACCAAAATGAGATCGTGCAACTGATAAACCCATCCAGAGCCATAATGTGCTATAAGGGAACTTAAACCACCATCTGAGATGAGCCCAGTATAATAAGCTCGCTCCAGTCTGAGCTATTAAAAAATTATAATTTACCTTGGCAAGTTGAGGTATGTCCCAGAGTAACTGTTATACTTGAAATGTATGAGGTTCCAGCTAGAAGCATAACTGAGCAGGGCTTGTCTAGTGAGCAGTGGACAGGTGGCAGCTGTTCTTACATCTGGTACGGCTGTAGTGACAGTACGCCATCTTCGAGGAAGCACTACACTCTAAAATTAAAACAACATTCCATTTGATTGATTACTGCTGTTATCTACTTTTCTGGTATTGTTTGACAGTGTGTTTTCTTAACCATGGCCAATCTTGTGACATAGTGTCATAAGAATATGGTTTTTTAAGTATTGTTATGGCAACTTACTGCAATTCAGGACCTCTTTGGGAGAGGTATTATAATGTATATTGCTAATAATCCAAAAAGAAAATTTTTGACAGTGTTTCTGATATAAGTTTCATAGAAGTACTGTTATTAAATTGTTTGTGTAAACAAAGTCACCATTGTCTGTCAAAAGTTATTTTAATATGATAAAGAGAAAAATAAATTGTTCATTGCATCAGTACACCCATAAAGGTGGATTGGACCTGAAAAAACTGTCAGAACTTGGTAGAAATATTATTAAATTACTAAAGTTATTTCCAAAATCATTAATACTACCAGTTTTCTTTCCGGAAATTTGATTGAAACATTTACTGTATATAGTGTGATGAATTGAAGTCTCCAGGAGAGATAAATTTGGTATTTCTTTATCAGAATTTTAGGAACCATTAAATTCCCAGATGTTTATTTTGTACATCTCATAACATAATTACTACAAATGAATGGATGCTATTATGTGATTAACAAACAGTCTTTATTTATGGCTATTGTGTATATGAATAGACTTACAGAAACATCATCAGTTGGATACAGTAAGATGTCCCTCAGTGGATCATTGAGCAGTAGCGTCTTATTCTCTTGGATATAGCGTTCAAAATCCAATGCTGTGCATCTGTTAACTATAATGTTCTGAAAAATAATAATACTAGGTTAACAATAAGACAGTTCAAAGTTAATTAGTAATGATTTGCTTATTTTACAAGATAAGAATGGCCACATGGTGTTAAAGTATAATTTACTTTAAACAGAAAAGCAATATTTATGTAAAAAAAAAAATCATTTTATTTTGGATTGGTGCGACATAAAAATATATTATATTATGCATCATATATCAAATGAATGCATTTTTCATTTCATATTTGTTTCTGAGCCAAATTGTTCCCAGTATATTTCCTTCAGTTAAATCTCTTCCCACATAAAAATCAACCTTGATAACAATACATAGCTTAATATAAATTATTATTTTGTTATGCAAAAAAATCTTTGGTAAAATGTATTTTAAAGCATTTCTTTAGAGGGGTAGTTATTTTAGTTGTTTCTGCCATTGCAATTCACGGTCCGGTTAAACAGAAGAATGGCAGACCACCCGAACAGTAACTAACCGAAAAGTAACTTGTAACTATGCAGCATACCATAATTATGCACGTAATATATCAAATTTATCTACGCATTGGGATTGCATTTCTAATTTTCTACATTCTTTATGAACAACTAAACGAGATCAATTAAATGATATAAATAAAATTGAAAATGTAACATTCAGCAATGGTTTTACAGAAGATATGAATCTTGAGTTTGAAAAATGTAAATAAATCAATGTAAAGATAAATAGTAATTATAAAATGATGTAAAATTGTTGTGTTTGTCCTCATTTTAAAAGTCATTAGACTCATTTTACCTCGTATTCTGCGCCATTCTTCTTCGCCTTTGAATTAACCGGAGGCATATTGGGCCGCAATTGCAATAAAATAGGAATAAAACGGTGATAGTAATCGTATATCAGGAGTAATTACATTTTGTTCTTATACAAACAAATCAATCTTCACAAAACAAAAACGCCGTGTAGAAATCGCGGAAGAAAACGACTGACAGACTGACTGACATCAAATCAAAGTGACAAACAGACTGACAGTATCACACAGTGTTGCCAAATGTCAAAATTAATGGCTTTACTAGTGGTGTACCAAACGAGGCCAAAAGGCTATTTATCGTTGGCGTGCCATTTTATACAGAGATTACGAGAGAGATTATTTAAATGCGAAGATTTATAAGTAACTTTTTTGTTTTCTGAAATGACTTTAAATTCTGAATAGTTCAGTGTCTTCATTGTCTTTCGTTCATGTCGTAATAGTGAGTCAGAAATACTAATACTTTAATTTTTGGTATAGGGATAGAATCACAGAATATATTCTCAATAGAACTGTGCTATAAATCTATATAGAACAAGTGGTTGACCACGCAGACGAAGTTGGAGGCAAACCTATTAGTAGGCTGTACGCTAAAAACGATTGATATTTTTAATTACTCCTTGTTTTCTTGCTATAGAATAAATAACGTTTGGGCAGGATTTTACCTGGGCCGGGTTTTATGAAAATACAATACGTAATAAACTGACAATTGTCAGCCATTTTCGACTTTTTGACCAACCAACGGGCATTACTGGCGCAAATGATATTCACAGCCCTGATGGTAAGCGACGAATTAACTTAGGAAGTGACTATTCAAATATTGTAGCTTTGTACGAAACCAGCGTTCCTATCCCTGGTTGTACGCAAAGGTACGCAAGATAAAGTTAGTAGCGAAATTCTTAGTGAGAGCCATAGGGACGTCAACTTTTCACCAGGTGACGAACGACGGGGAAGCTTTTCATTGGGCCAGCTTTAGTTACTGTTTTTTTGTGAATTGTAAATTAGGATTTGGATTTGAATTATAATTAAATGGAAAATGTGTGAAAGTTTTTTGACTTCAAGAACATTTAGTAGAAATTCGAAAAAAGATTTGCGATTACAAGGTACATACTCCCTTGGCGAGTCGGACTTGTGCACCGAGGGTTCCGTCCATACCAAGTCCATACTATCAAGTGCCTGACCCGATAGCTGGCACGTAGGTTTTCATTCGATACTATTACTACATCCACGTGGACTTCAGAATGTATCCCACGGGAGCTACAAGGTCGATCGGGATAAAAAGTAGGCTATGTCCTTTTAGGCTATGTCCTTTTCCGGCGCTTCAACTATCCCTATAAAAATAAAGAAATTCTGATCCACCGTTACGACGGGAAGAAAAGAGACAAACAATCAAAATTTCACATAGTTGAAAACTACATTTTATCGACAAGGTTGCATTGAGGCTGCCTTATTGTTAAGTACGTGTAATAAAATACATTTATTAAAAAACATCATTTAATATAATATATTGTGTATAATACAATAATTACAACAACGTAAGTGTTTTTAAATATCTACATTATGTTAAATTAAAATATAGGTAGGTATATTTAGTCGATTTAACTATGTACCTATGTTCTTACTGATAATTTTATGCAGGCACCCTGGATTCGGCTTTGCTTTCACAATTGGCCCCATTGATTATTATTTTTCCGTTTACATTTACTCGAGGGCCTTATTCGTAGTTTAATATTATTTCGTCACTAATATAGCAACCTAATTGGTCATTTAAACACGCCACGAACATCACCACAATACAGTATTCTGTATAAAAGTGAGCTCAAACATTTTTAAACAGTCAAAACGTGCTTCGGTACTGTATGTGGCTCTTTATTTTGTCCTGTTTAGCTACTAATGTGAAAAATATAAAAGTTCAACTTGTGCTTACGCAATTAGTGTCCCTTATAACAGAAGCCAATCGATCGATCTTACACTGCGATATACATACGACAAACTAATTCGGAAATAATTTTAATTAAATTATAATCCATTTTTTGGTTTTGTACATAACTACATATAGATATGTTTATTTCTATTAAAGAACACGAATATGAAAAAAATTACGGGCAAATTCATATTGTGGTAAATACATAAATATGTTGTATTATAGTATTAATATGTACATAAATATACTACTTCTAAACTTTACTTACAGAGGTACTAATAAATGTTTGGTTGTCGATATTTACGAGTAATATGGCACAAGAAGTGGTGTCAATTATTTTTTCTTCCATCCTCAACTTCACCCCAAGAGATGCTTAGCTAAATTTTATTATGAAAAATATCACACTATGTCAATTGAGTATTTAAAGTCGCTTTAAGGTCGTCATTGTTCATCTTATTCGAATACATCGGAACATAAACCCCGAAGTATGTCCATGTGTCCTCGTATACGTAGGTAGAGCTGTTATCTTTTTTCGCCACGTCTTACTACCGTCTTACAGATCTATATCGAGCATCTGGACGTGAGTCTGCGGCAGGAAAGTGAACGCGACGGCAGCCGACGTGGATGCGGTGGGCGAGGTGCGCGGCACGTAGTGTGAGGCAGGAGGTAGACGGGTCGCGCCCGCGCCCGCCGACCGTCAAGTGTACTCCTCGTCGTCGTCCGAGCTGGACTCCGAATGCGACTCCGGCTCAGGGTCCGGGATAGTGGCCAGGTAGTCGACGGGGGGCCGCGGCGCCGGGATCAAGTACCCTGCAGAGTCCTGCGGGGGAGGCGGGGGACGCGGCAACCTCACCTGCACGCTCCCACCGCCCGCCGCCGTAGCAACTTCCAATTTCCTACAAATCTCATCGAACGTTATCCGATCTCTAGGGTCCGACCTCCAGCATTCCCTCATCAGTTCGCACGCGAACCTCGGGCAGTCTTCGGGAGGCACCAGCACTATTCCTTGCAGTATTAATTTCGTTGCACCGTCGTTGTTGTGGCCGTAGAAGGGCTGTTTGCCTCGACTGTAAATTTCCCATAGCACTACGCCATACGACCAAACGTCTGACTCGTGTGTGAATCGTGCATACACTATACTCTCGGGGGACATCCACCGCACGGGCATGGGTCTCTCACCACCCATTTTGTAATAGTCACACGTGTAAACGTCACGTGACATGCCAAAATCTGCTATTTTCACTGCAAGGTGAGCACCAACCAAACAGTTCCTTGCGGCTAAGTCCCTGTGCACGAACCGGCGAGAAGCTAGGTATTGCATGCCTCGGGCCACTTGCAGCGCCACGTGAAGTAGCGTGGGCTCCTCTAGGGCTGGTCCAGGACGGCCGCCGCCGAGCGACCCTCGGAGTACACCCGCCAAATCACCCCACTCCATGTATTCAAAAACCATCCACGGACTCGCGCTTATGTCATCTGGAAAATATAAAATTGAAGGCGGAGCTAAGTAAAGTGAAAAACCATATTCTATAGTTTAAGTAAAGTGTTACATTGTGATTGTACGTATAGATAAGTTAACGACATAGCCTTAAAGTTAGAGCCACCCGTCATTCGACCAGCACCGCCTCATCGTTCGGGGTCTACTCATTGTCCACGGGTGGACGCCGCGTTGTCACAGTAAACCTCGCGTGGTCAACGCGTGAACGTAGCGTGGACATCGCGTAGGCCACGAATTTCCGAGTAGTATTGTTAGGCCGATTGGCACTATAGATCAGCACGTGATCGCGTGAATTATGGGACGGCACTCGGGACCCGTGCGTTGGCAATGTGCAGTCCAGTCCACTCGGAGAAAGCGTGCGAGCAGCGAGTTGTCGCCGGGTGGCTCTAGTGAGCTGTGCCTTCACTCACCTCTATAAACAACTCCGACTAGTGTTAGAATGTTAGGATGTCTGAACGCTGACATGATTGACACCTCCCGGACGAAGTCATCTTCAGCACAGCGGCCAGCACTTTCCTTCAACACCTTTATAGCCACCACTTGCTCGCTATTGTTATCACGAAGAAGCCCTGAAAAAATGATGTAATTAGGGACTCTATCGGTCCGTGTATGCCTTTTTTTTACAGAGTATAGATCAACGCTTGGCCACGATCTCACCTGATGGTAAATTGAATCTTGTATTACCTTTGTGGACTTTCCCAAAGCACCCCTCGCCGACTTCCTCCAGGAAAGTGAGAGCATTTCTGTCCAGCAGCGGTACTTGTGCCTCGTCAGTGGTGACGTCAGAGTTGATGGTTCCCGGCGTCGCAGGCGCAGCCGTCGATCCCGCTCCGTATACGCCGTACTGAGGGTTCGTTATATACCGTTCAGCAAGCAGAGGTTCTCCTGGGCGCACACGCTAAAAATAATGCAATAGATGTGAAGAGAATGTGCGCAAGCACAGATTGATAGAGAATGTGCGAGGGAGATGACAACGATTGACAGTTAAAACGTGGAAGGTTTACATTTATGTTTTTGAAAGATGTAGTACATATTTTTATAGTAAAATTAACATAATTATCACAAATAAGGATACATGAACATTCAATTGAATATCCTATTGCACCACGGTAATTGTTAGCAATGAATGAAAGCGTAATTAATTCCAGCAGAAAGTAGATGAAAACAGGTCAGCAGCTCACCGGTTGGGCTTTTCCGTCCACAAGACATGCCCGTCTCCTGAGGTAGTACATGACGAGGGACACCACAATGACGACCAGCAAGAGGGCGCCGCCGATGGCAATTGCAGCAAGCATGGCCCCCGAGCCTACTGCGCCCACTCCTGCTCCGATCATTGGGACGTCGCTGCCCACTGGTGTCTCGGAGATTACTTCGCTTCTTATTAATGACTTGGTCTGAGGAATAACGATAATATATAATATTATTACCAGTAATCCGTTCTGGCATACGATGGTACTCTACGTTCAATTTACAATTATAAAATCCACGAGTTCCTGAGAAAAACGGTTTGTACAGATAGGCAGATGACCAACAAAGTGATCGAAAGGTGCGTTTTTAGGGTTCCGTAGTTAAACAAGGAACCCGTAGATTTGCTCTGTCCGTCTGTCCGTCCGCGGCTTAGCTCAGAGACTCTTACTATTAGAAAGCTGTATAACACTGTATAACACCTAACTTGGGGAAGATTTTTTTTTTCTTCGCGTCCAAACCATTGTGTGGGATATTGTTGAGTAGGTCTTTCAAAAACATTGAGAGTCTAGGAACATCACTTTTTGATTCAGAGATCCGTTTGCGATATATTAAGCTAAAAGTAATAATTTTTGTTAGAACACGTCCCACCTCTATCTTCTAAACTATTGCTTTTAAAAATCTGAAAAATTTACTGTAGTAGTATATACAATAAACTTTAAACTAAAACTATCACGACTAAGTTGGCTTTACCGATTAACGAGTAACAGTCGACCAAAATATAACATATACTTGGAGATGTACAAAATCCATTCAAAATTACTTTTCATTAGACGTTTGAACTTATTGTGAAGGGCAACTACGGAACCCTACACGCTTGGCCCAACACGCACTAGGCTGCTTTTTTCCTTTTAAGATTTGGAACCCTAAAAATGAATGAAAAAGCGATCACCAATCCATCTGCCAATCTCATTTCAATTCAGATCATGTCCAACATGACCTATGAAGCTGTTGTTGACTGATAGATAGAGTTAGTTTAGATGATTAGTCGTTCTGTTCAGTTGACACTAGCGAACGTTATCACGTCTGACCTATCATGAATATTTATCAGTTTCCATGGAAAAACACTGATTTCATTTTCCATCCCATCGTCCCCCGCACGCTTGTTAAAATCAATACATCCATTGATAAAGCCTTGTATTTTTACTGGGTTGATTACGTCGACACGGGTTGGAATATTACCGTTACAATATTTTCGACGCGACGCACTTGTGTTTTAATAAATAATGTTTTAAAAAATATTTAATAAAATTATTACGCTCTAATATAGACCGGCGACGTGAAGGACCGCACCCGATTTGTAAGGAGACTTTTTACCAAATACCTAGAATCACTTTTCGACGGGATATTAGGAAGGGTATTGTATAGAAAAACTTTCGACAGGAGCTTTTTTAAAAAAGCTTTCTTTAACATGACTTGTATTTTAGTCAAATCTTGCAGTTAAATTTTTTACCCCTCAATGATATGATAACATTTGAACCGCCTCCGTCACCTAATGTCTAAATGTTGGACTCACAATCCGAAGGTCCCGGGTTCGATTCCCAGTGGTGGTACTTATCCGTACTCGGTTTGGTTGTTGGTAGGACATGTTCTATGTCCGTCTGGCTAGCTACCACCATGTTACCTAAGTCTGCCGGCAAACGTATGAAAGGTAGCAGAGCCAGCGCCTCATTAGGTTTAGGCTTCTGGGTGAGCACGCTTACCATCCAACGGTCTTATCGTCACTTACCATCAGGAGAGATGAAGGCCAAGTAAATCCATCAAACCATAGGGCAGCTGGTCTAATGATGGCGACGAAATATGGTCATAGGAACGCCTAAACCACAAATGATATACCCGTCGTGATTGGGTTGTGTACTACGTAGTTCGGATGACAATGCAATAATAAAAAACGTCAACAATCAAGCTCGCGTTTTAAAAATGATATAGATGTATGAACTCACCTGAGCGGTTGGCTGGGATGGCAGGTATCTGTTGGTGGAGCTGTTAGCGGTCTGCGGTGGGATGATGTTGTGGATCGGTTTCGGTGTCACCGGCACTGCAATTGATGTTGTCTCGTTACGTTTAGTTTATCGCAAAAGGGGAATTTGAATATGTTGTTACGCTAACGAGTTTTAGAAGGCACCTCGAGAGAATACAAAATCGGGTGTCAAAGTATAACAGCAAAAGATTTGCGGCTTGAAAACCTCAATTTAATAATTTAAACTAAACTACTACTATTATTAATAATAAATAACTATTATAAATAACTACTAAATCAAATTTAATTTAACATTCATCATCATTAGCCGGGAAACGTCCACTGCTGGACATATGCCTCCTCCATGGTGTGCCACATTGACCAGTCCCGAGCCACTTGTAACCAGCGGCACCCCGCCCTTTACTAGGTCGGCGGTCCACCTAGTAGACGGGACGGCCCGGTACACGTTTCCCGGTGACCGCTACTCGAGAACTTACTCCCCATCGGTTATCCGGCTTCTCCATTGCCACTGCAACTCACTGACTCAGTTTTGGGGCAAATATTCTAACATAACATTACAAGGAAATAATTGCGCGTGTTCAACAGCAATTCCGTTTCTCAAAAACTTGACTTGTTGCAGGCAATTAGTTTTGCAGTTGAATGTCTACCAGTGGCGAAGGGTCCATACAAGCCGATTCCCACCGGCTTACCTTTCAAAAATCCTTTCCACATATCATTAATGTAATGTACTATTAACTTTTATACGCTCAAAACATTACTACAAAAAACGCCTGCGCGCAATTAAAAAGCAATATCTATCAGTGGCGAAGGGTCCATACAAGCCGATTCCCACCGGGTTACAGATATTATCTATAAATTGTCAAAGCCCGCCAAAACTATACCACAGTTCTCGTGTCAACTAATGCTCTGTCTCTTACGCTCTCGTAGTAAACGTCGCTTTTTATTTCACGAAATAAGCCGGCCGGTCTTCGGCATACTCGATTTCTTCTCTTTCGAACGCCTTATGCGGAGCGAGATAGAGAGTAATAATGCTAGTAATTTCAAAACTATAATTTTAAGGAGAAAATACATCGCCAATTAGTCATTTTTTCTATCAAGTTAATAGTGTTATAACAATGCAAAATTTAAAAAGTAGTATTTTGATAGTAAGTTTCATCGCGAGTCACATTGTTTTATTTAGGCGTATTTGCGTGTGATTTGTTCCGTTTGGATATCGATTTGGAAGTTTGGAAGTAAATAAACATTCCTTGTCCGCCATTTTTTGCGTGAGTGCTTGTTAGTATCGATGTTTTTTATGTGACGGATTAGAAAGTATTTCACTTAAATCGAAGTTCATGTGCTGTTTTTTGTGTTTATAAGGTGATTTACTTGCATATTTCGTTCAATACGGTGAGTTTTGTGTGCCATTATGGCTTTAATTCATATGGAATGCTGCCTAACTAACTACTTGCTCATCATCTTCCCATTTGAAGAAATACTGAGAATTTCTGAAGCCGAATTTGAATCACGCGGTAAGCATTTTTTTTTGACTCGGCTTCCCTTCGCCAAAATTCCACCCTTCGCCACTGATGTCTACAATACGTTAGTAAATACATTAAGAGTATTACTTTGTACATCGAGTACAAAAATATGTACCCACTTCTGAACCATGTCACATTCATCTTTAATTGATATATCCCTCAACTCACTACATAGGAACTAGCAAGGTGTAAATGTGACATGGTAAACAAGTTAATGAAAAGGAAATTTTATGATTTTAATATACCCAGTGTCACTCTCACAGTAAATACGAATCCAACGATATCTCTCAAGCTAAAATACATCGAGCTGTTCAGGTCGCAGAGCGTGACAAACAATTATACATACATATAACCCTCCTTCTTGCGCAGTCGGGTAAAAAGTGTATAATATTTTTGTACTCGAGTGTACTTGGGCTAACTGACGATTGATGCCTGTCGCTGCCTATCGATACACACAATATCCTTATTAAGATCACCTTTCCTCCTGGGACATTTGAAGTCTTCGTCCGGCGGTTCCCCGTTGGTCGTGCACAGACAATAGTGGGAGTTGTTGTGGTGCGGCATGCAGGCCGCCTCCGCCCCGCACGACATCTGCTCGCAGCGACCAGGCAAGTATTTATCTGAAAAACAACGCATCACGCGCATAAGTCCACTGGTGAACTGAGACGTGATGGTTCGACACTACAGAACGCTTTCTGTTCGTGTACAGTATACAGAAACGTCAATATATCTCAAATACTCGTAGATATAGACACGTAATTTTTTAGATACATATTTTAAGTTAGATTTGTTAGTAAACTTAGCCTAGATCAGTAATAAAATTAAACCTACAACATAAAGAAACACGTAACCTAACCTAAGAAATCGCGTGGATCTGGTCCTGATCCAAAGGTCCCCATCACACTTTCTGCATTGCCACGTTGGATGGCAATGGAGATCCTTTGGACCAGGAAAGATCTCGACCCAGGGTCGGAGCCCCTTTCCCTCAGGCGGCGTTCCAGTTCGTGGACAAACGTCTTGGCCTCTAAGCACCACGGTCCCCCCGTCTCGACAGCAACCGGAACAAAGTCGTAACCGTAATAGACATAGTGTTCTATTACTCTATAGTAGTCCTGATAAGGTTAAAAATCACGCACCGAGGGTTCCATACATAATATGAACAATTAACATACTAAAAATCATATTTTATAAGAATAAGCGCCTGGCCAAAAAATCATGAGCAATCGCGCTTGAACAAATTATTTTGCAATCGTAAAATTTTAATGTGGTATAATTACACTTTTCCCCCCATAGTTGTGCTGTAAGACCTTGCTTCTTGCCTCTCGTCGAAATATGCTGCATAATTGGCTGGCTGTTTTAATTGCGTTGACTTAGAAGATATATTTTTTCACAGGTCCAAGGGACTGCACGCTTGAGTAAATACTCAATATATATACTCAATATACTTGATATCATTTGATATCAAATGATATCAATTTCAACTGCAAAAAGGGTCTTGACGGACAGAACCATACAAATTATATCATGTTCATTGTAAAACCTTCACTCATCAAAATTGTCAGTTGTTTACACGATAAAATCTATATTTTTCTACTCTAGCTCTGGGTCTTTGACTTATGCCGGAGATTTTATTTCATTGCTAATATTGTTTAAAGTGGAAATTGTTCGTCATAAATTCGGAGATTAGCTTTTGACTTTGTATTTCAAATAGCTTCAAGAGCTAATAGCTATAAGACTAAGGACCGCTCCGTATTTCTGTAGCAGAATAGTTCGCTAATTAAATCTATAAGCACACTATTAGCCTATTCTAGCAAACACTTATTAGTACTCAGAGCACGCACTGCCTCTACTGGTAGAACACATGCTCTAGGCCTCAGTCCTTGGGAAGAATGCCAATTATTCGATAGCTATTCAAAACGAAATAGAACCGCCAAATTAGTTAATCAGTTCAACAAAGTTTCAATAATTTTGAACACCAATGTCAGCTACAACAGTCTCGGTTACACATATTATCTTGCGAGTTAGCCCTGGGTATCGTAAATGATGACTGACGCAAAACAATCAGGAAAATTTAGCGGGAGGTTAGGACAAGTACTATTATGGAAAAGTTTTGATCATTGCGATAGTTTCATGTCCAGCTGTGGCTGTGGATTGTAATGTTTAGGCTGTTTTAGTCGATCGCTTTACACAATGGTTCGAGTTCATATGAATCAAAGGATAACACTAATTTCTAACGAGTATCCTCACGCACGGTTGTGTGATTCGTTTCCGTTGGTTGGGGTTCTGATAAAACGTATCTGCAATATTTTAAGCCAGGAAGACTTACTAGAGGAATGTCGTGTATCCAGGTCTGGACGCGCCTCCTCGCGCGCCACCCGCGCCAGCTTTTCCGCATAGTCGCGTAGTTTCTGTAACCATACATAAATTGCATTGTTACTAATAAATAATTATAAACACCAGTCAAGTGCTAGTCGGACTCGCATACGTAAGGTTCCGTACTAACGTACAATATTTAACAGAAAATCGAACAAAAACGCTCCGTTTAATTTTATTTTATTTTATTATTATTTGTTGTTTTTTATAGCGGGTATGGATACGAGCTGTGAAAATTTCAAGTGAATTACGGTTCAGAAGATACATGACAGACATCACACTTTGGGTAGGGACGGAACCCCAAACAATATTAATACTTGAGTATATCCGCCTGCCAAGAGGGGTGATTGTGGCATATCACCTCATGTCATCCCCAAAAGTCCAACGTGGGCGTTCGATGGTGAGGATCACGAGCAATAGTTGACTCTGTAGCTGATAGTGAAAGGTTAGTCTTAGTTGTTGTATTTGACAGCATGCAGCCGTCAAGCCAAGAGAGACCTTAAGTCGGCTTGATGAAGTTCTAACAGCCTTCTCCCGAAAAAAAGGATCTGATTTCACCTCTGGATTGGAGGGTCGATGGCAGTCGCTTTTGTAAAAACTAGGACTACGCTCCAATTCCCTGGGCTTAAGTCTTGGGTAGCCGACCACGATGGTGATATAGGCTAAGGCTGGCGAATGATGATGATTACATAATAATGATTTTTTAGATTTGTACTATTCTATATATTTGTTCTGTGAGACCTTACTTCTTGCCAAATATCATTATTGGTAATCTTTAAAAGATTACCCCTTCGAAAAAAGGTCAACGGGAAGTACCCTAAAGGTTTGAAGAGTGAGTTAACCGTACCTTTTAATGGTTTTAGTCATTTATCTAGCATACTATCACCCGTAAAGACCAAACTTTAAGTAATTTAGAAACTTCTTTAAGAAGGTATTTTATACTAACTTCCATTTGATTTCATTTCCTGAGTAAAATGGTCTTGACATACAAACGAACGGACGGACTGACGGACAGGAAAGTAAAAGTAAGGGGTTTGTTTTGTCTTTTCGAGTTCCAGAACTCTAAAAACAAAGGATAGTGACAAGTAAATACAGGTAACGTTCTGAAGATCTTATAGTAAATTACTCAATTACTGAGGCACTATTACAAATCTCATGTCGATGTCATGCTTATAAATAGAGGTATACGAAGCATCTACTAGTACATAGAAAGTTATGCAATATAGAGTAGCTATTAAAACAATAGATAACCAACGCTAATAAACATACTCAGTGAATTCATAGTTATAATTCTCATATTATTGATTTACGGCAAGCGCAGGCCACGCTGGAGTGCGCCTCTCGTGATAACGTGGCCAAAATAACTCCTGCGCACATCTTAAACGTTCCTCAGATAAAGTAGGTACACTTTTATTTCTTGTTCGAGTGTGAGGAGAGAGGTAAAGAGGGCGTGGCTATATAAGTACTTTTAATTACTATAATTTGTTATTATCACTGCATGTTTTTTTCTATTAT
The DNA here is from genome assembly GCA_910589575.2 of Carcina quercana. Lineage (NCBI taxonomy): Eukaryota > Metazoa > Arthropoda > Insecta > Lepidoptera > Depressariidae > Carcina > Carcina quercana. Next base: position 12,251,328 of record OU342428.1, on the reverse strand, counting down.
CATCACGCGTTGTAGGCGCATTGGTGAACGCAGTAAGATATTGCTGCTACATAGGTAGTTGTTGCTGACCATCTCCTATATATTTTTGATTATTCTGTACAGTGATTAAAGCGAATTCCCTCATGGAAAGCCTGAGGTAGCGATCTATGAAGGAGGCTAATGTCCAACAGTGATAGTGTGTAGTAGTGATAGTGACGAGTTGATGACGCCTGCTCTCCTTGTACGGGTGCAGTGCAGAATAAAGTGTTTTCGGCTTCGCCTCATGCCTCAAAGGTGATCGGTTGCTTTGTTCCCTTGGTAAACAATGATTTTTCGCTTCTAACTGTATATTTGTTTGCAACGTGGCACCACAGAATTCGAAATCTATTCTCTAAAACTCTGGAGCTTGATAAAAAGAGTCTTGCCAGACAGACACACGGAAGAACGGGCAACAAAATGATAGGATCATGGGTTCATATAGAAGTATGGAACCCTAAAACGAAACGGAACTCGACTGGGACGCTGCAGTTTCTTTTTATAAAAAAATGTATCAAAGCTCTAACTCAAAGCGAAAGACTCCGAGCAGCAGACACTACCGTTTATTATTTTTATTTCAGTATAATGCGTTCTTAAGCGCTGTTGGTATTACTGTAAGCATATATAAGCTCATATACATCAGTAGTATAAACACACGCTCTTTGGTATTCATTTAAGTACCAACCTTATTACGCAGATACGATCGTGCCCTGCTTGGACGTGAGGGACACAATGATTACCACCTAATGGTTAATTGATCACCTTGCTTACACTAATTAAACATTGATTATATTAAAACGACTGTTATATTTGTACGTACTGTAATAGCACTGGAACACAATAAGGACAAACATCGTTACGAGCTCACGAATCACGGATGGATCTAAAGGAAATCCATGTTTTGTTTTAACCGAATCAGAAAGGGGGATGCTAGAACTAGAATAGAACTTAGATTAGTACTATGTCTGTCTTTTATTTAGCATTATCCGACGCAAAATATGGTCGCTAATTTCACACGCCCAGACATAAGCATCGTGGTTAAGCGGACAAGGCGCAAGATTGTCACACAGGTGTCCGGGTTCAAATCCTGGTCGGATACAAAGTTTTTTTTTATTATTCAAGATTTTTAAGCCAAATTAAAAAGACAATTGTACTTTTGGCCAAAAACTCAGAGCAAGGCTCGGTCGCCCAGGTACTTAACCTTATTTCAAAATAATAACTATGAACGTTTCTTTCCATGGTTTGGAACCCTTGGTGCGCGAATTAAAGAATATAATAATAAAAACACATTTATCGTATAAGATATCCAGATCGTTCGATCTAAAAAATATCTGAATCCCGCATACATAGACAGTCGTATTGTTATCTTTATAAATAATGATTTTAGAATATGAGATTTTGTTACGATATTCCACAATACCAATGACAGATCGGTAAAGCTACATCAACTAAGAGTATATTATTATAATTCAACAGGTTATACTTAAATACATATCAATCTTCGTACCACTTACCTCGTAGCTGTAAAACACACGCAAATGCAGAAATACAATTTAATTTGACGAGGCTCAAAAATAAGCATCATTGCTTATATATGCGATCAGAGAACAAGTGGTGTGCCTTATCAAATATAAGCCGTAAATTCTTATTGGTATAATATAAAGCAACATTGGGGGCGCGGTAATATGGATTTACGATGGGATATTTTACAGGCCTGGTAAGACTCGTAACAGTATACTTAGAGTATTGATTTGCATATACTATAGACAAGACCATACTTACAATATATAAAGGAAGGCTAAGAAAAGTAAGTTCGCAATACACCGGCAATCTTAATAAATACATTTCCGGCAGTACAATAGCATTGTAATTCCACCGATAACGTTTTCAAAACCTAATTTCTAGGGTACCGTACCTTTGGTTACCAACGGGACTGTATTACTTAGTCTCCGCTGTCCGTCCGTATGTCTGTCAGCGGGCTGCATTTCACGATCCTTAATAGATCATAGGTAGACTAATGAATTTTTCAAAAAAATGTGAATTTTTATTGCCGCTATAACAACAAATAATAAAAATAGTCTATAAATAAAAGGGGCTCCCCTACTAAAGACGTGTTTCTATGACAACAAACTCAATTTTGCAGTTGCAAGCCATACATGCGCGATTTATAGTACTAGTGGTGCCATCTAACGACGCGGAGAAAAACTAAAGCGAAAACGAGCATTGTTCGGTGCATATTATTTATGATGATGATGTTAATTATCCATATTCTGTACGGAACCCTCGGTGCGCGGTTCCGGCTCGCACTTGATCAGTTTTTTTTATAAATGCATCTAGGTAGCTGAACAAATGCTTCGATGTTGCACTCACACAGCAACCTGACAGAATTTATATTAGGATTTATGTTACTGTTTAATTATAGTAGCATAAAATCATTAATTTAATGGTATTCACATAACATGTACTACATTTAATAATTTGTAATACATGATCTTAGTTGATAAAATTTGAGGCTTTCCTCACAGATTTTCACCTACTACGAAGCATAACAAATGTGAATTTAAAAGTGAAGTTTGGAAGGATGGTAGTATTGCATTGCAATAGCGATGCTTATGCAAATTAAGAGCAGTCGTACCATGAACCTACTTTTAGCGTCATGTGTTCAGTTGACCACATGTTTACAGTTTTTGTAAAGCGCAGTTGATTTCACAATCAGTGAGCATTCATATAACGGTGTGCCTCGTTAGATGGGATTCATTGCAGCTACGGTCATCGTGAAATGTGATAGATTTAGAATTGTGAGCTTACGTTGAGTCAACAAAAAGATTGCCTCATTGACACCCACTTCTTGATCTATAGTCGCTCGTGCTAGACCGTAAACTCGCTCACTGATCGTGCGTTTAGTTCGTGAGCTATTTATTTAAGTGTCCAGATTTTGTTGTTGTTGTTGTTGAAAGTTGAATTCTTTTTGAAAATAAAGAACTGTTTCACTAGTGTACCATCCTAAGAGATAAATATTTAGACTAATTATTATTTATTTACAAAATATTGAAATTGTCTTTCAAAAATTACAATGAACGCCTTAGTATTATTTATATGTAACTCGTCATATTTATATATATTAGTATCTAAGTATGTTTAAAGTTTCTCATTTAAAAAAACCAATACATATTTTGTATAAGTCTCACGTACCGGGAAACGTCTACCAGGCCTTTCCACTTCTAGATGGACCGACGACCTGGTTAGAGTCGCAGGGAGTCGCTGGATGCAGGTGGCTCGGGACCGGTCGATGTAGCGTACCATGAGGGAGGCCTATGTCCAGCAGTGGACGTTTCCCGGCTGATGATGATAATTATATTTATGTTAAATATACACGCCTCCACTCTTCACTATTTTTCGCTTGACGATAGATAAACTGTTCCTTTTGTATATTATTATATTCACTGTATTTAGTATAATTATTATTTATTTTATTTAAATAAATCATAATTTAGTATTATTTAAATATTTTCTAGGTTTAAATAAATAAATAAATATAGGTACACGATCCTACCTATCGTATTAGAAATACATTTCAAGGCCCTATATGTTAGAGACGTCTCTATAGTCCTGAAAGTTCTACTCGACATACTCGTACAACGCCCAAAGCAATACTGATTACGCAAAGGGCATTGCGCTACCTATCAATATGTATGGGTGAAATCATAGCTATTGCTATGTAGGTGCTATCATTAATTGATTAGTCGTCATCGTGGGCAGGAAAACGTTAATTGCTTTCTAAAGTGCTACTAAGCCTACTCACTTGTTCAGATGTTCACCTTAATTCAGTGCAGTTTTCACATGTTTTCTCTATCCAAGAAGCTGTCCATGTTGATTCAAAACACAAGACATGAGTTCCGTGTTCGTGAGAATATTCGGTCTTTAAATTATTCCAGCCGTTTCCAACATTTTGTTTTGACAGTCATTCGGACATTTATATATTGTAAGAAAACTATTTCATGACACAGCTAGCTGCGGTAGTTCTCAGCTCCACGGATAGATGGCGCTAATCTTAACAAAATATAGAGTATGAGATTACCGCGCTCTGGAAGGTAACCAATCACACAGCGCATGCGCGGTGAGCCTGATTGTCATTGGCGGGCTCGATAGCGTCCCCAGCGTTCCCGCCAATGATGTTTTGGACTGGAGTTGGCGGCGACAGGTGGCACTGGCAGTCTGGATTAGCTTGGGGAACGGCATCAATGTGTTTGGTTAGGTTAAACTAACAATAGTCGCAAGGGTGCATAAATACTGTGATTTTATAGTTCAGAAGTGGGATAGGGCTTGCTACGCCATCCCGTTAGTGGATAACCCTACGCAATCATATATTAAAACGATGGAAAGACGTTCAAGATCTCGTTCGCGCCATCATGTTCGGTCTCGTTCGCGCCATGATCGATCGCGTTCCCACCAATTACGTTTTCGTAAGAAACAAAGAGAAAACGACAGTTCGCGAGAATCCTTGTCGAAAAAACAAAAACTTAACACAAACGCGTTGGAATCGCGGCTTGATAATTTAGAAAAATTAATGCAACAAGTCGTTGCAAGTGCATCCAGTTCTAGTGTTGTGACACCGTCGGCGACGTCAGTGCCTGTTGCTAACAGCCAGCTTAGCAACACAACGCTGCTATGTGAATTGACGCCAGGGCAAGCGTCAATTGCTTCGCATGAATCAGCTTCAATCGTCACCAAAGAGTTCGCGGTCGCGCAAAAGCCGGGATCAGCCGTCACGCCAGGGCCGGCATCAGTCGTCACGCCGGGAACGGAGTTAGCCGCCACACCGGGAATGGAGTTACCCACCGCACCAGAATCGGTGTCAGCCGCAACGCCAGGGTTGGAATTGGGTGTGACGGGCCCTTTACGGGGGCCTAGTTCCATGGGACCCTTCATTTGTGCTCCGAGTGAAGGTCAGACAAACAAGTTATTTACTGGTTCAAATAATATATCCGTCTTCACTGGCATTATGTCAAGTGATCACATGTCAGCGGCGTCATGGTTGAAACGATTAGAGTCACTAGCGAAAATATTTTGTTGGGACGAACGATTCCTAATTTATCAAATGACTTCCAAGCTTGCCGGTAATGCGCTCATGTGGTTCAATGCCCAACAAGATATAGAACATAATTGGGAACAGTGGAAAGAAAAACTGATGATTAATTTTCCTGAAGGGCGCGGTATTGCCTCAAATCTTTATGATTTTGTTACAACCCAACGTGAGAGCAGCGAAAATGTGTGTGACTTTTATTACAAAAAACTTGCGTTAGGCAAAAGCTGCGCACAGCCTGATCATGTGATTGCAGACGTAATCATTTTCACGTTAAATGACTCTTTGTTAAAGTCTGGTGCTCGTGGCGCCGCGTGTCGAGACACTAATAGTTTATTGCAATATTTAACTGATGCCGCGTACGATACTTGCATATCAAATAGAAGTAAAGTTAGTGTAAGCTCTGAAGGGCTTATTATGAATAAGCAACCTAGTACTCGCAAAGTTGTATCACGTGATGACATTACTTGCTACAAGTGTGGCAATAAAGGACATTTTATGACAAAGTGTACGAAGTCAGGTGATGTCAAACGTTGTGAACGATGTCAAAAATTTGGTCATAATGTAGTAGAATGTAGTGAAACAAAGCATTGCATAAACTGTGGCAAGTGGGGTCACGACCGTGAACGTTGTTATCGTTTAAAAAAAGAGTGTAATATTAAACCCCCCAAACTATTTGCAATGGCTGATATCGATGTCAATGACAGAAAGTATCATAAAAATGCTACCGTTAATGATGCGAAACTGACGGCTTATATTGATTTTGGGAGCGCCTGCAATACCATTACTTCGAGTGCAGTAGTGAATGCCGGGCTAGAATATAACAAGGGAACTACCCGATGCATCCGAGCGTATGGGGGTAGCCTAGTAACACCAATAGGAGAGTTGACGGTTCATGTCACTATAGATGAAGCGTCCGCTACCGTTCCAGTTTTGGTTGTCGAAGATGGAATACAGGAAACCGACATGATAATAGGTCGGACCTTTACAGAATTACCTAACATTTTTGTCACTAAAACATATGATCAATTAGTCATCACCAATATTGATACGACCATGAGTGAATTGCCAAATAATCCGGCAACTATAAATAGAGTTTTGAAATTAACCGTTGTTAATGATACCACCTTATTCCATGGGTATAACAGAGTTTTAGTTACCATACCAGAAGACGAGAAGGAGTTTAACTCAAACACTTTGCTTGTTAAGCATTCTCAGCAACGCCAGCCTGGTAAAGAAATAGATGTTTTAGGTTGCTCAATGGCTTTAGATGAGAGCTTTGGTGAGGTAAAAGTCATTAGCCACAGTCCAACACCTTTGACTGTTTATGCTAATAAATGTATTGCTAGGGGTTTACCAATTCTATTAGAGAAAATAGACACCGACTTGATAGATGAAGATAGGGTTCAGTTGGAGGAGCTTTTGAAAAATTATGACCATTGTTTTGCGGGAAAAGATGGTAGGATAGGTGCCTCAAAAATAGAACTATCAATTGAACTCACTAGTTCTACCCCGTTCTATTATAGCCCATATAGAATGTCACTACACGAACAAGAGAAAGTTAAAATAATCATCGATGAATTACTGGATCAGGATATTATAGAACCTAGTAACTCGTCGTACGCCAGTCGTATTATACTAGTGTCCAAAAAAAATGGTGATTCCAGAATGTGTGTGGACTATAGGCATTTAAATAGCCTCACTCGGAAGGATCGATATCCACTACCATTGATTCAGGATCAGATAGATCGGCTAAAGGGACAAAAATATTTTAGTACGTTAGATATGTGCTCATCGTATCATCAAATTTGGGTCCACCCAGACAGCAGAAAGTATACAGCTTTCGTGACGCCTTTCGGTCAGTACCAGTATAAGAGAATGCCATTTGGTTTAACTAATGCACCAGCCGTGTTCCAAAGAGCCATTAATCAGATGCTTGGTGATCTGCGGTTTAAGTTCGCTGGAGCATACCTTGATGATATTATCTGCTACTCTGACACAGTTCATGAGGGCTTACAAAGATTAGAAGCTATTCTAAAACTTGTATCTGATGCAGGTCTGACTCTGCGTAAAGAAAAATGTGCATTTCTTAAACTGCAAATCCAGTATCTTGGATTTGATGTAACAGAAGGAGAGGTTCGACCATCGACTCAAAAACTTGAAGCTGTTAAGCGATTCCCTAAACCAATGTCAGTTCATCAACTCAGACAGTTTATAGGTTTAGCAAGCTACTTCAGGAGATTTATTAGATCCTTTGCCCTAAAAGCACGTCCGTTGACCATGTTGCTAAAGAAAAATGTTACTTGGCAGTGGCAAAAGGCTCAAGAAGAAGCTTTTAATGAATTAAAGACAGTACTTATATCCCAGCCAGTGTTAGCAATTTATGATGAACGATTAGAAACTCAAGTGCACACTGACGCTTCTGCCCTGGGAGTTGCCGGTATTTTGATGCAAAAACAGCCATGTGGTGAATTCAAGCCTGTAGCATATGCCAGTCGACAAACAACTGAAGCAGAAACTAAATATCATTCATATGAGTTAGAGGCTCTTGCGGTGGTCATGAGCTTAAAAAAGTTTCGCGTATATCTTTTTGGGAAACCTTTTGTAGTAATAACCGATTGCAATGCTCTGAGTACGACGTGGACTAAGCGAGATATGGTACCCCGTATAGGAAGGTGGTGGTTAGAATTGTTGGAATATGATTTTAAAGTGATTTACCGCCCAGGCAACCACATGCAACATGCAGATGCACTTAGTCGTAATCCTCCGGATAGTTTGCTACATCTCGACCAAGTGACGTGGGTTGCAGCCGTGCAACAAGCTGATGCTAAAACGAGCGTTATAATAGAAGAATTAAAACGGAATAATAATGTCACTAAGGACGATTATTGCCTGGAGGAAGGGTTACTGTGCAAGTTAGTAGAGGGTAGAAAGAGAATAGTAATACCAAAACCAGTTCGATGGAGAGTAGTAAAAATGTTTCATGATGATAATGGACACATGAATCACGAAAAGGTGATAGAGCTAATTCGAAAAAAATACTGTTTCGAAAAGTTGCGACGGTTTGTAACAAAATATGTGAAAAGTTGCATTTCCTGTCAATTTGCTAAAAAACCCACTGGTAAGCAAAGAGGTAAACTACATCCCATAGATAAAGGTAATGTACCATTTGAAACAGTACATGTTGATCACTTGGGTCCATTCTGTGAATCGGATAATGGGAAAAGTTATCTCTTGATAGTTGTAGATGGTTTCACTAAATATGTGTGGCTGGAGCCGGTTCCTAACACTAGGACAGAACATGTTTTGTCAACACTAATCCTGTTAGAGAAAATATTTGGTACTCCTTGTAGAATCATAAGTGATAGAGGTAAATGTTTTGCAAGTAAACAGATGGCAGATTTCTGTACTAGTCGCCAAATAAAACATGTTCAGAATGCGGTTGCATCTCCCAGATCAAATGGCCAAGTTGAGCGAGTAAATCGAACTGTTTTGCAATCTCTCACAGCTTGCATTGGAGACCAACACAACAAATGGGAAGACTTTTTATGCCAAGTACAGCGTGGTATTAATACTACTTCTAACAAATCAACAGGGAAGAGTCCATTTGAACTATTGTTCGGGTTCACGCCACGTTTTCCCAAAGATTTGCCAAATTTGGATGGGATTGATAATAACATTAAGGAAACACGGAGAGAAGCGTCCGAAAAGCTAAAAACAAATGCCCTACGTATGAAAGAGCGTTATGACCGTAAGCGTATTCAAATTCTAAAGTTCAAAGTTAACGAGTTAGTTCAGATTGAGCGTAGAGTATTGAAAAAGGGAATAACAAGTGGCAAATTGGTTGACAAATATGCAGGCCCATATAAGGTGATAACGATTTTAAACAATGATAGATATCGTGTAGAGTCTCTTAACAATAAAGGGCGTAAATATCGTAATGTAATTGCAGGCGACAAAATGAAACGATTTCGAATTCAGGAAGATTCAGATAGTGGTGAAGAATAGATGACATGAGTAATTTGTTTGATGGTTTCTGTCATTATTTAATTATTATTTCTTTAAAGTTTTGTAAGTTATAGTTTTAAGAAGAAAAAAGAAATGTTTTATTTGTATTTTATAAATGTAACAATAGTGGCTGATTTATGACAGTGTGAGATTTCATTTAGATCCACAGTTTTAAAGTTTAATTCTTTTTTTTTTTGTCACTGGTGTTAAACAGTACTGAAAATATTTTGGTTGTTGTTTGTTTAGAGTTTTATTATTTACGTTCTAAATATTTGATTATATTAAGATTAATACATGATTATTGATTACGCTTGAAAAGTGTTCATTTGTTTAAGTAAATGGGTGCAAGATTACAATTGATGGGTATAAAATTCAATATTGTTTTATTAATTTATTAAAGTTCCATTCTGTTGAAAAGTCTAAAACAGTTTTAAAATAAAACTATTAATGTAGCCTGTTCAGTTCAGTCCGGAACAGTTCAGGCTAAAGTCACGATTTGTGTGGTAAAAAGTCAGCTCCGACTCGATTAATTTTATTTATTGCTAAGAGCCAGCTTGGGCCAGAGTCATAAATATTGTTATGTGGTAAGCCAGCTTGGGCTTGGTAAATGATTGTTATATATATTGAAAAAGTCAGCTCAGACTTGATTCATAAATAATAATAAAAAGGCACATACACACACACACACACAAAAAAAAAGTTAGTCCAGGCTTCATTTCCATATTCAAGATTGTGAATATGTGATCACAAGCCAGTTTATTTTTTTATTTTATTTTTTCCCTTTTTTTTTATTTTAATATTATTATAACATGATCAATTAATAATACAGAGGCGTATTATATTTCAGGATGGACGACACATTGCAAGGGAATTATATCAATAACTTTAAATATTGAAACAATCGATTACAGTGACGATAATACGGGGGCGTATTATATTTCAGGATGGACGACTGTAAGAAAACTATTTCATGACACAGCTAGCTGCGGTAGTTCTCAGCTCCACGGATAGATGGCGCTAATCTTAACAAAATATAGAGTATGAGATTACCGCGCTCTGGAAGGTAACCAATCACACAGCGCATGCGCGGTGAGCCTGATTGTCATTGGCGGGCTCGATAGCGTCCCCAGCGTTCCCGCCAATGATGTTTTGGACTGGAGTTGGCGGCGACAGGTGGCACTGGCAGTCTGGATTAGCTTGGGGAACGGCATCAATGTGTTTGGTTAGGTTAACTAACAATAGTCGCAAGGGTGCATAAATACTGTGATTTTATAGTATGTATAGTTCTATGACTTATTGTATTCACCCACGATCTCTTCCTGAGGGACGGACTAAGGCAGACTATGGCCCACGGCAGACTATTATTTATAGTCTTAACTCACATACTCTTACATATTTGAAACCACAATCCACTTCATCCGATCCTAAGATGACTTTATGTGGTTTTTTTTCTTTTGACTTTATATAGTTCTTCGGTCTGTGATGGTTGATTTCGATTAAAGTATAAAATAATTGTTATTTCATAATTATCAACTTTCGGCAATAAATATACTGCGTACAAATTTAATTAAGGTTATGTTATTTTATTACTCAATATCCTTTATAAAAATTTCTCCATCATCATCAGACAGGAAACGTCCAGTGCTGAACATAGGTCTCCTTCATGGTACGCCCAGAGAGATTTAAATATAGTAATAGGTTATAGAGCGGTCATTGGGAAACGTTTCATATAAACATTTTGATCTCAAAAGTCAACGGTATGTCAAATGTCTTGTACGGCCGCGTGACGTGACGACACTAGATTGAGTAACTCATTACCAATTGGTAATAAGTTTAGGATCAAAATGTTTGTTTGCTTTGTCCTGTCTATTAATATTAAATGTCTTTGGGTACGCCACATAGAACGATCTCGAGTCACAGGCATTCAGCGGCTCTCCGCGACCTTGGCCAGGTCGTCAGTCCACCTAGTAGGTGGACAGCCCGGAAGACGCTTCCCGGTACGTCGTCGCCACTCAAGAACCCTCCATCAGAATCTATAAATTAATTTTTACATAAAATAACAACATATCTACATTTTCTAAAGAATACTGAGCAATAAACAAACAAAACAATATAACATAATGAAATTTAATTATATTATATTAAAATTGGAAGATGAAACGAGCAGTGATAAATATCGCGTTCAAAAAGAAATAAAGAGCCGACTTCAACTGCCTTGAAAGTCTAACAACATTCATCCTGTAAAATGGATGGTACCTTACAGGTAGAATTATTAATTTTGTTAATTTTCTAAAAAAGCGCTAAATCGATTTCGATAAAATTTATATGGGACTTCTGATGTATGATATACCAAACAAAAACATAATCATAATCGACTCATAATTGCCGGAATAATCGCGTAACATCCATATCAAAAATACAGTCGAATCGAGAGCCTCCTCCTTTTTGAAGTCATATGATAAAATACAGCCCCGATCCCTAAGTCCGCTACTGTTTGTTAGTCTGACAAGTGTGATAGATCAATGAGATAAAAACAATAGTCAAATTGGTAAGTAGCTCGAAGCGTCGGCGCAGGCGCCTCTCGGGGTCGAAACAATACCACGAATTACCAGCTCTATTGTTGCTTGCTTGCATCACCTTCGACGAAAACATACGAAACATGCGCGTGCCCACACAAAACATAAACTTACGATGTATGGAATCACAACTATGTTTTCAATTGGGTTTTCCGCTGTCTTATTTGCTTATTTATAAAAGATTCCTTGAGCGACTTTTACTGCACGGATTTCTTTGTAACTTTCATGCCTCGCTACGAGAATTTATCTTTCGTTATATTGATGCAAGTCAAAATGAAATTGTACAAATTGAAATGTCTATACCTATATATACTAATCCCAACCATAGTTCTCAACTGCTTTCCAGTTTCCGAATAAAAGCTTTTTCTAATTGCGAACCACACATTTTACGCTCAATAAAGTTTACCGGGAGTTCTTGATCTATCTTAAAAAACGACTTAGCCTTCCCATGTTTGGGGATGGTAGCTGGACGCATGGATTGCGTTTATTATTGCCACGGTTGCTCTTGCCATGCCTTGCTCAGGCAATCAGTCTCTTCTTATATATATTTGTGTTAGTCTCGTTAGCAAACAGTTTCATTAACGTTATTCAAAGTAACAGTGGCAGGCTTATACAGTTTGAATTAGAGCTGTAGCTACTCTGGCTTGCTACAGTTGTTATAATGTAAGAATGCAGCACAGGCACCTGCCAAAGTGACACTGGACTCGGTCTATTGTTCTGGATTCACGACCGACCGACTATTCTACACAACTATTTTCATCTAGCTGGCGGTGGCATACTCCTCTACTACTGACTAATAAGAGGACTCGGTAGGAGGCTATTGTACGAGTATATGTTATATATTCTAAAACTCAAACATTGATACTCGCCGGAAAGTCATACGAATCCAATATAGCTCCGACATAGCTGAAGAAAGCTCCTGGAAGAAAACATTTGTCTTCGCGTTGCTTGAAAGCTTTAAAAATCGTGAGTCAGACTGCACCATTTCAATCGTATTACAAACAAACAAGCCAGAGTGAGAAAACATATTTCGTTTAGTAAATAGGTTACTGTTTTAGGAACAAAAGGAGTAGGTGTGTTTGGAGGGGGAAGGGAGGGGGCGAGGGACTGCGCGGACGCACCGTCTGCGTACACCTGGCAGCGCAGGCGCGGGCCGATCATTAAAAATGTTTATTTAAAAATCCGACCGCTTAACGCCGGCGATGCGGCGCACGAGACGGAACCATCGGATCATTAAACGGACGAAACATTACTAAAGTTCGGATAGAAATATCGAATGGTTTTGCTACCTTTGTTTCGGGAAAACAACATTGCTATAAACACTGCTGTTTGTCGGCAGACTTAAGTGACATGGTGGTAGATAGCGCTCTACCACCAAACCAGTAAAAATTTCTGAGGACTTATGCAGCTGATTTTGAGCCTGTTTTTAGCACAAAAGACCACGTTTCGGTTCCGTATGTCATCACTGGCAATAAGACTTTTTGTCTGACTCACGAGTCAGTGAGCTGAAGTGGCACTGGGCAGGTCACATCACTCGAAAAACGGATAACCGATGGGGAGTAAAAGTTCTCGAGTGGCGACCACGTACCGGGAAACGTGTACCGTGCCGTCCCTCTACTAAATTGACCTACGACCTAGCTAAGGTTGCGGGGAGTCGCTGGATGCAAGTGGCCATGTGGCATACCATGGAGGGGGCCTATGTCCACTATTGGAAGTTTCCCGGCTAATGATGATATTATGATGATGCAGATGATGATGATTTAATTATTTATTTAATTCGTATTATGCATATTACTTGCTCATCGTGCAATAAACGTCGAGCTTGCCGATCCGTACATTATCCGATTGCTTAACCGTGAGGGAAAACATCGCGAGGAAACCAGCATGTCTTGAAAAGGCATGCGAAGTCCGCCAATCCGCACTGGGCCCGCGTGGTGGACTACGGCCCGTGCACTGTCTGTAGGAGAGCAGTCGAGCCCCTGCAATGGGGACGTATGTATAGGCTGTTGATGATGGCCGATCCGTATAAAAAGTGTATCTCTGATCTGAAGCACGAAATAGATAAAGTACCTACTCGTAAGCCTGTACCACCCAGTTCTAGGTACAATAAACTATTCGAATTGTGGTTTGGTGCCTATGTCTCAATCCAGTCCTGGAAATATTTATCAATGTTAATCATCATCATCAGATGGACTACTCTACTCTTAGAATATGTAGCTATAGATATTGAAAATATTAAATATTTCAATTTATTACCTTATGAAAAGAACGTGAATATTCTCCATAATATGTATTTTTTTCCAGACGAATGGTGTCCTATTGCATCAACGCTCCCAATGAGTGGAACATTATGGCTCTGTCTATTTTCCCAGAGCGTCGGAACATCAGTCGGTCTTAAATCCGACATAACAAAACAAAAGTATTCCCTTTAACTACAACAACATATCAACAGCCTTCATCTATCGAAAAGAATATCAAAATTGAGCATATATTTATATATTTCTCAGATGTAACACTGTTAAATCCTTTAGAAGTAACTCGTTAAGTTTTATCGAAACTTACGCAAAGAATGACCCTTTTATTTGTTTACTTTAACGTTATATTTCACTACGTTTTGATTAATTTTAAAAGAATCTCTCCGATAGTTATTGCTCGCAAAATAAACTAGTTTTATGCCCGCAATAATTTATGTATAAGAAGTGAGTGTAAGATAAACATTAGATCGTGTTGGCAAGATACATTTCTGTACTAAATTTTTATAGTCAACATATTTGAAGACAGTCAAACGAATCCCTCAGTTTCACGTTGTAAATAACAATAATGTTATCATATTTATATTACAGTTCGTTGGTGTAGATTTGATGTAGGATTTCGTTTATTTTCTCACTCAACTCAGAGTTTGTAAACGGGCGTGGGTCTCATCAAATCTACAGAAATAGTTACGAGTATGACAAAGCATCAAAAGGGAAAGTTAGTTCCGACCCAAGCCGCGATAATCCAGTGATGTTTACTCAGCCATAAAGGCACCAAAAGCTCACTAAACTATGTCATAAAAAGTTTAAAAAGCTCTCAGTAGATCAAACAAGACGAGTGGTGTCAGTCAGCAGACGGCGTGGTGTCGGGTTACAGGTCACATTTGTCCCGAATAATAAACACCAGATTGGTGTCAAAAAGAACACTTTTTATTATCCCATCAACCCGTAAACCCTCAATTCCGTGCAGCGTAAGTGTTTGTTTTTAATAAATCTTCCGCGAAGGTTGGCCCGGTCTTTGATCTACCGAGCGCAGTTTTATGTTTTGCTCAGTAATGTTATAAATTTATCTTAATGCAATTTGACATGTAATTGTAGGTGTTGTGGTTTACGAAATGGTTTATTCCCGTTTAACGTGTCAATAAAACAGGGTTGTTAATAGTTTTAGAGGATGCCCTGGAATACAGGCCATGTTATTTCAGAGTTTTGTTTACCGTGCAGTAATTTGTGCGAAATTATAACCAGTGTAAGAGTGTTTCGTTTCTGAAAATGGCTGGATTGTTACGAAAGAGCTATTTATAGCTACGTTAAGCGTTTAGGTTTACAAACGTCTAAATAAGATCCACAGGTGGATTTAGAAGATTACTAAGGCAACGTGTTCGCAAAGCAAACGGAGCCATCTGCGAAATAGCCATTACGATTATGTAGACGATGTTTTCTGTCTGGAACTATTTATTTTTATAACGGTAATAGGTAGGTAATGAATGATTCACCAACTTATTTATACATATAAGTGCAGAAGCCTTGATTAGGACATACAAGAGTTAGAAGGCAGCAGCTATCTACGGGTCTGCTTCACACTGGGCAAGCTTTTTACCCGCGAATTCGTCCACGCTAATTTCAAAAATAAAGCTATCCATTTAAGCTTTATTTTTCCATTTTTTGTGTACCTTTTATCTAGCTGATTTAGTTACTGTGGTAATGTCCAAGTTGAGACTGATGAACCTCAACAAATGCTTGTACGTACAATTTTGAATGAATCTTCTTTCAACTTCTAACCGTTGAAGTGTTGTACCTCTCATCATCAGCTCATCCACTTGAGACGATAAAATATATGATATACCTAATGTGTGCCCATAAAATTTCAGTGCTGCCCTACATTTCCGTAAGACCCCATCATCAGACCCTGATTTGTTGACAATGAGACCAACTTGAAATTATACCCTACCGAACAAGGTCAAAAGTTTGACGTAAAAATCGGTGAACATACTTTAAAAAAAAGAAATATACAGTACACCTCTATATACAGGCCAAATGCAATGCAACACAAATACATTAAAAAATACATATAAATAATTAGAAGTTGGTTAAAATTAACTTGCTAGATTTGTTTACATAGATAGATAGTTGGTTACATATAAGTGAACCTAATATAAAGTTATCCTGTTGCAATCGAAGAAAAGAAGACGCAAAAAAGACACAAAGTATGTCTATATGCCACGGAACAGATGTGGACTACCCCGTGTCGTAAAAGGCGACTAAACGAAAATGATGGAAAGAAGCATACACAAATCTTACTGATGTCAGCAATCCGTCTTCCGTCGTAGTGATTATAGAAATTCCCCACATCCATCCACAAAAGCACGCTCACGTCCAACAGTGGAGTTATGTAGCTGACGATCATTTCCAACTCGGAGAATTAAATAAATCTAGTAGTGTAGCAAATGTGTCAAAACATTGTTAAGGATTCAATCATTGTGCAGAATAATATTTCATGGCATTACCTAATAGAGTTCGGAGAGAAAATTACATAAAATGTAATAGCATTTTGCGGTAATGTATCCGTACGTTTCGCTTTCGCGCAATTCCAAGAGAAAGCGTTAGGTGTGAAGGTGAGGATGCACAGGAATGCAATTTGTTCAACGTGCCTTTAGGTTTCTTTCTAGTTCTGCTTTTAGAGTTTCATATTTAACCGACTTCAAAATAGGAGGAGGTTCTCAATTCGACAGGTATGTTTTTTTATATGTTTGTTACCTCAGAACTTTTGACTGGTCGAAGATGACTGGGGGTGACCCTTTTTTAATTTGAAATCTGGTGCTTCCCATGGCAGCACTGGACCAAATTGAAATGGGACCACCATTTCAATTTGGTCAGTTCTGCCAATGGCATCCATGAGTAAACGATATCAATCTTATTCATCCGACTTGGCCAGAAGGAGGGTAATGTTTTTCGAGAGTATGTATATGTATGTATAATTGTTTGGCACGCTCTGTGGCCTACTGTGAGAGTGACACTGGGTAGGTACATATATAAAAAATTAACGCAGTCAGATTTTTTAAAATTTAATTTTCATTCACTTGTTTTAGGTAATTACTTATCACAGCCAGCTATTCTATTTGGAAAGATTATGGCAACAGAAGTTTAAAATGAAATTATTCTGAGCAGAATCTCGTTAAGGAGTGTCATTTTACTTTCAATTGGCTCGGGCGGGCGGGCGCAGGGATCACTTGCGGAAACTCGTATTTGGGGCACGCGAATTGTTACGGTACAGTTAGTATCGGAACTGGAACCCGGTTGCAACTCCCGACCCACAACATTGCGCATGCGCAATGAACCTTTAATTAGACATCGTTATGTTGGGCATGCTAAATGCCGTACACGCAACACCTAGATTTAGATGCCCTTGGCATGATTGATTACAAACGAACCTGGGGAAGATGCTCCACAGGGCATTGATAAACTTTCAGAACACACTTTATTTTAAAAATGCAAACACTACACAAAAATCTTCAATGGTGAAAGCTAGGCACTTGCCACGTCAGACTACAGAGGGGAAGAAAGTGTTTGTATAGGCCTCCCCGATGGTACGCCTCAATATCCGCTCCCGAACCACTTGCATCTAGGTAAAGGTCGCGGGGAATCCCTGGATGGATGCAAGTAGCTCGGGACGGCCCAGCACACGTTTAAAATAATAATAAGAGTTGAAAATTGAAGGGAAACAATAACCCATACAAGTGTTTTTGTGGTAAAGAACCCTTCGCCTGCGGTTTTATCTATATTTTTATCTACACACATGCTATAAATCATCATTACTGCATAGTATAAAACAAAGTCGGTTCGCTGTCTGTCTGTCCAGGCATTTTATTCTAGCTTTCCTAGAACCATGTGCGAAAACTTAGCGATATTCGGCCGTACATTATTTGAAACCATTACCATGTTTGTGTCATAAAATTACGGGAGTTTTGAGATCATGACTACCCTCCCTTTATGCCTTTACTGAATAGTAACATGCCATATTAACTCTATGTAAACATTATGTTTAGGCTTCATCTAAGTCACCTTGGCAAAGCTGAAAGAATTAATCACCTCAGACGTCAGAAAGAGGTTTTCCAATTAGTAGCCACGGAGCAGCGCGGGCGGCGTTTATGAGTCAACACGTACGCACCTATCTGTGTTTCTGTAATAGATTTGAGTGAAGACCAGACAAATTGCTATTAAAATGTAAGCTAAACGTTTTGTAATTCAAGCACAATTCTTTAAGTGCATACAATTTAGGCATAATTTAGGTTGAGATAGAGAAAATAGTTACTGAACTAAATGACAGCGTCGCGGCGTGTTGAGCACCATGCCGTAACCACGTGTTGTGAATGAAGTTTTCACTTCGTAACTATTGTAGTGTGTTATACTAATATTATAGACACAAATGGAGATTGTTTGTCCTTCTTTGAGTCAAAATGCCTTGACTTTGTATAGGCTGAATAGTCAGAGCGTCAGGGCTACTGTCAGTTAATTTCTGAAGTCCATGCAGACGAAGTTGTGGGCAAAAGCTAGTATAGTGTAGAAATAGTTTTCATTTTTTTATGCATGATGGGTAAGGCCATTGGATGGTAAGCGTGCGCACTCAGACGCCTCAACCTGGCTATGATACCTTTCATACCGGAACACAACAGTGCTATTAACACTGCTGTTTAGCGGCAGACTTAGGTAACAAGATGTTAGCTAGCCAGTCGGACATAGAAAATGTCCTACCACCAACTAAACCCAGTACCGACAGGGAATCGTACCCGGGACCTCCAGATTGTGAATCCAACTTGGAGGCGGTAAGAGAACTTATATACGGATGTATGTGTGACTGCAGAGTGTTGACAATATAAGTATATCCCATGCTATGGTTATTGATCATGCTATACTTAAGGAGCGTTCACATTTCAGTATCGGGTAATGTGAGGTAATGCGGTATGTATTAATGCAGCGTATGAATACTCGTACAGGCGTGGGCTACAAACAGCAAGCAACCGCTACAAAAACTCAAGCGCCCTTGAGCGGCCGCTCTGTGTTTATTCGACTGTCGTCTAGCACTTACCGCCGACGTCGATATTGGCTATTTTTGCGCGATAGCACATCAAGAAAACATTTAGAACTCGATTTTTGAATCGCCCGTTAGGATACTAGTACGAAAAACGATTACAAATTTAAAATCATTTAAAACAAACAGTTGGACATGTGTAAACGAAAAGCATCGCCACTGTGCAACTCTTTACGAACGTGTTGTTCTGCAGCGCCTTGGTTGTAGAAAACCGTCAAAAAGCTCGATTTATAACGAGTCATCACCAAGAACAGAATACAAAACTTTTTCTAATCAAAAGCTTTCGCGATCGGTCGTACACTATCTACTACTACTACGTATCTTCAAGGGATTCAATTAGAAACCAACAATTTTTATTTAAAGTCCCTTGGTTTCGTTATTTTGTAAATAATTTAGTTCATTGTAGTAGTTTGTTAAAGTTTCTTTTTGTGTACATTTAAATGTAAATAAACTCCCATGATTGTGCTGTAAAGAAACCCAAATGAGTGATGAGAATGTTGGAGCCGTACTGTTCCTTTATTAGACCACTACTGAAACGTTAGAATTTTTATTTTAATGCATTGTTTTGAGTTGAAATAATGCTTACTTATCTATTTAATAAATATAGTCACGAATGGATCCCCCGCCCCCTTCCCCCCGTCCTTGAATACATCCTGGTTATTTATTTGTACCTTTTGTCCACATAATATCAGTGTGCTATCTGTATATTATTTTTAAAAATGAACCATTTTTAATTATTTAATTTAAAATGCACCTGAAACGATTGGTATTTATTTCTCACTGACACCCAGTCTTAGGTCTCTCGGGTGTTAAAATATTATTGCTGTAAAATTACATTTTGAGACCAGCTGGTTGACTGGTCTTCTGCCGTATACGGTTTAATCATTACCATACAAGCGTGGGTACTCAATGCATAATTATTACTTAAACCAATGCTTACTTAATTTACTGTTAAGATTTCTGTGTAATTTGTAAATGCAGTGACTTGTTGGCTATTTAAAACAATTCATTTGTATTAAAAATAATTAATGATGGGTTTGCACTTGTTCTTCATGTAAGTGTAACTCAGAAGCCACAAGCCAATGAGGCGCTGACTTTGCTTGATTTCATATCACAACACAACAGTGCTACTAAAAATGATATTTTGAGCAGTATGGTGTTTATGAAGAACGATCTAATTTATTTGTTTAAACAATTTATTGTACACGGAAATAATTTACATAACACAAAAACAGAAAAATATATACATTAACGCGCTCAAAAAACAACAACTAGAAACCGACTTCAACTGCCCTAAATGTCAACATCATTCATCGCCTAAAATGTTCACCCTTAGAGGTAGGATTATCATATTTGGTTTTTGGTGATTTTCTCAAAAAAGTGCTAAATCAATTTCGATCAAATTTATAGGGAACCACTTCTAAAGTATGTTCTAGTAAACAAAAAAAGAATGATCAAAATCGATTCATAATTGGCGGAGTTATCGCGTAACATACAAAAAACATACAGTCGAATTGAGAACCTTCTCCTTTTTTGAAATTGGAAGAAAGGCTTCGATCATGGAAACCTCTTTCGTATGAGGTACGTTTATGCTCTGTATTGTATTTAGGGGGTTTATTGGTATTTGATGGTTTAAGTATGTGAGTATGAAAATGACGATCATTTTAAATCACAAGAGTCGTAGGTATTACAGGTAATAAATAACCCACGCAGGTACGCAATTAGCGCTTGTTTGACTAGCGCCGGTTACGACTTGTGAACGACCATTAACATGATTCATAATTTTATGTGCCCACAAGACGACTTGGATTCATGTAGCAATTGCCAATTTGTTAAATAATAATAATAATCATCAAACCCATCTTGCGAAAGGAATACGCATTTCATTTCGAGTAAAAAAGAAACCGACCAGTGCGAGTCAGACTCGTGGACCGAGGGTTCCGTACATAATATGAATAATTAACATACTGAACATCATAACTGTATGGTAAATGCCCCGAAACAGAACCAAAATTGAAAAAAGTGATACCCTACAAATCCCTCAGTGAACGCAAAAAAGTTAATGTTATATAATTAAAATTTATGGTTGTCAAATTAATTTCTACATTTGTGCTGTAGGTCCTTGCTTTTTGACAAATTTCAGGATTCTAGGTGAATGGGTCCGGGCAACTGCGGAACCCTGCACTGCGCGTGGACCGACACGCTTGGCTGCTTTTTTTGCCAAGTTACGGAAGGTATATATGCCGTGATCACCCCATGTCATGCCGCGGGTGTCGTAAAAGACGACTGAGAGCTGTTCAGGAGCTGGGCAGCTGCATCAGCTATGCAATAACAGCATTACTGCAATTCCTAAAACGTGGTTAAAGTTAATTCAAAGTCAAAGTTGTTTATTCAAAGTGTAACAATTTTTTGGCGTTAATGAATTCTACTACACTTTCGATTATGTTTAGAGATGTTTTAAATCATTCATCAAGTTTCAATAGTGTCCGTGTACGGATTTCATTTGATCACACTATTCTTATACCTCGTTAACACTGAATACATTTTAAAGCTATTTCCTCGACTATCCAGTTACATAGCAAGCTGTACTAGTTACAAAATGGTTAAATGACACCTAAAAAGGCGAAACCTATCAATTGTGGGGAATTTATTACATCGCCGAGCAATAACGACGCGAATTGACACAGTTTTTCCGAACCTTGTCTAATGGAGTGTGTTTACGTTGCTAACGATTAAAAATAAAGCTCTAATAAGTTGGACGACTGTACGTACAGTGACCACCCACTTGTTGTGCAATTAAGTAACAATTCAATGTAATTCAAAGTATGTTTGTAATATCTCTCTTTCGTCCTTCTAATCTCAAATCTCTTCTTTCTTATGTCTATTCTCGTTTTGTTTATACTCTTTATAATTTTATTCGATCCAACAATATAAAGTTGCAATCCCTCTAGTAACTTAACTATATTTCGTGTTAGTTTTCTCCTTTTTGTTTTAGTCCTCTCAAAGTGTATCGCGTGTCTGGCTTACCGATTATTTCCTATGACACGTTGCCTCATTGATCACCAGATTTTGGCAGAATTACCATGAAGTTGATAGTTGCCATAAATATTAAGAATTGAATTCTCGAAGAATTGAAAAGAATGGACGTCTCTCTTGGCTTTAAAGAATTTACTACCCTTTTGGGAAAGCGTTCCGTACAAGACGAAAAAAACGGTTAAGTACGAGTCCGACTCGCGCACCGAGGGTTCCGTACAGGATATAAATAAACAACATACAGAAAATCATAAACAATAACTAAGCTAATAACAAATTAAATATAGATAGCCATTCTGTTAAAACAATTCCGCGAATGCGCGAGGTTGCACTGAGGTTCATCCTTTAATAAATAAGATGTATGTTCATGATCGCTTGCAATGCAAGAGTATAGGAATCAAACAATTACCACATTTCTTTGTAAAGGTCTCGTAGACTCCCATTCCCTGCATGTCCCACAAATCAAGCACACTGCCGACCTCGAGGTCAAAATAATTCAACAACAATGTTGTCTTGTGACTTTTTTCTCATGTAACGGGAAATAGTGTGACATATCGATGCAACGTGATTAATTCGAGTATTATGCAAGACATCGTCGACTATGAAGTATCAAATAATAGATATTATTTATATGTTAATCTGTTGAACATGGGCCTATCACCACGCCTGATATGGGCTTTCAATAAAGGGATTTGTAACGAACCAAATAAAAATTTGCCAATAGTCATCACTTAGCAACGAGTATTTAGAACCCTTTAAAACTGAACAGTCGGTTACAGTTCAACTCGATCCATACAAATATTATAAATGCGAAAGTAAGTTTGTATGTTTCTTTCTACCCGTCGTCGGAGGATCAGAATGTCTAGATTTTTTGTATAGCGATAGAAGAAGGGCCGATAAAGTACTTAGGCTACATTTTATTCTGATCGAGCAAGTAGTTCTCTTGGGATAGTTTCCAAAGTCACAACTCAGATAAACTCGTGGGCAAAAGTTAGTAAGACAATATTTTCCTGTGCCCGTGAAAACAATGGCAGCACAGGCATTTTTAAGATCAACGACAAGTTTAAATTATTAAAACCCGAGTATACAATTAAAAGTATACGTTCTTCTTCTTCGTCTCCTGGCGGAGTGGTCGGTTACGTATCGTCTGCTATGTTGGTTGCGGCTTTTGCGAGAGTTCTCCATCTCTCTCTATTTGTGGCATTCCGTGTATAAGAGAGAGTAAGAGAACACTTCGTGGACGACAAATCATACGTACTTATATATTACCATTTATACCTTTGATACTGAACACGATATTTTAATCTTTAAATATTTTTGGTTACAACTTTAGGTCCCCCGTACAAACCGAATATACGAGTATGACGTCACATGTTTTATAACCCGTGGACAAGCGTACACACATCACGCTTCCGTACCATCATTTGTCAAAATACGATGCGTAGTCTAGGAGATATCAGGAAACAAATGAGTTTATCACGTTTCATACCACTCAGCTTCGCCTCACAGTTCTGCTAGTCTGCTTTAACAATTATTTTGGTCACGTTTATACTTATTTTCCTCACGTAATTTCTCCGATACTTGCATGTGGGTGTCGCGTAGGAGGTAATTAAGTACTTACACGAAATAGGACATTGAACTGGAACGTGTTCCAATAACGTTTGTAATCTGAGATTCATACGTATCCAAGACGAGAAGAAAAATTAACCGCACAACTCACTATTTATCTACGCATTCATTTACGGTTTTTTTCCGACCACGGCAAATTCAAAAGGAACGTACTACGCCAATGACACCACATTGGCGTAGTACTTTCTATCTTCGAATATGAATTATATTATACGGATTTTATTCTTAAATTCGCTTAAAGTACCACAATTTAAAAAAGTCGTCATCACCAACAGCCTATATATGTCTCCACTGCAAGGGCTCAGGCAGCTCCTGCAGAGAGTGTATGGGCCGTAGTCCGGCACGCAAGCCCAGTGCGGATTGGTAGACTTCACACATATCTTTGAATTTCTTCTCAGGAGTGTGCAGGTTTCCTTACGATGTTTTCCTTTACCGAAAAGCCAATGGTAATGATTTTTATCATTCGTTATGCATAGATTCCAAATAACAATTGGAACTCATTGGTACGAGCCAGGATCGAATCCAGACTTCGATTGTTCAAGGACTAACGCTCTACGCAACTGAGCTACTTGGCTTAAAAGACTAAAGTCATGCTTATCTGGAATTCTCAGGAACCTTATGTGACTGCGGAGAGAAGGAGCAAAGCATAGAGCACAAGTGTAGCACCATTGATTTATAAAGCCTAACAGAAGATCACAATATTACCAATAATAAGGAAACCTCCATTTATAAGTATAGAAATACGTGTCACTGTTTACACATCTTTAACTATCGATAAATAAGTACGCTACTTATGTACTACAGTTGGAATTTTATCTAAACTATTTATCACAGGCAGCGCTCATATGTTTGACTAAAAGACCAAAGATCTTTGTAACACGGTAGAGAGACATGTTTCTCTAATCGATTTTGTTGTCAGTCATGCATTAGTCACTATCACAACATGGGTACGTTTACAATACGAGTACGTCACGGGGAAAGGGAATTTCTTATATGATTTTGCTTCATTTCGATTTCGCGGCGTGCTCTCAACTTTTTAAAAGGCTACCAAGTGGAAGAAATTAAGGAAACGGGCAGAAACTTTCGATGTATTAACAACATCTTATGGCGATCTCCCATCCACCTGTCAAGCGCAACACTCAGGTATACATTGTGGGTATACATAAACACAAAGCGTTTATGGAAAATCGTCCCATGGATACTACGGCGTGAGTACCTATGAAGCTACAAGGCTGTTTCTAAAGGATAACTTCTTTTAACTCTAGACAAAACTAGAATTTCGGTCGTTCAGTATTATATGTAAATGTCTGATGTCCGGATGAGTAGCACGTGTCCTATCACTATATTATCATGTGAAGACCATACATAGGTACAACACAGACAGCATATTCATCTGTTTAATCTTAATATTAATGAAATAAGTAAATGACTAGCTTATTGTCTTACGGTGACGTATTAGGGATCGTAAGGAAATGGACTAACTAAATGGTTTTCACCTCTCCAGCACGTTTCGCTACTAAAAACTCGCAGGGAAAGTAGTTTCTGCTTCCAGTTAGTAAAAGTCATTCAAATTTCGATCACCAACTTTTAGATTGAAGCTAATAGTGAATAAAACTACGGAACCCTACATTGCGCGTGACGCGCCGACACGCACATGGCTGCTTTTCTATTCCTCATTTTGCGAGTAGCGTTCTCAACTTCAGAGTTTAGTATTAAAGGGACCTCTCATAGCCTACTTATCCCGAGACACAGTATTTCCTTACTCGGATACCGTGTCTTCTCAACGCAGAGACAATCGCTCAGTGAAGACGTTGCCTTTATCTCCGGTTTTATCTCGGGAACGTGACCCCGCTATCTCGAGCCATGCCCGCCCATCTCAACGAACTCGGGAACAAACGCAAATAAATAAATACCCGCGTTTTACTAACCGAACCCATTAATTTATGAAACGCCGATCTGTCGCTCGATTGTTTACGATACTCGAGTTGGACCACCTTGTCCGTGTTATTAAATGATCGAGAGATTACTCCGAGAATGCTAAATGATTTTTTATAATAATGTCTCTCTGAGAATGCTTTATTGCTTTCGTTTATTGCTATGTACAAGAATTTATTGATATAAATGAAGGTAATATGTTTGCACTTTGCTAGACTGACAGACAAATAAATCGTTGTCGTCTTTAAACTAGCCGAACAATGGTGTAAAATTATACTATTTCTGAAATATTACTAAAACTGCATTGTAGAGATTTTACGAAATAGATTGAGATAATTTTTACCCGACTACTTCAGAAGTAGTGCTATATTTTTCGAGTGTATATATTTCTATGGCAAGCTCTGTAGCTTAAAAGGCACGGTGGATTTTAGCTTGAGAGAATCCTTTTGTTTTTGATTTTTGTTTTTGATTCGTTGAGATTCGTTTTTTAATTATAACTGGGTATATTAATATTTTAAAAATTACAATGGCCGATTTTGGGGGGGCAATTTTTTCCTCCATAAATCCTATTGAGCAAGTGTGTATAAGAGGAGGGGGGAGGGGGGGGGGGGGGGTGAAGATCGGTATAGTCAGTGCAAGTTTTCATGTTTGTACCTCTAATCAACCTCTACTACTCAGGTCGCGGGTTTTGTTTAGGTCTAACGCTTGACTGTTCCTGACTGAAGTTATGCGCCGTTTGACGTTCCGTACATACCCTCCCGTACCGCTCCCATACCTCAGGACCAGACTCAGTTATGCGTTAGACCTGTAGTTTCCATCTCCTTTGACAGCTGGATAAGTGCACTCCTCATTAGCTTTCCTCATACATTTTGCAGAAAGACATTGTTGACACGTAAGTAGCTTCTGCTACCTACCTGAAAGTCTCTTTTTTACCCACGACAACAAATCAAGTCATAGTAAATAAACCAAATATAAACATACGAGACCAATAATAAGTTCTATATTCGAGTAAGCGCTGTCTATCCAAACGGGAATTGAGTCCGTCCTGTGATACGTAGTTCCTGTCTAAATAATTCAGTGTTGGTATACAGTGACGTATGAGGAGGGGTCCCAACCACATTGACAGACGCGACGATGTGTATGAGCCATGCGCATGCGCAGGGTGTGTGTTGCGGGCACACACTCATAGGATCAAGTAATCGGCATCTCATATCAATTTTTGATTGTAAAATATGTTATGATTGATAAATTATTCACAGTCTGTGTACTTAAGTCCCGTTCTGTGTACTCGAGATTCGTCCACGTCCACGTCTTTTGTCTGCCTACATTTCCACAGAGGCAACGAACCTGTCTGTTAATTTAAGTTATGAAGCGTAGCAAAAACTGTAACGAGGTCGCTACGGTTTACAATAGTTTTTAGGTGCTAAGAATCCAAAATGAGTAGGTACGGCTATGTGACACTGCATTACTTGCCATTTTATATTTCTTTAAATCTGACACAACTGAAATAATAGAAGAATGTTTCAGACCCTGAACTCTTCATCGCCTTTTTTGTCGATTGCTGAGTTTTGAGATGTGTGAGGAAGAAGAATGTATTTGTGTGAGTCGCATATTTTCGGTCGCGTAATTATTTATTATTATTATTCATTTATTTCAGGTAACAATGACCCAATAGGTATATACACAATACAATAAAAAAAAATTAAAATAAACTATGCAATAATTTTATACACACTTATTTATATGAGACCACTTGTGAAGTATGATCTATACAAAAAAACAATCACCAAAATCGATCCATAATTGGCGGAGTTATCACATAACATACATAAAAAACATACAGTCGAATTGAGAACCTCCTCCTTTTTTGGAGTATAATTAGATTCATTTGTATAACATTGATATAGATTACTTCTAGGCACCAAACGTTGTCGATATCACCGGAAGCTCGTTATATTATTTATTAGGAAAACAGCTTAGATAAAATTGGCAATGCGCGAGCTGCGCGCGCGCTGCGGTAAACTTCAAAGTACATAACGGTTATTATGTTACAGTTCATATATAAAGAGACACGCTTGCGGTTTCTAACAAGAGCAAGAGAACACAAATGATAACACGAGCCACAATTTACTGTGCTGACTATAAAGAAGTTTATCTAATACATAACAGTTCAATATTTTAGATACAGGGGTTTAATATAACATCTGTAATCTGACAGAAAGGAAACTGTTTAGTTTTTATTAATTTTATGGAGTAATTTGGCCAAAGTTATAGCATTACAGTAGATCAATCTACTTAAGCCACTTTTTTAAACACAATGAGTACCTATATAATTACTTGAGGATACTCCAGTAAACTTTTGAACGGTATGTGGTATAAATTATAAATATACTCAGGTCTGCTGTCAGTGTCATCAGATCAAACCAATATTCTAAACGTATTTAGAGAGATAAGTAGGTAGTCATTTGTAATTAACCGTTAATTGTCATTTTTAGTAAAAATAATAAAATACGCTGTGTAATATTCGTTTACGCATATTCGTTTGGCTTATATGTAAATTGTCGCCGGTCGTTTTGTGAATTTCTGTATAATTTTGCAAATAGCTACGTCTTTACAATTTAACTCACACTTGCTGGAAATCTCGTTATTTAATTAAAATGTTGTAATTTAGAGAGATTAACATGTACGTAAGTGCATGACAGATATAAGACTCAATTTTTTTGCTGTATGTAATGTAATTTTACAATTATTTCAAGGTGAACCGTCAGGTCTATGTATTCCTGCCGTTTAGCCCCTTGCTAATTTTTTCTGTTTGATTTTTTTTAAGTTAACTAAAATTGAAACCAAAGAGCGAATACATTTTTTTAAAGTTTCACTTTGACTGCACGTTGCCATGCCATTTTTATTATTCCCACAGAGGTGTAAAGAGAGTACCTTAGTTACGCCATTTTATTTTTCGAATTAGCATAAATAAAACTCTACTACTAACTTTTATACGAATATATAGCTTGTGACAGTCGCATAAAATGCTTTAGAGTTTACTGTTGACTCGTGGCCGTGCGTTTTTGTGTACACACATAAATATTAACATTATTATAAGTCGTTATGCCTTTCCATATCGCTCCCAGAGGGCAGGGGTCAATTATGTTACCGACCAAATTTCAAATAATATTTTATCTACAAATTTGAGTACATACCAACGGAATGTTTTCTCTCTATGTGTGCTTTATTCGTAGCAGAAACTTAGAATTTTATAGACATGGAATAGTGAGAAGATTTTATTTCATTACTTAGTAATTTTGAAGATAAAAAAAAGGCCGAGGTAGAAACATATTATTGGCAATTAATCAGTTGATTTGATTTGTTATTGTTTGAGCAGTAACGTAATACAAAATAATTATAATTATATCAAGCCCTTTCTCGGAAGTCAAAGATTTAATACGTCGAATTTTAGCTATAAATAAGGAAATACAGTTCAAATACGAGTAACTTAATTAGGAACTAAAACTCATTCCAGGAATTGAAGAAAAAAAAAACAATATGATAAGTTAGATAAGAAAAGCTATATACCGGTCAATCGTATTCAATCTTAGACACAGAATAACAAATCAAGATAGTTTTTAGGGTTCCGTAACTCAATAGGAAAAAAGAACCCTTACATGATCACTTTTTTGTCTGGCTGGCTGTATATCTGCAGTCCCTTGGCACTATAAAAAAAATTGAAGCTTCTAGGTCAACGCATTAAAATGACACGTCTGTTTAAGACGCATTTTTCGACGAAGAAGGAATCTAAACTTATTATAGGGTACTTCCCACTGACCTAAAATCATGAAATTTGGGAAGAACTAAAGTTTTAAAGCACAAGTATAGGAATAAATTTGAGAAGTATAATATTTCAATTATCTTTAAAATCTTACGATTCCAAACTGTTCCAGCACCTGTCGTTACTTGTGTTTCAATGTGTAAATTATCAACAATTGCTAATACACACACGCCAGGCACAATTCTTATAAATTATGTTTTTCAGTATGTTAATTATTCATATTTTGTACGGAACCCTCGGTTTGCGATTCTGACTCGCACTTGACCCGTTTGTGCCCAGATATACGAACTATACCACTAGTCAACAAAATAATAAGTTTACTAAAACTGGAATAAAACCTATACTGCCTACCTACACTGCACTAAATATTGAGCAAAACCAGCAAAAAAAAACGATTAAAAAGAAGGGGGGAAAAGAAGATTATTGTCTTTCTTTCGTTTTTCATTTTATCGGCCACGTACTGGGGAAAATTTTAATTGTGACTGGACTATATTACTATGATACAGCCCTGTGCCAGATGGACAGACGGACAACGGAGGCTTAGTAATAGGGTCTCGTTGGGCACACTTTGGTTAC
The DNA here is from genome assembly GCA_910589575.2 of Carcina quercana. NCBI lineage: Eukaryota > Metazoa > Arthropoda > Insecta > Lepidoptera > Depressariidae > Carcina > Carcina quercana. Next base: position 12,221,312 of record OU342428.1, on the reverse strand, counting down.
TGAACCCTAAACACAGCGTCATCATGTCATCCTGGCACAAAAGCTTTTAAACCAAGAGATTTATTTTAAAGGTCTCACTCAACATACCAAGTGTGACCATACTGACAGTTTTTGAAAAGCTTCGACCATTTCACAGTTTATTTTATTGAAATTACCACACAGACGCATATTTGATAGCCGTTTAGTGGCGACATTGTCACTGTACGAAGCATACAGCATCTTGTATTGTGTGAAAGTGTTATATAAAATGCAATCTTATGATGCTGTTCCGATGTGTTGCAGTACGGAATTTACCTAGTCAGATTACTTTATCACTTGCCTGAAAGCGAATGGAAATTGCTAAGGTTTAACAATATAATAGTAAACTACGGCATGACAATAACAAAGGCGGTTTTATTGAATACCGTTGGACGTTTATGAGTCGATTGTACAGTTTCTTGTTACAATACAAATGGTGTCGTAATTTGGATGTGTTTTCATACAAATTATCATGTCAAAAGTTCATAGAGAGAGAATTAAGGTTATTCGCTCGATATAAGTTTCATACTAAATTTATGTTTCCATCTTTTAAAATAGAATAGTTGGGTTTGTGCAGTAATTACCTAAAAATCGAATTATAATGCCGCGAAATGAGTATCATTAAGAGGCTATGTTGGTAAGACCACGTGGTCGGTTTCAAGGTTGCATTGTTTTGTAGCTGTCCCTCTCCGAGCCCTATCCTACCCGAGCGCGTACGGTGAGACAGCATACATTACGCGATGTTATCCACCCGTTATTTGGATGTTTCGTAGTCCAGGGATCATTTGAAGGATACAGTATATTATGTGACCATTTTTTTAATACAGTATACTAATGAAATTTCAGATGTCGGTGGGTTTTCCAAATTGTTCTAAATTGATTCATACTCTTGTAAATCAGGTTCAAAGTTGGGGCTTTTTATTACCGAAAAATACAATACTTTGACGCCCTGTAACTCTGGAAGTATATATTTAAACGAAAATCTGACTCACCACCAACACAGATATTTGTTTCTAGATTGTGTCTTGAAAATTTCATAGATTTTCATATCTTAATACTCAAAATATGACTGGACTACGTTTGTATGGGCGCTTTGACAACAGCATACCCTCTTAACATCCAACTTCGCGACACTGTAATTCCATCTCCTTTTTTAATGTAATTTCTTATCAAAGCCAGCTATTTTAAAAGATTATGGCAACAGAAATTTAGTATGGAAGCATTTTAATCGGAATCCGTTAACATTGAATTTACAATGCTACAATAAATAAAATGCGAAAGGAAAAAAAACTAGATTTGATTAGCTAGAACTTAGAGCTAACTCAAAGCATATTTGAAGAAATACATATGAAGGTTTTTGTAATGTTAAATGTAGGACAGAGTGCCTTTATCGAATGAATATTAACGGCTGCGTAAGTGCACTGTCATTCGCCTCACCATAGCTCGCTATAATCATTACGTTTGGTAAGCGGTTCGTGATCGTTGGAAGATGTCGTTGATACATAGGTATAACATGTTACTGTCGATCTTCTCAATATTTTTCCTTAGTCAAAACACCCACGGGATAAAATGGTTGTTTCTAATGTAATGCTTTACGTAGGATGTTGAATTATTCTAATAAAAAAAATTAAATGTCGTTTATTTGGTACGCGAATCACTTGAGAGCAGCTGACCTAAAAACCGTTCCAAATAGTCCGGATAGCGTTTTAAGGAAAGTAACAAAGGAACTCGGAAAATTTATCGAAATTTGGACAACAGAACGTTTGTTGGGTCAGCTATTTAAAAAAAATGCGTTTTTGATTGTTACTCGACCGCGGCAGAAGAGGGTTATGTTTTTCTAGTGTATGTATGTATTTCTTTGGCAGTGTCGTTGAATTTGTCTAAATTGCGAGAGTTACATGGAGTATTTAAAAATTAAAACGGTAGACTTATGGCGCCATATTATAGCTTCAATTGTCACCCCCTCAAAACCAATCCATTGGGGTATCAAAATAAAGGGTTTTATAAAACGCTTATGAATATAATGTTTAAATGTAATTCTTAGTGACTTGTTAGGTTTATATAGTAATGTACACTCGAGTACCTACAAAATAATGTATCCACTTTGGAACCACATCACATTCACTCTTGCTTGTTCCTATGTAGTGTGTTGAAATAAATGTCAGTTAAAGGTGAATGTGACAAGGTTCATAAATGGATGCATATTTTTCTACTCGGGTGTACATCAATATTGATATTTAGTGGCATACCATGAGGAACATTCAGCAGTGGGCGTCCCCCGGCTGATGACGAAGATATCAATATTCTGTAGATTGTTGAAGATATATGATAACATGAAAAGTTTAATCTTTTAGAAATAAATAATGATATTGAACAAAGAAGATTGAAAAGGTACAAAAAATATTTACTGCTTACCCTTCGCTTTCCCTTTGGTTTTTCCGTCACCTCCGTCGAATTGAGCTTTCTCCTCATGATAAATGTCCATACAAAGTTTCCCCTCACAAAAGCACACTTAAAAAACACGATCACATTAAATCACTTCGACAATAGTTGATGGAACACTTATCCATAAAGTTCCAAGAGCACACATTTTATCATCGATAAGTTGATAACACATCCACTGAACATCCAACTGGAATCACAACAAAACATGATTTCACATCGTGATTAAGTTTTAATGACGTTTGCGATTTAGTAAGTAACGTGTAAAGTTTAGAAAAAGTTTTGTTTTAATTCTGTTTTCTCGAGTTTCCCGCGCGTGACGAGCGCGTTCGGAAAGCGTCCCGCTGCCAGTCTGTCTTGACGTAGAATGTGCTGGGCGCTGGGCTATCCTGCGCGCATCGTTGAGGGACGTTCAACGGCGTTGCTTCGGCAACGTGCGTTCCCGCCCGCCCACAGGAAGTGGGGGGGGGGGGGGGGGGGGGGGGGGGGGTTCACAAACAACCAAGTAATTATCCCCCTTTATAGATTCACAGAAACATCAATCAAATCATTTTATTTGTTACTTTGGGTATTACATATGTAGGATCTTAAATATATAAAAGTCTCTCCAAATTAAGCCGATTAGTCTACACAATATTTATGCATAAAGCAAAAAAATTAATACATGTCATAAAAGAAAAATTTAAATATAAAATATTATACTCATGTCATCTACTTATTCCCATCATCCAAAACCTCTTTGATTGAGCAACAACATTTATCTACTTACTTTAAAAAAAGTTTATACTTAGTTCCCACACATTTAGGTAGTTTAGTTAGTACACATTTTTGGACTCATCCCGAAACCCCTTTTTTCATCAGAGCAGTGTTCAATGTCCCTGGACTTACTGGTAGGTTGCTAGTTACAAGCGTTAAAATCAGTATAGTATTTTTAAAAAAATAGTTACCATAAGTAACTAGGCCCTTCTTTTGTAAACTAATTATATCGTCTCGTCAACGATAACTGATATAACTGAATAACTATTATAAATATATTCCAAATATATTTTCTACGCTTTAAAGCTCGTGTCCGGTCGTTAGAGTTGGGATTACAGTTACTTTCGTAGTGTGAAATAAAGTAAGTATACATTTCGCTGTCACAACTATATAGATATTATTATTATTTATTTTAGGAAGACCAACAGCTAAACAAACAAAGCATAATCAAATCGTAAAAACATAATCGCTACAAATATAGTACTCACTAACTAAGTTTGCCCCTCTGAAGTTAGCCACAAAAGACCACGAAGTATCAATTATTCATGTATATGTGGGAGGCAAGGCAAGTTAGCAGGTGGAAAGAAATGTCCTAGTGTTTAATGTTATCTATTTTATCTATTATCAAAAATAATACACACACATTCCGTCTATACATGTTTGAAATTACAGAGAGCTAACTTTAGCGGGGCAAACATAACGTGCGAGTACTATAGCTAGCAATAGTAGCTACAGCTCAAATGTAAAATAGCACAGAATTGTAATAGAATTAGAGTTACAGTATAGATAGCATGGAATACACAGAGTAAACTAATCAAATAATAATAACTAGGTAAAGAAGTTATTGCTGAATAATCGCCGAGCGGACGCAACGCTGGAATGGAATAAGTCGATGTTTGTATCACTATTGGAAATTCCATTAAGATTTCTGATATATATGATATGATGATTTGGTACGATGGGAAGAAAAATAATGATGATTTGTTTCGTATAAACAATGTAAAATTCTGAAGACTCACCATACACTTTTATGAGTGACAATATTAGGATTTCATCATCATCATGTACAGCCTGCGGCAGTCCACTGCTGGACATAGGCCGCTCCCAGAGTGCGACACTCGATTCGATCCTCTGTTCTCCGCATCCATTCACGTCCGGCTACCCTACGTAAGTCGTCTTTCCACCTCGCCAGAGGACGTCTTACACTACGTTTGCCTAGGCGTGGTCTCCACTCGAGAACTCGTGTGACAACGTGAATTATGATTAGCTACATATGAAGCTGTCGCTTAATTACCGACTTGAACCAAAATCAATGTTGTTGATCGGTCAGTATTTGTTGAACAAATTATACTCCACGACATACCCTTATAAAAGCAATGTAAGAGAGTTATTAAGCCATAAACATAACATAACGTATGCCAATAACTGTAAAGGCAGACATCCGCCAATCAATGAGTAATTGGTAAAGCCTTAATGATGTTAATGATGGAGTCAGTGCAAAGATCGAGTGAGATTACCTTCCTGATGGATTGGTATCTCTGACACGACTTGGACAGTGAAAAATTAATTGCAGGGTGCACATGAACGACACACTTATTTTGTAGTTATGTGTCATTCGTCTTCTTTACATACTTATACACTGAGAAGTTATACACATAACTTACTAGCTTCCGCCCGCGACTTTGTCCGCATGCACTTCAGGATTTATTCTACTTGTTCGATAGGCATAGAATGCATCTATCTCAATTTCCAGCATAAGGTACAAAATAGTGTTTATTCTGTTACGTAGGCTAATAGTTTAAAGAAACAAAAGAAATTTCAATATCTGACGTAGTACATTCAAAAAGTCTTCACACTAATATTATAAACGCGAAAGTTTGTATATACGAATTACATATTCTATGGTCGGTTGCTAGGCAACGCGTTTTTGTTATGCCACTGAACGCACGTTCCGATCCGCGATACCTCACTTCCCCTGCAAGAGACTGGCGCAGAAAATGACCATAACGTATGGCGCGTGGTACCCACTCACACATGCGCGTGTATACAACCGCCATACGTTCGATGTGTGCCGATACCACGACATTTGTTCAAAGTGTCCGGCCTGAGAACAGCCGTGACATTCTCATTTGTTCTTTTTCATAATCCGCGTTCGAGACGGATTTTTTGCAGTCATTGCTGGTTTACGGTTTATCGACACATTATGCATTCATGTTTGGATTATTGCTAGTAATTTATCTGTGGTAGTTATTATAAATTGAACCGTCAGAAGTGGACATTTTTAACTGTTTTGTTGATAGTAACTGCATACAATCGATGTACAAATTCATATTTTATCGTTAAACTCTGAACCAGCAACGACGACGAGAAATCCTACTTGGTTTTTGAAATTATTGTATGATTGCGGGGAAATGTAGAAAGAGCGAATGAGGGCGCCACCGTCGCTCTTTTGTTGTCTTGTTTATAAACAAGGACTGTATGTATAAGGATCCCAGTGTACTGTAAAAAGTACCGTTAAGTCCAGAAGTATAGAAAACAAGGTTATGCCAAACGTATATATATACAATCAAGGAATCTAAATAATTCAAATAAATGAGCAAATACCGTGATACCGTGATCTACATGAAAACCAAGCCAAAAAAACAAAAATATCTACTCTGTCTTTGCTATTGGCGCAAGGACACGCAAAGGAAGCACATTTGCAGCCTATATTTGATTCTATGTCGAATACGTAGATATTTGTATAATGTATAATTAAGAGTAAAGTTAAGCTATATGAAAAGGTATAACGTAATAACAATATGCAAGAATGTCAAATCGTGATCTCCAACCAATAACGGCTACTTGTATTCAGGACTTATATTACAATCTATCGGTTGAAAATTAGCCACCAACGCGCTGTTCGACACGAATACTGGACACAACTCGTCATTACAGCGATATATAGGTAAATAACTAATGATTATCGTTTACTAGTCGTTAAGTTGATGGTAATGGCGGCGGTGTTCGTGCCCCCGCTGTGATACTCAGCAGTATCTACGTAGATTGAAATCCTGGAACCTCACCTTTGAATATATTTTAACCGCCTTCAAAAAGGAGGAGGTTCTCAATTCGACTGTATATAGCTATCTTTCTTTATTCTAAACGAGTCTGGGGTCCCAAGATAGTTTTAGAGTCCGTAGGAAATTCATCCACCTTCAGTGGGCGCGTTTCAAGTGTACCGCTGTAGATCCTAGCTAAAATAAAAAACAGGAATAACAGTGGGAGCAAGGAGGTTACGCGATAACTCTGCCAATTGTGAATCGATTTTAATTATTCTTTTTTTTTGGTTGAGCACACTGCAGAGGTGGTCCAATATTTAATCAAAATTTATTCAGAGCTTTGTGAGAAAATCAACAAAAATGAAATACGATAATTCTATCTCTAAGGGTGAACATTTTAGGGGATGAATGCTGTAGACTTTTAGAGCAGTTGAAGTCAGTTTCAAGTTCTTTTTGAAAGTGTTAATTATTAAATGTATAATGGGCTTGCACCTGGCATTCATCTAATCCTAATGGTAAAGTATCGATAAGTACGTTGGATAGAAAGGCACGGCTAGCTTATATACTGGAACTCATCAGTGCTTTAACAATGCTGTTTGGTGGTAGACTTGTTAACCTGGTTCTGCTACTTAGCGAGGCGGACATAAAAAATCCTCTACAGCCTCCCAAAATGAGAACTTATAGATATCCCCTCTGGGAATCAAACCCGGACCTCCGGGTTGCGAGTACAAGCGTATAGCTACTAAAGCTAGGTGTATTAAAACTTGATCGTGCAGATAATAACTTTCGGATTCAACTTTCGCTAAACAAAATATACTGCAAAGGCTTTATGTACTTTATTAAACGACTTCATTTTATTTATCAGTTAAGTTTAGATACGTTATGCTTTCGCGTTTTGTGAGCTATGTACTGCAGAAATTATTAGGATTTATTTTATACAGAAACAATTTTAAAGATTTCTTTCTACTATGTAAACGCGACCTTCCGCGTATCTGTTAAAAAACAAACAAAAACGGTCACGACACTGCTACATTAAAAACAAATTCTCCCCTTAAAAATCGCGTGTCAAATGTCTCTGAATTTATCAATGCCATGGTTCCGATAGACAACTGACTAATAGTTTTTTGATCTGAATAATGCTAAAGGTTTACCAGAGGTCGAGCATAAATCTGCCATTGCATTTATTTGGATCTGGCACACATACATGGTCTGAAGTACGCAAAGGATACTTTCTATCGACGACGGCAAAGTGTTCCCCTTCAAACATTCGGAAAGTAGCTTCGTTCTTCTTCTAGGGGACATATATAGGCTGTCGATGATGATGTCTTCCCGTAAGTGTCGCGAAGGGCAACTAAGGTAAAAAGGCAGGGAAAGGGCGGTGGTGGTCACAGTTTACGATTGGCATCTTAACATTTTACTGCAATCCGCCTCTCAAGAGCGTGATTATGGCTATTCATCAGCATTATTGCTTGAGGCTTCTGGGTAACTTTTATTCTATCTCACGGCAAAAATTTGTGCCAAAAAGTTCCTTGATGGAATGTACATGATGAAGGTACATGATGATGATTTAAGTGGAATTATCATGTTCGGCAGATGAATGTGTTGCTAACCGTTTTATAGGCTTTTGTTTACGTTTTAATGCTGCAATGCAGCCAGCATTTTATTTCAATTGAATTCATTTTGGGATGTAGTAGTTTTATTGTGGGATTAAACCCCTCTTTGGTGTGCTGTATATTTGTAGAGTTTCGCTATGTGTTACCAACGGAATAGGGAAAATCCGCAACGAGAAAATATGTATAAGGTAATGGACAGGCCCACGTAATATATAAAAATATTTGTAAAAGAAATTGTTCTTGATTTGTAAGAAAACAAATGTCATCGCTGTTGTCTCTCACTCTACGACATTTTATTACACGCTAATCGTAGCGTACTGTATAGCTCAGGAAACACAGTAGCAGGCAGGCGATTCCACTCCTTAGCTGTACGCATAATAAATAAAGAAGTATAACGCTTCATGCGAAATGATGGAATATCAACGAAGTAGGGGTGGAATCCAGTCGTTCTTCTGGCTGAATACTTCTGGCAATTGTACGAAGGAGACGGTAGAATAAGGTTGTTTTATTCGATTGCAAACTCTTCGAAATGAAGTCTGTAGAAAATCGAAAGGCTGGCTATTTTAAGCTGGTGTTTTTTTCTCACCATGAGAGTCTTAGATGATGGAACCGGAGGGTGACCAAAGGGGCTCTTCTCAACTAAAGATAAGGACTAGATTAGTTTCCTGTTGTAAAAATGTGCGTTTTGTATTGTAAAAGTTTCTAAGATGCCTTACAACCTAACTGATTGGAACATATAACGTCTGAGATATTTCACGTGCGGAGCCAATCGCTTCGTGCACCATATATATACGGTCAAATTTTAACTCAGTTACGATGGATATAACGGATAAATTGTTCTTATTACTTTGTTCAATTCTAGAAGGTTGATGGGAAATGGCGAGATGCGACTGGAGTGCGTTAAGTGGATAATTCGTTTCCCGCAAATCATCGAAGGATTTCCTCTCCGTCCAAAAAAAGTACAAGATAATATAATTCCATCGCACTCTGATCAAAGCGGAGCCAGTGGATGAAAAAACGATATCAGTAAAGCTGAGAAAATCATATCAACTTGACTAACAATTTCAAATCCTATCCCTTCCGTCGACGTGGGCAAAACACCAGCATTTTATAAGTGCTAGGTATAAACTTGACATGTGCGGAGATGTCAGAGATTAAGGGTAATTGGAGCCGTCTGTGATACTTGCACAAAGTGATCGTTGTTGATGTGGGGCAAGTCAAGTCGGTCGTGCGAGACGCACGAGGATAGTAGCGGTCGTTACATGTGGCCAGACACCTGACTCAATATGCTCGAGGCGTCATCTCTATAGGATCACAATGCTAACATATACTAAATAGATTTAAACAAGTTAAACAACATTAGTTGTTGTTATAACTCGACTACAAAAATATGTATCCACTTTCGTACCATGTCACATTCACCCTTGCATGTTTCTATGCAGTGAGTTAAGGGAAATGACAATTAAAGGTGAATATGAAATGGTTCAAAAGTGGATACATATTTTTGTACTTGAGTGTACATTTTAAGTAATAAAATAAATTTTAGATATTAGTTATTATAAATTACTTCTGCGTTCGTGTAGATTTTAGAAATTATTCCACGGGAATCACCCGATGGACAGCCTTAATTCCCAGCTTTTCACTTTCCCAATTTTTCACATTCCCATGTCTTCACTTTACTAATTTTGCACAGACCCCATTTTTCACATTCCGAGATCTTCGAATTGGGAAATTGAGGAAACTTTGCATGTCAAAAATTGGGAATGTGAAAAACTGGAAATGTTAAGATCTGGAAATGTGCGAAATTAAGAAATAGTTACCACGGCTATCTGTATATTGAGTATTATAAATGCGAATTGTATTTGTTTATTTATAGTTCCTTCCCTTAGTTCGTTAGAGTGTCAGAATAATTTGTCTTTATGTATAAATATGGGACATCCCGATTGAACAAGTAGTTCCCCCTAGGTTACTTTAAGCCCACGAGGTGGAAATCATGGGCAATAGCTAGTGACCAATAAATTGTATGTTTTTCCACCCTTAGTACTTGTCTGTTTACGAATATTTTTTACACCTCATACACGGGGTTACAAAATGATCCTATATTATTTATCATTGCCGTATAATTTTTGACTAAAACTTAATGCCTGGTGGTAATTTACTTTTAAATTTACTTGTTTAGTACTTAGCAATATACTATAATGATAAGAACTGAATTGAGCTTCTAAGAATAATATCTTTCGAAGGCTCTGCCGAGTTTTGGAGCTCACAATGCTTCTCCCCTTGAATAAGGCTTTGCGTGCGTCTTCTTACTCCGTGCGTTCTTCAGCACCTTTATAGAAAAATCGCTTAATGCGCTCTGTTTTAGGCACTCTGACGCAAGTGATGACGGGGAAAGATTAATCGACCATTTTGCGACCTTTTTGGGTGACATTGCACTGTTGTCGCTTCGTGTCGCACAGACCACACACGAAGAGCTGTTTTCTAATGATTTCTAAGGAGTGAGGCCTTCCGTCGGTTTGTTGGCCTGGTGTCTTTGGCAAGACGATCATAATGCGATTTCAACATGTAATTATAAATTAGTACTTAGCTCATATAGCTTGGTATCAAAGAACGTTTCTAATAAAACAAGTTATTAAGCTACGAGAAATTCTTTCTAGTTCGCAAAATCGTCGCTCGGGTAATCAATTTCACCGTGAACATCCGAAAACAGTCAGGGGTGGGCCAGATATTTACCCGAATTACATTGATGAATAACGATACAGTGTAAAATCCAAACGACACACATGTGAGCCAAATAAGTCATCATCATCATCAGCCGGGAAACGTCCACTGCTGAACATAGGCACCCCCATGGTCTGATGGGTTCTGAGTATGTGGACGCCATTCGAAAACGGTGACTTCTTCTACGGATTTCCTCATTCCGGATTTTATCACGTAGAGAAATTTCGAGCACAGCTCGTTCCATTGCTCGCTGAGTGACTTTGAGCTTATTTATTCGGCCATCCGTGAAGGACCACGTTTCGGTTTTGTATGTCAACAATTTTTATTTAAGGACTTTTGTTTTTAGATATTGAGATATTTTGGACGAAAAGTAACTTATCGAACACTTCCCAGTATTTGTAGAAGTTGGGACCTACCCAGTTGAAAGATCTGTCCCAGGTATAGCCATGTACGCACATTGAATTGAGAAACGAACAGTGTTAAATTAAAATCCAAGCGACCTATTCTTATTTCCTTAAATAGAAAGCAATATCACACTGAGCAAGCGCTCGTCCGCTCCGGAAAACGAATGCCATTACAAAATTTATACGTGATAACACGCGACACAGATGTCTTGTCTAAGTTCATGGAACTTCATTTACTCGTGCTATTGTCTGTGTGATGTTTACATGAGCTCGAGACATTCGTAGGGACTATCTCGTGGAGTCGTTACGTTATCACATGCTGGCCTCGTGCCGTAGAGAGTGGACTCGGATGCGTTCAATGCACATCGGGGTCACGCAAAAAGCGCATAGTTTTAGATTGGACAAGTTTTCCATATACATTTTCACATAGTTCCTCATTAGGAATAGATACATACATACAGAGTAAATAGGCACGTTCTAGACCAACACGTAACATCGTCGACCTCATCGTCACTTACCATCAGGTGACATTGAGGTCAAGTGTTGGTCTATCTTCAATAAAAAAAAAACATTCGATACCATACCGTCCCGTCACCTACACAATGAAAATACTACTCAAGTTTGCTCCAGCACATCTTGCGCTTTTCATCTGCCATTCTACTGCGGAAATAATGTACTGTATTTAATTAATGAATTTGATGATTTTTATAATGTTGTTTTAATATGTGATGTGTTTGCATTTAGTCTTCATTTCACTTGATGGTAAGTGACGATAAGACCGTTGGATGCAAAGACATTTAATATTAATAGACCGGACAAAGCAAACAAACATTTTGATCCTAAACTTATTACCAATTGGTAATAAGTTACTCAATCTAGTGTCACATCACGTCACGCGGCCGTACAAGGCATTTGACATACCATTGACTTTTGAGATCAAAATGTTTATATGAAACGTTTCCCAATGACCGCTCTATAACCTACGAGTATTACTATATTTAAATCTCTCTGGTTGGATGGTATGCGTGCGCATTGCGTGCGCACCTAGAAATATCAAGCTTACGAGGCGCTGTCTCTACCCTTATCGGTATAAACAACAGAACAGTGGTCTTACGAATAGCACTGCTTTTTGGCGTCAGACTGATGTTACATGGTGGTAGCTAGGCAGGACATAGAATCAAACCGAGTACCAATAGGTACACCGGGTACACTCATTGGGAATCGAACCCGGGCTCTCCGGATTGTTTCAGTTTATTTAGTCATGAACAATATACATTGCGTTTGACTTAAGAATAAAAGGAGCCCCAAATTTTTACAACAAAAACATAATACATTGATGAACACATTCTTATAATCACAGACTATATGCTTATAATGAAGTCAAATTAAGTTATCGAGGAAATGTCAGTGTTTAAAATGCCATCATTCATAAAGTCGTCAACACAATAGTAACCCTTTTTCAACAAGTAGGAATACAGTTTTTAAATTTTATTGGGCTCGGGATTTGCTTTAAGTCATTCGGTAGATTGTTAAATAATCTGACCACTTGAAAAGAGGAACTGTGCTGTAGCACCTTGATTCTAGGGATGATTGAATTGTTTACGTTTTTTCTTCTTGTATTTTCTCTTCTCTCTTTAACTTGTTAGTCCAAGCGTGTATCCATTAGTCCACGGAGGTGGTCTTTCACAATCAACGCTCTTGCAAGGCTATTAGCTAAGCTAACCTAAAGATATGCCTAAAGCTAGAGCCATCGCGATACAATTTAAAATACCTCGCGATGCCAATTAAGATGCATTGCGACGAAGAAGTGGCATGACGTTTACTTATTTCATTAGAGATGGTGCTTTGCAAGTCTAAGCGTAATAGTAAAAAAACATATTGGAATGTTTTACATTTTTGTATAGTACAATCACTAAGAATATCCTACTTTCTACTAGTTTTCGATACATTGTATACAAATACATCGATTCAAATTTGTATAGGAAGAAACCTAGCATAATTATTGTACAGATTTATACACGTCAAGAATATCTTTGACTGCAATATTTTACGGTACCTATTCGATCCAAAGCCTGCGTACATTCTAACGTATGGCTATCAATGAAATTTATGGGCAGACGATTCCAGGTGTGTGTAGAGAACCATACAAATTATTATGGAGAGGACCTATTGATCTACGAAAACTAGATATGGCAATACATCAACTATATAAATTGCCGCGAGATGTGGTACTAAAACAAGAAATTACAAGTACCGGTTTATCGCGTCGTCTGCGTTCTGTTCAGAAATTATTCTTTTCTACACTTTTCACTAAAAGGGTCACCAACATGATTAGTACTAAGAGCCCATAGCTATTACGACTGAATACTTTTACTACACCCATATTAATATCATAATAATAAATGCGAAAGTGAGTTTATTTGGTGTTTTTTCCCCTTGTTTTACGTCGTAACGGAGAGCCACAATGTTTTATTTTTGTATAGGGACAGTTTAAGGGCCGGAAAATGACATTTGCTACTTTTTATCCCAATCCAGCAAGTAATTCCCGTGGGATAATTTCTGAAGTTTACATAAACGAAGTCGCGGTCAAAAGCTAGTTATCGAAATGTTTGAAAATGAAAATAACTAAGCAACGGCCTTTATTTGACTACAAAGTCTTAAAAATATACTATTTATAAGTTTCAATAAAGTCGGCGAATTTTAGGAGTCCAATTTTAAAAAAGGAACATGAATACTCATACCCATATTTGCACTCATTAATATTTCTGCAAACTTGAATGCGAACACCTTGAGACCTATGTATGAAATGAAAAAGAATCTTAAATTGGCGAAAATATCGAGTAACATACAAAAATCATATGTAGTAATAACCTCAGGTGAGATTAAACCAAGTCATATGAATATCTGACTGACCAACTGACATAAGAACGCCCAGCCCAAACCGATGGAAGTACCAACAAGAAACTCTGTGAAAATGAACTGTATACCTACAGTGGTTCAAAAAATATAGCCCTGTGACAGCCAGATGGACAAACCGACAGCCTTACAACAGAGGAACAGTAACAGTAAGAAACTGGGTCCGTTTGATCAGTGTCAGTATGTTTCGTGTAGTGCCGTAGGGTGTCCATGGGTTGAGTGGCATCACTGAGAGACCGGTATTTAAGGTGCGGGCGTAAGATTCCATGCATTGTGATCGTAAGTTCAGTAATCATGTGCGTCGATCTCGGAGACAACGGCACTGTCCAGTCGTCCCATCGACGCGACGGTCGTCGGCGAATTTCAATTTATCCGATAGAAACAACGCACGCCATTGTGCGCCTCACTCGATTCTCGCTCGCCGGGATAGGGTTGTCAATTAGTGCCCATCCGGTGGATAGTAGTAGAAACCGATATATATAGATTTGGTTGGTTTTGACGCTGAGTTATCGTAGCAATAGCATCTAAGTAACGGTTAGGCCGTTTAGTACTAAAATGTGTTTTCAGTGAAGGCTTGAATGACTTTGGTCTGCTTTTCTTCTATTGTTTTAGGGAAAATCAGTCAGCGATAACAAAATTAACCATTGAATTCGTTCAGTGCATAATAATTTCCCTCCAGAAGTCCACTGTTGGGCCTGAACCAACAATCCTTCAATTTTTCTCTATTTCTATGAAAACGTACAATTACCTCTCCAAAAATGAAAAATTTATGTTCTCAGCATTCTTACAGTACCTTCGTTCGTCTGCGCAAAATTTTCAAATACTTATAGAAGGACGGAATTTCAGAATTTTCGTTGTTGCTGTTAACTTTATTTATTGTTTAAAGTTCCGCCCATAAAAAAGAAAAACACCTTATAAGATTTATGTCAATAAATTTTGGGTAATTACGTAACATATTACAATACAATAATTACAATACAGCCAGTCCCTTTTTCTCTGGATCCGGTAAAGTTATCTAGTTGAAATTAATTTGAAGTTCGTTTGTAACACACCTAAATGTCTCTTATAGTACATTTCTTGACAGAAAATAATTTATATGGTAACACATTGGTGCTAACGCCATGCAAGGGTTTATCTGCACGCGATATCTCCAGCTAACGAACCCGTTGTCCGACTGTAAATACACGTTGACACTTCTATCGTTTTCACAATTGCTGATGCACTACAAATTATTACCTGTAAATCTCACCTTCGATTATTTATTCATACTTATGGTAAATTTATAAATATTTCTGCGGAGAATAAGAGCTTTATTGAATGGGTTAACTTATGGTTCCTTATCCTTCCTTATCTTCTATTCGGATTGCAATTTCCTAAGGATAAACATTCTTACAACCTGCTTTGTGGAGGGGTAAATATATGATGGGTTTGCACTTGGTCTTTTATGTCACCTGATGGTAAGTGACGATAAAGCCATATGGTAAGCGTGCGCATCTAGAAGTCTCAAGTTAAGCGTTGCCTCTGCTACCTTTCATATCGGAACACAACAGTGCTATTAAGACTGATGTTTGTTTTTAAGTTGTTATTGTTACTTAGGTACACGCTGCTGCTCGTGCTCATCTCTCGTTTTTTCTTCTCTTAGCTGACTTTTAATACACCTACGGAAGGACATCGGGTTATTTGGTTGGTTGTAGGGCATTTTATATGACCTATATAGCTGATGCTACAATCGAGTTCCCAGGTTCAATTCCCAGTGGGGGTACCTATTGGTACTCTGTTTGGTTGGTCATTTTCTATGTCCACCTGGCTAGCTACCACCATCACAATAGATCTATCAAGGTCGCAATGAATGGTTGGGTCCGGTGGACCACCCCCCCTTGTCTCAAATAATAAATAGCTACCACCATGTGACCTAAGTCTGCCGCCAAACAGCAGTGCTAATGGAACTGTTGTGTTCCGGTATGAACGGTAGCTGTTAGGAGCGTATGCTTACCATCCAACAGGTGAGATGAAGGCCAAGTGCAAACCGACCGTACATAAAATAATTATTCAAAAGCCACACGGCCATTATTGTTATTATTATCATCTTAGAATCTAATTACTATTATAACATAAACATAATGAAATTCTAACGAGCAACCCTACGCTTTGTGGGTTGCAAATTAGAAGAGAGGATTGAGTACAAGAGGTGTCGGGTTGCATCGTCAGGCGGACGAGGGCCTTGGCTAGATGACGCCATTGAACACTAAGGCAGTGCTCTTTAGGCAGTGATTTCCAGCGGGTCCGATTAAAATCTAAGAGTCATTTTGGCAACTAAGCAACAATTTCGAATTTTTTGTCGGTTTTTAGGGTTCCGTACCCAAAGGGTAAAAACGGGACCCTATTACTGAGATTTCGCTGTCCGTCCGTCCGTCTGACACCAGGCTGTATCTCATAAACCATGATACAACAACAAATACTAAAAATCACAATGAAATACATATTTAAGGGGGCTCCCATACAACAATCGTGATTTTTTGCGCTTATATTGCAAACGCTGACTGAACCCTACGAGATAGATCAAAATAATGTACTACAGTATTGTACACATTAAAAAGGTCTACAAAAAAGACTGCCATGTCTATTGTAGTTATGTCACTATAAATACTTCTTTACATTTTTAAAGTTGTTAGAATTGCGAGACGGACTCGCGCACCGAGGGTTCCGTGAAGAATATGATTTATAACCCCCTAAATAAAATACTTAAGTACATTTAAAGTATGAGAATAATAAAAATAGGTTCATGGATAAAATATAACATTTATGATAAAAATATAAATAATTATTCGATCAGAAAAAACTACTTACGTCTTGCGTATAGATACATTTATCCCAAAATGTTTAAAAAAATATATGTCCACCCGTGCGAAGCCGGGGCGGGCCGCTAGTATTTATATAAAAAGGCGAAGATAGTGTAAAAGCTTTGGATTGGAATGGAAATTGTTCTCACTTTGTATGCAAACGAGTGACTCCAGCTCACAAACACACAAAGACCTCTAAGGTAAACCAAATTTTTTTACAGAAATTTTATAGCAGATTCTACGCATGATCTCTGAAAGTGGCACCTAAGTTTGCCACCATAAGGTTTCTAGGCGAAGACGCATTTCCATCTAACCGCCTTATTGTCGCTTACTATCAGAAGAGATGAAGACAAGATTTTGATGAAATTAACAAATTAGGGGAAAATGACGAATCAAGAAAAATTACTAATACATAGTTCATTTATCTAATCATACTTTACGATAGCGCCTACCGTTTTCTGTTCCATGGTTGAAACCTACAGTTCCGAAACTCATTTTCGTTTCGAATATCCCTGCTGTACTCAGATAGCCTATAGTTTTTACTTAGGCGGATGAAATGTGATCTGGGCGTTAAGGAGAGAGAGAGAGACTTCTTGCGGACTTATACCATTACGGTACATCTGAATGAATGTTAAAATAATAACATAATAATATAAGGAAGGCAATGAGTAAGCTCGCCTATTTGAGAGTAAGGTCAAACTACGATGGAATAAGGGAACAATAATACGTGTATCTTCACAAATCTTTCATTTTGATGCAATATTTAGCGTGTGGTCGAGCCTTCTTCAAGTGAATGTAAACAGTAACCATTATACTTTGGAAAACGACTAACCACTGGGTTAAGCGACTGGTAGTCGATAGTACTACTCAGGAATTTGTCGCTGGCATTATGACCCCAGAAAATCTGGCAAACCGAAAGGGATCAAGCAAGTGTGGTCCGATTTTAGAATAGGATAACCCCATGACACGTCGCGAGTGTATATACCACTAGGAAATGCCATTGATTATAGTAGCACTTATCTACTACCAGTAACGTTTTACTGCGATCACCCGTCATCACTTCACGGAAAAGTCATTCGATGAGGCAATGAATGAGATAGGCTCATGTCCAACAGAGGAATTACGTAGCTGAGAATGGCGATGGAATGAAATTATTTGATGATGGTGACTACATGGTCATGCAGCCAGATTGTGGAACTCGTTGCCTCACACTGTACGTGACAGTAAAACTGTTTCTATGTATTTTCAAGAAAAACGTCAAGGAATATTTTCTGTCTCTTACAAGTAGTTCATAAGTTAATATAATATTGTATGTATGTATGACTTTTGATTGATGTTAATTTTTTGTATCTTGTATTTATGTAATCGTATTTGTATTTAGATATATTGAATGTACACGCCTGACTGCCCTCCTTTCTTCACAATTACTACAGTTTTGTGGATTTCAGAAAATATACACTAAACTGTATACCAGTTTATAAACCAGTTTATAAAGTCTATGTTCCTCTTGAAGCTATTCATAAGGAGGCTGTGCTTTTGAGACTTGAAGAGGAAGCAAAATACCATATATGAGATGTAGGTCCCATTTAAACAATAGTATGCTGCAATGATGCTAATGGATTTCTCATCAGGACAGGTTTCTTATAAAGAAAGCCTGGCAAAAGAACATCCTTTTCCTTTCCCTTGATCAACCGCCGCTTGCGCCCGCGCCGGCGCACTCATCTCCGGGACCATCGGCATGCGCGAGCGGTGTACACGGTAAATTAGCAAAAAATAATCGCGGGACCCACGGCCGCGCGTACCGGAGCCGCATCACCGCATCCTTCGTGTAAGTGTGCGCATGCGCATAAGAAGATTGTCTTAACTTGGAGGATATGCGATTTATTATTTGTTAAATTTAATTTTTTTTAAACGGCCAATAATATACCATGAAAGTTTCAGAAAAAGATGTTACAAATCTCTTAAACTTATATTTTAAGCAAATTCTAGTTTAAAACTTTAGAGCTTCGAATATATACTAGATACAAAAACAATTTCAGGATGTTTTAAATAAGTAGCATTATATTTGCTTCACTTACCGTGAGCGGACTCACTTTCTGTGTTATTATTCTAATTAGTGTGTCGTCTGTTGCGATCTTCGTCGATCAATTCATTTGACAATTATGATTATGAAGTACAAATGTGAGTGAGATAGTTTTGATTGTTATGATCAGTTAGCAGCCTTTTGAAGAATGTATCCCACGGGAACGATTATGTTCTTATCCGACCTTTCAACTTAAGATGTGAATGAAGGACAAACAAACACACTTTCGCATTTGTTTCGCTTTTGCCCGCATGTGTGACTTCGTCCGCATGGATTACATAAACTACCCCACGGAAACTAATGGTTCGATCGGGATAAAAATACAAGAATACAAGAAATAGGTCATTCTGACTCTGTTACGATGACGACGACTAACCAGATATGGGGTACTCCACGGAGCATGGAACCCATATCTTCTGGCTTCTCAGCTAAATTATGCAGACACTGACTTTAAACATCACGTCTAGGCAAACGTAGTGTAGGACGTCCGCGGCTAGGTGGAAAGGCGACTCACGTAGGGACGAGAATGGATATCTGAAGCTTTAGAGGTCGCCGAACCAACAGCATCAAGTCCATTCGAGAAAAAACCCGGCAATGGATGCGGAGAGCAGAGAGCCGAATTGACTGGCGCACACTGGGAGAGGTCTATGTCTGCCGCAGACTGTACATGATGATGATGATGAAACTATATATGCAAGATAATTATATTAAAGACCTCATACAAAAATCTCGTTTCTGTTGATAAAAAACCTCGTTTCCCGCGCAGTCAAATATCAGATCGTAAATATATTCGCAGCTTCATGATGGCATCAATGCGGCCGCTGTCTGTAGTTGATACTCGTACGTACTCGGACATCGAACACTCATGTGGTAAGTCTGATGACCTGCAGTGACCGCTCCTTCGTTATTCAATATGGTATTACAAAGGTTATTAAATTAATTAGCCTTGAAAGAGATTCCAATGTTTCTCTTTGTAATATAAAGCGCGTTTATTTTATCCCGTTAGTCGAATGGCTACATGAACTTTGTTCGAATGACTTGATCATTTGATTCATTGTGAGTCAAAATCGATGTAATAATTAAATAAAAAATAGGTTTTTATTTTCCTTCTCCACAAGATCATATATCTAGTTACACATTTAAGAGGGTATGCTGTTGTCAAAGCGCCCATACAAACGTAGTCCAGTCATATTTTGAGTATTAAGCTATGAAAATCTATGAAATTTTCAAGACACAATCTAGAAACAAATATCTGTGTCGGTGGTGAGTCAGATTTTCGTTTAATTATATACTTCCAGTGTTACAGGGCGTCAAAGTATTGTATTTTACGGTAATAAAAAGCCCCAACTTTGAACCTGATTTACAAGAGTATGAATCAATTTAGAACAATTTGGAAAAACCATAGACATCTGAAATTTCATTAGTATACTGTATTAAAAAAATGGTTACATAATATACTGTATCCTTCAAATGATTCCTGGACTACGAAACATCCAAATAACGGGTGGATAACATCGCGTAATGTATGCTGTCTCACCGTACGCGCTCGGGTAGGATAGGGCTCGGAGAGGGACAGCTACAAAACAATGCAACCTTGAAACCGACCACGTGGTCTTACCAACATAGCCTCTTAAAAACAAGAAATATAGTAGTTGTGGGAGAGCTGGTTCCCAAACTAAGCTCGAGGTCCGGAATTCGTGTCTCTGGTATACATAATATATATACAATAAGTTTGAAGAAAGAAAAAAACTACACCGCCGATCACGAGGCCGCGCCGTCGACCGACGGAAAAAATATTTTACACGGCCAATTTATTTTATACATGTTCGATTGAAAATGGCTAAAGTCATGTCATCATCAGTCAGCATAAAATGTCTATTGCAGAACGGGGGGTGTATTGACTAAGGACTTATATTTTTCTGTGTGTTTGTTGTTGTGTGTGTCGTGTTGTGAAAATGTCGAATAAATATCTGTCTATGTCTATGTCTATTTGGATGATTCTTTTTTTATTTGAAAAGTGGTGCTTCCCGTGTGGTCCTATTACAATTTGGTCCAGTTTGGTGACAACGGCATCCATGAGAAAACGATATAAATCTTAAATTTGCAGTAGTAAATTTAGACTTTTAGGGCAATTGAATCGTACCATTCCCATACCTCAGGAAAAGACTCAGTTTTGCGTTAGACCTGTAGTATGGAAGCGTGCTTTGTTATCTGTCTATATCCGACCACAATCGATTTTATTATTAACACGTCTGTTTGGCAGCATACTTAATTAAGATGGGGTAGTTTAATGCATGATGGGTTTGCACTTGGCCTTCATATCACCTGATGGTACGTGACTATAAGATCGTTGGATGGTACACCATGAAGCCTCGAGCTAATGAGTCGCTGGCTCTACTACCTTTCATACCGGAACACAACCGTTCCATTAATTTTGTTTGGCGGCAGACTTAGGTAACATGGTGGTATCTAGCCAAGCGGACATAGAAAATGCTCAACGACCAAGAAAATCGAGTACCGATACGTACCCTCACTTAGAATCGAACCTGGGACCTCCGGTTAGTCTAACATCTAGCCATTAGGCCACGGAGGCGATTATAAAGCACCCACATACAGCTTAGAAACGTAGCCAACCAAACCAAGAGGTACGCAGTTCCCTAAAAATTAGTATTTAAACAATCATACAAGATGAATGTTGGGTGATTGTCAACCAATCAATTTAGAAAAACACCCTCTGAATTTCAGAAACAATGGAAGCGGAAGTAACTTAAACATTTATGTGTGTAAATAACATGTGTAGTTTGTCTCTTTGGAGCAGGAAAACAAGTGTAACATAATTATGTTAATGTAGTATATTATTTATTAACGACGAACTAGAAAATACTCAAGGACTGATATTTGCGTCTAAAAATAGTTACAATGTTATGTTATAACAGAACATTTAAAAATGACCTTAAAGTATGTATTAACTAATTGAAAAGTTTCGTAAATTAGACAGACACATGTATAAGAAGTTGTGGCTAAACAGAAGATCTTTAAAAGATTGTTACAATAGGAAAAGTACAACGAGCCCTCACTAATACTACTATTTAATACTGGAATTTCTGTTTCTCACGTAAACAATAGTTTCCCGCGGCTTCAGAAGTACAAAGTAAACAAGGAAACACATGTAGCTCAACAGCAAACTGACCAAAATTACTCTAGCCACGTAAGCTCTCCACCAATCACCGACCTCGTTGCCCAAACTGGACCATAGGGCGGTGAATACAATGGCCTCCACAGAGCACACTATGATCCAAAACACATGCCACACGCGAACGTGCCGGAAGCGGATCTTAAACTCCATAAGACAGAACAAGTATATGAACGCTAAGAATATATAGAACCCTCTCCTGACGGTGCTCGCTTGTGGAACTATTAGGAGAAGGAGCATGATTTGATAGTGCGAGAACATAACTATAATGGCTACCACAGGAACGCAGTCGATAAATGCAGCTATAGAGAGCAAACGGGAAACGAAGAAGGCGTACCAGCCCAAATATTGGACTAAAGCGGCCGTCGCGTCTTGAGGCTCAAGACCTCGCATGTACGACCGAGGGATACGATTAGGGAGGTCAGGTTCACTTTGAATTACTTCTATGTGTCTACGTCGAGGTGGAGCCGACAGCCACATAGGTATATTCTCAGCATTTTCAACTATTCTCTCTGCCCAAACTGCAAAAGACATCGGCCGAGGAGCCGGCATGGCTGGTGGAGGCGTTATCTTCACTCTCTCAATGTTATATTCAGTAGCTGTGTCTCGTCTACGAGGTGCGACCCGGTCAATTATCGAAACTGGTCTAACGTATTCGTCTTCGCTAGCAATTGAAGATCTTTGTGAACTCGGTACTGTTTCCGGAGGCATGTAGTCGGAACTGTTGCCCGAATCAGACTCAAAGTCATCGTAGAACCAGGGATTGGACTGAGAAGGTTGGTTGGCTGGCGAAAATTGAATCAGATCGCTGTTTGCGTTCTTTCTTTCACCGATTTTTTCGATGCTCCTTTGGGAGCTGAGTGATTGCTTTTTCATGATGGGTTCATAAATTGGTTCTTCATTCGATTCCGTCTTGTTTTCGACGTCATCGTCGTCTTTATCGGTACCTGTGGATTTTATATTCCACGGGTACTTTCTGCCGCATATTTTTTCTCTTTCGAATCTCCTATACAATGTAGCTGTGCTCGCCATCCTCAATATAGACGCTACAATACTGACTCCTTGGACTGAAACTGAAAGATATGTGATTTAATAAATGAAAGTATGTCGATAAAAAATTCAATACATCGTAACCGACTGCACAAGTCAACTCTTGGACATGAGCCTTCCTTAAAAATAGATAGAATTCACATTAGGTGCTTTGTCATACATAATTACCACGCTTAGGAGGCGGAGTACTTGCAGTAAGATGTCATGTTAGATACACCCGTGGGTGGATATGCGGTGGTTCTAATGTAAAGCCGAGCCCACCAGAACAAATATACCATAAAATAGCATTTACCTTTGTCAAAGGCCGGGTTTTGATGTTTAGACATGAGATCCAGTACATTGACAATAACGTGCGGCGCTGAATGTATAAAGGCTTGCAAGAAGAGGTACAGTTCTAGAGGAGAAGGCGCTCTTGCAATATCCAATGCTTCTTTGCTTCGTTCTTTGTCATCAGCTCGTACTGCACACAATACTTCCACCCACCAGAATATTTGGTGGCAATATCTGCGGCAGAAGGAAAAATATCTTAGAATAAAAGTTTAAAATTAAGTAGTTTTTATTGAAGCTGTCCCCATAGCGCCCAGTGAGTCCAACCTTCTTTACTGGGAACCACTAGGAACAACCGCATCCGTGGATGGCGGATTCGCAATGTTGGATTCAGAATCCGGAGGTCCCGGGCTAGATTCCTAGTGGGGGTGGGTGGCTATCGGTTGGTGGTATTTTCTATGTCCGTCTGGCTAGCTACCCCATAATACCAAAGTCTGTCGCCAAACAGCGGTGTTAATAGCACTTTTGTGTTCTGGTATGAAAGGTAGCATAACCAGCGTCTCATTAGGTCTAGGCTTCTGAGTGAGCACGCTTACCATCCAACGCCTTATCGTCACTTACTATCAGGTGAGATGAAGGCCAAGTGCAAACCCATCATACATAAAAAACAAGACTTTTTAATTCAGCGCAAGCGCAGGGACACTAAATTTAAAAATATATATACAACCCTTTGAAAATTAGCTTTAATCAGAACTTTTAGGTAATCATAAATCGTATTCTAACTAAGGTAGGTATCCATAGAAAGACTAAGCCTAAACTACACGGAATTTGGAGTCAACGCGTATGCAATAATAATGTTCTGGCAAAGTGGTTGATTTTCTATCGCTACGAGCTATTTGTTTTTTACTAACCTGCCGATAGCTGCTATAGGAAAAAACAGGCAATTGACAAATTGCATGACAATCCACTTAGTATCTTTCTTCTCCAGCGAGACAGAGATCGCTGATTCTTCTATCTCCCACCCGGGTGGTGGAGACGCCAGCGTGAATATCAGCGAAATTAACGCAGGAAGCACCATC
This sequence comes from Carcina quercana, assembly GCA_910589575.2. NCBI lineage: Eukaryota > Metazoa > Arthropoda > Insecta > Lepidoptera > Depressariidae > Carcina > Carcina quercana. The sequence continues at coordinate 12,196,889 of OU342428.1, read as the reverse complement.
AGGATAATGCAGAAGACACCCAACCTGTTGTGGAATTAAATCTGATTCATTTGCAAGTGCCTATATTAATATATGTATTCGTAGTAAGCGTCGGTGGCGCATTGGATGAGGCGCGGACTCTCAATCTGAGGGTACCGGGTTCGAATCCAGCCGTGTACCTATGAGTTGTTTTTAGTAAAACATCGTTAGGAAACCTGCATGTCTTGAACAGGCATGTGAAGTCCGCCGTTCCGCACTGAGCCCCTGCAGTGGGGACGTATATAGGCCGTTGATGATGATATTAATATAATGTATCAAGATTATCACACCCGCAACATGCGTGTACAAGTTGTTGGAGCTGGCGTCGACGACGTCACTACGACGCAGGGGCTATATTATGTATTCTTTGGCATGGGTACGGCGTGCGAACGGCACTGAGGAGACACGACGAAAGCGGGGAGGAGAGCGGAGAATTGGGAGAGCCATCACATTCAAGTGAAGTCCAACCTTTCAGCTGTGCTTTTAGTTCTTATGTTATGTATGAGTGAATCACACTCAAGTCATGGACCGCTATTATAGCTTTTCGAACGTTATGTTTGTATTCATAAATAACTGATGTATGTCACACGCACAGTGGCAACGTACTGCCAGACATTTTCACTATAAAAGAATAATATACACACTGTCAACTCGACCCTTGTAGTTTGAATTTTATAATAGCAATAACAGCCACATTATATTTATGTCATCTTACCCATTATCACCATTCATATAGTGTTCATAGATGAGAGCAATGTCGAAGCAGATCAGGGTGAGATACACTATAAGGCCTCCGCATGAAGGTAGGACACGATGTAACAGCAAAGCTTGCCATGTTGGTAGCTTCCAGCCCAATAGGTCTCCGGAAACATCCTTGTCTAGTTCACATGCAACCATTTTCGAACGGGTTGATCACTAATCAATCATAATATTTTGAATTAATTAAAATAAGTAATCGATATCGGTACATCCAGGGTACATCACTATTCATTTCACCATTTTAGTAAAGAAATGCTAGCAAACTGCATTAACTATAACTGCAATTTTTGAATTTTTCAAACAATTTATGGTTCTTGTTGTTCCTAAAACAAAAAGACTACAGAAAGCAAACTTGCTGTTCTGCCCACGCCCCATTTGATAAAACTGATAAGATAATGTGTTGAGTCAACTGATTAGTGAATAGTGATCACCGATGGTATACTTGTGGTATTTACATATTTTACAGAACCCGACAAGATAACATCTAAGTACGTATATGCATAATTTCCGATGGTTGGACTTTTTACAGGCAACTTGATAATATATAACGGATTCCGATTAACTGTATAGCTTGGGAAGGTTGATATAGGTATTATTTAATAAATAAACAGCTCGAGGTAAAATCAGTAACCATTTCAAGAATATAATAAAATGATTAGGGGAATGAAAGTAATATTATGATTAGGGGAATAAATGTCGGTTTTCATAAGTCCGAGATTTTTCGAACGAACGAACCCTAGCATGTCAATGTCATGTTTCTGTCAAAATCTCATAGAGAGAGGTTATGTTATGTTGTTTGTTATGCGATTGGAATTGTATTGTATTAAAGTAGCTTGTAAAACCAACCATAAGTATATTAAACCTATATTATTAACAGAGTAAAATAGCTATGTTGAACATGTTTAGAAAAATAGCCTTTCAAAATTTCGCGGCCTTCACACAACACTACAATTTGGTAACACAAACTTCTGTTTGTAATGTTACGCATATCAGGCAAATACAGAGTGGAATTTGTTCGAGAAATCCTAGACAAACTTCGAAATCAAACAAAGCACCGTCCCCAGCCATATCTGGGAAGTACCAGGTGATAACGGAGGAGAATTCGCCAGTTATCGAACACACCGCAGATGAAGTCTTAATTGAGGAAAAACAACTTATTTTTAGCGATGAATTTGATGGAATCAACTTAGAAAGTATGTTAATACTTTGATAACAAATCTATGACATACATTATTTTTATTTGCCTCTATTTGAACAGCAATGTCATACCTATTTTTTCACATCATAATTAAATATTAACAAATTTCAGATTTACTCTGTTTTAATGGCATGTGGAAAGTTGATTAGGCCATATTTTATAGACAGGTAAATAACATGCTGAATGCAAACAATCACATTTTTGCAGGAGGTAAAAGTGGTGTGTTTGATATAGAAGATTTAGTTGACTTACTCCGAAGAGAGAATTCCAAGAACATATTTGTTGCAACAGTTCCAAGAAGCATAAATTATGTCGACTACATCTGTATTGTAAGTGGGCGCAGCACGAGGCACTTGACAGCACTTGCCGAGTTTGTTAGAAAAGTCTACAAAAAGAAGAGATATCAGAATGATCCAATACCAAGACTAGAGGGAAAAGATTCTGATGAATGGATAGCTTTAGATTTAGGTAATAGTGTCTTCTTTTAGAAAGGTGGATGTTGCTCTTATCAATTATTAAAAAGAAACTAGCATGTAATATTTTAATAATTTCTTTCATAATTTTAATTTTCCTTTATAACCTTATATCTGAACATTAATAGGAATATTGTAATGTAACTATTTGATCCGACAGCGAACTTCTTACCACCTCAGCCAGGGCTAACAATATAGTTCCTTCACCTGAAATGTAGTCATTAAGCCATTATATGCAATATATATAATAAAATGATAAGCTTTTTGAAGTTTGTTTGTTCCATGTTTTAATGTTTATTCTGCTATTCAAAAAATTAAAGATTATGAAAATTGTTCCAACCGTTTTTGAGTTATAAATGGTGTAATTACCCCAACTTTGTATTATATATAAAATTAACTTTAAATTTATTTTTCAGGTAACATTGCTTTGCACATATTCTCTGAAAAAGTTAGAAAAGTGTATGATTTAGAAACACTATGGGCAGTTGGACCTGAATATGATGAACAGATCAACAAAAAGAGTGAAGTCATTGAGATATTCGAGAACTATAGCTCTATTTTAAAGGACCTTAAACCTTTAGCATAAAAAATCTGTACCAAATTTATAGTATACTGGAAGTTGCCCTATGTCCCCATCAATGACTATATTTTGTTGATGGTGATATAAATTGCTTCATACTCACATTGTACTAGAAGTTTGGTGTAGCTCTAAATAAATTTTGTAGTCAAAATTGAGATTCATTGTTTCCTTTCCACCATCAATATATGTATGGAATCATTTCTTTTGTTGACTTATGAGTGTAATTTAAAATACAACATAAAATTAATATTAAAAGATTAATTCCAATATAAAATGTTCCACAATGGTTAAACAGAAACTGGGTTATTTAAATTGCTAGTATATGTCTAAATACAGGAGTGAGGAATTCTAAAAGATGTACTCAAAATCCATTAAAAATCTCATATAAAATGTTTATTTCTGCTTAATTACATTAATACAAGATACATACAGTGGATTGCATTTTAATCACAATATAAATAATTCAAACGGATAAAGTTTAAGATAATCAGTTTGCATGGTGACAACACAAGAGAATCTCACTGGGCAGCTTGATTATGTCTTAAATATTTAATTTTGACTCACCGATATATTTTTAGTGGTTGACACCCAATGAAACTAACTTTAATCTAAGCTTATACATGAAAACAATATAGCAATCATAGTTATTTATCCGAAATGTGTTTAATATAATTTAATGATCAATAAAAAGAAAAATACGAATTTGGCATATTTTTATAAACTAGCTCAGATATCTAAATGCATATGATGTAAAACAATAACTGTTGACTACTACATTCATATCATATACCACAATCACAAGATCCTTATTTCAGTCAGAAATGCATTTGCACATTCTATTATAATCTAAATATACACTAAGTAGCGTAGGTTTGGAAGCAATCTATAGTTTATTAGTGCTTCTAATGAGTTAAATTAAATTTAAAAACAAAACAAGGAAGCCAATTAACAACAATTGTGAAACATTAAGTAGCAAATTAGCATTATGGATACATTAAAAGTAATATTGGACCACATACAAGTCTTTTATGTTTAATGACTATGAGGCAGGGGTGGTTCTTATCTGAACTCAAGGACAAGTTAGTTTTGTGTTACCTGAAGAATGATGTTGGATTTTGTTGGACTATTCTGTGGGCTCAAACTAAAGGTCACAACATAATACCCTCAGTCGGTTAGTAATTCCCTGTTACTAGGTCAACAAGTATTACAAACTTGATAATAAAAAGCAACATATAATAACTTTTGCTTCCCATTCTTGCACATATATTTTGTGCACCATTTAAATATTAAATATTATAACACTGGATTGGGAGTGCTTACAGTGATCAGAATTTTTGTAGCATGTTCTAAAATAATTTTGAATTTTTGTAACAAAATATCATAAAAACAAACCAATAGATTTCAGGCTTCATACTTCACATTCTCTCATGATAGGTTTGGTTATTTATGTGATGCTATGTAATAAAAAGTCTGACCACATGTTATAGTTACATTAATTGTACAAAGGTATAAATAAATAGGTGATACTCACCTAGTACTAGACTTGATATACATATGTTTTGGCAGTTCATGTCAATTTATCCATAAGTTACTGAAGCAATAAACCAATTGCTGAAATCCATAATACAAAATGTGCAAAGTTCTAAATACAGTACATTATTACAAAATACACAAATATAATATTAAGTAATTTGTGATTTTAATTTTGGATCCTTTTGGCTGATGACTAATTAAGACAATATGGCCACACTCCTTCTCACACCTGCTCCTGAATTGACATTGTCCAAGCTTGACCATTTTTTGATACCATTTTTAACAACTTCTGCTGCTATTTTATCCTCCATGACTCTTGACATCGCTTCAAGTTTTTGTGCACGCTCTTTGCTTAAAGGTTCACTAGGGAATGCTAAATCATTGGCTTCAGCGAGTGTGCGTAAGTCAAAGTAATACTTTGCATACACACTGGAAGGGACATTAATGTTAAACTGTAACATCTCTAGAAACTGCCTCTCCAACTCATTCATGTCTTCTACTGTGATTTCTTTTAGAATTTGGCAGTAGTCTACATTCCACACAGCTTGGTCATCCCACACCTTGCTAGCTAGTAATATTGCACCCAGAACTATCCTTTTCCAGTTTGATGGGGCTATATCGAGTTCAGCACAAACTAGAAGACGTTCTAAGTACACCAAAGTGATAATAGCACACTCTGCTGTTAATTGAGCTGCATTAAACAGTGTTCTCACAAACTTATATATTTGTTTATGTTCAGGATTATATTTATCATAATCATCACTTACTCCATCCTTGCTGAGAGGGTGTAGCTTCTCATCAAATATGTCCAGTCGGCGTTCTGAAGTTCTATTTTTAATGTGATAATAGATTGCAAGAGCAACACATTTTACAGTATTTTTTAAGTTTGGCTGAGAGACTGTACTATCATCTAAATAAATAGTTGAACAGGAACTGCTTTTTTTTAGCTTGTTATCAGCGATTTGGTGTTGACTGCGCTTTCTAGTCATACCATTCTCTATGGAAGCTTTAGATCTTTCCATGAAAATAGTGCCTGCAATAGGGTCTTGGGAGGGATCAATGTCTCCATCATCTGGCTCTCTTTCACTAATGTGTTGGATGTTATTCGAGCTCACCTCTCCTTCGGGTAGATGATAGTCTTCTAATTTGACAACGTCCTTTCTGATCGGCGATGGGCTGCGGTAACAACAGCAGCTGTTTTGGTTACCCATGATGAATTACAAATGGATCTAAATCGATAGCTAGTTGTCATTCTACACGTACTGCTCTTCGTCTAGACACACGCAAATAGTGTGCCGCTCCACAATGCCGACATAAAAGGCCCATAATATCTGTAACAAAAGGTAACTCCATGAATATTCTATCATTACATTTGCTCTTGAAATCTAATGTATTCATAAAACGACACGCAGGAACATATAAACTAAATGGTTTTGCGCACCTTAGCATTGTGATAACTTTATAATACAATACATGAATACGATATTCTCACAAAATTTAGAACAATTCGAAGACAAGACAAATTCATTCATCAGTCAGATGGAGGCGGTGACAGTTTTTTTCTTCAAAGATTGTTTGCTTGGAAGGCAAGTGGAAGATACTGAACAGCCAATTTAAAATCGAAATGACTAGCGAGAGTATCATAGAGAGGAGTTGCGGAGAGTTGAGGGGTGGCGCAGTCACGTAGCACGGACTGATCGATTTGGCGTGGATAGTTCTCTTTATTTTTTTCGTCATGTTGGGACACTGGATTGAGCGAATGAAATCATTGAAGTTTTACTCTATGAAATCGATGAATGAAGATTGAAGGAAATATAACGAAAATGGCCGTCTGACTTGGATAGAAGCGTATAGTGAAGAAAAAAAAAACACGCTTCTTGTGGATTTTAATTGAAATATTATTATTAGAAAGGTACATATCGGTTTTGAGAAACAATTACTGTTCATGTTGAATTTATTTCTCCAATCTTACTCGAGTTTACTTATCCTTTCAGCGATCAAAGCATGAGGCGTAAAAGTGAACGCGCTACAACTAAAAAAGGGAAGGCTTCGCCCGAGAAAAAGGTTGATAAAGTGAAACGCGTCAGAACCAGGCGTACCAAGCAATCAACGTCTTCTGAAAACGAATCCGCCGATGATACAAGCCCCGTGCGGGAGGTCGAGCTTGTTGCCCAACCAGACGCCAATCCACCACAACAGGTCGTCAAAAAAGACAGTCCGGAGGAATCGCAAGATCAAGTTTGGCAAGTGAAGACCGCAGAAAGCTCTGGGGAAGTCGGCGAGATTCAGAAATTAAAGATATGCCTGACTCGTCCTCCGTCTACTCCTGAGAGGGCAGACCGTTCACCTCGAAGTAAAAGGAAACATTCTCGGGCGACTAGTTCTAGTGACACTCCGAGTAACGAAGGAGTGGAAGAGAGAAAGAAAAGTAAGAAGTCAAAGAAATCGCGTGAGTTCAAAGATGAATCAGATAAAAATCAGGACAGCCAAGGCGATGAGCCAGAAACTGAAACAGAGAAGTCTGAAAATGAGATAAGTCAAAGCACTGAATCATCGAAACAGCAGACAGTGGATTCAGACGAAACTCCAATGTCTACTACAAATGAAGACGCTAAAGCTGAGGAGCATGATCAGTCTGTGGAATCAGTGACTAGTGAAGAAGTGACACAAGACAAAAAAGACACACATGAGGAACAAACAAGTAAATCCTCTGACGCTGACACAACTGTTGGATCTCCAAAAGATGGTGACCAAGAGACTAAGTCAGAGGTACAAGATAAAAAGCTAGACAGTCAACAAAGTTTGTCTGAAAGCCAAGAAACTCAATCAGAAGCAAATACATCTGAACAAGAAATTCAGGCTAAAGTAAATACTGAACAAGAAGAAAGTCATGAACCTGAACATAGTCCGTCGGATGAGAAATCAGAAATTTTGGAGCTACATGCCGATGAAAGTAAAATTGAATCTTCAGAATTGAATAATATAGAGGAAATCTGCAAACGAGGTGATGACAAAATCAAGGACAAGGAAATGGGAGTTAAAGAGGTAAGTACAAAAGAAGAAAAAACTAACAGCGTTTCTGAAGAAACAAAGTATAAAAGGGATAAAAGCATTCATGATAATAATAAAACTGATGTTGTAGAGAGCTCTAAAAGTGTTGACAAGAGGGCAAGGAGAATGTCTACAGACTTTGATAAAGATAGGGAAGAATCAAAGGAGCGATACAGGAACAAGGAATTGGAGCGCTCAGATTCCACCCACTCAGTACAGGATGAAAATGCTCACAATGGTCCATCTGTACCAATTGTTGTGAGCAGGAAGCGCAAATGGGGTTCTCGCCCTAAAGTTACTACACAAAAATCAATAACCATATCTACGGATGTTCTGAAAGACATAATTCCTGATGTGAAGCCTGCTGAATTTGAAGAGGTCATTGAAGAGAGAAAACATCACAAAAGGATTGAACTTGGTGATAGAATTGAAAGACCAGTTTTGCCAAAGATTGTAATTGATAACACGGAGAATGTTGAGATGTTTAAAAAGGAGCAAGAAGAAAAGGACAAGGAAAATGTTACCAGAGAACCACTAGGTACAAATAGGAGAATTTCTATTGTAAAAGAAAATGACAACATACTTACAAGACCTCCAAGCCCACCTAGGCATAAACAATCCAACATTTTGTACATTACAAACTTGGTACGGCCGTTCACATTGCCACAGTTGAAGAATTTGTTACAAAGAACTGGAAAAATTGCTGAGAATGGGTTTTGGATTGACAGGATTAAATCAAAATGTTTCGTGAAGTATGAGAATGAAGAGTGAGTATCTGTAATTTTTTTAATATCATTGTTTCTGTCATTGTCAGATAAGCACACTGAACTTGAATTTGTCAGCGGCATGCTGCGGTGTTGCCCATTTTTGTGAAATTTTAGGAGAAATTTTTACAGGGAACAACAGAATGACGCATAGGCTCGCTGCTTTGCCTCTACTCCACATGCCACACTATTCCCCTGCCCAGTGTTGCTTAAGCAGTATGGTTTAAAATGACGTCTAGTGTCTGAAAGATAATAACGCGGCGTACAATATGATCAATGTGATTAAAACATCTTGGATTGAACAATTTTCAGGAATACTATTTATATATCCCATCTGATGATAAGTGACAATATTTTGGAATAGCATCATGTAATAACTATGTAATTAGCTTTCGGGAAGAGCAGCAGCATGAATTCCTAGTTAAAATCCATACAGATTTAAAACTTTATTTTTAGAATTATTATTTAACACTGCAAATTTTATCAAAACTTAAAATATTTTGTTTCTTAGCCAAGCTGTGGAAACACGGCATGCACTACATGGAGTTACTTGGCCTGTGTCAAATCCTAAAACATTGCAAGTGGACTTCTCCACACAAGAAGCATTTGACAAGACCAAGGTCAATGAAGAGACCGACGGAGTACCAGTGTCAACAATTCCGGGCACTGTGGAGGATTGGCTTCGAGAGCAGGACATGAAGAGAGAACGTGGAGAAGTGGTAAGCTTTTTAAAAATTGTATACTTTGGTAGCTTTGTTAACAGCTAGTTCCATTTTAGTAAAAACTTTGGCCAAATTAAACTTCTGTTACTATATTGTATATTATTGTGTCACGAGCTGTGATTCTCTGAAATGGATAGGACATATCTCCTGTCTTGGTATTCTTGCATTTTATCTCCTATCTAATAATATCTGTAGGGTCATTCCTGTAAGGTAATTCTTAAATTGTATCATCATTATTGTCTACTGGCAAAAGTCAAATGTTGAATATGATTACCTACATAATACTCCAAAGTTTGGACTTTAAAGAATTTCAGAGTCCAAATATATTTTGTCTGATAAATCAGTGTTTTAAAGTAGAAGAAACCTATATTGTCATCTTTACAGGACAAACCGTGGGAGCGGAAAGCGGCGATGCGAGAGTGGGATGTCGGTAAAAATGAAAAGGACAAAGAAAAGGAGAGACCAAGGAGGGATGAGAGACCAATGGACAAAAGGCGACATCGCACTCCAGAGCGTAGTCCAGAGCCAGGTATTTTTCATACATCGTTTCATACTCAGTATTATTATTAATATGGGCAAAGTACATAGGAACTCCGAGGTTGCTCCCACACCACCCCATCACGCAAAATACCTGAAGTCACGTTGCAGAAACCTAATGAATAGAAATGAATAAGAGAAAAAATTTTTTTTTTACACTATAACAATTATTTTGTGTATTGTGATTATTTTTATGTTATTGTATGAAACAAACAAAAGTTAAATTAGATTCTTTAAAGTTCAACACTTTTTAAATTTCTGCAGCGAAAAAATTCAAGAAGAAAGAGGAAGAAGCACCTGCCAAGCTGTTAGATGATCTATTCAGAAAGACAAAGACCACTCCATGCATATATTGGTTACCTCTGTCTGCTGAAACTGTAAGTACTACTATCCACTGTTACTTGCAAATACATGTTTATCGTTATCAGAGTTCATGTCCACAATTTTCGAAGACTAGTAACAGAAATACCGATTTGTTTTACTTGACAGGAATCATAGAAACATGCTTCCATACAATTTTTTTTATCATAATCTTTTAGTGTAGTTGTCTTTAATTAGAAATCAGCATTTTTTTCAACATCAACATTAATTTCACTAAAACCTAGAGCTTAAAGCTCCTAGGCGTTTGAAACAGTGTTTAAAAAAATTATATTTTGAATCATCATTCATCATCAATCATTCAACTACATGAATGTTAATGCCAATTATTTCGTGGAATGATAATCTGTTGTCCTATTTTTGCCCGACTACAGAGGAGATTTCAAATTTTAGCAATCTTTGTGTGTATGTTCACTACTGCATACCCACATTGTCTCCAGTATAACTTTGGTTTACGAAACGTCGAAACGACAGTGTCACGAGAGCCGTGGGCAAGTGCGGACTTCTGGTAGTACCGAACAAGTAGACATTGCTGAGCCAGTGAAGTGATTTTATATGGACTAACTACGACAATTACATTATACATTACATAAATATTACGATATTTAATTTTTCTTACTATAAAATACTTTTTTCGTGTGATTCGTCTTAATTTATATATATGTTTGCATTGACTTCAAATTGAAGCTTCGTTGATTATTTAACAGACCTGCATTGTCATGTTAAAAATGTGTGTGTTCTATCTCTTTCCAGATTGCTATAAAAGAGGAGCAACGACGACAGCACGTGGCCGAGCATGAGCGGCGCCTGCAGGAGTTGCGCAGGACTCACCGCCGTCATTAGCATGGTCCGTCTCACACTCATTACATACATGCATTATTAACTACACATACATAATTTTAAACAAACGCATTAATAACACACCTACCTACATTACAACACACACAACTTTCAAAGGCAACACAACAACTTACACACATTCATCTATTTACACATTTCCATACTAATTTTTCAGCCGTCAAGTCGACGTTTTTTTTTCAGGTAGCATGCACTGTCGTATTATTTTATGATGTTAGAGGAACTTTTAGTTTTTATTTTAAAGTTAGACATGTAGGCTTATGGATCGAGACTCATTCAAGATTATAAGGAATGCTCTAGAGAATATGTGAATTTATATTAAACGAAATGTTATAGAAAGGCACGCTTGGAGGAAATCCAATGATTTAATTCGTCGTCGGAGTACCGCAGTCGTTTGAAACGAGAGGGACATAGTCGGAACTCCGCTGTGGGAAAGAGATGTACTGCAATCAACGCTGTTCTAACCGACTTCAGGAAAAGGAGGTTATGACCGATGGAGAAGTTGGCGTTTGGTCACAAACTTGCGCGCTTATTGCATTGTTGGCCAATCACTTGACTTATAATCAAGAAGCTAATGATCCTGACTTTGACATTGCTCTTAAACCGTATGTATATATTATGAAATGGAAGAACCCGCCCAAGATGAAAATTATGATTATTAATTAAGAAGAAATGGCATTGGAGACAAATACTACATATTATATTTTTCATGAAGACATGCTGGTGACGGAAGGTGGTGCATCTGGCTGGAGTAATAGAAGAACTATTGTGGTGTTTTCAAATTTTGACGTTAGAATAGAATGGATGCCAGCTGGTATTCGATTAGTAAAATAAAATGGATCTACCGAGAAATACAAAGTAGTAATTGTGGATATAGGTGTCGTTTTTCTATGGAAATTGTCTTTTCCTGACTTTGACTTGATGTTAATAAAACGTATTCCTACCGAAATATATCTCGTTTTTATTTCTTTAAAAATCTAAATCACTCGTGATATACTATTTCTAGTCCTCTGATGTTAACAAGTAGTCATTGTCGGTAAAAAGTAATTAATTTTTATATATATAAAAAAGTTTTTGCACTTATGCACATACGAGTTCCGATGAATTATTCCTCGTAGATACACATTTGAAAAATGTTCTTCTTTATTCTTTATAGATCCACTTTTATATTGTACAGCAAAGCAGAAAAGCGATAGGAATGACAAGTGTGTATGACGTTCCACATAAACCTGTGCTTGATCCGTCCGAAACTCTTCTATAGTAGATATAGTTTCTTTTTTAATATCTGAATCAGTAATAATAAATTTGAATGTGTAACGGCGATCTTCTTATTCAAACGGTTGTGTCACCCGTTGATTAAAATTGTGCGGTGTCACTGGCCGTAAAAACATTGTAGGCATTATTTTAGGCTTTATTCATTGTCTTACAAAGTTTACGACAGCCAGTGAATTTGTTAATTACACTTTTGTCTACACAACTGTACCCAAAAGTGTATTAGGAAACGCTACATTGGTTTTTAAAAAGTGGACCTGTAAGGAATAAAGGCGAACATTTTTGAAAAGTGTATCTACGAGGAACAATTCGTTCAGATTTAATTAAATATCATACGTTATATTGAAGATTATGGCAAACTGAGTGTGCAGACTCAAAATGCAGAATTATAAATGATTTTTTTTTAAATTAATCATCAACAGCCTATATACGTCCCCACTGCAGAGGCTAAGGCCTGCTCTCCTACAGAGAGTGTACGGGCCATGTCCACCACGCGGGCCCAGTGCGGATTGGTATACTTCACACACCACCTTTGAATTTCCTGTCAGGAGTGTGCAGGTCCTCACGGTGTTTTCCTTCGCCGTTAAGCAATCGGATAATGTACTTGAATTGAAAAACAACTCATAGGTACACGGCTGGATTCGAACCCGGTACCCTAAGATTGAAAGTCCGCGCCTTGTCCACTGCGCCACCGACTCTTTTTATATTTATTTTAATTATGTAATGGAAATAATATTATTCTATACTGTTTACAAATTCCAACCATATTGACCTAATTAATCTAGCATCATGTCTCATTTTTGATACTGAACCACGTCGATCAGAAGTAAACATAACAAGCATCTAACGTATTTTGAATCACACTTGCCCAATTATATTTGAGGTCATACAATATACTATCAAAGATTTCTCCAAACATATTGATTATCATGCAAGCGGTATAATTTTCGACGTTCAAGGTTTCACATTATAGGTCTGAGACATAGGTATTTATTTTATTGAGTTTTAAATGATCATAAAATTTTGGTCAATTTCTTTATCATTGATATTAGCTTATCACCAGGATAAAGATTCTCTGATAACTAAACCAGTCGCTCTGGCGGACCGAACTCGGTCGCCGCCATCTGTTTAATAAGATAAATTAATTTAAGGATATAAGAATGGTAAGTACATTTTAAAAATATTATTTAGCTTTCACAATATATATTTTTTTGCACTTTTTTCCTCAATTGATGGGGAGGTCGGTTTACGGTCATTTAGAGGCTGTTTTCTAGATTCACCTTTGCCTAAGTACCAATAAATGCAGAAATTATGGTTCATAAAAACAGTGGTAATCTGTTTAACGCTGTGCTGTAGCTATACTGTCACTGTAGTACACTCGAATACAAAAATAAGGTATGCCGCTGAAAATCTAATTCGTGATTTGTTCCTCCATCGGATTAGAGCAGAATTTGTATAGCCACGTATAGCCCTCGAGCTACAAAAGCGGGTAATTCATAATAGGTAAGTAAATTAATATTTGTCACCACAATCGAGCTAATCTTAAGGGGATTCGTAAGGGAGACAGGATGGTGATCGCAGTAAGAAAATATGTCTCGTAGTTGCCCTTTGCAATGTTTGATAGTAATATTTGATAAATAAACATATTTGATATTTAACAATATTTAGCACTCGTATTTAAATTATTGCTATTATTCAACCGCTTTGTATAATTGCTAGCAGTATTCTTGAATTACACAAGTAGATGATGCTTTTATGTTCAAATTGGTGCAGTATATCCATCCATCTCAGTCATACAAACGCGTTTTGTGAAGGTGGGAGCAACGTGGCTGTACGTTTGTGCAGCGCTGATCGCAGCGGCGGCTTCTCAGAACCCTTTCACTCTTGAGGAGTTTGTGACTGGACAATTTTCTCAACGTGGATTCAACGGAACCTGGATTTCAGGTAAATGCTGTTTTAACGATGTTAATATGATATTATTTGCCAGCTGAAAGTGTGACGTGAGCTGATGACATGAATTAACTTACCAATCTCACCAACCATGAAAATTGGATATCGGAGTACAAGTAAGATACCTTGATTATTCAGCTACTACGAAACTCAATGGGAGTCATTTTATCTGATTCGCATGACTACGTAATTGATTTTTTTCAAAACGTAGGTACTAAATACCAAATTCAAATATTGTCTGTGAGGTCTTTTGTGAATTGGTTATTTAGACGTTCTAGAAACGGGATTTAAGTGAATTATCAGTCCCTAATTATTTGATATGGTGGGGTAACATACACAAAAAGTGCCCTATATTTTTAAAGCTTATTTGAAATCCGCTTCCATACCGGAGGCATGTCTTGTAGTACTGTCGAGAATTTACCTATTAGGTAATAAAATTCATAAAGAATTCTTGGCATGGGCCACGTGTATGATAAAAATCATGTCTATCGGTGATTGGTTTTCACACTGTAGGGTAGTAAAATATCCGTCCCTATAGCAATAAAGGAAGAATAATGAAATGCAATTGTGCACCATAAACATATATACCAATATTATAAAAGCGAAAGGGAATTAGTTTGTTTGTCATTCCTTTACGATTCAGAATGATTCTATTTTTCGCATAGGGGTGACTGAAGGGTCCGAACAGGACATGGGCTCCTTTTATCCCGATCGAACATGCAGTTCCCGTGGGATAACTTTTGCAGTCCACGCGGATGACGTCACGGGCAAAAGCTGTTGTTATATCATCATCATCAGCCGGGAAACGTCCACTGCTGGACATAGGCCTCCCTCATCGACCGGTCCCGAGCCACCTGCATCCAGCGACTCCCCGCGACTCTAACCAGGTCGTCGGTCCATTTAGTATGGGGGGTAGTTGTTATATATTTTGACGGTATTACGCCAATCCTGCTCTTGATGTCTCCTGGTGTAAAGAAAGTGCGCGAATATGGTACACGTCAGCATGTGAAGCCTGTTCAGTCTGACCTTGAAGACATCCAGGTAGCGCGCGGGATGCAGATGCCAGCAGAGTTATACCATGCCATATATTTAAATGAGTTGAACACTGCCGTGACAGCTGCCGTTCTTGTTAGCCGGTTGTAGATGGGGAAGGGTGGAATTGATTCGTGTAATTCGAGCGAACATATAGCAACATGTAAAAGGCCGAAAGGCTGACAATTTGTAACTGTGTTTATGGGCTCCTGAGCGTTATCAATTATTATCACTTATTTAAATGATTAAAACGGGTTCGCTAAACAAAACTTAAGCCGTTCATGTATAAAATCTACGGGACAATATATATTTACCAAGTAACCCGATAAAACAATTAATCAAATACATCTTCTCCCTCTCCATCATATTTAACCGCCTCGGTCTACTAATGGACAAATGTTGAACGAATAAAATCTGGAGGTACCGGGTTCGATTACCAGTGGGGTAACTATCGGTACTCGGTTTGGTTGGTGGAACGGCATTTTCTATATCCGTCTGGCTAGCTAGTAGCTACCACCATGCTACCTAAGTCTGCTGCCAACCAGCAGTATTAATAGCACTGGTGTGTTCTGGGATGTAAGGTAGCATAGGTTGAGGCTTCTGGGTGCGCACGCTTACTATTCAACGGCCTTAACTATCGCCATGCAAATAATAACTCATATCTAACCTACGACTTAACTGTTTGGTTTATAAGAACATGGTTGGGGAACTATCGTGTAGCTGCGACCTAAAATCTACCGACAAAAATCTAAATTTTTACTTCTTCGTCATCATGGAAACGTCCAGTTTATCCGTAGTACCAGACTCTGACTTGAGTACAAACTATAACAATCATATCTTTCAAATGAACGTTTCAGATACTCAGTTCACATTCACGAAAGCCGGAGAGCCCGGTATCTACGTGTACGACGTGACGCAGCTCAACTATACCGTGCTGGTGTCGGGGGAGCTATTGGTCAGTTTACTATTATTATTTGTTGAAGAGAGAACAACATTCGACCACAATATCAACTGATGTTATATTTAAAAAAAGCCGGCGCAATGCGAGGCGCACTCGCGTACCGAGGGTTTCAGATTGTTAGGGTTAGGAAATCGTATAGATGCAATCTATAAAAAGGTGGTAAAATCATAATGCTTGTTTTGGCTTCGCTGTATTCGGGAAAAATGTATTGAACTGGTTTTTATGAGTAATGTTTTGGTCTAACTTACTGCGGTCGCCGATATAGCGGATTAAATAACGGATAACCGATGGGAAGTAAGAGCACACGGTAAGAGTTCTCGTCTCGCGGCGACCATGTACCGGGAAACGCGAGCCGAGCCGTCCTAGTACTAGATGGGCGCTGGATGCAAGCGGATCGGGACCGGTCACGGTGGAAGTTTCCCGTTTGATGATGGAACTTTCTGTCGGAATGCGTAGCGACTTTTATGTTTTAAAGATCTAGAATTTCCGCAATGTAATGACTGTTTTTTTAGTTGAGACAGATCAACGCTGGGCCACGATCTCGTCTGATGGTAAACGACGATGTGGCCTACGATGGTGCGCGCTGGCCTAGAAGGTCTTGAAGTCAGACAAGTTGTAGTTTTGTGGTAATATAGACGCCGGCAGTGCGTTCCACTCCCTGGCTGTAGAAGCTGTTAGAAGCAAAACGCTTAGTGCAAGCCATAGGAATGTCGAATATGTACTGGTAGAGCCCTGCGGTTCCTCTGTTAGATGAATGTCAATGTTGTCATTGTTGCCTCTGTTGAATGGCAATGGCGGAATCAACAAGAATAGCTCTTGCGCGCACTCCACAAAATGTTTCTGTTTCTATCAATTGTACGATAAAGTTCATTAAAATACAACTATGAATTATCAACATACTATCTGTGATAGCTACGAACGTTGGTCGAAACTGACCTTGTATTTTCTTTGAAATGATCGGGACTCAGATCTTCGTTACCTTTACTATTTGGAAGGA